>CM067883.1:6334939-6973262 GCA_034621355.1 Mycalesis mineus
GTGCAAATGCTAAGTTCTCCGCGTTTGGCTGACACTGTTCCACGTCGCTTGTGATGTAGGGTCGCTCTCACAGCGTTCAGTCATTCTTATATTATACAACTGAGTAACGTTGTAAGAGGATAGCGTCCACATAGTCATAATGTGCAAATGCTAAGCTCTCCGCGTTTGGCTGACACTGTTCCACGTCGCTTGTGATGTAGGGTCGCTCTCACAGCGTTCAGTCATTCTTATATTATACAACTGAGTAACGTTGTAAGAGGATAGCGTCCACATAGTCATAATGTGCAAATGCCAGGCTCTCCGCGTTTGGCTGACGCTGTTCTACGCCGCTGTGAGCTGGGATTTCTGGATTTCTAGAAGTTTAACTAGAATCAACTCCGTACGTTCCGTTTGACTTATTGATGCTTGCGTTTGATGACAATGTGGTAGCCTGGAACTAGTCTGATGATAGAGTCTATTGATAGATTGATAGATGATAGATTCTAGTTTGAGCGTTATCACTGTTGGCAAACTCTTATCATATGTAAGTAATATGATGAGAGTTTGATGTATATAGCTGTATGGAAGCAGTAATAAGTTTCAGAGCAAATCTTAGGCTTCGCATGAAGGAAACGCTTGTAAAGGGTCCACCGCGAAGGCAGCGAGGCACAGCGAGGCGCGAGCTTGCTTTATCTCCGCTGGCTGCGCGCGAAACAATATATTTATTGGACACTAGCGGCGGCGGCGATCCGGCGGATGATCTATTTATCCTCGCCGCACTTACTGAAGAGAACGCTGCCACAGAGGCGCTGTTTTACACCAAACTACTACTCTTACTGTTCCTATACGTTGCTACTATGGTCCCACTAACAATACTAGGGAAATTTTGGTACATTAATAGTTTATGGTACTAACGAATGGAGTCTACTGCAGGAGACTGGCCTCTTTTAAGAACTTTTAAGCCCCTCGACTCAAAGCCCTAGATGGATTGTAGGGGGTAGGCTAACACTGCGCTTTTTGGTGTCCACCGTTCCAGCGAATTAGAACTGCAATGTCCATCAGCTCTTCCAACTATGTACCTAGTTTTGCGACTAAAAACTAAACAAAAAATACCAAAGCAGGTACTTAACTTAAAATAACATGAATACAACATTTATCATTATTCTATAGTGCGTAACCCGTCCCTCATTTCAGAAAGTCACAAGTAGCTTTACCACGACAATCTAAACAAATATTAAAAAATAAAATAGTAAGAAATAGAATATAACGTGATATAACATCCACATTAG
Source organism: Mycalesis mineus (assembly GCA_034621355.1). NCBI lineage: Eukaryota > Metazoa > Arthropoda > Insecta > Lepidoptera > Nymphalidae > Mycalesis > Mycalesis mineus. The sequence continues at coordinate 6,336,208 of CM067883.1, forward strand.
TCTACGGTGCAGCGTGGCGGAACCCGTCCCTCATTGCAGAAGGTCACAGTTTGCACAGCGCTGCCCGCCGCCCGCCTCCCGCTGCCCGTCGTCTAGCGGACAGCGATGCTCTTGTTTTACGACACGCCGCAGTTTTGTTTCCAAGATTAAGCGAAACTAAACTGCTGCTGTATGCAACTCAATGACCTCGCACATTTCCCCCCCAAATATTGCTGCTAATTTCCGGAACTCTACGTAGAATGTATCTGGTATTGCTTTTAACTGTTATAAAGGGAAGTGAATTGTATATAATCTATATTAATACCACGGCCTTTCTACTGGCTATTATTCGCTAAATTAGTTTCTTTCGGATGATTAAGTAAATGGACCCAGTGGCAAAACGTCCTTAAATTATTTATAAAGCAGGCTTTATAACCTGTTTAATAATTAAGATGATTTACATTGTGCAATACAAAAAAGTAAATCGTAACAAATCTTTCTGGGAAAGCTGTTAATATTTCATTAAAATTAGGCCTTATTTGTAACGTAGTTACCTAAATTACATAGTTAATCAGACAATCAATAACAAATAAATATGTAGTCTTAATGACAATGATGATAATACATCATCATCATTGTCATTCGATAGACGCCCACTAATGACAAAAGTCTTCAAGAGCTTCCAAACATTTTTGTGTTAACTGCATCAATGCCCATTCATTTAAAAACAATTTTGCCAAAGGTTTTCTCGAAGCAAAAAAGCTCTTAAAATAATAACTTAAATAAATAATAAAGAATAAAATATATTTTTCAAAGACAGCTTACAAATGAAACACACTCGGTGTAATATACCTGAAAGCCAGAAGCAAATGAATAGAAAACAATTCTAACATCGACCTCTTTAGGTAAATAAACCTCCGAGAATCTCAATCACGGCTCTATTTGTTCGAGCCGGTCTCTCGAGAGGCGAACAAGATGGATCGTGGTGTCAACACAAATTTGCATCCCTTGTTTGTCTCCACGGAGTCTCGGTGGAAAAAACACCGCAATCTCATTGTGGAGCTGCAGCGAGCCCGCATCCGTTATTCGTCGGCGGCCAGCTAACGCGATTATCCGAGACGTTTTTTTTTCCATTTCCTTGTTTTCCAACTTCGTGTCTACTCCGTGTTTTTCTGAAATGGGATATGTCAGACGAAAAATTGACAAAAATATGGCTGGCACCGATGGAAATAGTGGGTTTTGCGATTATATCGGCCCGGCCGGATCGCGGCGCGCTATCGGAATTTATTTGCAAGATGATTTCCTTGTTTTTTTTGTGTTTTGTGCGGATTGCTTGTTTATGTCATCTTTTCAGTATCATACATATTTCACTGCACCACGTCCAATAAAATTTGAAATCTCATTAATGTTAAAATCAAAACTTAATTTGTGAAAAATCAATCGTCACGAATATATTGATTACATATACGGGTAGGTATATTCGTACAATTACAATTACGATTATTAACCGACTTCAAAAAAAAGGAGGTCATCAATTCGACCCGTATGTATCTAATATTTCCAGAACAGCCCAGTTTTCGCATATGTTAGTTTCTATCAGCGTCTGAACTAATGTGCCAAATTTCAGAAGTGTATGTATGTATGTATGTATGTATGTATGTATTTATGTTTGTGAAGACATATCTCCGGAACTACAAGTCCGATTTAAGTACTTTTTAGAAAGTAGAAAGCTGTGGCACCGAGTTTATAGACATGGTTAAGTAAATTAAAGTAACTAAATGTCGCATTTATTTTTTACTTTTCAGTGCGTTTTGAAGTCGGTTTAATTTTTTAGTAAAAAATTTTTTTGATTAATACTAAAATCCATTTTTATCCATCAACTATCTCACAGGTTAAAGGAAAGGTAAAGGTAGAAAGGACAATACCTCCTTACGTTGACTCTAAAATAATTTTTAAATGAAATGTCCTTAGAGAGCTTTTCATGTGGTTTTTCATTTAAATTTTTTTTTTGCGGAAAATCGCAAAATCAAATTATCAATATACTAATATTGCCTCAACTGGTGCCCGAAGGGCTGGCTCGTTTTTTGCGCAAAGGATTAGCCTGGCTATCCAACGTGGAAATGCAGCCAGTATTCTTGCCGCCATTCTACGTGGGCATGATTTGTATAGTTATTAGGATAAGTTAGCTTAAGTTCCTTATTGTAATCTTTCTCAATAAAAAAAATATATTAATTATATATAAAATAAATTTAAAAATTATTATGTAATTATAAGCATGTACCTATAGATCACCAGTTTCATAGGACCTAATCTCATTAGCGCCATTCGCAGTAGCGAAAGCGACAAAAACTTAACCCAACAAAAACCGCGGATGACAGAAGGATTCCAAATATTTCGGCAATTCAAACTTCTTTGGAAACATGAGTCTCATGTGTGATTTATTACGCCTCGTAAACCATTACAAATTGTTTTTGAAACCGATGAACTTTGTTTTTTTTTAATACGTCAAACACTAACAGAATGGTAGAATGAAAATCATATGAACCTATCATACTCTACATAACATACATATTTAAGCGAAATACCACAGACTGACTCATCATGACATCGCTTAAGCTATGCACTCGAATAAATTGAAATTTAGTATAGTTGCTCATTTCACGATGTACATGGTCACTAAGAACATTTAGATATCCCAATACTCGCACAGAAACGGGATGCCGCTGGAAACAACTGGACATAGATAAGCAACATTTATATCTACAACAATTTTAATGTTATCTTTGTAATAAAATTATTATTATAAAAACAAAAAACCCGACTGCATAGAAGTTATGAACTGAGGAGAGAAAAACAAGGATCACTATATCTATATAAAATTTTAAATACTTTATGGTGATGCAAGCAGGGACAAAATACTTTATTTTCTGCGGGGAAAGAAAGATCTACCAAAACTACGTTTGTCCCCGCCTGCAGCACCATAAAGTATTTAAAATTTTTTATAGATATAGTGATCCTTGTTTTTCTCTTTTCAGTTCATAACTTCTATGCAGTTGGGATTTTTGTTTTCATAATAATAATTTTATTTGAGACTTTTTTGTTTTAGTTTATGGTATAGAAATTATACGGTACACTTTTTGCCATTTTTTGTTAAAACGGCAATATAAACATGATATGATATTTATATTTTTGGAATGGTCTTTTTACGACCTTCCATTTGATACCCATATTACTAAGATAAGAGAAAGAAATACACACATCCCCCTTTTCCTCCCCATTTACAGCCACCATTTTGAAAATTTATATAGCCTATGTCACTACCACAATTTTAACAAATTCAACGACACCTCACCTGTCAAAATCCGTTCAGTCGTTTAGGCTGTAGCGTGTGCCGAAGAAATGGACATACATACATACATACATACATACATACATACATACATACATACATACGCTCGAAAAACATAACCCTCCTTCTGACGCAGTCGGGTAAAAAAGTTTGATTGGACGTTACGTGCAATATTTGTTGGTAGGAGGTAGATACGGCCGTGGCTACCACCCTACCGATAAAGACGGTACGTCAAGCTATGCGATTTAGCTTTCCAGTACGATGTCGTATTAAAACTGAAGGGGTATGCATATTATCGTATAACAAACTTAACCTTCCCTAACTGTTGTAAGTTAGAACTGCGTCATCATCTACTATCAGATGTGATTGTAGTCAAGGACTAATTTATAATAAATAAAAGCCTTATTTTTATCGACTACAAGTTGGCCCTTGACTGCTATCACACCTGATGTTAAGTGATGATGCAATCTAAGATGGAAGCGGGCCAACTTGTTAGGAGTAGGATGAAATCCACACCCCTATCACGACATCGCACCGGAACGCTAAATCGCTTGGCGGTACGTCTTTGTCGGTAGAGTGGTAACTAGCCACGGCAAAAGCCTCCCACCAGCCAGACTAAGACAAATTAAGGAAAATCTCAACCTGCCTCGCCGGGAATCGAACCCTGGACCTCCATCTTATAAATCCACTGCGCACACCACTGTGCCACGGAGGTCATCAAACGTACTTTTGTTGCTACAACCCTGTGCCACACAGAGCACGTAACCCTTCAGCCCTCGTCATTATTACCAAGATCTGATAGTGTTCGTCTAAGCCGCAGCAGCAGCAGAGTTGTGGATCTCTGCTCCATATTCCCTCTTATAAGAATTGATGCCTAGAATGATAATGATGATGACGATGGGTAATATAGATTACCAAACTCATGGTTCGATACATCTATTGTTATCGCAATATCATGAGACTGTGACCGCAATCACAATTATAACAAACAACACGCAACGTATCAAAAACGACACTAATGTCTTCATTCAGCTCTTAAAAACCAACAAAACTACTGGGAACGGATTCTATGAAGTAATAATTTCCTCACATAAAAGTGTACCTCACACGATCTAGCCAAACCGTTGATTACAAGTTGATTGTATGGCCGACAAAAACAATCGTAGCCCGGAACTACCATCGTAGGTCGAGAGCCTGTCATTGCCAAACATTCGTCATTTTATAAAAGCTGTAAGTTTGTCAGCCCAAACTCCTACGATAGGCAACTATGGAGTTTAGACTAAGGTGAGTTTAGAAAAAGAGCTCAGAGATTCTCTGCGTGATCGAACCAAAAAAGAGGAGATCCGCAGAAGAACCAAAATAACCGACATAACTCAGCATATCACAGAACTGAAGTGGCAATGGGGCGGGGCAAGTGGTTCGAACAGCTGATGAACGTTGAGGGCCCAAGATGTTAGAATGGCGACCCCGCACCGGAAAGCGCAGTGTTGGTCGATCCCCCACTAGGTGGACTAATGACTTTAAACGTGTCACAGGGAATCGCTGGCCAAAAGTGGCTCAGGATCGTTGTGTTTGGACGTCCATCGGCTGTTGATGATGATGATGATGAATTTAGAAGGTAGCAGGATTTGACGACCTCCGTGACGTAGTGGTATGCGCGGTGAATTTATAAGACGGAGGCTCTGGGTTCGATTCGATGGTCCGGTTCGATGTTCCGGATTTCAACCTACTCCTAACAAGTTAGCCCGCTTCCATCTTAGATTGCATCATTACTTAACATCAGGTGTGATAGCAGTCAAGGGCCAACTTGTAGTCAATAAAAAAAAATCTTTTATATTTTCCCTGCATAACATGAAAAATCGTATATCTGGGTGCCACTCACTTAACTTTGTAATAACCCTTTGTTGAAAAATGTAAGTGCCTGGCAAGTGGAGACATAATTTAAACATACAACATATAAAAATGATTGAGGGGCTTTAAAACTTACTAGCTTCCAATGCCACTATGGTTCTCACTCCAAAGTATTAAGAAATGACGTAGGTCAAGCGAACACCGGCTCTTAATCCTAGTAATGGATGACAAAAACGGCAAAAAAATAATTATGACGCCTCATGTTAATAATTATCACCCATCTGATGATCACTTCAAATGTAGTGTTCGGTGGTGCTTATTATATTTAATGAGTTCCAATTGCACTTATTTATGTAGTTTAATTTTATTGAAATTCGTATTCGGTGGTAATGACTTTGACGATTTCCTATACAGTTATTGCCGAATTTCTTTACGAAGCTATAAGAACTATACTGTTGAATTTTGGTAAGTATATGTATTCTGTGTACCGCATTAAGATTTTTACCCAAATATATAAAATAAAACATTAAATTTTGGGGTTCATACTTAGAACTGAAACTCGAAATTTGTTTTTTCTTCAAACCCATATGTGTAGAATATCTATGGATAGGTCTTCAAAAATGCAATAGAGGTTTCTAATATTATTTTTTTTCCAAACATTCAGTTTATGCGAGGGACTTCTAAAGTGGTACAATTTGTGTCTATACTTCTAATAAATAATATTCATTATCATACAAACTTCCATTGAAAATTTATTTAAAAGAGATCTAGTAAATCATTTTCTTAAAATGATTATAAGTAATATTTTTACTTTTTTTCTCATGAACGCGTCAAGTTGAAACTCATATCAAATACTTACTCATATCAAAACATTTTATCTACAGGTTTATACGGAACTCTCGGTGCGTTAGTGTGACTCGCACTTGGCCGGTTTTTGCTAGTTTATTTGTAAGGTATTTGTTTTGACGACCTCCGTAGCGCAATGGTATGCGCGGTGGATTTATACGACGGAGGTCCTGGGTTCGATTCCCGATGGGGCAGATTGAGATTTTTCTTAATTTGTCTAGGTCTGACTGGTGGGAGGCTTTCGCCGTGTCTAGTTGCCACCCTACCGACAAAGACGTACCGCCTAGCGATTTAGCGTTCCGGTACGATGTCGTGTAGAAACCGAAAGGAGTGTGGATTTCATCCTACTCCTAACAAGTTAGCCCGCTTCCATCTTAGATTGCATCATCACTTAACATCAGGTGTGATAGAAGTCAAGGGCCAACTTGTATTCGATAAAAAAAAAATTAAGGAAGATCTAGTAAATCGTTTTTTTTTAAATGATTATAATGTTATTATTCTTTTTCCTATGTACGCTTCAAGTTGAAACTCATATCAAAAAAAAATATCTACACGTTTATACAGAACTCTCGGTGCGTGAGTCTGACTCGCACTTGGCCGGTTTTTCTTAGTTTATTTGTAAGGTCATCATACCTACTTAAATATTTTATAAACGTAGCAGATCAAGATGTCTAAAAACTCGAAACTATAGTCAGATTGACTTCTAAAACTCAGTTACTCATTATGCTGAGTAGACGTTTAAAGAATTGATTTCCCGGTGTTCTCACGGCAACAGGATCTATGAAGGAGACTGACCATTTTGGGCACAACACGTTATAACAATAAAATGTATTTTCAAAAATTTTTTTTTTATAAATCAAAATCACTAAAAATAATTAGTATTCACAATTGCAAACACATTTAAAAACACGCTGTCGATTTTAGGTTTTTCTTTGCAAATAATGACATAATAGTGGGTCCGGCATAATTGAAACTGGTGTAGTGGAGTAATATAAATAGAAGTACTGTAATAGCTTAAGAGTAGTAATAAACATACTTTAATCACGATCGGTTGTGTTATTATTTAAACGCCCGACACCACATGGCGACCGTGACAGCGAGGTGTCCAATGTCCGGCGAATAATGCTGACGCGGGGCATTCGTGTGTGCCTCGGTGTTCGAATCTAGACTTTTACGATGAATAAAATTAATAAGTCAATTGTCAGGGGTACATGTGCAGCGAAGGAAATATAAATTATAAAAATTATGGGCAACAAATGCGCAAAGTGTGAATGCCAAAACAAAGAGGTAGTGATACAAGACGGCAACAACACAGAGGTAACAACTAGCAACATATTGATAGCCTCAATTCTGGGAGTTTGTGCGCTAGCCATAATTTATATTGGCTTAAAAAAATATAAAAAATGCCACACCGGGCTGGTGAGACAGGAGCTACGGGAGGAAGCTTTTAGAAGGATACGGGCGCGTTGGTCCGGGCATCAACCGGCGGCCCGCGACCCACCTAATCCAGAAGTACAACAGTGAAGTGAAAAAAAAAAAAAAAAAAAGTGAGAAAAGAAAAAAGTGAAAGTGAAAATAAAAATAAAATAATGGGTATTGATGTATTAGTTATATTAGTATTGATGTATTAGTTATATAAATATAATAGTGTATGGATAGGTTACTAGAGATTTATAATTATCTTATATGTGAAAGTGAGAGCATTAGAAAGTTGGGACCTAAAAGGCGACAAGAAAAGTTAGGCCAGCAAAAATTTAAAAATGTTATTGCATTATATAAGGATTATAGATTACATATAAAAACTTTGCACTTAACAAAGTCATCAGATATAGAATTAACTTGTGAAGCGATTGAGGAAACTTATAAGAAAATTGTTAATTATATGCAAGTAGGTCCTATAGAAATTGTACAAAAAATGGATAACTTTGATTTAAAAACCGCGAGTACGTTGATTCCTTTAATGGATGGTAGGCAAGAAAATATTGAGCAAATTATAGATGGCATCGAGATGTTTAGTAACTGTTTAAAAGGTGAGGAGAGCAAGAAATTGTTGATTTCATTTGTTTTGAAAACAAGATTATCTAAAACAGCTAAGTTGAAGCTGAATCCCGAATATTCTACAATTGAAAGTTTATTATTAGATATAAAGAAATATTTGCTAACTAAGAAATCAGCCAATTCCTTGCTATCACAGATAAATAACTTATCTCAAAATAATATGTCCATTAGCAAATATGGGGAAAAGTTGGAGGAACTTTTTATAGGGCTCACTATAACACAAGCTGGCGAAAATGAAAAAGCACGCGAAATATTGAGACCTTTAAACGAACAGTTGGCAATAAAAAGATTTTCAGATGGTCTTCGAAATCGGCGGCTGAGTACAATAATATCAGCTAGAAACTACAGCGCGCTGAAGGATGCTGTGCGCGCAGCGGAAGACGAGGAGCTGGCAAGCCCCGGGTCTTCGTCCCAAACAGCAGTATACTCCTACTCACAAGGTAACAGAAATCAATCATATTATCGTTACCCCAGGTACAATCGCGGACGACAGTTTTACCGCGGCTATACACCTTCGCGAGGAGGTACGTATCAACCCATATCCCAGGTTAAGAGAGGACACAATCAGCCCAATATAAGTCGCTATAATTATCAAAGTAATACGGCACCAACAAGGAATTACAATCAGTCCCGATATCCGAGGAATAACGTAAGATTTTATAGAGGTAACTCAAATAATAATTATTATCGCAAAGGCAATGCCTACGTCACAGAGTCCGAGCAGAAGGAAGAAGATCTAAATTTGGCAGAGTTTTTTCGAGCCTAACTATGCATTCATATGTGAAGGGTTGGATTTCATCTATCTGTTCTGCGGAAATCGAAAATGTAAGTTTTTATTAGATACTGGTGCATCTTTATCTATCATTAACAGTCAAATCATTCAAAGTAACATAATAAAATATGACAGTAATACAATCATAAAAGGTATAGGTGGAAAAATAAAATCGAAATGTTTCGCGTATATTCCATTGCAGTCAGCAAACGGTTTTACATTTCGTCACAAGTTATACCTATTCGATCACGTTCCATGCGGAGCGGACGGTATTATCGGTTTAGACTTTCTTAGAACTTATAATGCAAACATAGACTTACCTACGAACCGACTCACATTACATTTAGAGCATTATGAAACATGTACCTTACAAATAAGTAAATGTACTAGTAAAGATGTAGTATCAGAAGAATATTTAACGGTTCCATCACGTAGCGAATCAATTCATTATTTGAGTATCAGTAAAAATGTATATAAAGATAGTGTTATATATCCGAAACAGTTACATGAAAACATATTTTTAGCAGGTTGCATCGTAAAGCCAATTAGGGGAAAAATACCAGTAAAGATATTGAATACGGGCGAAAAACCAATGGAAATTCTCAAATCTAACATTATTCAGTCGGGAGATATTGATTATTTAGAAAACTACGATTTATGTTCATTTAGCCAGTCTCAAAAAGATGTTAGTCGTGTAAAGAAACTATTAACAGAATTAAAACTAAATCATTTAGATTCTAACGATAGAAAATCACTACAAATAATATGTGCCAAGTATTCCGACATATTTTTCTTGGAAGGTGACAGGTTAGGTACAGCGAACGTCGTAGAACAGTCGATTATGGTGAAACCTAATACCAAACCCGTGTATACAAAACCTTATCGGCTTCCACAGTCATCGAAACAAGAAATTAATAAACAAGTGCAACGGATGCTCGATGACGACATAATAGAACCCTCTAATAGCGAATGGAATAGTCCAATACTATTAGTGCCTAAAAAGTCAGAAGGTAACAAAAAATGGCGTTTAGTAATAGATTACAGAAAAGTTAATGATTCGATACAGGACGATAAATTTCCCTTACCCAACATAACTGAGATATTAGACTCTCTGTCCGGAAGTATTTATTTCACCCATTTGGATTTGTATCAAGGATTTTATCAAGTTAGTTTAAAACCCGAATGTAGGAATATCACTAGCTTTGGCACAAGTACTGGGCAATACAGAATGAAGCGATTAGCCATGGGTTTAAAAATTAGTCCTAATGCCTTCTCGAGGGTTATGTCCATCGCAATGTCAGGTCTAACCTATGAAAAATGTTTTATTTACTGCGATGATCTAATAGTTTTTGGAAGAAATATGGAGATTCATAATAAAAATTTAATGGATGTCTTTGAGCGTCTTCGAACAATGAACCTTAAACTCAACCCACATAAGTGCGAATTTATGAAAAGACAGTTATTATATTTAGGACACGTGGTGTCAGCTAATGGAGTTCTGCCCGATCCAGAGAAAACTAGAGTATTACAACATTATCCGGTACCAACAAATTCGGACGAAGTTAGGCGATTTGTAGCGTTCTGCAACTATTACAGAAAGTTTATACCTCATTTTTCCGAAATCACTTTACCATTGAATAAATTATGTCGAAAAAATGTAAAATTCTTATGGACTAAAGAATGTCAAAACAGCTTTGAAACTTTGAAACACAAATTAACTACACCCCCAATCTTACAATATCCAGATTTTTCACATACTAACACCTTTGTTCTCCAAACAGACGCGTCAGGCATAGCTATCGGATCAGTATTGTGTAATAAAAATTTAAAACCTGTAGCATATGCTAGCAGACCTCTAAATAAAGCGGAGCTAAATTATCCAATTATTCAGAAAGAACTTTTGGCAATAGTTTGGAGCATAAAACATTTTAGACCATACCTATACGGAAAACAATTTGTCATCAAGACCGATCATAAACCTTTAATTTATCTATTTAGTATGAAAGATCCGTCAACGAGACTTTTAAAGTTCAGATTACAGTTGGAAGAATACGACTTTAAAATCGAGTACATAAAAGGCAGTGATAACGTGGCAGATGCTTTAAGTAGGGTGACCATAAGTTCGGAAGAATTGAAATCATTAAATAGTAAAGTTAGTTTGGTTATGACGAGAGCACAGAAAGCTAAGTTATGCAAAGAGGAGGTGAATAAAAGCACAGACACAAGGGATCCTTGTATACCTGCCGAATCAAGGTCTGGCCAACCGAGAATCGCAGAGATACTAAGGAAACCGAGTGACTACGTAGAGTTGAAATTTATTCAAGGAAGTCAGTTAACTAAGAAAACTCTAACTTATGAAAAAGAATGTTTAGCGTATGAGGTCTCGACTCATTCAATTTACATAAACCTCAATTATATGTCGCATTTTACGCGAGTCGAATTTGCGAATTTATTGAAGGAATTTTGTAATGAATTGAATATTGAACGACTATGTATAATTAAAGATGAAAGAAACGTAGAATTTTTAAAGCAACTAATAAATGAAATAAAAAGTAGAGAAAAATGGTCCGGACCGCAATTAAATATATTAAAAGGTATAAAACGAGTCCTCAATGATGAAGAAAAGATATGCATACTACATGATTATCATCTACTACCTACGAGTGGGCATGCGGGTGTACAACGCATGATCAACAATATAAAAGGTAAGTACTTTTGGCCTGGTATGGAATCCGATGTGCGGAAATACGTAAGCAAGTGTGCCAAGTGCCAAACTAGTAAGTATTCTAGAAATATAGTGGAACCGATGGTCGTGACGACGACAGCATCGGAAGCTTTTGAAAAAATATACTTAGATATCATAGGTCCTTTAGATAAAGACATAGACAATAATGTTTATATTTTAAGTTTACAATGCGAGCTGAGTAAATACGTCGAGGCGTATCCCTTACAACGTAAAGACACGGTAAGTGTGGCAAAATCTTTTGTCAATAACTTCATATTAAGGTACGGACTTCCCAGAGTTATCGCGACAGATCGAGGAACGGAATTTCAGTCAGAAACGATGAAAGAGGTGTGCAAGCTACTTAAAATTGAAAAGGTAAGCTCGACAGCTTATCATCATGAGTCGATAGGCTCCTTGGAAAATACTCATAAACACCTCGCTGCCTTCTTACGAACTTTATGTGATGGACATCAAGAGACATGGAGTCAGTGGCTTCAGTTTTGGTGTTTTTCATTCAACACTACTGTCCATACTCAGACTAAGTATACGCCGTACGAACTCGTATTTGGCAATAGTTGTAACTTGCCTAGTAATTTAAGAGATAATGTGGTAAAGCCACTCTACAATCCAGATAATTATGCACTAGAGCTTAGGTATAGGTTACAGTTAGCATGGAAGGAAGCGCATAAAAACTTAGTTTTAAGTAAATTGAAAAGGAAAGATGTATGGGATAAAAAGTGTAATTCGATCAAGTATCAAAGAGGTGATTTAATTTTAATCAAGAATGAAACTGGTAAAAAATTAGATATGCTATATAAAGGACCCTATAAAGTAATAAGTGAAAATGGACCTAACGTTACTGTTGAAAAAGACGGAAAAGTGGATAGTGTCCACAGAAACAGAACAAAACCATACGTAACCTAGTATTAAGTGTTTAGCGTTAGTTACGATAGATACCTATCCATTATTATAGCTAGCTACTACCTAGCGGTATTGTATTTCAAGCCTGTGTTAACAATATTATATTTCATTATCAAGGCACGATGACAGTGTCATTCCTTTAACTTGTAAACACTTTATACTTACACCTTAAAATATGATTATGATATGAATGTGTTAACTAATTAATTATAAGTTTTAGGAAATAAGAAAAATAAAAAAAAAAAAAGTTTATCAGTAATATAATATTTTATTCGGCATTTTATGCAGATACATGTATGTTAAAAAAAAAAAAAAAAAAAAAAAAAAAAAAAAAAAAAAAAAAAATCGTATTTGACATTTTTTTTTTTTTAAATTTACCCCGATGATGTAGTGGAGTAATATAAATAGAAGTACTGTAATAGCTTAAGAGTAGTAATAAACATACTTTAATCACGATCGGTTGTGTTATTATTTAAACGCCCGACACCACACTGGCAACACTGGTAGGTAATCGCTCCATTTCTTAATATCAATATCATGTCATCAATTTAATTGAAAGCTTTATGGCTTTCAATTCAATTGAATCAATTTAATATGACTAATAAATTATCTTTAAATCTCTATTCTGAGATTATAATATAATGAAAACGTATTGAAATTCAATTGTTCGTCAGATTCTGACTATATAAATAGGTTGATAATTGCAAAGTCGTACATATATGTCAAATAACCCACATAACCTAACTCGTGTATTTGTGCTCATATCTTATGCAATTGTGTATTAAACTGAAATTAAACATGCTTAAAATTGATATTATTATTTACCGAATGACACTTATTTGGACATTGTAACGGTTTATCAAATTTTGGGCCCAGCAATAAATGAAAAATGGTCAGTATCCTTTGAAATTACAATAATAAACTTCAATTTCTTTATTCGTAGTAGACTGTTTAGAAGTTATGAACTGAAAAGACAAAAACAAGGATCACTATATCTGTATAAAATTCTAAATACTTAACATTTATTGCCATTTCTTGTTAAACAAGTAATATAAACATGATATGATATTTATATTTTTGAAATGGTCTTTTTACGACCTTTCAATTGGTACCCATATTTCTAAGATAAGAGAAAAAAATACACACATCCCCCCCTTTTTCCCCCATTTCAACCGCCATTTTGAAAATTTATATAGCCTATGTCACTACCACAATTTTGACAAATTCAACGACATCTCACATGTCAAAATCTGTTCAGCCGTTTAGGCTGTAGCGCGTGCCGAAGAAATGGACATACATACATACATACATACGCTCGAATAATATAACCCTCCTTCTAACGCAGTCGGGTAAAAATATGGTCAAAAGTGGTTTAATAAGCCATACTTGTGGTACCAGGTCATAGATAGAGTCGATATAGATAAATAATGCGAGTATGAGTGATAGGAGTACGAGCATTACATTGGAAGCGTATAGAGGTGTGAAGCCGACGCCCCGAGCGCGTCGGTCGGACCACCCGCACTGCCCAGCGGCGCGCACGACTCGTGCGCTACATTTACTTTTAACGTTTTTTGCGCATTTATAGTTTCATTCCGAATTTCTGTTCCCGGAATGACATATAATGACAGGTCAACTGGCTTTTATATGATGAGCAACGACTTTGTTTTAGTTTCGTTTGTCAGGAAAATGTCTATTCATATTCAGTATTAGTTTGAGCTTTAAGGGTGCTCGAGTCATACAAGGCAGGAAAGTCGCGTTAAAGAAGAATGACATATTGATGTTGAGTAAAACTTCGAGCGGATTATTAAGAAAAAGAATTCCTGGAGTGTTTCTCTATTTTAAATTCCCAAAAAATCTCGTGACCAAATTTCTGCTGCAACAACTAATTTCATTACCGATAACTAAACGATGTTAAAAATATTTAAGTTCATGACTGTCAGCGCTGACATGGAAACGTTTTCTATTCATCATCAATCTAAGGACTTTAAGCTGACACGATGAAAAATCCAGTTAGGGCGTAGCATCCTGGTCTAGGATCAGAGAGATTTTAGGTCCTAATAGGAAACTTAGTCTCTGTGATTCAAAGTGTTGCAATTATGGTAATGGTAGCTTTGTAATTTCAAGAAACTATTCAAAGTTACCTATTTTCCTGAATATGTAAGTCCAAAATTAGGTTCTTTTTAACCGACGAAAAAAACGGAGGAGGTTCTCAATTCGACACGTATATATTTTTTTTATGTATGACCACGCATAACTTTTTACAGAGTTGTCCGATTCTGATAATTCTTTTTTTTATTAGAAAGGCCACACTTCCAAGATAGTCCCATTGTAACTGAAGGAACTCTTAAAATTTTTTAGGTACACTTGCAGTGATTTCGGTTTTTGTGTAAGTATCGGTAGGTTTTTGGCTACAAGTGCCGTATAATATACTATGACAGCATAGTACGAGTAAGTTATGTGTCGATAAATCACTAAAAAGTAAGAAATAAAAATTTTTAACAAAAAATATAACTGACTTAAAACGCACTAAAAAGTAAAATATAACTGTGTCATTTACTTGCTTTAATTTACTTAATCATATCTATGAGTCGGTGCCAGCCAAGGTTTCTACTTTAAGGATATTACCTAGAACCCACAAACTGCTTTACTACGTTAAATAAATGTTCCTTAAACTTGCTGGCACCGACTTCTTATATATTCTTAAGTAAATTAAAGCAATTAAATGACACAGTTATTTTTTACTTTTTAGTGCGTTTTGAGTCGGTTCTATTTTTTGTTAAAAAATTTTATATTAACTGAAGCAAGTAAGCTAATCGAACATTCAACGAGCATATAAATTACGCTTGACAAATCATAGTTCAATTGGCTTTATCTCAGTCGTGATCCAAATTGAATATGGCTATTAAAATCACGATGTTGCGACAACAATTTTGCTAATAAGGCTTCGAGGGATTAACCTGTTCTCACACAAGCTTAAATACAAAGCAAGAACGGTTATCAGTCATATTTAAGATAACGATCACTTGGACGATTTACATACGTCAACAGGGTTGACCTAGAACGCTATGTTCCCGTGCCAGTCGGGGACTAACTATACTTATCCGTCTATTTTATTTATTTTATTTTATTTTTATTTTATTGTAATTGATAGCGTACAGTTATAAAATACATACAGTTACAAATAGGTAGAAAAATAAGGCCAAATAAGATTACACATAGATAATTAAAAAAAGAAGAATACAGTATAAAAAGTTAAATATACGTGAATAAAATTGAATTAAAAAAAACAAAATCTAATCAGAAATACACAACTGAAATACTTTTGTGCGAGTGTGTGTGTATGTATGTGGGTAATTATGTGTATATATGTGTGTGTGTGTGTGGCTGTGTGTGTGTGCATGTGTGCTTAGTGCCTGCTTCTGCTTGTAGGTTTCAAATTACTATTAAAATAGTATAGTATAGTATTAATATCGACGATAGTCATCTTTTTGAAAATAGCCTAGGTACGACTTTATTCTCCATTATTGTAGTTCAAGCCCAAGGCAGCTATTTGCGATAATATTAAATACATGAATAATTAAACCTTACTACATACATACATACATAGCATCACGCCTCGTTCCCATAGAGGTAGGCAGAGACTACATCCTTCCATTTGCCACGATCCTTGCATACTTCCTTAGCTTCTTCCACTCTCATTAATCCTGTCATACAAGATCGTCGGTTTAGGGTACTTTGACCTGGCCATTTTTTAAAATGTCCTGAATTTTGTCCAGGAACATTCGCCTAGGTCCTCCCCCTTCCAACATTTCCATTCACTCTCGCCTCATAAATCTCTTTTGTTATCTAAGCATCCCTTTCTCTATATTTGTCACTACATCTTCTTTTACACCCCCTGTATATATGAGTAAACCTTACTCGTATGATAATTGGGAAGTTTTTTTTTTTTTATCGACTACAAGTTGGCCCTTGACTGCTATCACACCTGATGTTAAGTGATGATGCTGTCTAAGATGGAAGCGGGCTAACTTGTTAGGAGTGGGACGAAAATCCACACCTCTTTCGGTTTCTACACGACATCGTACCGGAACGCTAAATCGCTTGGCGATACGTCTTTGTCGGTAGGATGGTAACTAGCCACGGCGAAAGCCTCCCACCAGCCAGACCAAGACAAATTAAGATAAATCTCAATCTGCCCCGCCGGGAATCGAACCCAGGACCACCGTCTTACAAATCCACCGCGCATACCACTGCGCCACGGAGGTCGTCAAGTTAAGAATAATAGGCTTTTAGGAACTTTTTGAATTAGAATACCCTAATCTAAATTATAGAAAATACTTTTCCTCATCTCTCTTTAATTAAGTCAATTTTGGTGATCGAACCAATTTATCCAATATTCTCCAATTCTAATGAAAATATTGTTTTACAACTCTATTGAAACTTTAGATCGCCCATGAAGCAATTTAAAGATTTAAGGCAGTAAACAATATCAACATAATTTTGTGTCTGAATAGATCTAAACCTACTGTACAGTTTCAAGTAACACTACCTCATACAGTTTTAAGATGGGCTTGAATAGGTCCTAACCTAAACCACAAACAAATCCAATTTGAAGGCTAAAGTAACACATAACGGGTATGAATAGCCCCTAACCCAAAGACTTCAAGTGTGGTCCACGGCGCTGTCGGCGCAGGCGCACGGCACGCGCGCAATGCGCAACGCGAGGGCACCTTTTACTCGCCTTAATAAATGACCAGCGTACAGTATTAGGCGGATCAGATATATCATTTATGTAAATTGTGACGAAGACATATCTAGCCAGCTCGCTCGCTGCTCACTCCACACGACGCGGCATTCCAAGCCGCCGCTTAAACCACAAATACTTAGTGCTTATTGTAAAATCGTGTTTTGTGTATGAGTAATGTTAAAGTTCCTTATCGTGAACGACAATTTCTATTGAGGAGATTGTGTAATAGCGGACTTGAGGTTTTGTCTCCACTCAGGGATAATTTATGGTCTAACATTTTAGTACCTATTAGTAGAGATTTATTTATGTGTAATTTTTTTATAGTAATAATTGAAGAACCAGGCACATGGCCAACCAAAGCGAATAGATAATTATTTCGCAACGTAGCCAAAGACAGTCCGTCCTCCGAAGTGCCGCTCTTTGTCTATCAACCAGAGGCGTAGGTGGTAAGCCTTTTTTTTTATCGACTACAAGTTGCCCCTTGACTGCTATCACACCTGATGTTAGGTGATGATGCAATTTAAGATGGAAGCGGGCTAATTTGTTAGGAGTAGGATGAAATCCACACCTCTTTCGGTTTCTACACGACATCGTACCGGAACGCTAAATCGCTTAGCGGTACGTCTTTGTCGGTAGGGTGGTAACTACCACGGCGAAAGCCTCCCACCAGCCAGACCAACACAAATTAAGAAAAATCTCAATCTGGCCTGCCGGGAATCGAACCCAGGACCTCCGTCTTTTAAATCCACCGCGCACACCACTGCGCCACGGAGGTCGTCAAAAACATATCTTGCCTGCAGAAATAAGTATGGACGTAGTAGTACTATTAATATAATTTTAAGTAATTTATTCTCGTTGCACCATCCCGCTTACGATACACAAATATACTTTCAACAGGTTACCTGTAAGAGATTGCTTCTAGCAATAAGGCTGCCTTTGCATGTTTATTTTAATCCTTCTTTTCATGTATTTGTTATCTCTATTTTATGTGCAATAAAGTGTTTCTTCTTCGGGTGCATCCCGTTAGTACCCCATACCGTAGTTCTACAGAACTGTTGGGATATTTTCCGTGCTGTCAAATTATATCCCAATAGTTCTATATAGAACTGTAGTATAGTTTTTACTCTTGACTTTACTTATAGCATATAAGTTATAAACTTTATATTATTTTGATTGATATTTCATTTTGTTTTTAACAAGAAAATGTCCCTTGCGACAAAAGCTAAGTTGTTAAAACCAAGTAGTAGTTGTGTCTAAAAAAATATTCTTTTATTTTAGGAATTACTAGGAGGGACACATTTTACCACTTTGGAAGTATCTTTCGCGCAAACTATTCAGTTTAGAAAAAAATTATATTAAAAACCCTAATTCCATTTTAAAGACGTTTTGTGCAATTTAAGCAAAGCTGTATTCGATATAGTATGTTTATAGATACTCTCAAATTTAAGTGGACATTTATTATTGCAATCAAAAGAGATTCTATATTATATTTATAAAAACTATAGATATTTTATATGTAACGTAGAAACAAGATGTTGATATCGACATTTCTTTAATTTTGATTTAATTTTAATTATAGAACTAATGGGACACTAAGCACTAATATGGTGTATCAACAGCTCTATAGAACTAAAATTAGGGGGTACTACTGGGATGCACCCTCTTCTTCTTCTTACTTCTCCAGAGAAGCTTTAAAATAAAAAAAAATCGCGGTAATACTAAATTTCTATTAGAGTCTATTCTAAAACAGTTGTGATTGATTTGATTAAGGTTAGCCCTTGAAATTGAAGTATATCTCAGCACGACTTCACACCAGGTGCGTTACCTCCCGACTTTTGATTCCTCGATACATTGCCTTGTATTATAGTGGTCATGTATCCATGGCATTCTCTCATCTCAATTGCCCTTTTCAATACAAAACTATTGTTTGTTCATACAATTGTTTATTGTTGTTGTGACAGCGATTTTGTGACTCAATATAAACAAGATCGATACGTTGCGTCTTATTTTGAGGTTGGGACATTTAAAAGCTATTTAAAAGAGACATTTGTTGCACTTCAAACTCGTTGTAATTTATGTTAAGGACATTTAGAGTTTGTGAGACACCTATTATGCAATTTGTCTTAAATATTAAAGGTATAAATGTGAAAGGTATACTTTGCATGTTCCTATTGTAGGTACTCTATCAAAATATCACGAATTTAATAAATGCCTGTGTTCAAAAAGGTAGTATGTTAACTGGTCACTGTTATTGTGGCATGGTTCTGTTCACAAGTCTATTATTTGGGCACAAAAACAATAACACAGGAGTACCACCAAAAATTTAGCGTTTACATCCAGGAATAAGGTAGGTAGGTGACAGGTGTATTTACTATTCTTGAGATCCTAAGGTTTAAAAAACTTTGAAACACGAAAATTAGGAAGTAATTGAAAGTCAATTCTACCAACGTAAGGGTAAGATATAAATTAGATTATAAATAGATAAGTATAATAAATTTAAAGCAAAAAACTTTTGTAAAGAAACTTTTATTTAAAGGCTCTAAAAAGAAGAAAATAAAATTTGTTTAAAAATTTTAACTATTAACTTATAACATCATTATATTCAATTTATATAATCATAAAAGCTGATGTATTTTCTTTTTTATACTTATCTATCTAGATAATGAAAAATTGATAAAATTAAATAAATTATCATAATGAAAAAGTGATTTGGCATTATGGCAAAAACACTGAACATTTTCACTTTACGCAGACAAACCTGCGGAAACTACCTAGTCGGTATATAAATATCAACTGACTGTTATAAAAACATTTGTAAAGTCATAGATTTACTATTAAGGCACTGATCCATTCGTCTTCTCTAAAATAAATTGAGAGGTTTGCACACAAAGTCATTGTGTTCACAATAATAGGCGTTTCTTAATACGCACTTCATAAATATTGGGAAGACATTTTAGTGCATTTTGCGGTAGAGTTGTATGTGGGCGGGCGTTTGCTAAATTGCAGGTCGCCAGATATTTTTCAGAATCTAATTAAAAAAATAGGTTTAACCAATAGGTTTTTACGTATGTACGAGTATGGTATATATTAGTGTGTTTCTAAAATATACTTACTTAAAAGCAAGTGATCTGATTTGGATACTTTTTTTTATTTAAGTTCATTTTTGTTAGGGAAGTAAAACTTTCCCTGTTAAATTAAGGGTCGGATACGAAAGGTGGTGCTTGGGCCCTTTAATTCCCCGCAAATGAAGGAGAAAATTTTTTTTATACATTTTTAATAGAGTTTTATGTGTTTATGTATTGTTAAAAATTAAAAAAACAATGTTAATAAAATAAATAAGAGAAAAAAATCAGTCAAAATCGTATTAAATTCTATGAAGTTTAATGATTTACTAACTCTATAATCATAAAAGTCGATTATATTTTTTATAATTTTCATTCGCACATGTCTTAGTTTAAGGGTGTCCATGATTTTAATTTATCCGGAAATGTCTTTTTCGATTCTACTTAGGTATGGAGGCTGAGCAAATGAAGGTATTTACTTTACCACAATAATACCCTAATATTAGCTGGTGGGAGGCTAGTTACCACCCTACCGATAAAGACGTACTGCCAAACGATGTAACGTTCCGTTACGATGTAAAAAACGAAAGGGGTGGGGATTTCATTCTACTCCTAATAAATAAGCGCTTCCATCTTCGATCATAATTGCTTATCAGGTGTGCTTGCAGTCAAGAGCTAACTGTAATGAATAAAAAAAATGTATTGATGAATATTTTCTTTGCACCTTTGAGTGGCTGTGTGTGTGTGTGTGTGTGTGTGTGTATGTGTGGGATGAAACGCTGCATTGTCGTGTCGTGATGTGCCTACTTGAAACAGGTATCAATCGTTTTAATAACTCTACCAAGAGCACAAAGCTTCCTAACTCTCCGGTTATTGCAATAAATTCATAAACAAATAATCTTTTGACTATGTATAATACCAACGTGTTCCAAACTGTGAAATTAAAACTGTTACACAATATTTTTGACCTACCCTTCGACTACACAAGTATCATGGTTACCCCATAGGAAGCTATTGCCACGTGGTCGCCTACGGAGGTCTGTTTGGACATGTCACCCACCATTAGCGCCCTTCCCCCCGCCTCCCCGCCGCGCCGCCATGTTTTTTCCTCCTCGGTTTGTCAACTCGCACATTAGCCAAGGTGTTTCCACTGCGGTGGTCTTTTTTGCGGACCGTTAATTGGTGACAATGGTGATCATCAGCCATTCAGTGGAGAGAGATGTTTCCTCAACAGATGTTGCTTATTTTGGATCAGTTCGTGTTATTATTTTGACTTGGCTATTGTTATGAATGAACACTCGTCGCTTAACAGATCACTCTTTCATTACTATGCTTAACATAAAGAATACAAAATTATTCTGTAAAATATGTTTTAATTTCCTGATGTTATTATAACCTTTTTTTAATATGCCTTTTTATGATATGATGTTTGCCATAAACATCAAAATAACAGGATAGGTATAAAATATCGAAAAATTTAAAAACAATTATATACAATAATCATTTCCTTATAGATTTTGTATGTAACGGCACTGGCTGTTCTTGACAAGTGTTTCAATGACACCCTAATAGCGTTAATGTACAAGTGTGGATGAAAAACACTGAGATAGATTATAGTCTAGTATAATACATAGGCAAATTTTAATCTCACTATTCTCAAGGAAACGGGATCTACGCGAATAAAACCTTGAGACACCGCTAGTAATTAGGTACCTACATAATGCTATATTACAAAAACAACTTTGTTCTCCAAGTTATATCTGCAATCAGTCGATATACTGTAAGCATATTTGTGGCAAGATAAAACGGCTGTACCATAGCTGAGGACCATTAACGTCAATAGTCGAACATATACGCCAGTCTTAACCTCTTAACTCCATTCACAGTCAATAGCCCATATATCAGTCATTTGGAATATTTTCGCAATCGTTTTTAGTGTTAACTTTTATACTTGCTTATCTTCCTGAACTGTTGGCATTTCCAAGTATTGGTGTATTTCAGTGTTGCATGCAAACCAAGGCGCGTTGGCAATCGTTTTTACCCGACTGCGTCAGAAGGAGGGTTATGTTTTTCGAGCGTATGTATGTATGTATGTATGTATGTATGTATGTATGTCCATTTCTTCGGCACGCGCTACAGCCTAAACGGCTGAACGGATTTTGACATGTGAGGTGTCGTTGAATTTTTCAAAATTGTGGTAGTGACATAAGCTATATAAATTTTCAAAATGGCGCCTGTAAATGGGGGAAAAAAGGGGGGATGTGTGTATTTTTTTCTCTTATCATAGCAATATGGGTGCCAATTGAAAGGTCGTAAAAAGACCATTTCAAAAATATAAATATCATATCATGTTCATATTACTTTTTTAACAAAAAATGGCAAAAAGTGTATTAAGTGTACCGTCTCATGTCTATACCATAAACTAAAACTAAAAAGTCTCAAATAAAATTATTATTATAAAAACAAAAAAACCCGACTGCTTAGAAGTTATGAACTGATAAGAGAAAAACAAGGATCACTATATCAGTATAAAATTCTAAATACTTTATGGTGCTGCAGGCGGGGACAAACGTAGTTTAGGTAGATCCTTCTTTCCCCGCAGGTTAAAGTATTTTGTCCCCGCCTGCAGCACCATAAAGTATTTAGAATTTTATACAGATATAGTGATCCTTGTTTTTCTCTTTTCAGTTCATAACTTCTAAGCAGTCGGGTTTTTTTGTTTTTATAATAATATTTTTTTAGAATTCTGTTCTGCTCTGGCTAGTGTGTTGAACTTGCTACCGCCTCCATATCTGAATTTCATACAGCCAGATGGGTTTGAAAATATCGCAATACACCAGTACGTTCTTGCTGAAAGACTATACATACTGCCGATCCAACAACCAAAGCAAGTTCCTGAAATGATCGTTTTTTTTTTAATCTACTACAAGTTGGCCCTTGACTGCTATCAATCCTGATGTTAAGTGATGATGCAGTCTATGATGGAAGCGGGCTAACTTGTTAGAAGTAGGATGCAATCCACACCCATTTCGGTTTCTACACTACATCTTTCAGGAACGCTAAATCGCTTGGCGGTACGTTTTTGTTAGTAGGGTGGTCACCACTACTACTAGCTAGCCACGGCGGAAACCTCCCACCAGCTATACCAAGACAAATTTTAAAAAATCAATCTCAATCTGCCCCGCCGGGAATCGAACCCAGGACCTACGTCTTATAAATACACCGCTACCGCTGCATACCACTGCGCCACGGAAGCCGATAGAAGATTGTTAAAATCAACGCGCTTTTTTTATGATTCTCCCAGGGACGAGGAGGAGGGCATGTAGAAGCCTAGGAACTTCACATAGGAATTTTGAGGTACAAAATTCATGTTTGAAATTACAAACAAATTAAGATGTTATAATATTGTTAGATATTGTTAGATATTGTTAGTTACAAGAAATATACCGATGCGTAAGCCAGTACACGCATGCCAGTGTAGATAAGTAGCCAGATGCAGTTTTTGTATGTCTATTTTGGTACAAGAGCCATAAGCAATATTCGGCGGCTTCTTTGAAATGAGTAGGCGCCTATACTCAAATAACATGCTGTTACAAGTCTTTACACTCTCTTAAACCTTGCGTATGAACCAGCGGTATATATTTCATTACTATGTAAAGAGAAAATGCCTATATGAAGCAATTAACGGTCTCGGTGGCGCAGTGGTATGAGCGGTTGATTAATAAGACGAAGACTCTGGGTTCGATTTCTTGCTACACTGATTGAGCTTTTCTTAACTAGCTCAGGCCTGGCTGGAACTGTGGCCAGTTACCATCCTATCGGCAAAAGCGTACCACCAAGCGATTCAGCTTTTCGGTACGATATTGTGTACCTAGTAACTGAAAGGATTTCATTCTACTCCCATCATGTTTAGCCCGCTTCCATCTTCGATTGCATCATCACTTTGGCAGATGTCATTGCAGTCAAGGGCTATGTTAGTGAATAAAAATATACAAACCTGTACAACTCTTAAAACATAACACTCCTTTAGTGGTCGGATAAATGTATTCGCAATTTACAGCCCGTGGCAGTTAAGCAGCTTCTTAACCGCCATCTTCCCACGGTGATCTAAAAATAAAACTTAATTTTCCTTTAAAGTACCTAAATAACATTTTAAGATTTATAACCAGCTATTATTGCCTATAAGATGTGTTCACGGGTTTACCTATAGTTTTTACGATATTTTCTAATTATAGTAAGTATTTAAAAGGATTTTTCAAGATCTTCATCTCGCGGAGACAACTTTAGGGTTTTGTTGCACTTGTGATCCCTCAAATAAAACAATTGGATGGCTGACTTCAGCACATATCTACCTGTCTATTTGGAAAGCACCTTTTCACGAGATTTCCTAAGAACGTATTAGTGCCTCATAGACACATCCCATCTACAGTAAAAGAATCACAGTAAAGTCCCCTTTGATCGTCCCCAGTAATACGCCATTATGTCCAAAAATTTACCCGGAATAACAAAAAATAGAACCGACTCAAAATGCACTAAAAAGTAAAAAATAACTGCGTCATTTAGTTGCTTTAATTTACTCGTACTTAAGCATATCAATGAAGTCGGTGCCAGCCAAGTTTAAGGAACATTTATTTAACGTAGTAAAGCAGTTTGTGGGTTCTAGGTAATGTCCTTAAAGTAGAAACCTTGGCTGGCACCGACTCATAGATATGCTTAAGTAAATTTAAGCAACTAAATGACACAGTTATTTTTGACTTTTTAGTGTGTTTTGAGTCGGTTCTATTTTTTGTCAAAATTTTTTATGTCTTACTTTTTAGTGATATAACGTACTCGTACTATACTGTCATAGTTTATTATACGGCACTTGTAGTCAAAAAGCTACCGATACTTACACTAAAACCGAAATCGCTGCAAGTGTGCCTGTAAAATTTGAAGAGTTCCTTCAATTTCCCCAGGATATCATAATCAGATCCTAACATGATGACAATAGGACCACCTTGGAAGTGTGCCCTTTCTGATAAGTTATCAAATTGAAATTAAACGTGTCGAATTGGGAACCTCCTCCATTTTTTGTCGTCTATTAATAAATTGTTTTATGATTAAGTTGATATATTAGTAATTATTATATTTATATAATAGGAACTGCATAACACCATCCCTGCTATTGAAACTACGTATACTTGATTATGCAGTCTTCTGACGACTTTATAGTGACAGTTATACCAACCAGTGAAAATTATTATAAAAAATGTAGACGGATTGCATAACACCATCCCTGCAATGGAAACTAATTACTGAACACGGTGCGTTGATGAAATAAGTTTTTGCGCGGATCCGCAACAGCGATGTTACACATAAACGATACGCCTCCTTAATGACGCTAATGTATCGCTCGGACTCGCTCACCAGTTAGCTCACCAGTTAGCGTAGTGATGGGCCAGCACAAGCGTAGGCTGAAATCGAATTTGAAATGATTAGTCGAACGATAACACTTATGTCATAAATGCAAAAGTTTGTATGTGTGTGTTGTTGCTATTCATCTCTACGTCGTCTTCGTCTTTTTTCTTTCGTTTCGATGCTATACGCATCTAATAAAAACGAATTGTCTAAATTTGAAACACATAGGATTCGAATGTGGGCTTTTTTTAACATTCCTCAGGATTTACACAAGAAACTACGCTGGGAACTGCAAGTAATTAATAAGATCACAAGATGATATTATCATATTATAGACACCCCCTTTAAATATGAGCCTTAAAAGCTCAATTAGCTAAGCTTTATTTCATTTCAGTATTTGAATATTTACGTTATATTCAAGAAAAGTTGTTACTCGAAGTCGTAAAAAGCTTTAAGTTCTGTATTAAAGTTTAATAATTTTAAAAAATCCTTTTTTAAGTCTAAACATAGGTCTCAATTCTGTTTTTATATTAATTTACAAAACCAATGTCCAGGCATTTTTGAAATTAAATATTCTTTGTATTTAACCCTTTAGATAACAAACATAATTCAGCTTTTTAAAATGAGTAAAACCACTCTATAATATTTATGCCTCTACGTAATACGAAGCTTTGCCTAACATTGTTTTTGGCCACAGTAAATAGCCCAACACTAGTCTATCTATAATTGTTTTAAACGGCCTACTGATTCCATTACTAGGATGCTAATATGACGACACCTTCTGTTTTCTCATCTCTAAATTACAGCTTACTTGTAGTAATTACAGGCATTAGATCTTTAGTTAAAAAGTGACCAGTTCCACGTCAATCACTTAGGTGCTTTAAAATTAAAAATATATATAGACTTATCTTCGCTTGGTGACCTCCATTGCGCAGTGGTATGCGCGGTGGATTTATAAGATGGAGGTCCTGGGTTCGATTATCGGCGGGGCTGATTGAGATTTTTCTTAATTTATCTTGGTCTGGCTGGTGGGAGGCTTTCGCCGTGGCTAGTTACCACCCTTCCGACAAAGACGTACCGCCAAGCGATTTAGCGTTCCGGTACGATATCGTGTAGAAATCGATAGTGGTGTGGATTTCATCCTACTCCTAACAAGTTAGCCCGCTTCCATCTTAGATTGCATCATCACTTAATATCAGGTGTGGCAGTCAAGGGCTAACTTGTAGTCGATAAAAAAAATCTACGAGCTCTTCGTCGTATTTCTAACCATTCTATTAGTTACGTGCGCAGCGGATTCCGTGTGCTTGGAGCGTCGTCACAATATGGAATAAAGCTTTTTGGTTTCAAATTTTATCTTGTTTACTAA
This sequence comes from Mycalesis mineus, assembly GCA_034621355.1. Taxonomy (NCBI): domain Eukaryota; kingdom Metazoa; phylum Arthropoda; class Insecta; order Lepidoptera; family Nymphalidae; genus Mycalesis; species Mycalesis mineus. The sequence continues at coordinate 6,363,281 of CM067883.1, forward strand.
TTCAAAGGAACATATAAATTATTTATTAGTGTTCTCATCTATAAACACACCAAATTCACTGCCAATAAAAGGCGAAGTTAGGTCGGAAGGCAATCAACATGCGCGCAAATTCGCTGCGGCGTTTGTGCCATCGCGTAGGTAGTCTAATGGCTATTCACGATTATTCGCTGAAGCTGGCAGTCTCGTAATAGATGAGAGCCTGTGCTAGCCAGACCTTCGTCAGTTTATAAATACTGAAATTTTGTCAGTCCATACTGCGGCCTTAGGTAGGCAGCTATGATAGGTATGCAGCAGTGGTATTTGGACCGTGAGGAAGTAGGAGAGGAAGGTTCAGACTGGATCCGGTCATTAGCAGTAGCATCTTATAGATCGTTATATATACTTGAAGCTCGCTAACCCGCATAGGGTATTATATTTAAATTCATTTTTTTAGCATTCTGTACATGACATGGCCCTATCAGGGCGTTGCTAATATTACATAAACTTAATAACATAATATTATAATATAAACTTACAGTAAAATTACAAATAAATTAGAATAATATAAAAGTCTAAATATAAAATAATAATAATAATTTGTCAATTGTTTTACGTCAAATACTCTTTTATGTCATAATAACATTTGTCTAGAAGCTATTTGTTTAATTTGATTTTAAAGTTAACTAAATGTAGTTGTTCAATATCTTCTGGCAATTTGTTATATACTTTTACAGCCATACAGTATGCGCTTTTCATGTAAGAACAACAACTAAACTGCATAGTGGACCACATAAAACACACTATGCAGCGCTTCTAGCGCTGCGTCTAACATCCACATCCCTCTCCTATAAGGATCAAGGCCTAGCTTTGTAGTGAACCATTAAAATATACTGATAACGATGATCATAAGAAATTGTCTTCATACACTTACACTTACTTTGATGGCTTCCCTTCGCTTCGCCTTAAAGTTTGTTCTTCAACAGTGTTTCTCGAGAGAACGCTAGGAAACTAAGTGACTAGCTACTGGGGACATGATTTCTGATAGATATTATAGTGTGTTATGTTGTAACTCTTAAGTCTGTTGTAACTCAGTGGTAGGAACACGAGCTGACAAAATTTCAGCCCATATAAAATGACGAAGTTCTAACCATCACTGGCTCTTAGACCATATTATAATGCGTCGGTCGTAAACTGGCACTCGAACTAGCTACCGGCGCCTGCGCAGCTATCAAAGGTGAAGCCGACAAAGACGCCGCGCCGCTTGGCTCTTCCCGCCCTGTCAACGCGGTCACGGGTTGACGTAATGCGTGCCCGGACCCAACGTCGCGCTGATCAACTTTACAGGCGATTGATTTACCATAAAATACCCATAAAACGCGAACGTACAAAATAAAATTACCAAGAAAGCTTTTAGAGCTTAATATCTTCATATTATCGTTGAAGCTTTTTTTCATAGCAAGTAATAACATACATTTTATAAATTAAGTAGGTATATGAAAGAGCTCAAATCAGCGACCAAAAAACATCAATCAAATAAGCGCCATAAATAGGTTTTGGGTGGACTTTTCAAGTAGTTTCGCATTGCAAATTCAACCTTAATCGAGTACGTCTATGGTTGAATTTGTATTTTTTTGGAAATAGCTTTAATATTGACCTTTAAGCAAAGGTATTTTTGTATAATGTTCTTTAAGTATTCTAAAACTGACGGAACAAAAACGTTGTAAGTTTTTAAGTGAAATTTTCTACGTGCTTTTCCGTTCTCCTTTTTCTAAGAGGTCAGTGTATGAGTATCAAATTAAAATTTGGTCGGAAAGTTAAAATAGCTTTGTTTTAAGTTTCTGATCTTTAAATTAAAATTACATATTGACAATTCTTGACCTTGACTTTGAAATTATTTTCTTTCAAGTATCCTTAATTGAGCCCGCCAACCCGCATTGGAGCAGAGTGGTGGGTAATGATGATGATGATTTGCAATTGATTTGCAAGCTCTTTTAAACCCTACTCTTATCTTCAAATTTTCAGCTGTTGGAGGCATGCTTACAGCAATTTTGGTTTTTGTCTCGGTATCGGTAACTTTTTGGCTACTAGTGCTGTATAATACTATGACAGTATAGTACGAGTACGTTATGTGGCGATAAATCACTAAAAAGTAATAAATAAAATAGTAATAAAAAGTAATCTGTTGAGAAGTGCCGTCAAGAAACTCACATTTACTTAAGCATTTCTATGAAGTCGGTGCCAGCAAGTTTAAGGAACATTTATTTAACGTAGTAAAGCAGTTTGTTGGTTCTAGGTAATGTTCTTAACGTAGAAACCTTGGCTGGCACCGACTCCTAGATATGCTGAAGTAAATTAAAGCAACTAAATGACACAGTTATTTTTTACTTTTTAGTGCGTTTTGAGTCGGTTCTATTTTTTGTTAAAATTTTTTATTTAGGTATGTATGCAAACCAATATAAAACAACTCGTTTTAGCGAAATAACTATATTTTACTAAAATCAGCTCTCTCGCATTCAGAATTCACTTGACTTAATACGATATAGTGTCGCCAAAGTAATCTTAATCCCATTGGAACGAACCCAAAAACTGCGGGCGTCTTAAGATGAGAGTCGCCATTTTAATTGGTCGTATTACACTTGATCCCCTTATTAATAGGTTGATTACTTGCGGGCCGGCGGCCCAAGACGGACGCTAAACCGCACGAATCTTATGCGAAAACGTTGGGGAAATCTCTGGAAATGCAACTGCATTTACCACATCTAAATCCGTACTAATCTAAGAAACAGTTTATCTAAAAGTGCATTTGAATGACATCGTCGCCGGGGTGTTTGGCGGAGCGTAAGAACTCTACCAGAGTCGTGCGAGGACTAGGAGAACGTGAGAAGTACAGAATGATCGTTTCTCTAAGGGCGTCAAACTAGAGAACTTTGTAGGTCTTTCTGTTTAAAAGATAGTGGACAAGCTTTGCTCACCATAAAGTTGCAATACAGTTTGTTGAGATACGATTTGTCTATAGCTTTTTTTTATAAATATTATAGGACAATTACACACATCGCTATATAGCCCCAAAGTATCCAAGCGTAAGTAGGTAGTTATGGGTGCTATGATAACTGATGAATATTTTTTATATATATTATACATGAATACTTATAATATATAGATGAACTACCCAGACACTGGAAATATCCATGCTCATCACACAAACATTTTTCCAGATGTGGGAATCGAACCCACAGCCTAGGATGCAGAAGCAAGGTTACTACCAACTGCGCCACTCGGCCGTCTGTAGCTGTAAGTTTTATCACATTTTTATGTACGTGTACGTAAGTAAATACGTTTTTAATAAAGTTGAAAATCCGGCGGTGTATCCACGCCAGATTATCAACTTAATTAAAAAAAATTACGGAAAGTTTTTTGAAAGAAAGAAAAGAAATTGAAAGAAATATCCATGACTCGAATCTAGTTCCTCGTGATCGGAAGTTACCGACCACTGGTGCCACGCGGCACTTTTTTATTAAAACACTGCGTCCAAACTTTATAAACCGTTAAAAAATTGATTGTTTACCGTGTTAGTTATTTCACTTCGTAATACTTTAACGCGTTGGAAGTTGATAGGTGCAGCGAGTCGGAAATATCAATATTGTTCTGAAATAGCCTGCGTATCGGCACTGGGCTATAAATCTGCGAGGTGTCGGCTCCTATCGGCCGCTCGTTCTCCGCGCGATGGTTTGTATCATTTGCAAAGCAACGCACGAAGTATTAAAAGTACCCAGGTACTGATTGACATTACATTTTTAATTTCATTTTAAATTTATTTTTTACAGCCAAATACTTTATTGCTATCACACCCACTGGCTAATTTGTTAGGAGTACGATGAAATTCATCCCCATTTCGGTTTCTACGCAAAATCCTACCGGAACGCTAAAACTAGTAGGTAGGTAGGGTACTAGCAACGGCTTAAGGCTTAAGGCAACTTCCGTCTTATAAATGCACTTGGTGGTTTATTTCATCGATTATTATTATTAGTACAAAAGTACTAATAATAATAAGTATCTACTAGTAGTTTATATATAAATTGTGCTTGGAAAATAGTACAAGTAGTCAGACTTGTTCCTATAATATTGATTTATTATTATTTATTAGTGTTTGTAGTCTAAGCTTAGTTGAAAAAGTACAAATATGAATTTACACATTTTAATTTAAATAAAATATTGAATTACTGAACAGCGGTAAAGCAGACAAGGTATTTCACGTATGTATGTGAACTCATCATAATTATTCTAATGTTGAATTAAAACCAAAAGTCATAGACGATTAAAACTTATTTGAAAGCAATGACAATTTCAACATTGATAGATGTGTTCAAAGAACTAGAAATATTACTTATCTAATTAAATTGATTTCATTAAAAATATTGTAAGTTAACAATTTTACATTGAGCGTATAAAGCCACAATGCCTACACGTCGTCGTTCGAGTATTTCCCTGAGTGGACGTCGTTTGAGTGGACAAAAAGTCCACGCTGAGGTCTCACAACTTACGCTGATGAAGGAAGAAACTCACACAGGTGACCATTTCCTCACACCAGCTCAGTTGGAAGCCGTATTCCGAACTAACCTAACGACGGGTCTTACTGAAGAGTTCGCACAAGAGCTCCTGGAAACACATGGAGAAAATAAATTGAAACAATTAAAAGGAAACAGTTATTGGAAAATTTTTCGTCATAACTTATTTGGATGGTTTCAATGCGTTCTTTGGTGTGGAGCTATACTAAATTTTGTTGGATTCTTCTTTTCTGACGACACCGAGGAGCACTCTGGTCATACTGGTAAAGAATATTTGTACTTAGGTTGCGTTATTACAGCAACAATTGTTGGCACTGGACTATTCGGATTTTACCAGGAAGCAAAAAATATGGCAGTTATGAGCGGATTCGAAAAACTGGTGCCACCAAATGCTACGGTAATAAGAGAGGGCCTTAAAAAATCCATACCTAATAGTCACGTGGTATTGGGAGACATTGTGGAAATGACGGCTGGTGAAATTGTTCCTGCGGATGCAAGAATACTATCTTGCACAAATTTTAAAACTGACATGTCGTCATTAACGGGAGAATCAGAACCAATTAAACATAGGCCAGAATGTACTAATTCGAATCCGTTAGAATCGAAAAATATGGTATTCTTTGGTTGTCCCGTTAACGAAGGTAGCGCAAGGGCAGTCGTAGTGGCTACAGGTGAGTTAACTGAAATGGGAAAAATAGCTGGCTTAGTAACTGGCTTAGCGAAAGAAGAGACCCCGATAGCTAAAGAAATAACTCATTTCATAAAACTTATTTGCGGTGTGGCTTTCACTTTTGGCATAATATTTTTTATTATGGTATACGTTATACAAAAAAGTTGGTTAACTGCATTGCAGTATATGCTTGGCATTGTATTAGCTAATGTCCCCGAAGGTTTGATTGTGACACTAACAGTGTGCATGACATTATCAGCTAATAATTTAAAACGAAAAAATTGCCTGGCTAAGACTTTACAAGCGGTAGAAACATTGGGATCAACTTCTTGTATTTGTTCGGATAAAACAGGAACACTTACAGAAAATCAAATGAACGTTTCACATTTATTTTGTAATTATACTATTTACGATAAAGCAGATCATGCGCATGTTTCCGATCATGCATATGCAACATTAAGTCTAGCTGCTTCTCTCAATTTAAGGGCTACATTTGCTCATGACACATTAAGTTTACCAATTGAAAAACGAAAAATTATTGGTGATGCATCAGAATCTGCTATTTTAAGGTATATGGAAATTAATAGATCTGCTACGCAAACTATGCACGATAACCCAAAAGAAGCAGAAATACCTTTCAGCTCAGCTTATAAATATCAAATCACTATACATAGAATGATGACCACCCACAGCTACTATTTAATAATGAAGGGCGCACCGGAAATCGTCTTAGAATTTTGTGTAAAAGTGATCACCGATGAAGAAGATCAGCCTTTGACGCCGCAAGTGAAAAAAGAACTTAAAGCTAATTTTATTAAACTAGCTAATATGGGTGAACGTGTGATTGGTTATTGCGATTATCAGTTACCTTTATCTCAATTCCCATTAGGTTATAGATTTGATACTCAAGAACGTAACTTCCCTGTAGAAAATTTGAGATTCTTAGGAGCAATTTCGATGATTGACCCACCTAGACTTGATATTGACAAATCTATTGGTCTTTGTCGTCAAGCAGGTATTAAAGTAATAATGGTAACTGGAGATCATCCAGTCACTGCATTAGCTATATCAAGACAATGCGGTACTATAACAGAACCTACGGCATATGATTATGCGTTTGAACATCACATAGATTTATCTGATGTTCCACCTCATATAAAGCAACAATTTCGCGCTGCTGTCATAACTGGTGACGAATTACGGAAAATGAGCACACATGATTTAAAAGCTTGTCAAAAAAAATACAAAGAAATTACCTTTGCTAGAACCAGTCCTCAACAAAAATTATTTATCGTAGAATCTTATCAGTCTTTAGGTCACGTTGTTGCCGTCACAGGCGATGGTGTTAACGATTCTCCCGCTTTAAAGAAAGCGGATATTGGAATCGCAATGGGAATTACTGGAACAGAAGTATCCAAACAGGCTGCTGATATGATACTAATGGACGATAATTTTGCATCAATTGTGCTAGGAATACAGGAAGGTAGGCGTATATTTGATAATTTAAAAAAGACAATAGCATATACTCTTACGTCCAATACGCCTGAAATGCTACCATTTGTCGTTTACGCATGTTTAGGAATGCCCTTACCTATGACTCTTATTCTGATTTTGGTGATCAACGTTGGAACAGACTTGTTACCGGCTATGAGCCTCGCATACGAAACTTCGGAATCTGATATAATGAATATCCCTCCTCGTAAACTGTCGGATCACCTAGTTAACAGAGTAATGATTTTTATGGCATATTTTCAAATTGGTCTAATTCAGTTCTGCGCAGGGATGTATTGTTATTTTGTAGTATTTGCACAGAGCGGTTTCTTTCCATCTAGCTTATTCTTTATCCGTAACGAATGGGAAGCCAACTCGGTAATTGTAAGAGACACGATAGGCCGTCTGTGGTACTATGCTGACCGTAAAAGGCTAGAAAGAAAGGCACAAACTGCTTATTTTGTTGCTGTGTGTTGGACGCAGGTTTCTGATGTGATTATTTGTAAAACGCGACGAATTTCTTTACTTGAGAAAGGTATGAAAAATCATGTTTTGAATGCAAGTATTGTGATTGATTTTTTAGCTGCTTTGGTTGTAACCTACCTTCCTGTATTTAATGAGGTTTTTGGTACTGAACCAATAGCCTGGCATGACTTTATTTTATCATTGCCATTTTTTATTCTTATGATTGTTGGCGATGAATTTCGAAGATTTTTAATAAGACGCTCATACTCTAAATGGGTAGAACAGGAAACATACTACTAAATTTTATTTTGTAGGTGTTGTTATTTTGTCCAGTAGCCTAGTAAACTAACTGGAACAAATGTCGCCTACACTTTCTCCTTTTTCACTTTAGACGTTCACTTGTTCAGAAGTAAAAATTAGATTAATAATATTTTTTAAGTAAAAGATGTATATATTCCTTTAGTTTAATACCTGTTATTAATAAAGTAAAATATTATTTATTTTATGTAAGCAATTCTTGTTTAACCCTACAAGGCACCTAGTTCCATATGTGGAACACCGAATTAAATAGTTCCTATAGCTATTAGATTATTGGTAGCCACATTTTTGACATCTTGATAGAAGCTACAAACATTTAGCAACAAAGTAATTCGAGTCTTTACCTGAGGAAGTCGTTCGTGCTTTTTTTATAGTGCATTCAGCGTGAAATTCGGTTGAAAGTGATGCGTTAGTCATTTGTGTGAATTCAAAAATAAAAAAATAATACTTATTGAACAGTTTGGACTCCAAAAAAAATTTGTTTGTTATAACGAAGTGTATATATTGCCGAGGTAAGTTGTTTTTGATATTACAATAATAAATGTATTAGTAAATCATATTTTTATGTAGGTTCCATATACGGTACGTTGAGCTTTAGTGTCCGTTTATATTTCTTCATATTTATGATAACTTACTTTGATTTGATTGCAGATTATGCTGGTAAGAAGATTGTGTGATCAAGATATTGAGGGTTTCTTGAATATTCCTTCTGGGAGTAAAGACGCAGAAGATTTTTCTGATATTGAAAGTGATGATAACATCGAAAAAATTCAGTCCATCCAAAACTTTTTATCCGAGTTTCTTAGCGAAGTGAAGGGTTCCTTATCTGCGCATAGACATCAGTGTACATCTCCTCCTCGAATATTTACAGCCAGAAATATCAGATCCTTAGTCTAGTATATCAGGAATGACTTCAGGGACAACTATAGGTACCATTACACAATCTTGTACACCTATACGATTATGGACTTTGAGTAACACAATCTATTATAGATCTAGAATCCTTGGCTCTGTGACTGGTCACCCAAAGTCAAAAAGAGAAGATTTATTTGGTAGAAATCATCTTTTTATCCACCTTCTTTTACATTTACTGGAAACATAAACTTACAGACACCTATCGTATTCATTGCATCTCACGAATAAAGAGGGATTACAGTCGATGGGAACGGTGAACAATGGTCGTTCAGTAAAAGACCTCAAAATATGTTTCCTAAAAGACCTAAAATATGAAAAGGTTCAAAGAGTATATTCAGAACAATTGGTAGCAATCTGAGATAATATAGATATTGTCACAGTTTCAGTCAGTACGACTATAAACCTTGTTCTATTATCATCTTGTGTGTTAAGAGCCAATAGAAAAGGCAAGAAGATACTGCAAGACACAAAAGAAATACATACAAGTGGACTGTCTCCAAATTATCAAAACAAATAACCATCATATGGGTGATGAAGGATCCACACCATAAATATGCCCTAGATTCGTTTCCAGGGAAATATAAAATAAAAATTAGGTCCAAAAATGGTGCTTGAGGTTTTTTATCATCTTCTTGATGTAATTCTTATTAATAGCTGGTTATTGTACAGAAGAGTCTGGGAGCAGCAGCATACGCCAATCATGATGCTGTAGAAGGACTTCAAATTTGAAGTAGGGAAATGTTTGGGCCAGCGATAAGCAAAAAGAGAGAAATTGATAATAAATAAAAGGCAGAAGCCAAATACATCAATAGTACTTCCTCATGATGTCAGATGTGATGGGTTTGAGCATTTTCCTCTTTGTCAAGTTTAAAACCAAAAGGTACATTTAAGGCTCAGTGTACCATATGTGGAACTAAAATAAAAAGTTGATTTTTTCGTAAAATATGGTTTTATTAATATTTTTATAAATTTTCCCTAGCTTCTGATCACTTTTTACAACATATATATTTTTGTCACGCACTAAAAAAAAATTGAGCCTTGTAGGGTTAAGACAACGAGGCGCTATATTTTATTTTATTTATGTGAGGTAGATTATATTTTTTTTTCATATTTATGTCTTCAATTATAATAATAAAGTAAAACTTAAGTACATGTCTCTGTTTTAATAAAATAAAAATTCCTTTTATAACTTTTTATTTGCATTCATTTTACTTTACTATTCTGTTAGTTTGCCTGCTGTGAACTCTTAGTTAATAAATATTTTAATGATATTGTGCACATTTACGCAGTTTGGTCCAACATGAATAGGTTAAATTTTTATTATCTCGCCACTTATCTAGGCCTAACCTTAAGCAAAACCGACTTAAACATTATTTTGTTTCCTAAGGTAGGAAAAACAAAAAATATGTGGATAATTAAATAAGTCCCCCGAGTCAGTTTGTCTTAACAAATGAGCTTTAAAACTAGAGAGCTTAAGGGTGATAATGTATGACTAACTACCTATCGATCACTGTCAGATTAATTAATTAATCATTAACTATTTATATAATGAGCGAGACTGACGACTTATTGTTATGCAGGTACTTTCTCAGAAAATAATAATAATATTTAAAATCCCATCTCAGGACTGGAACCTAGGTTCTCATGGTTCGAAGGTACAAAAGCTAACCGCCGGACCAACAAGGCTATCACGTCATCATTAATTAATATTTAATCGCCAAACATTTTTGCTATCTGTACAAATAAAGTCAGATGATTGCGGCGTGGCAGGCGCGTGCTGCTTGAGTCAGCGAGGTAAGTGCTGCCCACAATTAAGATTGCACCAATGAAGACACATGCTGAAGTGTTTTCTAATTATGTTCGACATCAATCACAGCCCAGCCAGCGCCAGAACACCGCCAATCAAGTAATTGCATCGCGTGCATCGACTTTTCGGCCCTCGATAGTAATAGGCATTTTATTGCCCCTAATGGAGTCTCTAGGGCCTCAGCCCGGAAAAGTCCCTGCTTTTAATTTAGATTAACATATTTAGGAAGCTCTTACATCCGTTATGGATATTGTAATCAATTAAACTCCGTCTATTTATGATACGATAATGGAATGTTGATATCGTTGAGTGCCGGCTATCAGTTTGATTGATTCAAAAAACACGCAACATTGCCCTTACGTTCAGTGTAAGTGCTATGAGTCAGCTCCTAATCCAGCGGCATCTCACGTCAGCTAGATTCTGACACGGCATAACGAAAAAGATTTCAATTTGTGGCACGGCACCGTCCGTGACCCACAGAGCTGATACTAATCGGACAGGTGGGCTGGCTGACGGTACCCTTCGACTATCCACTAATTTGAGGACCATAAGAAACTTGTCATTTTATAAATTAGTTCGAGTAAGTGGGATTCTATAATAGATCTATCTTATGGAATTATGATTCGATGATAAGTATTATCCCACACAAGTAACTATGTAGGTATTCGTATTTAGGTACCTATAAATTTTTTTTAACAAAAAATAGAACCGACTCAAAACGCACTAAAAAGTAAAAAATGAAGTCGGTTAAAGCAAGTTTAAGGAACATTTATTTAACGTAGTAAAGCAGTTTTTGAGTTCTAGGTAATGTCCTTAAAGTAGAAACCTTAGCTGGCACCGACATCATAGATATGCTTAAGTAAATTAAAGCAACTAAATGACACAGTTATTTTTTGCTTTTTAGTGCGTTTTGAGTCGGTTCTATTTTTTGTTAAAAATTTTTATTTCTCACTTTTTAGTGATTTATCGACACGTAACGTACTCGTACTATGCTGTCATAGTATACGGCACTTGAAGCCAAAAAGCTACCGATACTTACACAAAAACCGAAATCGCTGCAAGTGTGCCTAAACAATTTGAAGAGTTCCTTCAATTTTCCCAGAATATCATCATCAGATCCTAATATGATGTCAATGAGACCACTTTGGAAGTATGCCCTTTCTAAAAAAAAATTATCAAATTCGTACAACTGTGTAAAAAGTTATGCGTGGTCATACATAAAAAAAAAAATATTCGTGTCGAATTGAGAACCTCCTGCGTTTTTTTTCGTCGGTTAAAAACAGGTGTTATTATTAGGTTCGCGTATCTACTAGATTTCAGAAACCAAGTTATCATGTAGTTTAGTTTAATAGAACTTAGAAGGCGTTATGTGATAGCGTCCATTCAAAGAACCATCACAGCGTCGCAGCATTTCAATCTAAAGTCATACTGTTGAAATCAAATGAGGGCTACCGACTGTGGCTTAGGACGACCCGAAGGTTGGTTTAGGGCATGTCTCTCTTCTGATAGGGAAACTTTATTAAGTGTGCTACTCCTCAAGTTAACATTATTTTAAAGACGATGATTGAACTTAAACTTCTCTTTGTTGTATGGATGGTTTCCAAATGGGCTCCATATAGTCTAGAATCATAAAATAACTTACATAAATACATAGCATCACGCCTCGTTCCCACAGGGGTAGGCAGAGACTTGATTTATAAAACGGAGGTCCTGGGTTCGATTCCCGGCGGGGCAGATTGAGATTTTTCTTAATTTGTCTTGGTCTGGCTGGTGGGAGGCTTTCGCAGTGGCTAGTTACCACCCTACCGACAAAGACGTATCACTAAGCGATTTTACATTCCGGTACGATTTCGTGTTGAAACAAGTAACGTCCATTACAAGGGATGTGGATTTAGTCCCTTGAACCCCTAACAAGTTAGCCCACTTCCATCTTAGAATGCATCATCACTTAACATCAGGTGTGATAGTAGTCAAGGGCCAACTTGTAGTCGATAAAAAAAAAGACTACATCCTTCCATTTGCCACGGTCCTTGCATACTACCTTAGCTTCTTCCACACTCATTAGTCCTTTCATACAAGATCGTCAGTTTAGGGTACTTTACAAATACAAAAGTACCCTCAAAAGTACCCTAAACCGACTTACATACAAGCTTAACTATATTCATAATTGAAACAACTAACGTCCATTACATTCATCGATCATATTTCATTAAGAGCCTTGAAAACATACAACAATTGATTGCTTATTTCACAAAAAAAAAATAAACCTCTTTGTTCGAATTCTATAATTCGTTTTGTAGCAACGAATTCGGCTATCGACAATCGAAATAGTAACCAGATCAGCTATCACCGTGCGATGTGTTCGTAAATCATGATCAACCGCTGATCGGACGCGATGCTACGTCAGATTACGCCGCTCCTAGCTTTTTGTTTGTAATTTGTGATCGCCGCCGAGATGCCTGGATGACTGGCACGGTAGTGGCCCAATCAAGAAATATTTAACAATCGTCATCATATCGAGTGATGGGCTTCGAACAGACACGTTTACTGCTCGATGTTACACGCTGGTTTTTGATACGATTAAGTTTTAGGTATTTTGACGGTAAGTTGTATGCGCAGTGGATTTTTAAGACGAAGGTTATGGGTCATATTCCCGCCTGGTCCAGTTAAGATTTTTAAATTGATTTAAGTCTATGTCAGGCCATGGCTATTATATAAGACGTAACGAAAGCCATTTGGCGTTCAGGTGCGAAGTCATGTACAAACCAAAAGGGTTTAAATTTCATCATAATTTTTTTTATTTTTTTTATTTTATTCATTAAGGTTACCAACAGGTTACAATTGGCATAAATATTACAATAGTAAGATTTTAAAAACTAAATGTTTGATTGTAAACCTACTTATTTGTAAACACAACATGCTAACTTAAAAATACTACTGTAGAAAGACAAACAAAAAGCAAACACAAACTAACAATAAACTAGCAAAAACAATTATAGCTATAACTAACACAAAAACCAATTTTAATTATTAAATCCTAATTCTAGCATAGCCTGCTTCCATCTTGGATTGCTTCATCAATCATCACTTACCATCAAGTGTGATAGCAATCAAGAGCTTGTCATAAAAAAATAAAATAAAACCATTAACTCAAATAGAATAACATTTCGCAGGACATGTTAGAGTTAATAGTTTAGGATAACGTGATCCTCTAAGTTACTTGTTGATTCACCAATATAACCATTGCCCAATTGCGATCCAAACTAGGCCATCCCCAAATTGTGTGGACTTATTACATACTTAATTAAAAAAAAATTGTCGGCTCGGAAAAGGTGTCGGACACAAAAGACATAAGCGGCTAACAGTTGGTAATCCGTCAGCGAGCGACACGACACGCGTGACAGGAACACAAAGGACCCACTGAAGCACCACTAAACCATCCTTTTTAGGGTTCTGTACTCAACACGGAACCCTTGTATTTATGCTATGGCAGTCAATATGTTAGTATTTTTCTCTATTTACCCTTTTTTTGGAATCATCATCATCGTTATAAACCAATTTTTAATTAAGCAAGAATGCCGAAATCAGCCTATTTTTTTACATTCAAATTCTCGATTTGAATAATACTTTTGATTGAAAAAAAATTAATTTTAATAAGGTGCGATTAAGGGTTTAACATTATTTAAGTCAAAAGTACTGTATTGTTCCGTAATCGCAGTAATTTGGTCAAATGCATCGCTTTGACCAAATTACTTTGAGTGTAACCTAGTATTTATTGAAAAGTATTACCCACACTTAAGAGATTATTTATATTTAAGAATATATATAATATCAAAAATTGCGGAACCGACGGGATTCGATTACAGGTCGTAACCTGGATGTCAATAACATAATATCAAAGCACAATTTCGACACCGACGTCATCGGGATCGTGGCTTAGCGGTAAGGCGCTTTAAGGGCCCGGATTGCCAGAGAGACGCGGGTTCGAATCCCTTCGGTTCTGCAGTTTTTGATATTAAGTTTATTCTGAAATGTTACCTAGTAATTTGCAAACGATTACACCCAATATAATATCACAAATATCACAAATTGGTCATTCCATAACCTTGAGTACATTTTCAATCTATTGTGAGTTTGGTTGATGTGCTATGGTTTAGGCAAACTTTTATAAAAAACAATGGCATTCTCCTTTACATGACTCCGGTGTTCTCGTCTTCAATCTGTCACTATCACTAATGCTGATGATACTGACCCAGTTAACGGGCTCTCAGTAACACGGCGATGATATCAACTTACCAGCTTCTAAACTTACAGATTTTTTTCTTGAAATCATTATTTATTTCATTTTATAAATATTACGAGTCGGTTTACTTAAACATTTCCGATTTACGTTTAGTCTCCTTACTTAAACTACAAAATAAGGTGTTTTACTATAGCTAAGAAATTCTTTTTTTAATGTCAAATCGCCAAACCCCTGAAACGCTTGTTTCTGAATTGGTGAGAAATTCTCCTATCATCTCGAACCTAAAAATAAATTATCGCAAGTAAATTGTGATTGATTTCTTTGAGTTACCGAGTAGATAAACCAAGTATAATCTAGGAACTCTGCATTGTGTGTCTCGACAACCTCTTGCAGTGTGTACTGCGTAAGCGACAAACGCGACGCGATGCGACACGATGCTCTGCGACGCGACACAGGTGCCCATTACGTAGACTAGCCGCAGACTGCTACATAGGACGCAGGTAGGGAATGACGTTGTTTTGATCGCGTTCGTCACGTTAACAGCTTTGCGTCGCGTTCGTCGCGTACGCAGGACACTCTCTAGTCGATATTTTTACTTTTAAAGTTCCTTCAAAATCCTCCAGACCTCACATATATTACAAAAAAAGCTCAAATCCCAATCCCAATTTCACATACCTAAACTAGATAGTGAATTTAATTTTAAAATAAAAAAATTTATAATCCATGTGTGGTCAAAAACTTGGTGATCATTCATAGTATTTTTGACAGCATTGTGCAACTGTCAAGCCCTGCCGTGAATAGCCAGTGAGCCGGCAAGGAAACTTACTTTTTAACATTCTTACACCTGCTACTCAAATATAGAATGTTATCGGTAACATAACCTGTTAAATAAAATCTAATCTAATATGTATCACTACCATCTACGTTCCGGTGTTTTGTCCGTCAAAAATTATGAAAAAAAAACCGCTTTCAAAAACAACAAGGAACTAAAAAGCAAAAAATAATTGGTTATACCTATAAATATGATTTACGACTCGAATCTAAATAACAACCAGTAGGTACAAAAATAAACTATTAAACAATTGATTGTGAAATAAACATTTTAAATCAGTTTCTATATAAAGGACTTTGCCAAAATTTGCCCCAGGCTGTCCAAACGTATGCTCATATTTCACTATTTTATTTAAATATACACAATGAATTTTTTTGTTTCGGAATAAGATCATCTCCTCATGGAGCTAAATAGTAATTATGTTCTGCCAGTTCGATTATTAAGATTTTAACTATATTAGTATGATTTTCTCACATTTATTTGTTTACCTATTTTTATTTATTATTAAGCAGCACCTATTTGAATTGTCGGATAAGTTTTGTATTATTTAAGTTATCTTTATTATCTACTATATTGGGCATGCTGTGTTTGCTTGTAAGTAATTACTACACTTAGTATAAATTAAGGAATAAGTTTAAGATATCATGTTTTAGTGCAAGTAATTGTAAGCGAACCTAATAAATAAATAAATAAATAATTTTAAACAACTACCCATGTTTCATAGCAATCACTTGAAAATATATGAAAAATATAAGAATTTCAATCGATTTGTTGTGTTCTGAATCACGTAACTGTCGTCGTAATATAAAATGTCAACTTTTGGCAACCTTTATAACTTTTATCAGCGACTGCTTAGCTACAAGTAACTTTATTACTATTTAAATAGAAGATCTTTCTATTTAATGACATATATATCATCTCTGGACATCTCTGGGGCAGACTTCCACACATTTTTTATCCTTTGATTTCTTGATGAATATTTTACCTAACGTGTTTATCACTATTAGCCCATTAACCCACTACAGGACCAGGCCTAACTCCTTAGGTATAGGAGTATTGAATAATTTATTTGTTTTCTTTATTAAATATCTTCTTTTACTTACCTACTTAATATTGGTTAACCAATATTTTTGAGATTTAGGTATGTGATTTAGTTTTTATACTGCTTTCGACTTGTAAACTTGTAAATTGACGAGCATATGACGTGCATATAATACACTGCATTGTGTGAAATTGCATCGAAACCCGGACAAAGGGATGACAAAGTTTTGATACTTTTCTTTCTATTGTCCGTTCCGCGTAATTCTTTATTGAAAGTTAACGTCACTCAACCGTCAAAACATCACCAAAATCGCTTTGGTTAATTTTCCGTAACTTTAGCAATATTTGTTATGCTCACAGCTTGTGGCGAGCAAATAATGATCAACAATAATAATTCACACATAATACCTATTGTACTCCAAAATAACAGTCTTTTTCCGTGTCGCAAAACTGTCAATATAACTTGCTTAATAATTTTTTTCAGAAGTAAATACATTTTCAACTTTTCGGAGAAAGAAAGCCGATTTGGAAAAATATTTTTTTGGTTGAAAGAGTACTTCCAAGGTGGTCCCATAGTCATTACGTCAGGATCTGATGGTGGAATCTTGGGAAAATTGAGGGAACTCTTAAAATTTTATAGGCACTTTTGGAGCAATTTCGATATTTTTATGGTTACTTATGCATTTGCATTCGGAAATAATGCTATCGATAAATCACTAAAACGTAAGAAATAAAGAAAAACAATTTAAAAAATACAACTGACTTCCAAATCCACTAAAAAGTAGTAAATAATTTGCCTTCTTTACTTTAATTTACTTAAACATGTCTATGAAGAGGATGCCAACAGCCATCCAAGCTTGGCACTTTAAATAAACGTTCCTCAACCTTAGATGGCACCGGCAAAATAATGGCGTGGCTATATTGAATGGAAGTAAAATTGATAGCAGTATCGAATTTCAATAAAAAAAGGTTATACACCAAATTAGAAAGCTCCTGTCTAAATAGTGAGAATTTGTGGCACGGTTGTTGAGTTTAGTGGCTGCGTGCGGCGCGGCGTCAGCAAATTATAGACGAATCTCGATGAGCTATTAGGTCGGATTAGGCCGTGACTTGCGACGCGACCGGAAAAAAAATAATATAAATTGACGGCCTTCGTGGCGCAGTGGTATGCGCGGTAAATTAAAAGACGGAGGACCTGGGTTCGATTTCCGACAGGACCGATTGAGATTCTCTGAATTAATGTTCCGGTGCGTTGTCATGTAGAAACCGAAGAGGTTGATATTAGCTGGTAAAGAGACTTCGGAATGTAGCCAGCAACCACCCTAAAAATGAAGTACGAAATTACTAGTCATTTTGCACCTAATTTTTTTAATTAACTTGTTAATGATAAATTCATGACAATAAATTAGATTAGTAAGCTTAAAACTAATTAATATATTCAATATCTTTTAAATAAGATTTTTTAAAATAACAAAACGTAATTTTAAATTTATTAGGCATAAAACGTGTTGATTTACCTTCATTTAACTTTGCTTACAATTTTCATACTAGATTGCATCATCACTAACACCAGGTGTGGTTGCAGTTAAGGGCTAACCTGTGTATGTAAAAAGAAATTTACTAGTAATTTTAAAAAGATTGCTTTTAACAACAGAGCAGCCAGCAACAGCAACAGCCAAATAATCAATTTCTTGAATTTAGCTATAACATACATGTCGATATTCATCATGTTTGTGGTTTAAGAGTTTCTATGGTTACCTTTTAACTCCATCATTTAATTAATTGCTGGACTCTAATTAAAACACTTGGCATTATACAACCTGTTTTTAATAAATTATTATAAAACAAGTTTTACTTTTTTTATCAGCACGATGAAAGAAGATAATATAGAGCTCGTCGCTGCATCAAGGCGGGTAATGTTTGACTACATAACGCGCTATCAGATGATAGATGTATTTATCTAACGCTGGTTAGGATTTCGGACAGTTTAAGATGCTCTCTGAGGCGTAGGGATGTAACGTCAACTTCCCAATAAGAATTTAAAGTCGTCGCGCTACGACTTCCTACCGACAGTTGTGTCGCAAGTCACGTCACAGACTAACGTAGCCTTGGGCTGAGGCATTTTTTCATCGCGTCCGGGTGAGAAGTGCGTGATTGTGGGCCGGCGCGAGATTACAGACACCGCACGCCACCGGCCGCGCTCGCTTATAATCATTGTTTAGAGCATAATAAAGTGCTTGTTCACTAATTATTGCCACCCAAGATTGGTAACGAAAGCCACAGATCTACTTACGATTGAGGTGACAACTTAGGGCCTCTGGTTTAAACTGAAGTCCTTGAACGAAAAGACCTGTATTTCAGCAGCGCCTTTTAAAAAATATATGAGGTATATCTTTTCTGAAATAGTACGATAAATATTCATGTTCCAAACAAGCAGTGTGTAATTAGAAATGAATTTGCGTGTACAATCCTAAAAAATAATCCTTCGTTGATGAAAGCGTTGTATATAGAAAGTAGTAGGCAGTTAATCTAAACAAAATATTTTAAATAGAAAAAGAATAAAAGTATAGCAATATCCGCACTGTAGATGAACACGTCCACCAATCCTTATTCAGATGAGCGCCAAAAAGACTGTTGAAAGGGTTCCGTAGATAATTTAGAATAAAAAAAATAATATCCTTAACCGAACTACCACTCTACTGAGAGACAGAGAGAAATTGTGTTTATTAATTGGATAAGATGTTAAAACACTCGTCAATATATAATAATAATTAAATAATAATTAGTTTGCTTATCCCCATTCAAATTTGAATTCGTTAACTTCAAGAAGACTTCTTCAGAAGCATCTTTATCGCTGATCTTATATAAGCGTGATTCCGCATGAAACTAAGTAGTGTTCCGTATAAAACACAATTAGTATTAGATAGTTAATAAACAAAACTGTTTGCAGAAGAAATCAGAATACAGAACCCAACGGGTTCAACAGTCACGATCACAATTGGCCGTCTTTTTTATTGTGTTCGTTATTTTGAGTGAAATTGCGAGAGCATTAAGTTGAGTGTAGGGTGGAAGGGATCATTGCCGCCGCCCTGTGATCAGAGGTGCCGGCCGCGCTGCAACACATATTAGCATCAAATTAATTTGTTACCGATACTTTGTTTCCAATTGCTCACGGATTTTGAGTGACAATTACCTTTGGAATGTTTTTTGTGGTTTGACACTGAAGAAAGTGTTTTTTTACTAAGGCCCTAACATTAACTCGTAATTTCTCCCCCGGTCTATTTCTCGTGGATATGTCGGGACAAAAGTTGCCTGCTATTATGGATTATATTATATTATAATCTCCCTTGATGCTTATTAGTTAGATACGTTCATTCTATTATACGGAAAAATTTTATTAAAATATTAAACCGACTTCAAAACGCACTAAAAAGTAAAAAATAATTGCATTATTTAGTTGCTTTAATTTACTTAAGTATATCTATGAAGTTAGTGCCATCCAAGTTTAAGGATTATTTATTGGAGAAAGTAGCAAAGCACTTTGTGGGTTCTATGTAACGTCGTTAAAGTAGAAACCTTGGATGGCACCCCCTTCATAGACATGCTTAAGTAAATTAAAACGACTAAGTGATGCAATTATTTTTTTTCTTTTCAGCGCTTTTGAATACATACGGGTCGAATTGATAACCTCCTTTTTTTTTAATCGATTAAAAGTGGTAATCTATTAGGCCTCCTTTTAATGTGATCTGAGAATGGTAGTTTCGGAAATTCATTTTATTGTCGGAGCTTATAATCGTCTCTCTGTATTAGATAACCGCACAATGGTCTTGTCCATCCCCTATGTCTTTACTATAATTCATGATTGTCCACATTGACACCATATTTGAACGGTTTGTAGCATACAGTTTGAGGTCATCCATGTATATCAATACCTATGTACTCACCACCTTTGCGAACCTAAATCTATCAGTAAGTAAGTAAGTAAGTAACAAGAAGAAGTAGAAAGTAAAGCAGGCCAAGCGATTAAAAGGTAATAATTAGTAGACAACATTTTATAGAATCTTTCGTAATACAAAACAAAATCGAAAAAGTAAAAATCGTAAAACAATAGTATCTAAAATCCATGCAAAGCAACTGAGCAAGGGTTACATGCTCACCACCTTGATTCCTATGAATTCATCAGTAAAGTACTGAGCGTTTTAAAACAGAAAGTTTTAGCTAAAAATAATTTGATAAAGAAAATCTTTCATAAAGGCATTAGTAACAAAACAACATGGAAAGAAGAAACCAGCAAAGCAAGAGTAGCACAGGTCGGCTAGGGGTGGGGGAGATAGCCACACGGGCTCCATCTGATAGCGACTAATACGACGACAATTCGCAGCCTCCCGCTTTGCTCCGCAAATAAAAGACTACCCACATGAGCTCGGATTTTTTAATCCATTTCCCTCCTTTTACGTTCCAGCCAAATTGCATTTTCGTAACAATTCCCTATTAGGTTGCTCTCCAGTATTAATTGATTCGGTTTTGATTGTAAAAAGCGTACCTGAGAAACTTTTATAAATGTATGTACACGTTTCGTTTAATTCGAAATGTACTTATGTAATTATGTAGTGTAAGAAGGCAGAAAGTTTATAATAATTATTAAATTAAAAACTACTATTGATTTACCGTTGATAAGCTTATACCTAAATGAAGATTACTTTTATAGATTAGCTAAAAACAAATCAAAGAATAGTTATAACGTTCTACAACCAGGCCTTTTTAAGCATTGAATAATTACTTGCCATAAGTTTGAACTATACCAAACTGACAAAAGCAAACTGTTTTATCTACGCCATCTGTATAAAAAATCTTAAGACTAACAATCTCTCCGACAGTCATAACGTGAATTTTGTTGTTTTTTTTAATCCAACAAAAAAAATAACGAATATTTAATACCTAATCGGTACCTATCTATGTTGCTTAATCAATTTCGATTCGTTTTAATGTTTTGCATTATTGATACAAATTCGGTCATATATAGACTCCCATAAGAATCTCTTTCGATGCAGATGTCAATCGTTATCCTCGGTCTGAAACCCTCCTCAATGGAGCTCATTAGTGTTGAATTAAAGTGAACTTGATTAATTAAATGTAACAACTGTTAGTGTTGTAAACTCGAACGAGCTTCCAAATCATCCGGATGGTATTAAGGCCTTGCGCACACGGGGAAGGTATCTGTCAGGAACGGTATTGTACGTAGTAGTAGTAGAATATTTTGTCATTTTTACACATTACGTACACATAAAGAATATTAATAGCAAGTAGGTATATTGTTTAGAAAATAAATGACTAAGTGTTAAAGTATTTTTAGAATACGGGAGTTGCCGCAGTTACTTGGATTGCAGGAGTTCTGTGTGACTTAAGAGATAATAGAGACGAAAAAATTGGATGAAAAAAGAATCGTCTTGCTTGTGGAAGGAAGTGATTATACGACAAACATAAAATTTCGCGTTATTCCCGATTTTGTCAATACCTTTTCTTGCAGTCGTATTTTAAATATTTAAAATAAGTAGTTGTATTTTACTTAATTTCGGTCACTAGTCCGTAGTCTGCACTTAACCTAAGCGACAACATCAAACAATAATTTCCGAAAAAGCAATTATCATTATCCGGCTAGGGTGGTAGGGCGATCGCATTAACATCATAAAAGGGGCGAAGTTGTCTGCGCGCCCCCGGGACGCCCGTCGGCAAGAGACAGTTACATATTACGCAATAAAGAGCTGTTCTCGGGGAAGGAAGTGTGAAAATGAACAACATCAAGGGGTTATCTTGAATTACTCACTAAAAACTTATTGCCGGGCGGCGGCGGGCGCGGGGGCGAACAGATAAGGGCGCGCTATTGGGATCGGGTCGTTCTCATCCAATTACACGGTCGAGCGCGTCGCGGCGCAGATAAAAAGTGAAGTTGCCTGCTGTCTCCGCGGGGATTGTCGCTCTAACATTTTCACCTACCCGTCGTTTTGCGTTTTATTTTTGGGTACTTCGAACCTCAATAGAGCTGGGTAAAAGGTTTAGTTACATAACATATCAACCTAACGTTGGGTAGGTACAGGTATAGGTAGTAAGTACATCTGCAATATTTTTTCAGTATGTAGTTGATCTGAACCAATTTATTGGTTGACTCCAAACCTACATATTTATTTTTAAAATTTCGCATTTCTGCAACAAGCTGCAAGTGTTATAATGACAGCGACCGATGATGTTGCAGATATTTTAATTTTCGAAAGGATGAAAATTTTCTAACGTTATCACGGAATCAGTGGTCTTTAATGAAATAATATCCTTTACTTCTGCATTCTTAAACATTTTTCGAAACTAATAATGATTAATGGAGCTCTAAAATTGATATCTACAAAACAAAGGTATAAGTTGTAGCGCAAGTTACAGAAAGCAATCAAAGTAGACGTGCGAAGGGAATTGGCCAGCGAGCGTTGCCGCTCTTGATTCAATTAGAGCAGTCGCCGCGGGACCTTCACGGGAGTGACGCGCGTCACTCCACTCTCGCATGCTCAGATTGCAATCTAACGTTACTCTAACCGAAGCTGCCTTTTTCACCTTTTACAGAATTTAAACGTAGGCGACCGCATACCCTCCTTTGCCCTAATAGCACTGTAACCTAATAAATAACAGTGACATTTGTTTTCGGTACTAAGCCCCACCCTCTGTCACAACAGAACCCAATCCGACAGCGCGGCCGCCGCCGTATGTAAATAGTTTACCGAAAGTCGCCGCTCGTCCATCACGCGTTGTCACATAAATTATGCCGCGGCGAATCCGCGGTCGAATCATTGTTTGACTTTTATCTTATTACGTATATCTCCCGATTTTGTTCGCGTCATATTTCTTCTGACTTATCGGCTTTTATCTATCGTTTTGTGGCGAGTAGCGCTATCGATCACCCGCTGGCGGGCCGACAAATGTCTCCGAATGTTTTGAGTGGATTAGGCGAACTGTCGGTTCGTCCGCGACGGCCACCGGGTGACTAATGCGCACCGGAGCTTATTTGGAGCGCGTATCGACTTATTGTCGCTTATCTGATGATGCGTCCCGGTGACCGTCGGCCGCGGTCCACAAGGCTCCCTGCGTCGCCACCGATACGCTGATGACTAATGACTACTCCGCTGTACGTCTGAGGAACGTTACCACTGATCGCGGCAATCATTTAAGTCACGCATTTGACTTTCGAGGAACGATGTTTGATTTAATATTCAAATGGCAATAGCCATATTTCATTTTAAGTTGCAGACCGATGGGGTACTTATTGATCTCGCTAACGTCACATTCCGTCGTAATCATATGTCCAGTGAGGCCTTAAAATTACGATTATTCAAGCGTCCCGCTTTCCCTCGAATTTCGTATCTTATATTAATTCATATCTGTCAAACGTAATACATACAGTAGATCAATCTAGTTCTTCTATTATACAACGGTCATACCACAATTACCCTCGCACAAATTTTCAAGCTCACCTGAATGAGCATGCCTCATGTTTTCCAAAAAATTTCAAGGTCAAATTTAAGCAAGGATCCCCTAGTTTTTAGGGTAATTGATCAGGCTATAAGAGTATTCATTAGATTTGATGATTTAAAAATAGTACAAACATTTTCGTAACTTTGAGACAACAAAACTGATAGGTAGCGCTGTTTCGTTTAAAAGAATTTTATCAATATTGCCTATTTTAATTGGTCCATCAATCAAGAGTAGGTAACAAGAGTACCCAGTAGTCGGTAGCAGTTGTTATCACACGATCGCCGACCACCGCCACACAACACCCGACACCACCCGACACCACACATTCTCCACATCCACGTTGAATTAATGAAAACATCCACCCATAAAGCTTACAACCCGAACGCCTCTGCCTTCTTATGAATGAAATTCCAACCGGTGACTTCGAATCCTTTTTTATGGTGATCATAAATTAAAGGACCAATTTCCAGCGAATGTCACAGCGCGGATAAAGGAATCATTTTTATAATATCCTCAGCGCTTAACAAGGGTACAAATAATGCCCACGCATATTCACGCAGCCATAATTCCGGATCCAGAGATACGGGTATGCCACTGACTGCTAAACTGTTAATATAAATAATGAACTGCGTTATGGTACGCGGTGGGCGCTGGCCAGTTTTGTTGACTAACAAGCTTTTTGTCGCAAGACGTATCAGTCGGTTTGTGCCGTGATATGTGGCGAGCGCCCATTGAGATGCTCTTACATCTAGAGGCGTGTAAGTGTGGTTTTGATAGCCATTTAGGCCGTATGTCGAAATATGACTTACAATCGAATTTTAAAACACTATCTATCGTAGAAATAAAAAATAGTATCATCGATATTTTATATCTCTTTTCGTATACCTACTGCATATTCGATGGCCGCAGTGGGTAGTGACCCTGCTTCAGCGTCCTAGGCTGTGGGTTCGATTCTTACATCTGGAAAATGTTTGTGTGATGAGCATGGATGTTCTCCAGTGTCTGGGTGTTTATCTATAAGTATTTATGTTTAATATTTATAAAAATATTCGTCAGTTATCATAGAACCCATAACACATGCTACTTACGAGTACGCTTATTTTAGCGGTATATAGTGACGTGTGTAATTGTCCTATAATATTATTATATGTAACATATTTATAGCACACGTGAAGTCGCATCTCCAACAAATGGCAGTGTGCATAGAGATAGGTTATTAGATTTGTTCAAGATTCGTCAAATTAGTTAATAGATGCATAAAACATTAGTATTAGTCTCAGCCACCTCAGATTGACAAGTGCATGTTCTACGAAGTATTGTCAACATCAGATAGTTCATTCTTCAGTAAACTATTATATAAAAAGTGTATAATAACGGGGTAATAAACGAGAAATCTTTTTACTGCAAACAAAACATGCATGATGCAAATGGCTCCAAAAACTACTGTTTCTTTCTATTTGGTATAACATCTCACTGGGTGCACGCGAACTGCGCCCTGCCCGTTCTGATAAAGCGTTGCTTGGAGCGAAGTAGTCCACTTTGTCGGTGCTTTTGGCAACGGCCGCAGCATTCGCTCACTCTTATTGACCTTTCTTTTCAGTAGATAACCTAAAACAGATCGTGAGTGTTGGCAATTTTTAGCTCGGTTTTGTAGCTTGAGCCAAACAGAACCGTTGTTTTATCAAACCATATTTACTGAACTTCATTTTATTGAAAATAGCTTTTACTTGTATAGCACGAGCTTTACTGCCGTACAGATGAGTTCTTTCACATTCTTGTGTTTGGTCAAGGGGACCAAGAAAAAGAAACACTGTGCATAAAATAATAATAATAGAAATACGTGAAAAAAAGGATTACAAGAAGGCGGCTTTATTGCTCGGAAACAATCTCTTATAGGCATCACTTAGTTAATAGGATCTGTGTATAGGGATGATGCAATTACAAGATTACTTATATATTCACTCATTTATTTATTTACAATTATTTTTAAAATTTTTAACAATGCTTATAAAATAATAAAAAAAAACACTATTAAAAATTTATAAAAAAATCCATTCCGCCTGTTGCGGGGCCCGGGGGTCCAAGCAACCGGTGGTCAGGGCTCCAGAGTTAGGAACCTCCTCACAATACGCGCCGTTTCAAGAATTACTGCCTTCTGTACCCGACCCTTGATCCAACAATTAAGCGAAAGCTTTTTAAGATGTTCGTCAAAGCTTTTCGCTATAAGACCGTTGACTGAAACGACTATAGGAACAATCATTGTTGAATCAACAATTATAATAATTAGATAGATTATAATAATTAATATAAATATAAAGAGATACCGTGCTTATATATACCTATGCCGCCAAAATAACAAAAAATTTCGACCTCAATTCGGTGGTCCATTATTTGGGTTAAGCTAATTGATCAGCCCGCATAGGTGCATACGGGCATCGTGGTGGGTTTACACTCCATAAGAATTTATAGTAGACATGTAATATAACTTAAAAAAAATAGGCTGATGATTATGATCATGATATTATGAACGAAATGACTTAATCATTGCTGCCGCACTTAACCACGCCATGTGCGTATTTTGTAAATTATTTGTATGTCCATCCATCTGAAATAATAAAATTGATTCTCTTGAAATATGATAGGGAATGGGACATTAAGAAAAGTCTAGATTTACTCACCTTAGCCACCGCGGCGCGACCCACGCGTGCTACGCTATGGCGAGTCACTACACTCACCATATATTTAGAGTTTCTGAGACAACCCTCGTACACAAAAATAATGAAATTTAAGTACAAAGGTATTTTTCGTGAAAGTATTATTGGTACAGTTACTGCTGTGGATTTTGATTAGTGCGTTGCGAACTAATTACTCTATAATTTATAATAAACTCTTTAATTTATTTTTATTCAAGTTTTACAAATGTTGGAGTATTATAAGGTCAGAGGATTAATTTCACGACTCTACGGATAAATCTAGAGATCTCCTATACGTATCAGCTGCCGATATTTTTCAATTATGTCTTCTAATTTTCTCATCTTACCACTTTTTTAAGCAATTAATTATCAACGGAGTCAACGGATGTCACTTTCTTTTGGAGTGGAGCATATGAGATTCAGAATGACAGCACAATATGACATGCAGTATCGTCTAAACTAAATGTTTGATTTTCATCTCAAGCGTTAATATATTACTGTCTTATTCAAATTTATTATTTAACTACATTTAACTTAAACAAACATACTACATTGGGGTCCATGTGTGGAATCAATGACAAATGCTTAGATAATTTTCTCAGGGGTTGGGAAGTTGGTGTTACAACCCCGTGCCTCGGAGAGCACGTTACGTCGGTCCCGTTCACTATCACCAACATCTGATAGTGATTGTTAATAAATGAAACTTTATCACTCTAAGCCCGCCAACCCGCATTGGAGCAACGTGGTGGGTGTACGCTGTAAATCCCCTCTCCTATAAGGAGGGAGACCTGCCCCTGTAGTGGGCCGTTAATGGGCTGATAATGATGAAATGATGAACAACACTGGGGCCCTAGTGTAAATTAATAACACCAAGTTCCTTGTTCCATGAATATTGCTAAAAACATGGTTTCCCTACTAAAGGCACAGTGCAAAATAACCTCACGGAGCGCAACTGCCTCACAAGCAAAACAAGCACTTATTTATCGTCCACCTCAGCCAGCGCTGACTTACGATGCTCCCGCCGACCCTTTATGTTCCTATCTGCGTCTCAGTGTCCGAGTGTCGTGGATCGTGCTACCGGGCGGCTGGAGGAAATATAAATAATTTATACTCAAATAATACCTTATACAAAACTATACTACCTATACAAAACTATTTTATTTTTTTAATTGATGATTTAAATGGTTCTTTAATTTGATGATTTAATCATGACGAATTTTTGGTTGAAAATTAGATTAATTTTTCGATATTTATTCATAATAAGGTGAAAAAATAAATATTTCAAACCTAATAAATTATAGCGTGTTTGGGACATAAAAAAGTAAGTTTTGGCCAAATTTCGTGTAAAAAGAATTATTTATAAAAGATAAAAAAAAACAAAAAACTTGTTTTTTTGAATATTTCACATAAATTTTGAGGTTATGTGAAAAAAATACAAAAGTTTTATATTTTTTTTATTTTATAAGTACAACTTTGCCATTTAACTCTTTTCCATAAAACTTAGTTTTGACAGAAATCGAGAAAAGCCTTTTTTACCCCTAAAACCTCACCCCCTACCCCTTTCCGACCTCAGATCGCCCGTAAATTATTTTTACTTTCATTTTTAGGGTTCCATACGTAAAAAGGAAAAAACGGAACCCTTATAGGATCACTTCGTTGTCCGTCCGTCTGTCTGTCAAGGCCCATTTTTTCAGAAACGCGTGGAAATATCAAGCTGAAATTTCTATTAAATACTCAATCTAGAATGCGGTGTTCGCCAAGGAGGATTGACCTCTCCGGACCTTTTCAGCCTGTACGTGAACGACCCTTATTGAGGACCTGAGAAGCACCAAAATAGGTTGTCATATTGGGTCTACATGCGTTAATAACTTTAGCTACGCGGATGATATGATTCTTCTCAGTCCCACAATCAGGGGTCTTCGTAAATTGGTAGGAATCTGCGAGCGTTACGCCATAGAACTTGGATTAAAATATAACGTCAAAAAGACAGTTACGATCAGGCAGGTGTTCCGTGCAGGCAAAGGCCCAGAGACAATTCCGGGGGTGTTCCTTGTAGGAAACGTACTCGAAAGAGTTGAGCGGTTCAGATATCTTGGGCACATTGTGACTGAAGGTCTTATTGATAATGAGGATATAGAGAGAGAGCGCCGGGCTCTGGCTGTTAGATGCAATATGCTGGCACGACGTTTTGCAAAGTGCAGTGACGAAGTCAAGGTGACATTGTTTAGGGCATACTGTTTATGCTTCTACTCTTGTCAGCTTTGGACTAAGTACACCAGACGCGCTATCAGTAATATCAGGGTGCAATACAATGACGCATAATTATCGTATCCTGATGAAGCTGCCGCGGTACTGCAGTACGTCAGAAATGTTTGCTCCGGCCAGAGTATCGCAAATTTTTGGAGTCGTTTGCGATCCTCCAAAAACGAGATCCTCATCACACTGGTTAAGTGTCTGGGCTGCTCAATTTGAGCATGAGCCTAACAGAAAGTAGAAGTATTAGCACGTGCTGTGCAATGCACATAGACGTGCATATATAATTGCGTGCGTTTATAATTTTTATTTTTATTTTATTTTTACTATTGTATTATTTTCGTTTGTGTTATTTACCTACTGTATATTATTTAAACTGGGTGTGTATACCTTCAAACAAAAAATAAAAAAAAATCTGCTGTCTTCTTCTGCTTCTAGGCCAAGGCAATCAAAAGATACAGCCGTTTATACCAAAAATTTACCCAATTTTTGACACGGTCAAGTAAATCAAAACCTAACGAGTAGTTTCCGTAAGCTTAGGATCTTAAAATTTGTAAGGAAGTAACGTTATATATTTAGAGAGAGATAATGGAAAAATTTTGCTTTTGCTTACAAATGCTTTTAATAATTTTAAGCTTACCCGTAAAGGTATTTAATTGAAATTTATATCAAATACTTGGGCCTATAAAACCTTTAAGCTGTAACAAAATCAAACTTCTATGTCAACACAAACAAAAAATAGATCAATATAAGCCGCATATTTAACTCACACCTAGACGCAACTAAATCAAAACCTAACGGGTAGTTCCCGTAAACTTAGAATCTTGAAATTCGGTACGAAGGAACTTCATATAGGACAGATAATGGAAAAATTACGAAATCTGTAAATTTTTATTTACATCATATAATAAAAATATTTTTAATAATTTACGCTTACCCTCTTTTCTCATGAATGCGTAGGTATTAAATTGAAATTCCTATCAATAAACTTGGCTCTATAATACCTTTAAGCTAAAACTTCTAAGTCAACACAGTCAAAAGATACAGCATAAGCCGCATATTTAACTCTCTACTACTCGCAGCAAGTTCTAGAATCTTGAAATTTTACATGAAGCGATGTTTAGGAATAATTCTCCTCCTTTTTCCAATGCGTTCATCCAACTTACGATTTTCTTTCAGCGTACTATTTTTAAAGGCATCTGCACTGGTCTATAGCTATAAAGTTTTGTAGCAGGTCTTCAAATAGTGCTATATACATGCTAAGAAAATTAATGCCGTGTTCATCAACTGCGGAGCAAGCGCATGCAGTGTGACATGATGACCTATAACTACTTATAAAATTGTGTGATATGAGAGAATAGGGACAGGCAATTAGGCGCGCGAGCGCATATATCTATAGCTAAGTAGCAAGTACTAAGTAGGGAGATATTTATTTAAAAATTTGAAACTATGACTAATTATAAGTAAAGCCAAACGATTTAGCGTTCCGGTATCGGTAGAAACCAAAAGGGGTGTCTATCATTGATCTTAGTGGTGGCTACTCTTACAGCTCTTGTTTCATTTGACAATTTCAAGGGAAAAGAGTCTGAAATAATTATTAGCCAATACTCATTTAAATTATTTGGGAAATCATAGGATATGATATTCTAGAAATATTATTGAATGTCTAGGATATTCTTGAAATTATTGAAGTATCTGGATGTAACATTCATTTAGCAGTCCTATGTTAGTTGAAGTGACATTATAGCCAAAGAACGTCGCACTGTCCGGCCTTAGGTCGTATAAAGTGTCCGAGTAAATGATTAAGTGCTAAGTTACGAGGAGAGCCGCGCGCGCAGCGTGGCACCCGCCTCCATTCAAGGCAGTATAAAATTACCTTACCGCCGAAAATATCAAATCGACAGGCACAGATGTTATCTCAACGGAATGTTATAAAATTGAATATTTTCATATATTAAGCAGCGAGCCAAGACCCCGCGGTGCGGTTCTTCCGGCTCTTGACGGCCATGTCCGTGGACTCTAGGACTTTTATGACACGTTTTATGTCGATAGAGACGTTATTTAATATCGTTGTTAACGTCTCCACAAAATTTGGAAGTCTTTTTTTCTATTTTCCATAGGCTCATATCACTCTAGCTTTATGATGTCCAATAAATATTTAGAATATAAAAGAATACACTGCGTATAACTTTTTGACGTGTATGGTTGACCCTTTCAAGACATTACTTGGAACAACCCCATAAACCTTTGGGAGGTGAAAGATATGTTATTTGAACTAACGAATCGTTTCTTTCGTGGTCATTCCATGTGTTATTTGAAATTTTATATAACTTCAAAACTAGGCAACTGAGTTATTTTTTTGATACTGAATATTTTTTTAACAGCTAAGTAGGTATTATGATCTTATTGAATGTAGATCTCTATTTAGCGATTAGGAATTAAATAAAGAGAGAAAAATCTAATTAAGTTTCACTTTTTCTACATTACAGGGTTTCTTTAAGTAAGCCGTAACGTAGTATAATCTCACAGCATGACGGTGTCTACAATAACTCACGACAAGTAAAATAAGATTCTATAAACTTCACTTTAAATAAATACGCCGTTAAGAGTATATAAAAAGTTCTCTGTATTTCTAAATTGTAATCTTGGAATAATTCAGATGTAGGTAGATACAAGTAACACTGAAATATCTACAATCAAGCTCACTGTATTTGAGAAAGTATTTCACAGTAGAAAGAATTTCCACGTTTTGAAAATTATATAAATCAATGTGACTAATTGTTTAGTATATATATAGTTTAGGATATTGTAGTGTTTAAGCTTTTACTTTTTTATTTATTTAATTGTAAATATTTAATTTAGTTTCAAATGAGAACCCACAATCTATCAAAATAACTTTTCAGAAGTACTTGTTTAAGAATTCTACATGAAATGAAATTATTAACAATGCAACACTGGTGAGTAATTTCTAAATATTTAGAAAGATGTCGTATCTTTCTAAATATTTTAAGAATCAAATATATAATCAATAACTAGAGGAAATTTTTGATATTATGTAATGTAATATCTATTTATGGGAAAGAATTATTTTATGTCCCCTTAATGAAGCTGTTTAAGCTTAATAATCAATGTATATGGTAATTACATACTAAGTAGGTACGAGTATGTTAATAATTAGCATTTGTTTACTGCCTCGGCAGGGGGCGCTCGACTCGTCTGCAAAATTGGTTTCAACGCCTACGTCCAGCGCTGTTGCCGCTATTGGATTGTAAAATATTGCATGTGAAAAACCATTTGGAGTTTAAACGATACATTGACGGAAAATATTTAACAGAGTGAACGGGAAACTAAATATAATAAAAGTCGAATTGAAAAGGTTTATTTTTGTTTTTATATACCTTTGGCATTGATGATGTGTTGCCGGCTTTTGAGGTGTTTATTTACTCTCCCCTTCAAAATCCCCAAATTTTAAGATTGTGGGAACACTGAGGATGGAAGCTCGTTCCATATCTTAGAAGTGCGAGGCAGAAAAGTCCTAGTATACCGGATGGTAGTACTGTACCAGGCATCCAGATGGTGAGGATGAAATTTGTTTCTGAGGCGTGAGGTACGGGCAGAGAATCCTGACGGTGGTATTAGACTAAATAGTGGTAGGATAAATGCACCAATGCAATGTACTCCAGTAAAAAAAGTAAGTTTAAAATGTCCATAGCTGTTCCCAAAATATATTTTGTAATTATCGTTCACTATGTGAACCCCAGCAACTCTCAGTATTCCTTGTAATCATACACCCTGTAAAATATTTAATAGTATACACCATCATTACAAGTGATTAATTAAGAGATGTATTTACCAAACAATAAATTATACTGTAATACTACAGAATTCATAATAACACAGGCAGGTATTTAATTCTAACAATAACATCGTTCTGTAAATCCTTCCTTTCCGTAAAAAAACATTTACTTTTAAATTGGAATAACGGACTCAAAGACATCAAACATTCTATCATTAATCACAATAAACCTTATAAACTTCTAACAATTAAAGCAAAGGGCTTTATTTTTGTTCGAACGCACGAACAATAAACAAAATCAATTCCCCGGGACACCGGCGAACTAGAAAAACGTATGATATGTTTTCCACAGTAGATGTGCCGCGGGCGTGCGCTCCATCCTGGTAGATTGAGAGTCTGGGACGACCAGACCTTCGTCATTTATAAACACAAGTTTGTCACTTGGTACTCCTAACATGGGTAAGCTGTGATGTTTGAGCCGTGGTGATATTGCGAGGTTTCAAAAAAAAGGAGGTCCAGACTGACTTAATCATCTGATTCTAAACATAAAATGTATTTTTGCCAGTTGCCAGACACTTAAGTACCTTCCAGAGAATTCTTATTTGTTTTTTAATAGTATTCTTTAAGTGGCTACGAAACTAGGTAGCTGGTGACTGAGGACATATAATTTCTCATGATTACGTATATGCATTGGAAAAAAAATAATTCCACACTTTGTACCTTGATGTTACTCTTAAGTAAGAAACCTTCACACTTGCGACCTGCCAAATTCAACTCGAACAAACTATCATACCGTATTTGCTTATCACAGGAGAATAAGTGACAAGTTGATATTGACGACCTCCATGGCGCAGTGGTATGCGCGGTGGATTTAAAGGAGGTCTGGGTTCGATTCCCGGCGGGGCTTAAGATATTTGCCAAGCATTTAGTATGATGTGTGTAGAAACCGAGATTGCATCATCACTTAACATCAGGTGTGATAGCAGTCAAGGGCTAACTTGTAGCCGATAAAAAAAAATTTGAATACCGTACTTTTCTAGATGCTCCTACTTACAGATGTTGTGAAATGACGTAGATCTGATCACCGCAGGCTCTCAGTCCATGGTACAAACACGGCACGTGAAAATTATTGCCGTTCGGATTTTTCGAGAGCATTAATGCAAATTTATCGAGCCGCGCAGCGCTAATTGCGAACGACGCTGGCCCGCTGATTGTTTTCTCGTCCAATTTATGGCAACACCTATTGCAGATTTAAAGCTTTAATTGTAAACCGTTGCAGTGTTTTATTGGATAGTCGGGCCCGTATTTATTTGGGTGGCACTGAGTGCGGTTACGTTTATTGATTTTCCGTGTCGTTCCGTGCCTGTTTGTTGTGAGTCGCAGTTTTAAGTTTCACCTGTCGGTATCGCCGGACCCGACGTGACATGATCTATTGCTACATCTAATGCCAAACGGAGAGTAATGTCGGTGGACACTGACACTCGAAATGTTACAAACACAACTAGACTTTTGCTTGATTGTGTCATGTTTTGTGAAAAGGCTAATTTTAGTGTGTTAGTAGTTTATATAAGAAAAATAATGTACTACTTTAACTTTTCGGAAATAGAGTTAAATATCTCAATAGATACTGATGACTTTATTTTTATCAATTAAATCTGAATGTAAGCGCTAACGCAATCTAAGATGAAAGCGGGAGTTTACTTATTAGGAAATTGAAACATGATATCGTACCGGAACGTGAAATCGTTTGACGGTACGTGTTTGTCGGCAGAGTGGTAACCTAGCCACGTCCTAAGCCTCCCACCAGCTAGACCTGGACCAATTACCAAATTTATCAAACGGCCTAGCCAAGGTTCAGCCTAGAATCACACGTTTTATAAATCCAAAGCGCATTTCACTACGACACGGTGGTCGTCAAAAGAACTTTTCAAAATTGCTTATATAAGCAAAGGTACTTGAATTTAATTTGATTTCTATTGAACCACGTATCAACCATTATTTTATTTCAATTAATTATTTAAAAAGTCGTAGCGTATTTTTAGCTAATTCAAATGCAACGTGAAAATTGTCGTTATAAATATTAACTTACAAAGTAGGAACGTGTTAATAAATTAAATGACGTCACATCCGAGCGTTTAACAAAGTTAAGCGTTGCCCGGGGGCAGTTCGCTTTTTTCGCTTAAGTTTTCCACGCTACGGGGGCCGGAAGTTCTACCATTATTATAACGACACCAGGAGACGGACACCTACAAGCACTTTTAAAAAGAAAATTCGCGACTTTACCACCTGTTCGGATAGCAGATTCCACCGAGATCAAATGAATCTATTAAAGCTGAAATATGCCTTTTACACTTACTCGTATATACCTCGGGGACACTAGTCTACATAGTCTGGATTAGAATACACCATTGTCTCGCAATTTTTTTTTACTTTATCAGGTAGGTTTTCAAAGTTTACTTTAGCATATTTACGTTTTAATCTTGGAAGGAAACTACTGGGCGAGATAACATGCGGAATTCAAAAGTGAAAATGGTTGAAACAAAATCAGAGAGCAACACAACTACCTACAATTAAAACGTAGAAAAGCTTTTCACAAATTGACAGCCAAACTTCGTAACAAGGATGGCATCAAGTGATGCTGCCATCTTAATTTTTATGTCAATTTTAATTTAAGGTAAGTTTTCTGCATTCAGATTAGCAATTTATTTGGTGTCTGGGAAATGTAAGTGTGCTCGCAAAGCTTATACAGCTGACATTCAAAGTTTGGTCTTGCACCGCCTCTGCTAAGGTGGTCTCCTGGGCTGCATTTTACGCGGCCAACAAGCGGTGCGATAATATCCACTCCTCGTCCGCCTCCAGACCTCCTTAATGGCCGAACGTGTCTTTCCACTTTGTGCTTAATAGGTGTCATAACTTAAATAAAATCTCAAGATTTGGAATTAAACTTCCTGCCGTATCTATGTT
Organism: Mycalesis mineus; assembly: GCA_034621355.1. Taxonomy (NCBI): domain Eukaryota; kingdom Metazoa; phylum Arthropoda; class Insecta; order Lepidoptera; family Nymphalidae; genus Mycalesis; species Mycalesis mineus. Next base: position 6,398,825 of record CM067883.1, read on the forward strand.
ATTCGGTAAGAGCCGCAGAATAATGATTTGGACGTGATGTTACAGTGGTGATTTGGATGACCCTCGAAAGTCTAAAATAAACCTAAACTTCAATATTTTCTATCAATACACTTTCCTCAAGGCTTCAAGTGGAAATATATTAGCAGGTAAGTAGTAATTTTACGTGTAACAAATGGTACACTTGGTTAATAAAATTTAATAACAAACCATCATAATAATAAAATAAAATGTAGGTGCATCTTCATTTTCAAAAACCAAAATAACATCCTTTTTTTATGGACTACAAGATGGCCCCTGACTGCTACCACACCTGATGTTAGGTGATGATACAGTCTAGATGAGAGCGTCCGGAACTGAATCGCTTGGCAATACGTCATTATCAGTAGGGTGGTATCTTCTTCTCCGTCGTTACACTCTTGACAGTGGTCGTGGTCGTCACATTAGGGGTGGGACAATCTACAAACGGTTGCCGTTTCTCCCGTACTCCTGAGCATGTTGAGCTTCCGCTTTTTAGGGCGGTTTCACGCGACACCGTACCGGAACGCTGAATCGCTTGGCAATACGTCTTTGTCGGTAGGGTGGTAACTAGCCACGGCGAAAGACTCCCACCAGCCAGACCAAGACAAATTAACAAAAATCTCAATCTGCCCCGCCGGGAATCGAACCTAGGACCTCCGTCTTATAAATCCATAATACCACTCCGTCTCATAATACCACTGCGCCACGGAGGTCGTCTAAATTTAATTAAATATTTTTTATTTAGTTTTTTTTTTAATTTAAATTATATATATTTTTTATTTAAATTATCCAACGGTAACATCAAAAGGATTTTCCTGAAAAAAAGATTAAAATATTCACCATGATTCGTGTCAGGTAGATAGGCTACTACTACTTACTACTATAATGAACTAGCAATTTAAAAATCAGTCAGTAAAATCAGTAGTGACTTAAAGTAATAAAATAATATAAATAAACTTATAATGTTAGTATAAAATAGATATTCCACAATTGCGAATGTACTCATCGATAATATTACAGAGTATATTTACAGTTTTGTCGAATTCCAAAATGATAATAAATACTTTTCAAAATATTGCGTTTAATAGACAGGTAATTTGTAGATATCAGTGGTTATGAAAGGTTGTCCCGAAATGGTAATTATATTATAGAATTACCACAATGATTGCAGGAAGCCTGTTATTTAACACGAAGATAGCATCTTATCGCGCGATCCTAATTCACGAAGTGTGGTATTATAGGAGTTGCCGAAAAGTGGACGCGTATGGATATCCGATATTTTGTTTAATATTCATATATACAGCATGTTCCATTTAGTGGCAAGCCGTTAATAAAATTAATTAGTAACTGTTATAATTCAAGCGTTACAGTAACCGCTGTAAACTTGAATAACTTTTAGGCAATTATTACTTCATCCTAAATATTCATTCTACTGTAAAAATATCAATTAGACTGAAAATAGCGTTGCATCGTGATTTGCGCATCAACCATTATATTACGACGGAATTTGTTTGAAACTAGATTTGAACTTATTTGCTATCTTAGGTTTATTCCCCAACTTAACAAATCTCATCATTACATTAAAGTTGATAGCGTAGTCTGTGCCAAAATGGTCATCGCATAAATATAAAATAGCATTTAAAAAAGAAAACAGTTTTCTTTTACAACATGACAAATATTCTCGTTTTTCCTCCCACTAAGCGAGAAGCCAATGTTCGGAGAGGGTTTGGCAACAGTCAAAAGCAATCATACCTCTCATAGTTTAGGAATTTTAACCGTACATTTATTGTGGTTTGAATAAAACCAGTGCATTAATCGGGGCGGTATCAAGGAACACCCACTATAAGGTGCCATTATCGGGACAAAGCGCTCTGTTTGTCTATCACGATAATCTGTGGACTGCTCGTTCCAATTCCATGTAGTATAAACGCCGTAATGGTAGCCAGTAATGTGACACGCTTGACGATTCTACTCACAAATTGTACGAAACTCTATTACAATCTAATGACAGCCGTCGTCTAATTGCGAGGTTATTACCTTTTGTTGGTGGCTTAATGATAGCGCTAGTAATTATTGGGCGAGGTGAAACCCCGAAGATGTGTCGAATTGAGCCGTTGGATCGTTGGCAGGTAATGAGGAGCTGCGCGCGCGCCGGATGCTCTCTCACATTATCCACATATCGGTGCGCGTACGATTAATTTTTAATAGTCTGCCTGATGGCCCGTGGGTTACCTTCGAAATTGCGCTTACATTGTATCTAATACTCCTTTTGGTCGTTGCATAATTTTACATCTGCTCATAATTACTATCGCAAATTACGGCATTGCAACATGTATAAGTAGATACCTTCGATTTTTGTGTGGACAAATATCATCGCAAAATGCAATAAATAATGGTCGACTCGTATCTATATCGAAAACGCGTTACAATAAAAGCCATACGCCCTACAACTTTTGGCATTTCTTGCTGGGCAGTGCGTTTACGAATCTCCTCTAGAAGATAAGCCGATATATCAATATATCTAGTTGGTTCTAAAAGAGTACATGATAACACACAATCCTATTCCGAAATAACCACTAAATCATAGTGGAATCGACTGCGTAATTATTAGAAACGACAGGATCTAAACTTTTGCATTGTACGGACATCCAAGTCTTCCTGTAACATGATGTACGGTGGGCCAACTTCTGCCCTCTCTTTCTCTAAATATGAGCAAACAACAATCATTCAACTTCTCTTCTTGACTAAGAGACATCCATTCTCTAAATTCCATACAAATTAAACACCACATCACCAGTCACGACTGTCATCAGTCAGTTTTAACTCGCATTTTATAGAAAGCATATAATGCCACATATCGCACGATCTCTAAAATGATCTAGAGCGAGTGACTTCTCATTTACATTTCGTGAATAATTTAACAGACAATGACAACAATTACTGAATGTGTTTTCTATGATTGTTGTCTACTTACGGTGTCATTTATTCTTAATAATAAGTAAGTAATTAGGAGATTTCGCAACACTATTGTTTAGTGAAACAAACATATATAACTTATATGTTTGAAATAACAAGGCAACTATTTCTAACTTTTTCAAAAGTTACCGAGATACATAAATACATTAATAAAAAATTAAAAAAACCCCCGACCCAAATTAGAAACATGAAAAGAACAAGTCAAGACAAATTCAACAAGCCCAAACTCGATGGGTTTACTGAAAAGGTAGACCAGGGTTAAGTCTCAATAGGGTAAGTGAGCGCATTCGATAAATAGTCAATTATAACAAATCAATTGACAGATCAGCTCAAAAAAGTGAAGCCAACAAGACATTAGTGTTTCAAAAGTCAAATAACACACATGTTTTCAAGCAAACTGAGCTTTGTAACATTTCTATCACACCTAACAAACAAGACCTGAGACCGTTGATAGAAGATCATGTTCAAAAGAACCGATTTACCACCAAATATTATCAACTAAGAAACACACAATTCATGCCATCAATCCTTATTCTGATATTCTCTTGTCAACATATTTACTTGACAAAGAAAACCGCATTAAAATTGGACATGTATTGGTAGTTACGTGCGCGGGAAGAGAGCGCATGCGCAGACACATACACATACATTTACCCAGAATGCCTAATGTCAAAACTTACAAACATGCCTAGTCTTAAATAATGTTTTTAAACGACAGGGAATATGAGTTAAAAACTAGATCATTGTTAATAATACTTCTGTTTTCCAACACGCTAAAAAGTTGAAATTAAATCAACAAAAATACTTTTTTGACAATTCAACAAGTGACGTAGTTACTCAGATCCATACCAAAAACCTACTACTCAGAAGACCCTCGACGTACCTGCCTAGAAAGACTAAGCAATTGAACATTGTTTATAATTAATAAAACATATGATTGTTGCCCAAGCTTAATATATTTGCACTTTTCACGGTTCAGCAGTGATCAATGATTGGCTGATTTATAGGGCTAATGAACCTAGGCACTAACACCCACATAACACTACGGTCTTGATAAAATATCTACCTAATTATAACATAATGTTTTCCATAATTCAATCATAATCAAAGGAGTGTTTGTTAAAATTAGAAATAACAAACCTTTATTTAACGCTAAAACAATGCCTTGAAATAGTGGTAGGAAAGAGGCTTCACGCGTCAGAGTCTGTAGCCAATTTCAAAAGCAATTTAAACTATGCCACAGCTGACCGTAAGTCCGCATTGTTAGGAAAGCGGATGTGTAAGCGGATTTTCGGGCCCGAAGTTGCGGCGAAGTGCCTTATTTTTGCCGCGTCGTCTCAACTGGCCCGGATTGATTTACGGGCGAATGTGCCCGGCCCCGGCTTAGACCTAACTAAAGCTTATCCTGGAACATGCAAAACACGCCTACCTTACTGACATTTGACTTGCGTAAAGGAATCGCAGCAAAATATATATCTCCAAGTGTAAATTGTAACTTTGTTTAGTTTAGTCCTTTATTTTTTTTAATAATACAATTCGACATTTCATGTTTAGTTTCTTAGATTTTAGTAGGTAGCTATTATTGATCCATCTAAACAAAAGAAAAGAGGGTGCATCCCAGTAGTACCCCCTAACTTTAGTTCTATAGAACTGTTAACACACCATATTAGTGCTTAGTGAACTAATGGGACAAAAGAGAAAATTAAAGAAATGTCGATATCAACATCTTGTTTGTACGTTACATATAAATTACCTAGTTTTTATAAGTATAATATGAAATCTCTTTTGATTGCAATAATAAATGTCCACTTAAAATTGAGAGTATCTACATGAACTGAAATGCATTATGGTGAAGTATAAACATACTATATCGAATACAGCTTTGCTTAAATTGCATAAAACGTCAGCAATTTTTTTCTTTAATTAGAAAAATTAAAATAAGAAAGATAAAGCTTTCAAAAAAGCTTTTGGCGACATGCTAAATATAATGATATTGAGATTTCTAATATAATTTTTTTCTAAGCTGAATAGTTTGCACGAAAGATACTTCCAAAGTGGTAAAACGTGTCCCCTCCTGTAACTTCTAAAATAAGAGAATATTTTTTAGACACGACAAGTACTTGATTTTAAAAACTTACCTTTTGTCGCAAGGGGCATTTTCTTGTTAAAAACAAAATGAAATAATATAAAGTTTATAACTTATAATATGCTATAAGCAAAGTCAAGAGCAAAAACTGTGCTACAGTTCTATATAGAACTATTGGGATATAATTTGACAGCCCGGAAAGTATCCCAACAGTTCTATAGAACTACGGTATGGGGTACTACTGGGATGCACCCAGAAAAGAAATGAACAATTCTTGAAAACTGTCAACATTTTTGCTTACGATATAAAAAGATGGAATAAGGACGGAGATAATCCTCGCTTTCAAATATCGGTACTTTCTTTACGTTTATTCTTGTTGCCTGGGCCGCACTTTAGGTTTTAATTTATAGTTAAAGTTTCTTAATGAATGGCTGGGATGGGATCTCACGTTAGAGGATTGTAAATGAATATTGTGTATAGATAACTATATTTTTTAATTTAGTGATTTTTTATAGCATCATAATTGAGATGTAACGTTTATTAAAACGCCGTATATATATAGAGTCATTCGGGGTAACCGAGCGCAGTGGGTAAGTGAGCGCACTGCTTGTATCTCCATGAAGGGACGCTGGAGGTGAGGAGTTTATTTTGGTCAATCAGGGGCGTCGGTAAGGTGAATTAGTTGCGACATGGCCAAACGCCTTACTACGTGCACTCTGTTAGTAATTGTCAAAAAGGTATTTTTGTTGATTTAATTTCGACTTTTTAGCGTGTTGGAAAACACGGATACTTCTAAAATTATTATGTGAAGACGGTAAGCTACATTTTAGTTTATGAAGGGCGTATTCTTCTTTCTATTTTAAAGCATTATTAAAGGTTAAGTTGAATTCGGCAAGTCGGCGGCATTTGTTTGATATTAGGCATTCTGGGTAAAGTGTGCGCGGATAAGTGTGCGCATGCGCTCAGTTACCCGCGCGCTTAAACTAAGAAAAAACCTTTTAAAGTTAGACCTTCTAGCCCAATATTATTCGCTGTTGCCTATGTCAAGACAAATATGTTGACCCACCAACAGAAAAATGGATTCAATGCGTAAAGATTGAAGGCATAAATTGTGTGTTTCTCAGGAAGGTGATAATAATATATTTGTTAGTGATTATTTTTCCAATTTGATTTAAAATTCTTAAAATTTTTGAACATGATATTGTCATTCATATCAACAGGTTTAATGTTTAACTATTTTATGTCTGTAGTGTTGATTGTTTTATTTGTGTACTAGAGATAAGAATATTCATAAAGATTTAATAACAGATATACCTATCTCCATTGCAAGACTTAATGTTAGATCTTAAGAACTTTTTACTGTTTTTAAATGAAAACTAAATACTTTGTTAAGTTCAGTTAAGTTTCATTTCAATTTCTTTGTTACGCTCACTTACCCTATTGCGTCTACTTACCCCACAGGGCTGCGTACACTTACCCGCAATACGGGTCAAGTGTGCGCATTCCGACTTACTATCAAAATTTTGATTTTTTTTGTTAACTTTGGAACATGATGTTTTATTTTCTGTTTCAATTTGTAGGCTAATAAACATTCTTTTCGAAACATTTTTTTTATTTTCCAATTTCTGCTTTAGTTCTGCTCAGTGAGGCTGAAAACAGTAAATTGCGCACACTTGACCCGAATGACTACATATAAGAGAAGTAACAAATAAACTTCATATGTTCAGATTTTTTATCCTTGTGATTGATTAAATGTATAGTTCTTTTTGTAACAAACTTTAATCAATTTAAGAACATCCTTAGCACATTTATCTAACGTTTAGACACGGTCCCTATCCTCCTACTAAAATATAATAATAAATTAACAATTTAACAACTGGTTTGGGTGCATACAAAAAATAAGTTAAAGTGATTTTATGAAATAAAACATTTAGTCAAGTTTTTTGAAACAGTTAAATTACAACAGTTGACCTTATTAGGTAGGTAAATAAGTTTTCTTTCATATATTTATATATCATCGAACTCGCGACAGTCCAATTTCAATTACTTACGCAGTAAGTTAGTACGTCATCAAAGCAAATTCAAATAGTTAAGGAAACATATCTATCTTCTTAATTATATTTGCTGCAGTTGAAAACTTAACCTACAATTACATTTGATATCAACTTTAAATGAACCCAGTATGTTCCTAAATTACAATTCACAATATAAACGCATACAATGCACTAATGCATATGAAAAGGTGCTAGCTAAAAATAATTTACAAAATATAGGTGTTCACTGATTTTGTTGCACTAGGTATATATTCAAATACAATTTATAATAATTTGTAAGCATTATGTTATCTCTGTAATCAATCTGAGTAGATACACGTAATAAATACGTAATGTCGTCACATTAGGACGGCGGGGTCGTAACTCCGGAGCGGCGAACTAATGACAGTGCAGCTTATTGTTTTAAATCGCCGCCGCCTCTAATTCCGTGCATCGCCTCTAATTACGGCAACCGCCTCACCCGAAACGGACAAAAAATATCAAATTCACCCCTTCGCTAAGTCATCAACAAAATATATGGGGCAAACTTGAACAACAGCTATGATTATGACATGTTTATTGTAATTTATAATTCCGTAAATCTATTCGACCCGCCAGCGGCTCGCGGAGCGGAGGAAATCTCTTTTAAACTTTCGATTGCGTAAACAGTTAAAACAAAAAACTTTGTAACGACCGTCCAATTAGTTTAAGAATCCTCACAGAAGCGCTTCGCCGACCCTAAATTTTTCTCCAATTAAATGCAAAACTCGTCCGGGGCAGCGCCGCGGCGGTTATATAATTTTTAAAGTCCACACAATTCGCGCAACACAAATTTTTATTACCTACGCCCTATGAGTAAACAAAAAGAGAAAATTAGCCGGAGCCTTAGAAGAAGTCTACGCTACATCCCGCTCGGGACACGAGGGTGTAAAAAGTAAAACAATAAGGATTCCGTGCGGCTGCGAGGGGATATTTATTGTTAATGAAAATGGCGGGATTTGAACTAACGTCTTGTAACTAAATACCCCCTCACGGTTAAAGCGAGTACTAATTTGGTTTTTATAGCGCGTCCTTAATTTGATTTGGCGGCATCGCGGCCCGCCACTATTGCCAGTAGGAGCAATTAATTTGGTCGGATTATATTTTTCCAGACGCCTGCGAGCGGGGATCGCTCGACGCCGAGCGCGCCGCTCGAGCGCCGCGCCGGCCCCGCGATCCAGCCGGCCGGGGAGGAAAAAATAAAATAAAACTTAAGCCCCGTTTAATTTGAAGGGTGGTTCTGGGCTATTAAAGTAACACGCTTATGTATTGCAAATTATATTGAAATTTGTCTTCCATTACCGAGCGTCTTCCTCACACAAATGTTGCCCGCATTACGAGCGGGAGATTTTTATTCTTCGTTACGCCCACCCTTGTCTCCCGGTTTTTTTATACGTCGGAAGTTTTGTGGCGGCCTTTTTTTCTCGCTAATTAAAACTCTTCCGCGCTGTTTCCTCTCAGAAACGAGATTCGATCAATTAATTTTTCGGCAGCGTAAGCCTCCGAATTTAGTGGCTACTAAAAAAGCATTTTGCTCCCGAAAAAAAGACATTGAAGTGTAATTGATGTAATAAACATCAAAAAATGTGGCGCTGTAATTGAAAAGCTTTGTTATGTTTTCCCCGACAGTAATGATTGTATTATAGCCCAATGATTACATAATAATACACTATTGGGAGAAGTCAATTGACTAAGGAAATTAGCTGACCGACAGAGCAACAGTCCAATATCTTGGTTCGGTAGCGGCGGGAGCATATCACAGATGGGTCACTGAATTTTTACGCCCTCTTCTATTCAAGATTTGAACTCAATCGGTACATACAGGCTTCAATCAGTTATAATGAAGGCGAGCAATTTGCCGGCCACGGGCAGTGGTCGTCGACAGCACGCGCCGGATTAAATGGAAATCAATAGCGATCGGCACGTGACCGACGACCCTTCATCATTCCTTCCATTCTGTTGCCTACACAGGAACTCTGAAGACAGAGTTATAGTAAATAGAGTAGAGTATCTTATCTTACCTTATATTATTATATCTTGGTCATATTTTGTTTGGAGATGGAAAACAAGCTTGCAGATAGTTTGTTTAAATCTATAGTTGAATCCTTTAACCTGGGTAAAAAGCGTAACGTAAACATTAATTAGGTCATTTCTATTCAATGTAACATATCCGTATAGGTAATTTTTCTGTCAATAAATACATTTTTTGTTTTTATTTCTTTTCTACCTAATTGCAAAGTTAACTGTTTTATGATTTGCTAGTTAAACGACATAACCCTAAGAGTTATAAGGTTAAAAGTTCTTATTAGACATTCCTATAAGGAAGTTTAAAAAAGTTGAGTTCAGTCAATCAACAATTACAAAAACCATCTAATAAACGTACTAGTTAAAGAACTTCATAATAATATCTATATACCTACTAAAATATATATAGTAACTATTTCTTTAAGAAATGAAGTAAGAAATTTCTACACCATACAATAGCTATAAAACATAATTTCAAGAGCTCGGTTTGAACAGTTTTCAAATGAAATCAATATAAAACTCAATACCGTCTGCAATGATTTAAATTGCCGGTAAGAGCGAATTAGACGAATCTCCGTACGGGAGTCCGATAAAACAATCCCTGCTGAAATCACTGTTCTCGAACACAATGACGGAATCAATCCAAATCGCTTGCGATCGTAAACAAAGAGCATGTTCATTTAACGCAGAACCGCCTTGGGGTCAAACACCTAATATACCTAATGTTGAATATCTACATTACCCTAAAACCTTTATGCTTTTATTAAAGCTTAATACGACAGATGTCCACAACGATCTTAAAGTAGTATACCTAAATAATGAAAGTAGCTTACCGTTGTCTATAGGTACGCATAGTTGTTTAAGACGCGATGAATTTCATAAATAGGTAGAGAGTTTATAGAGAACATATTATACGTGTACTTTAATAATGTTATAAATTGACAGTAAGAGCGAATTAGACAGATCCGTACCCACGGAAGTCTATTAATAGTAAGTAATAATCCCTGCTAAACTCACTGTTCCTCGAACGGAATCAATCCAAATCGTTTGCTATTGTAACAACCGAACATTTAAATGTAACTCAGAACCTAAATGCCGGTGTACAGACAAACTCAGTTAAGTTTGTTATTACACCGTCTCAGCAATATTTTAAATAATAATATTAAATATTATTTTTATTGGAAAAGAGCATAAAGATGTACCAACTTTGTAATATACAACCGCATGACTTCCATGAGCCACGAATGAGAAACCGGGATCATAGACCTTCTTGCAGTTAATCCAAGCAGCCGTGAGATTTTAAATAAATAAAAACTTAGATAAAAAATGAATAAATAATAAAATAACCACCTTGCACTCGAACTTTAACAAGTTTTATATCGTAACATTGCATAAAATTCTTTTTATATAATAAACATACCAACCTTTATGTTGCTTTGTTTTATTCAACGGCTTTTTTAGAATTAATGATGAAAATTCATTAAGATGTAAATTGTTAAATAAATTTCAATTTTGTTACCAGCAGCTAATAATTAATATTTATTATTGGCCCAAAGAAAGCTTTAAATTAAAAAAAGCAATTTCGAAAAAAATTAACAGACAAGAACTTTGTTCCAAAGAAACTATTAATGTGAAAGTCTATCAGTGTGTGTCAGTGACAGAAATCCAACGAATTACTTAGGTATAATTATTGGCTACAATAACCAACTACGTTTTTAAGCATTGAAAAGCAAAATGCCAAACTATTTAATGGCTCTATCGTGACCAAATGCCACTTCTGTCTTGAATAATTGAAGTCTATGATCCAGTAGAAATGTTCAGCGAACACGTCCGCGGACAATGCGGTTGTACAGACAAAGCAGCACTTCCTTCGATTGTCGGTGGCCGATGATTGATCAATCGAGCATTAGAAAGGGGCTTAATTGAGCCAATTTGATTTTATTTGTGCTTCTACCGTACAGTCGACGTTCTTTGTTTTACGTAATTAAGTATTATTTGTGAGCATGTTTTTGTAACAGAAGTAATTCATTCAATCCACTAGCGCAAGGAATGGTAATAAAACAAGTTTCTAACTGTTGAGCTCTTGAATAATAAAGTTATGAATCGATTAAATATCTGCCTGCATTTTTAATATCTACACAATTAAATTGATAACGTCGAACTTAATAGCCATAGATACAAAAAACAACCGATTAATACTAATAGGTTATTGCTTGGTAATTTATTTCGAATCAACTAGTTACATTTTATTTATTTGTTTGGTACTGTTTAAAATTATTTAGTTTACTAGTTATTGGTATATATCATACCTCTATATTGATATACCTTCGTTTTTTTCGAAAAAGATAAATGTTAAAATCTGAATCTGAATATCGGCAGTGTACACGTGAACTATACCCCAACACCAAAGTTAGTAAAGCAATATCCGCAAAAGGACAAAATATCGCTGCAAATAAACATTTAAGTTTATGGACTCGAAAGATATTACCGATTCGTGATCTCCTTTTTCTTTAGTTTCGCGTTTTGGTCGAGCGGCCATCTTGGCGACATGTGGCGGGAGATTTAGGCGGGAAACGTGCCCTGCCATATTAGATTATGGAGAAATGAATTGAGCGCCACTATTGGATATGTTATTGACGTAAGATTTGCGATCGGAGGAACGAACTGATATTTCGTATTGTTATTAAAGGAGCTCCCTTCAGACGTGCGCCGCGTATCAAAGCCGGGCAGCGCCACGACGCCCTTATGCTCCTATCGTTTAGGCCTCTTTATATTTTTCTTATGTAAATACGGTTTCATATCCGATGAGCTTTATTTATGTGGGAATCGTTTTAGCGAGATAAGTCTCCCTTTGGTTTCAGTGTTCACCTCTTGTGAATCATTTGGATTTTTGTTCATATGGGTCCGTTTGATTTATTTGATTGGTGTATTTGGATTTGTTATTTATTTGTTCTTGTCTTTGCATGTCTTTTTGATTATTATATATATAAGTACGTTTATTTATTTAACAGACAGATAACTTAGTTTTCCAGCTGCAGTAAATATTTTACAATTTTGTTATAGTATACCGACACCGTTATCTGTTTAAGGAACATTTATTTAACGTAGTAAAGCAGTTTGTGGGTTCTAGGTAATGTCCTTAAAGTAGAAACCTTGGCTGGCACCGACTCCTAGATATGCTTAAGTAAATTAAAGCAACTAAATGACACAGTTATTTTTTTTTACTTTTTAGTGCGTTTTGAGTCGGTTCTATTTTTTGTTAAAAATTTTATTTCTTACTTTTTAGTGATTTATCGCCACGTAACGTACTCGTACTATACTGTAATAGTATATTATATGGCACTAGTAGCCAAAAAGCTGCCAATACTTACACAAAACCCGAAATCGCTTTAAGTGAGCCTATAAAATTTGAAGAGTTCCTTCAATTTTCCCAGGATATCATCTCTATATCATATGTGTGCCATTTCCAATAAAAAAAGAATTATCAAAATCGGACAACTCTGTAAAAAGTTATGCGTGGTTATACATAACAAAATACGTGTCGAATTGAGAACCTCCTCCGTTTGTTTCGTCGGTTAAAAAGGATTCATTTTTTTTTCGTTTCGATGGCTCAACTAGACAAAAAAATAAATACTTATGTGTTCTAACTCTGCAATAGGTATGTAAGTAACTTTATCTATGTAAATTTCCAATGTAAAAACATTTTGCAAAGCTGATACATATTATGTAATCAGTGTTCATGAAAATACTTTCCTCTATGAAAATTTATTATATTGTTTGTGTTTAGCTCTGTCCAAAATTCATCAATTTTGGTTAAGCTGTTCAAGTATAAGAAAAAAGTAGTTGTAGGTGCCTCTACCTTTTCTTGCCTATCTACTTTTCCTTGCAAATCGGAGCAGAAGGAAGTAAACAGTTAATATTATGTTTCATGAAACAAAAAAAAGCATGAGAACATACTTACCATTATTATAACATATAAATAAATATTATAGGATAATTACACACATCGTTATATAGCTCCAAAGTAAGCGTAGGTAGCTTGAGTTATGGGTACTATGATAACTGATGAATATTTTTATATATATTATATGTCGGATGGCGGCGACATCTTTTCGACGCAGGTACAAAGACTGGAATCATATTCAAATCGAGAAGCACAGAATAACTCCGAACGTGGCTGAGAGAATAACTTCGAACAGAGCCCGAGACTTGTGACACGGGTGTAGGTTTAAAAGAGATCTCTTAGTGACGGCCGTCAACACTCACCTCCTCTGTTCAAGTTATTCTCCCTAACCATCCAAATTTAGGGATGTTTGTTTGCTACAACAACCAATCAATCAATGATCAATAATCCGACAAATTAACTAAGGAATAATCACAACGATGACTAATATGTAATAACCAATTCAATAAAATATTAACTAATTGGGCTATCAATAATAATTATTAATAAATCTGGCGTGATCTGAGTTAAGACTGAGAGATGTGGTCGCAGTGAACGCCACATAGAGAATCAGCCTAGTCTCTCCAGACCGCTGCCTTATATCGGCATCGATCGGTCATCCCCGTCACCACCGAACTTGTCCGAGTGGCTGTGATGATACAACTCCGCCGACATATACATAAAAACTTATAATATATAAATATACACCCAGACACTGAAAAACATCTATGCTCATCACAAACATTTTCCAGATGTGGGAATCGAACCTACAGCCTAGGACGCAGAAGCAGGGTTACTACCCACTGCGCCACTCGGCCGTCGACATATACCCATATACATAGTTATAAATAGAGTTACCGTGAAACCCAGACTTGGTACTGATGTACCTACTTATATTATGTGTTTTCATCAATTTAATCAAATAAAACGTAACTATATAACTGCTAATCATTAAATTGTCCGTTAAAATAATTCACACAAATATTATAATAGTTAAAGTTATGAAGATCAAACATAGCCACAGCTTGATTCCTAGTAGAGCATAGAGCACATCTCTTGGTAGTTACATAATTACAGTTTAATCAGAATTTACCCGTAGAAACAGACACATTTTAAAATTACGCTGAATCTGAAGTGTCGTCAAAGATCAAAGGTGGTTATGCCGAAGAGTGCTGTTAAAACGTCTTCAAGGGCCTCCAGGCGGTAAACAGTAGCTTAGCGAGTGAGCCAAGGCATAAGCGGTGGCGGGATTTGATTTGACAATGTAACCACCATGAACTAAAACAAAATTCTTCAAAAAATAAATTTCTCTTGTCTCTATACCAGAAAAATAGGTTGAATATACTTAATGAATATTTTTAAAACAAGATTTTCAAAGTCGCAGACATGTCTTTCTTACTTTAAATATGAATTTTAAGTAAAGATAAAAAAAAAAAAATACTTCTAAATTATACACACATATTTGACGTTTTAAGCATAATTTGGTTGCCGTTATGTTGTAAACATAAATTATATTTTAGTGTTAATTATTTTAACATATGATATTAATCATTAAAAAGTAAAGTCCTTAAGTCCAAATTGGATGGTCCAGCATGGAGGATCAGACCCCTCCTTAAATCCTTCTGCTATAGTGTGAAAAGTCTGATCTTGCATAGGAATAAAAAAGGGTGGTAATATTCAAAGGTAAAGTCGAGAAATAGTCGATGACTTATGTCGTAAGCTTATAACTCGAGCCGGATCGCGCTTACGCCGCGGCTCGCTTTGAAGTTGAGGGTAGTTATGAAAATTAATAAAGCGACGTGTAATAGCTTCCGATAAACGTCTGCGCAGCACTCCGGTTTTTTGTTCATCTTTAATGACTTAACGAGCAATACGTTTTGTCGATGTATGATTAGATTTCCAACAAATTAAGACGCTGGGTGTTTTAGAGATTTTTCGTTGAGCGTAACCGCAAATTGTGAGTGTGTGCGAGCCTTAAAGTGCTCGCACACATTACCTTGGCTGAATTAATGAAGAACGAAAAAATGAAAAATTAAATATTTTTTATTTTAGTCCTACTAAAGTAGAGTAGAAAGTCGGAGAAAAAGAAAACCATTCAGACCTATTAATTTAATTATTTATTGCTATTAACTAAACCCGGAGAGACATTACAGTTTCCCAATTCGTCTCTCCAGATTACAAAAAAAAAACATAACACAAATTTTATATAATTACAAAATTAAAAAAAAAGAAATAATAAAAAAAATATATATATCAATTTAAAAAATCTCTATATCTTACGAAACAAAAGAATATCTAATTGTTTCGCTCTAGTAAACACATGAGCTTTTTTACAAGTACCGGCGGTGAACAGTGGAAAAGCTCATAACCTGTGAAATTATTGAGCAGGCGCAGCGTATGAGCTAGCGCCGCATGCTGGCTTGCTTTTGTTTTAGCATGCGCTATGATAAACAAATGGCGGCGTCGTGCTGTTACATAATTGTCTGCCACATGCAAACCTACTGAATCCAGCAAAGTAGAGTTACATTTTTTGCCCTGAATTAAATGTAAAACATACTGTAGCAATGCTACATTACGTCTCAACTCTAATTTCTCATATCCAGTCATGCCAAGCAGAAAGAGGCTTGGATATATAGTAATTAAAAGATACAGTTACTTGATTTGCCTGTATCTGTGAATCATTGTCAGTGTTAGTATAGTAAGCTTATTTGAAATAAATGATTTTTGAGTTTTGAGTTCCGAACAATGATTTAACAAATATTTTACTTTGCTAATTTGTGGAGTACAAAATATTGTCTTATGAGCCAATTACAAATGAGAAAATTTTGTCAACAATGTACCTAGACACAGCAAATAAATCGCTCTATACGTAATTATATCTATCGGTATAAGTATATTTAAAAATAATATTTTTTACTAAATTCTATGACCAATTTTAAAAGCACCTGTCGAATTATCTTCTCGTAAATAGCATCAGCCGCTGCCGGGGACTTTAAAGAGCAGAGTATTATTCGGTAAGTTGTCCAAAGCTCAATTGGTTTGAACTGGCGCCACCGCACATTCTCTCATTCAATAGGTACTTATTTTTAGAACCTCTTTAAGGTGTCTGTTAAGAGCGCTTTTAATAAACACCACAAGTGGCTTCAGCCGAAATCGATAAAGAGATGAATGTATGAGTAACTTTAAAATAACACTGAAACGCATCCTACACAATCAAAAGTATTGCCAATATAATTATACTAGCAGTCGCTCGCGACTTCGTCCACGTGAAAACCACTTGCCCTTCTATTTTTCTATGACAGACTTTCATACAAATTTTTTTACCTATTGCTATCTCTATGTCTGCTACTGACAAAACTGGATTCACTCAAGACGTTTCATTTGACACATGATGTTTGATGTGTTAATTGGCGACTGCAGTTTGTTAGGATAGCAACTACGGTTTATTTGTCAGTATCATTACAATTTAACGAAATTCTCCTTAATCCGAATTTTACGATAGGATATATGATATCGACTCGAAAACAATATTTTTTTATGTTTTGTTATTCATCTAAGGTTTCGATCGAGTCTACCGTATCCCTTGACGAAATTATTAATATGGATAATGTCAGCCACAATATCTAAAGGCGCATTTACATTAAAACGAGCGATGCTCGTTCTATCTTCAGTTCGTCAAACACTTTTGGTGTAAACAATATTCTCTCTATCTATTTCAAGCCTCATTCCCATAGGGGTAGGTACAGACCACGTCCTTCCATATTCCACTTTTTAGGTTTAGGGTACTTTTGTGCTAGGCTTTAATCATAATGTCCTGGATTTCATCTACGAACGGTCGCCTTGGTCTTCCCCTACCAACATTTCCATTCACTCTCGCCTTATAATTTTTTTCTTTCTTTCTTAAAGCAATCTTACAAATCGCCTTATGTAAGATTGCTTTCTTTCATTCTCTATGAGCCCAAACTATCTGAACATACCTTTCTCGATTTTAACCACTACATCTTCTTTTAACCACACCGCTCTCTTACCATACTATTCTTATTTAGGCACTCAATTGTACTTAAAAGCTTATGCTTTATTATTCAACATAATGCTTATTATACATATATTGGCCAAGAGACTACAGTATTTTATAATATAAAATACGACAAAAATGTCAATCACATCAAACTTAATCATTACCAAATCATTTATATTTATAACACCGCCATCCATCTCGCGTAATGTACAAAGCTAAAATAACCTATCAATAAAACTGAACTTAGCGTGTTCCGAAATAAAACACTTTGTTATCAAGTTGACAAGCAACCGTAAAAATGTTCCTTTAAAATGTAAAATAAACAGATCAATCATGTTAAAGCGATCCCACCGGGGTCGATCCACGGAAAGGAGCCTACGTAAGCGTCTATTATATGCCACAGATGTTACTCGCACCGCAAGACCCGATTTTGTTCTCTGTTCCGTTCTCACTTGCGACTCTATGTAATGGAAGAGTGCGATGTAAAATAAAAGTGATACGCATTTTTTATTCTTTTTTTCCAAATAAGAATTGTTCTACATTCAGGAGTGATTGACACGCGGTCGCCGGCGGCGCCCCCTGACGCGCGGTTTAAGCGTTTCACAAGATACCCCTACCAGTATTATCATTTTAAAATTTATTACGCTAATTACGAAAGGACCGCGTTCCGAAATAAAAACAAAAAGTACAGCGGGTCATTTTTATGTTGAGAAGGCTTTACGGACGTTGGGTGTTACTTTTCGGGAAAATAAATATACGAAGGCACATCAATCAACTTGTCGTACGAACGGGAAGTCCCGTTTCACATTATTATGTAGATCTATGATTAAAAGGTTTAAAACGTAACGAATTCACAGTGTTGCTGTGGACCGTGTACTTAACCCTTTTTATACATTTCATTGTATAAAAAAAACATCGCGTCATAAAAAGGCTGAAATATTATCTGATGCATGTGTCTAATTTATGAATGTAAAAGTGAAAGAATGTTTCTATTTTCAGTACTGTCGTGTACAATTATTTGTCATCTTGAGTTTTGGTTATGACAGACTGTAAGTATTCATAAATTAATTACTGTGCACTTTAGGATTGTTCATTAGTTTTGTTGACAAGGTACCTACCATGTTTTTAAAACTAATTTAAGGTTAAAAATATTTAGTACGAGTCTATATATTTTAGTATTAAAATATAACTTAAACCTAGAAATCCATAAAGCACGCCTCGTAATAATTACTATAGATGATGGCTTAATATTTACATATTTTTTATACAACCAATAGGTATAATATAATTATCAAAAAATAGACCTGACTCAAAACGCACTAAAAAGTAAAAAATAACTATGACATTTAGTTACTTTAATTTACTTAAACATATCTATGAAGTCGGTGCCAGCAAGTTTAAGGAACATTTATTTAACATAGTTTAAAGTAAAAAAAAAACCTTGGCTGGCAACTACAAGTGTGCCTATAAAATTTAAAGAGTTCCTTCAATTTTCCCAGGATATCATCATCAGATCCTATCATGATGACAATGGGAAAGAATTATCAAAATCGGACGACTCTATAAAAAGTTGTGTGGTCATACATAAAAAAAATATACGTGTCGAATTGAGAACTTCCTCCGTTTTTTTTCGTTGGTTAAAAAAGAGATATAATTTGAAATTTAAGACTGCCTCTCTATGTAGATTAAAATATGGACCGAGCAATAATTAAAAGTACTACAAAATAATTATTGCAGTAGATCGTTCCCTTGTTTCCGCGCCGCATCATCTTAAGACCACGGTGTACAACAATGTTATGGTACTCGCTTTGCAAAAAATAGTCGGATCAGAAAGATGTTCCAAAGGGAACTAATCAAACAAGAGTTCTACCTATAATTTGAGTAGATACGTTCCGTTAACCACGAAGTAATAATTCAATATCAGATCATTTCTAAAGATAGTATTGACCGGCCAAGCGGTTCGAAGCTAGCAATAAACCAATATCATCCAGTGGGCCCCACTAATTGAATACACGACGTGAGAAGACTAAGCATCGGCTAATCCTCGGACCCCTGGCCCCTACGTGTGTATAATTACAGATTTTACGAGATAATACTATGAACTCTAATTAAAGATCGTCCAATTATACGCTACAACAATACGGACTCGTAGTTTTCCATACTAATATTATAAATGCTTAAAGTGATTTTGAAGTCTTTTTTACGCTTTAACCAAGTACCTGTGACTTAGGAACCCGCTTGTAAATACGAAACGTCTTCCTAGAGTAGGGTATTGTAACATATGAAAGAATCTCTCTAATTAATTCATTTAAAGGCTTATAAGATACCCACCCAGATAACACTCAGATATGAATGGATCTGATGTAGAAGGGCAGAGTGAAGCACATTGAGAGCACATGCACAGTGACGATAGCTAGCGATGTTTCTACTTTTAGGCTGGCAGTGTGTTGGTTACCTATTGTTTTTTTAATAGGACCGCTGAATTACACTGGGGGTTTTGGGTTAATGCCTGCCAGACTTAAGCTCTTGGCTTTGAAAATCATAAGGGACATCCAGTTCTAACGACCCGATGACGTCAGAAGATAGGAGACCGAGAAGTACTTATTTATCATGAAATTATTAAACTAAAAGAACTACTGTTCTTTTAGTAAACATTTAATTATTAAAAAGGTGCCGTCTTTTTTTTATCGACTACATGTTGGCCCTTCATTACTATCACACCTGATGTTAAGTGAAGTTGCAGTCTAAGATGGAAGCGGGCTAACTAGTTAGGAATAGGATGCAAATCCACACCCCTTTCAGTTTCTACACGACATCGTACCGGAACGCTAAATCGCTTGGCGGTACGTCTTTGCGGTAGGGTGGTATCTAGCCACGGCGAAAGCCTCCCACCAGCCAGATCAAGACAAATTAAGAAAAATCTCAATCTGCCCCGCCGGGAATCGAACCTTGGACCTCCCTCATATAAATCCACCGCGCATACATAACATAGTGACAGCCACAGAGGTTGTCACTAAATGTAATATTTTGTACACTTTTCAAACACAGTTTAACTATACATCATTTATAAGTGCATATTATAAACATAAACGTAATCCAGTTTTATGGAAACAAACAAACGCAAACGTTAATCATTCTATAATGTCCTAACATTGAAGTGCCCCCATTTTATTTGAAAGCGTTAACGACACAGCAACGACTCGCCTGCCCAGCTTCAAGCCTTTTCATCTGTCAAGTTTTAACAGCTATGGAATTGGGTTATAATTTACGATTTTATCTCGTCTGTACACTATAGGGGCTGCGGTCAGTGTGGTCATTGAAAAAAACGCGCGACATCGTAAAGGCCCCTTTACAATTGTAAGAAAAACTTCCGAGTCGTTATCCAATACGTTAGTGTGTATAAATTTCAGTAATTAAAGTATTTATCAGGGTTTGCATTGAAATTAAAAACATGCGTATATTAGATTCTTACATTTACTTCGATGTACAATCAAAAAGTGATCTAGTATAAACTATTTTATTTTGTATTTAACTTCCTACAACAAAAAATATTAAAATAAAATACGACTGTAAATAAAGTGAGACTTCTTTTATCGACTACAACTTGGCCCTTGACTGCTATCACACCTAATGTTAAGTGATGATGGAATCTAAGATGAAAGTGGGCTAACTTGTTAGGAGTAGGATGAAATCCACACCCCTATCGGTTTCTACACGACATCGCACCGGAACGCTAAATCGCTTTGCGGTACGTCTTTTTCGTATTTTACTTATTTAAAGTCAGACACTACAATGATATTTTAACGAACATTTTATTAACTATCTATTATACTAAAACGGTCTGTCAAATTACTATTTTGAAACGGAATTGTAACTTATGTTGATAAAGATACAGAGGAAGCTAATTGCACTGACGTGCCAAACTGTTCCACCGCTGTCGTTTTACACACAAATGTAAACGGTGCCTAATGGTCAGTGCAAATGCATGACCACCCGTTACGGCCACACCCGGCCTGTTATGAGTTGCCAAAATAGAGCTGTAATGTTGTTGCGAGACGCCCGCGTAACTCGCGCGTAATTTAGAGCGATCTCTAACGACCTCGGGGCTTGTGTCGTTTGTCCGACGGACGCCTCTTGTGCTAAGGGGTGATTCAGATTCACTTTTGTTGGTCAGTTTACGTCTCTATTATTACCATATACGTCGGCTATTAATGGCTCGTGATTTATAACTGCCTCGATGTTCCAATAGTATGCCTATGTGGTATTGGAAAACGGTGTCCTGGTTTTGCAATCTGATTTTGGAGTAAGAACTAAGTATAGAGCTACTTTTGAGTTTTTCTTTCTTCTAGAAACTCTTCAAGTCCAGAGTTGGAAGTTCTTGTTGTCACATCCCCGTGCCCCAGAGCAAGTTAAGGTTAGCTGCCTGTTATGAGGTACCAAAATAGAGCGTGATTCAGATCCACTTTTGCTGGTCAGTTTATGTCCCTAAAATTACCATACACGTCAGCAGGTCCTGATTGGGTTCAAATCATGGGTTGAGCTTGAACCAAATTTTTATTAAGCTTTGCTTTCTTCCAATTAGATCTGCAAGCCAGGCTTTGCAAGAAATTCTTAGTCAAAATTCTTAGTAAAATAAAAATTTGTACCAATCAGGGCTTAAGAAATTTCATTTCCATGCCACGGAAAGAACGTCACGCCATTGGTCCCGGTCACTATTATTAAAAACTAGCTTTTGCCCGCGACTTCGTCCGCATGGAATTAGTTATTACGGCAGCCTAATTTTTCTAAGCTTTGAATGTCATATTTATTAATATCTAATCAACTGCCTAAGAAATAGGTCTTTTAAGCTTTCAAAATGACGATACTTTCATACAACATTTCCTTCCCCCTTTAACCCCTTCCAACCCTTTTTTCGCAATTAAAAGTAGCCTATGTCCTTTTTCAGGCTCTAGACTTACTGTGTACCAAATTTCATTTAAATCGGTTCAGTAGTTGTAGAGTGGAAGCAAGACAGACAGACAGACAGAGTTACTTTCGCATTTATAATATTAGTTAGGATTAGGATTGATAGTTATCGGCACAAAGTCAAACTTAATCTTTCACTTTCAGCTATGCAATGGAGTAGTAAGGTAGGTCGATCCATATTCCATCTCCTATTAGGTGAGATCTCGTAGTGGTACATTAAAATAAGCTTATAATGTTGATATGTGTTAGAACAGTAGAGTATTTTGTAAATTGAGTTATAAAGCGGAGTCAATAATCTCGGGCGGAGATTGATGCGGCGACTCTGGGCCTGACTAATAGTCAGTTCAGCGGAGGCGTCGCTCGGCGTCTTACCATAAATAAGGATTACGGCCGTGACCACGTAGTCTTGCGGAGTGGACGCAGGACAGCCTTTGTGACGTCGTTCCGCCACTCACGTGTCAAACATGCCCGCCGCTAGTGTTTGTTACGAGGCTTTGAGCTTAAGGGGAGTTCACGCCTTAAGGGGAAGCAGAATGTTAGATATGCCTTTTATTTGGCTCCATCATCACTTATAAGAGAGTCTAAGAATGCCATGAAAAATAACATAATGAAAAGACTTTACTGGCGTGCTCTGTTTAGATAGTCGGATCTAGTAGATACCTACTAATAAATTATAATAATAAATTATGACAGACTTCAACTTAGAATCGACGCAAAATGTGTTGCTAGTTTAAAATGAAGAATACTTACTGATAACAAATTAAATTTTTAAAAGAACCTTAAATCATACACTTATTTATTAAGAATCATATGTGTCTAATGAACGAATTACTAAAATTAATAATAATAAAGCTTTATTTAATTCCACATAAAAAGTAATACAAAATGTTTAAGTTTTATATTGTTTCTTTTTTTTTCTTTTTATATGGACCCCCTAAGGGTAAAAGCCTCCTCCAAGGACTTCCACCTATCCCTGTTTTTGGCCACAGCTGGCCCCTCATTTCCTGCAGTCGCCTCTATGTCATCTGACCATCTCGCAGCTGGGTGGCCTCTCGCTCTTGTGCCACTTGGGCCAGCCCAATTCAGCAGTGTTACAGTTCATCTGTAGTCCTTGCATCTGGCCACATGACCTGCCCATTGCCACTTTCTTTTAAAGGAGATTAAGGCATCGTTAACTTTCTGTTTTTGCGTATTTCCGTGATTCTCACCTTGTCTTGTTTGACAAGCGTATGTCAGACAAGATAATACTTCTGAGTCCATAAGTATCTTTTTGTATGTCAGCGGAAGCTGAGATTTGAAAATATCTGGGCCCAGTACTTGTTCTAGCTGATTGTCACTCTGCGGTCCACCTCATTCCTATTTCTGTCTTTTTGAAAGAAACCTGTTTGCCTAGGTATACATGCTTCTCTACATACTCAAGGAGGATGTTGTTGACCAAAATAGATAATAAGTCGTAATTCGTCATGACTTTTGTCTTGTCCAGGTTTATTTCTAACTAAAATTAATACTCGTATAAAATAGCAATGATGTGAACGGCCTCTAAATTCGGCATAACATCAATACCCCTCAGAAGGCCATTTTCAATTTCCGTAAATTCAAAGTTAACGTCCCAATATATAAAGTCGCGAGAATTTGCGTTATTTCGGCGCCTGAATCTCGAATTACAAGTTGGAGGACGGATATCAAGCGCGGCGTAGGAAGCGCTAAGCCACGGATGTTTAAGCCACGGCTGTTTTAGGCTCAGTGTCGATGTTTGAGCTGCGAGGGTGGCGAGCTTACCGGCTCAAAGGCAAGCGGGGAAACGCGACGAAATACGCATTAAATCCCAGTTCCGCTTATCTTGTCTATATACGTCTAAGTAAATGGCGTCGGAGTAACAACTTCGCCAAAGGCTAATTGAATTCCGAACCCTGGCCTTAGTTATACATTACGACGAGTTTTGCGTTACCTTGTGGCATTTTACGTGATATTTACGTAAGTCATCACGTCATTTTAGCTAGATATAGCGCTAGATTTAAGATCATTTTTTATATGATCCTATATCGCTTCAAAATATGATTGTCTTGGGTTGGAGGTATTGAGTTTAATTTTCTTCCAAAAAATTATTGGTTAGAATTTAAACTCCCATACCTTGGACAGCACTTCATTTTGTCCTAGTTTGTTCCTGCTCACTAAGGTCCGTATGCACCAAGATTTCGGTTATTACGATAACCGAAATCTTGGTGCATACGGACCAATGATTAACATAAGCTAAACGTAAAATTTATTGTTCACGACAACCCGTACGCCGGTTAAGGACGTAAACCGGACGGTTATCTTAACCGAGCTTACGTTCTTAATCAGCGTACGGGTTGTCATGAACAGTAAATTTATAGTTAGCTTATGGTAACCATTGGTTATGATAACCGAAATCTTGGTGCACACAAGCCTAACTCATTAATACGAGATAGTGATCGGACAATATTACAGAGACAAACAATATGACTATAGCCGAATTAGAGCTGCATGGTGCAATTGAACTCATAATCCCCTCTCATAAATGAAGAGGCCTGCCCTTGTATTAGGACTTTTAAAAAGCCTGATAATGAGGAACATAAAATATATAGTGTGTAGTATTCAAAAACATACCTACATAGTATGACGTACCTACGTCATCCTAAATTCAACATGGCGGATGGCCACCGCTATCTCTCATTTAACACGGTCATACCCTTTGTTCACCAGTTTAGTTGTTGTTTAGACTTACGACAGTTCGGCAAGTCACATTAACTAACTAATAGATAGACGTGCGTCTGGGCGTGTATTTGTTAAGCATATTGTAAGTTTAACCAGTTAAACCAAATGGGCTGTGTTTAGGATATAGTCTCAATCAGAAGATAATATTTTATTACCTGTAGCTGTGCCCCGCGGTTTCACCTGCACAGAACCCTTTCCTGTGGTCAGATCGGAAAATAAAATGCCTATGAGATTTTAATTATATAATAATTCACATCCATTCTGCAGTTTAGCCTCGATTGAGTAAGAATTATCCATATAGTAGTTATTAGGTTTCTACTTTTACTTTTCCACGCCTCTATTTTTTATTATTTTCCTTCTCCTGATAATAACAAACGCAACAAAAAAAGAATTAGCAAAATCGGTCTAGCCATTCAGGTGTGATGCTATGAACAAGAGAAAAAAGATTTTAAGCTATTGTATAGCTTCTATCGCGGGCCTTGAGCGTGGAGACCGAATCCAGAAATTCCGTAACGAAAAAACCTAACACCCTGAATATCAAAAACATAATATCAAAAGCACTTGCGGCAACGACGTCATCGGGGAACGTGGCTTAGCGGTAAGGCGCTTTAAGTGCCCGGATTGCCAGAGAGCGCTTGTAAAAAAAATGACTTTTTGAAATATCACGCTTAAAAAAAATTGCGGAACCGACGGGATTCGAACCTGCGTCTCTCTGGCAATCCGGGCACTTAGAGCGTCTTACCGCTAGGCAACGTTCCCGATGACGTCAGTAGGTACTGTTTACCTATCGACGTCATCGGGAATAGTTGATAAAAAATGATATGCAATAGCTTTACCGCGGCAGTCTCCAAGTGCCACACGTCTTTATTTATATAATTATATACAAAACAGTCACTTATCCAATATAGAACGACTTACATTTAGGTTACAATTACTTTTCAAAATATCAAAATTATTTTGAGTAATGAAGAAGTAAAGTTAGAATGAATGAAATAGAAATCTGATAAGTAATGTTAACAGATAGATCTGCAAAACTATCCTATCGGTGTAATTGTGTGTAAAAACTACAGTATTTGTACCTATATAAAATTTTCCAAATCAAAATTTCTTCTTCCTTCTATATAATACACATCTTTACAATTCTTTATATAGCGAAAGACACTAAGATAAACTGTCTGTACCTGTAAGCAAATCAGCACATTTTGGGAATAGTGTGTTTATTATGACTTGCATATTATATAATAAATTACCTGCAAATATAGCAAGTATCGAGAATTTCAATATATTTAAACATAAGCTGCAGGAGCATTTGATAGATAAAGCTTATTACACGATACAGGAATATGCAAATAGGTAGAGGATTTGACATTGACCTAACATGTATTTTTTTTATTATGTTTTTTAATTTTATTTTTTTATCTTTGACAATAATTGTTTTGATATGATACTTGACATCTTTTATTTGATATATATTTTTTTATATTCTTAAATTCTCTTTGACATTTTTTTATTGTTTTAATTATTTCATGTAATTTAACATTTGCATGCCTGTCATCGGCCAGACATTGTATCTTTTTAACATAGCAAGATCTATGTATATCGTACTAGAATGTTTCAAGCAAATGATTCTGATTATGAAAATCCAATTAAATACACTTCACCCTTATATTATGTGTCGCAAGCAAGCACGGACAAAGTAACGGGCTGTGGCAGTATTACTGTTAGTAAGTAGTACATTTTGAAACGCGATTATTAAATTAAAGCACAGATAGCGTCGAACGCGGGCCCCCTGCCGTTAGCCATTCCACCCGCCCACTGCCGCGACATTAGAGCACTCTGATTTGTTGTGAGATTCAACAGCTTTGATATTTTACATTATGTTCCACGATGGGCTATTAGCTGGTTATTCAATAGGTTATGTTTGAAGGATTTCACAGTTGAGCTTTACTTTCTACTGGCTAAACCCGCGGTTTTATCCGTCTTTATTTAAATATTAGAACAAAAGTATCCTTTACAACTGCAGGCTTTAAACCCGCCCATTGCCACGACATTAGAGCACTCTGATTTGTTGTGAGATTCAACAGCTTTGATATTTAACATTATGTTCCACGATGGTCTATTAGCTAGTTATTCAATAGGTTATGTTTGAAGGATTTCAAAGTTGAGCTTTACTTTCTACTGGCTAAACCCGCGGTTTTATCCGTCTTTATTTAAATATTAGAACAAAAGTATCCTTTACAACTGCAGGCTTTAAACCCGCCCATTGCCACGACATTAGAGTGCTCTGATTTGTTGTGAGATTCAACAGCTTTGATATTTAACATTATGTTCCACGATGGGCTATTAGCTGGTTATTCAATAGGTTATGTTTGAAGGATTTCACAGTTACAGATTTCCTTTCAACGTGCTGTGACCCTCGGTCTCATCCGTTATTGTTTAAATATTGGAATAAAAAAGTTCTACTGCAGCCATGGCACCTTGTATTCTATAACTATGCACTGCAGTTTCACTTGCACAGATCCTGTTATTGTTGGAATATCAAAAATAGCAAGTATGTCTGTTACCTTTTCACGGATTAATTTAGATAAATTTTACGCACTTCGTTAAACGTTACTTCTTGTCACTATAAATAGAAAGAGAAGACAAGCGTTGAAAGCTTGCATCAAAATCCTTAAGTATATTATACCTAAATATTTATATTATCTAAATATATGTATATAGATAAAATAAATATTTAAAATAATAAGTAATTACTACCTACGTAATAAATAATTCGAACACAACAAAATTACCAATGCGGTAAATGAAATTTAATAAATATAAATACAAAACATATAAATAAACTACTACTCTCAAGACTACACAGTTTTAGTACACCTCATCATTAATGCTTAAACAATAAAGGTGACCAGCAATGGTGGACAAACGACGTACGGCCGTAGGTACGAGCATGCGGGACAGATGACTTCCAGGACTTGATTAATTTATGGCCTTTTAGGGACGTATTAAGCGCCTACTGTTGTTGGGAAATCGAATTTGTGAGTGCACGATCTTTTATTTATACACAACTGGCGAATTTAACTATCAATATCTGTTAGCGCACTGTTTTACGCTTAACTGCTCTAAATGGAATAAGTCATAACGACCAGTCTAATTTAAGGTTATTTTTTTATCGACTACAAGTTGGCCCTTGACTGCTATCACACCTGATGTTAAGTGATGATGTAATCTAAGATGGAAGCGGGCTGAAGATGCGCCATCTTGAGCGTTACATGGTTATATACAACTATGGTACAACAGATCGTAGAAAAAGAATTTTGACATTTTTACCACAGATCAAAATTTGATTGTTTATTTATTGAATAGTATTTTTTCTTGTTTTGAGAAAACACATAGCATTCCTTATTCTCATATTTGAACCGTAAAAATATTGTTAAAACATCTCTAAAAACGAATGTATCGTATTGTAAATCTAAAAGTTATATTTCAACGGAGCAATAAACAAAGTTTGGCTTTACGATCTATGACAATCTGAATTACAATCATAACCTTTGTCCGCCGAGTTTGACGTCACATAAAATAAGTCATGTCCAATTTATGTTAATACAATAAATAGTCACATAAATAATTTTGATTGAAGGCACACGAGACAATTTGAATTTATGATGGGGATACAGCTTTCTTACAAGCCTGCTTTAATATCTTAGCCTGTTGGAAGTTCCTTATTTAGGATTTCGACAAATATTTTGTTAAATATTTTTTTAATGGGTAAGTAAACTATGTGAAAGAATAGGTTTATTATTTTGGCATCATATTTTTTGTTGAAGTAGCCCACACTGAAGGACAATTTCTAGATTTTAGAAAAATACCTTTAGTCAAAATATCTTTATTCAATGAAATCTTTATTTTGTTCTGTTTCCATCAAAGGCTTCACTATATGTATTTAATTTTAATTTTTAAAACAAATAAAAATTAAAATTAAAATATAAAACCAAGAAAAAATTGCGGAACCGACGGCGATCGGTGGCGATTTGTATGGAATAGCACCACCACAAAATAAGGGATGGAACTGATTGTCGTGTGAAGTATTTTTTCAAATTAATTAAAATTTCCAATTCATCAATGTATCTGTTAAATCTGTTGTCTTTCTGTACCATCTCATACCATCATAACATGGATAAGCCACGGCCATCATCATCATCATCATTATCAGTCTAATAACAGCCCACATATAACATACCCCCTACCTACAGGGTCAGGCCTCCCTCCTTATAGGAGAGGGGATATGGAGCGTACACCCACCATGCTGCTCCAATACGAGTTGGCGGGCTTAGTGTGATAATGTTTCATTTATTAACGATCACTATCAGATGTTGATGACAGTGACCGGGAACAACGGCTTAACGTGCTCTCCGAGGCACGGGAGTGTAGCACCACCAACTTTCAGACTCCGGGCTTGGAATGTATCTACTGAACATTTCATAGAAGAATGAAAATGCTCACAATTATTCCGTGACCCGACCCAGGAATCGAACCTAGGACCTCGTGATCAAAGCCACATAGGCTAACCACTAGACCAACGAGGCACTCTCCACGGGCATAGCCATAGCTTTTTCAGACGGTCCAAGGGTCCAAAAATGATTAACTAGGTAACTTTTGCCTTAGTCTCCCGCAATAAAACAACGAACCTTATAGTTACGATGCGTGAACATTATATAATTTGTCTAATATACATCTAATGAAATAAACACGATTTTATTAGTTAGGAGTACGTTCTGTGTTAAGGAGGCAAACCAGATCAAACCTGCTAAGCCCCATAGGGCCATGACTAGAGCCATTCAAAATTTAAAAGTTGCCGTTTTCAATTTTTAAACGACTTCAAATTTTTAAAAGGAATTTCTAAATTCGACAGTATTTTTTTTATTATGTTTGTTTAGGGGGTTGTTGTAACTTCGTCGTTTACGAACCGATTCTGGTGATTCTTTTTTGTTGGTATGAAATAGTCCGAGTGGTGTACTATAATATATAAGGAAACCAGGATCTATTGATGGTATCCCGGAGAAAAAGAGGAAAGCTTTATAAAATTGTAAAAGTGTTTTAAAACACTATAATTTTATGTAGATCTGGAGTTCATCTGATGATGCAGCCGAAACACAGACGATAGAACTCTGTAACGCTTTACAGCACTGTTCCAGATATCAGGTAGGTTTTTAGGAACTTCATCTCACATAAGTAGGTACTACATGTAATGAAATCTGTAAATTGAAATTGTATTCTTAGCGAAAAAGTTTTAAAGTGAAAAAGTTATTTAAGCAAAACAATTCACATATCTCCAGGCGTTTTCGGTTAGAACGAAAGTGTTCGCGTGAAGGGACACTAACCACAAAAGTAATTGTAACAGAGAACAGTTATATAAATGGAAAGAGCGACAAACCGACAGATGCTCGCGGCAATCTTGCGGCGTCGCTGTCGTATGTCGCTCCGTGTTGCGGTTGCTTTAAAATCTATTTTTTTAAAACAAATGCCCCCAAAATTACCCTTTAATCACTTAAAGCTGCATCAAGTGCACACTAACTTTAAATTATACTTATATTATTTTTGAGTTTGTGTATTAAGTGTTGTAATCATTTTTGAGAATGCTAAAAAACTTATATGTGGTTGAATTTGTTGTAGACTTAGCGTATTTGAATGGTATTTTTTTTATCGATTACAAGTTGGCCCTTGACTGCTATCACACCTGATGTTAAGTGATAATGCAATCTAAGATGGAAGCGGGCTTACTTGATACGAGTAGGATGTAAATCCACACCCCTTTCGGTTTCTACACAACATCGTACCGAAACGATAAGTCGCTTGGCGGTACGTCTTTGTCGGTAACCCGGTAATAAGCCACGGCGAAAGCCTCCCAAAAGACAAATTAAGAAAAATCTCAATCTGCCCCACCGGGGATCGAACCCAGGACCTCAGTTTTTATGAATCAACCGCGCATACCACTACGCCACGAAGGTCGTCGAAATAATTTAAATTTTTTAAATATGTAATTAAAATTTAAATAAGTAATAATTTTAAATTTTTACACCTCTACTTACTTATCATTCGTCTATTTTTTTATAAAATATAACAATGGAATAAATAATAAGGTTTATTCATTATGCTTTTTTCCGTGATTGATCCACAAATCCAAGCGACTAAGTCATTTAGATTCGACAGAAAACCCTCTACGTACGTTTCACTCCAAAACTGTAGCATCCTTAGGTGATAGGTGAAAATATGACTGTTTATACAAACCATTTCTTATTTTAAATACTTCAAATTTCCAAAAACATTTCTTGAAGAACATTCCTATTACCTGGGCATGGCTGGGCATAGCCGAGAGGCGCAGAATCCAAAGCTGAGTCCATTTTCTGGGTTATGCTACACATCACAGGGTATTGTGTACCTGTACCGGATAAATTGTGATGTGTGGCATAATTAGAAATAAAGTTATTTTTCTTTCTTTCTTCCATTCTATTACTATTTTCTTAATTTCACATATTCTTAATTTCAGCTTTCTAAACTTAGTATACCTGTTGATGACCTCCGTGGCGCAGTGGTATGCGCGGTGGATTTATAAGGCGGAGGTCCTGGGTTCGATTCCCGGCGGAGCAGATTGAGATTTTTCTTAATTTGTCTTGGTCTGGCTGGTGGGAGGCTTTCGCCGTGGCTAGTTACCCTACCGACAAAGACGTATCGCCAAGCGATTTAGCGTTCCGGTACGATGTCGTGTAGAAACCGAAAGGGGTGTGGATTTCATCCTACTTCGAACAAGTTAGCCCGCTTCCATCTTTGACTGCATCATCACTTAACATCAGGTGTGATAGCAGTCAAGGGCCAACTTGTAGTCGATAAAAAAAAACCTACAATCTATTGTGTTCTACGGATCAGTTAAGATAAAAGATTTTATATAAGTAGGTAGGTACCTACAGAAATAATATCAAGGGAGTTTCAAATTCAAGAATAGGCCCAAAAATATTCCATCTTCTGTAACGATAACACTAATAAGGTATTAGGAGTTTTATTAAATTTTGCCTCAAAAAGGCATAAAAGTCTGAGAAAGGCTACGGAGTTTATTAATCAAGAGACATCTCGGGCTTACGGCATTTTTCTCCGGTCTTCATTATTTCCCGGGACACGGAAAGCGGGACATGATGGGAAACTAATCCGGGGCAGGTGGCACTGGCCAATCTTGCGACGCCGCTTCAACTAATCCATGCGTTTATATTCCTTCAAGTGGCTAAGAGACGCTTATTACGAAGAAACGAAATTTCTTTTAAAATCTATCAAACAGAGTTAGTATTATTGAAGCTTCTGATATTTCGACAACAAATATTTCGTACGAAAAGCTTATCATGAAAAATCAATAGTTACATTTTAAAAAGCTCCCGTCGTGCCAAACTAAAACTAAAGGAAATGTCTAGAAGCAGCTATGGCAATAAAATATATTATGCTATAAGAATACAAGATCCTGTACATAACACTCGAACTAATCCAGGGTACAGGTCGTCCAGTGTCCAGTGATAAACCTACGGATCGGGTCAGATCATGAAATTAATTTTTCTTACATCTAAGAAAATCTTAACAGCCGACTTGAAGAGGGTGGTTGACGTTTGTGTAATACCCCCGTGCCTCGAAAAGCTCGCTATGCCATAGATCGTTACAGACAAAAAAACTTATGCGCCTTGGGACGCCCGATGAAAGTGATATTTCAATACAGCTAGTTCTACGGCCAAGCGCTGTGGCCTTTGATATTGAGGACCTACCGACTGTTGCCTGCGTGAGAACAAGGGAAGTTAGAGAGACAGAAACGTAATGAAATGGTATACCTTCCCATAAGAAGTTAACACTTGAAAATATTACCCTAATAAGAGCAGCGTGGAGGATCAAAATTCAATTCTCCTGTAGGATAATGGATGCCTTTCATAATAAATGTTGATGTTAAATAAGATTATCTATGTTTAACCAGTTCGTTCTGAGTAGGAACGAACAGAATGCGACACCAGTCTGCAGTGTAATATTTTTTTACATTATCATCCGCTCAAGACTAAACGGTTTCAGCTGTAAACTTGTTCGGAGCGCGGCAGATTTGAAGGGAACTCGGAGGCGGGCGTAATCCGGACATATCTCAGTACATTGCTCAGCGCGACACAGTGGGACTTAGCGAAAGCCGCACCGCAGATGCTTATCTCAATAACAGTTTTATTTATTTTTGCGAGCGGCAGATCTCCCGCCGGAGCCGTCTAAATGAAAATAGAGGGGCGTGTTCGCGATGTTAAGCGACGTGTGTTTGTGTCGAGGTGTATTAGCTACTGCGATGTTAAGCACGCTCGAATTGAGATGAAATTAAATAATATTAGCTTGCCGCGTCAAAGGATGAGACACGAAACAAGTTCTTCGTATTGTATCGCGAAATGAGAGGATATCATTTTATTATTGAAGGACTTTGTTTTAATTTTTTTCATTCATTTGCATTAGCAACTGCTAAAACATGTTTTGTTTCACGTATGTTTTATTTCTTATTTATTTTCACATATTAAAAGTGTTTTTAAAAACAAATTGCCTTAAAAATACTAAAAATCACCCTATGAAATTATTATAGGTTGAATAACAAAATCGAGAAATTTAATCTCATCTTCTTTTTAAAATAAAAAATCCGAATAGGATTTTAGACGAACAAAAATAAACACCGTTTACCTTTAGGTAATCCTTTTCTGAAATATATGTATTCAGATAAAAAAAAAACAATTATTGAATTCAGAAGTTTACGAAAGAATCGTTAACAATCAAAATGTCCGATAAATTCATTTTAAAAATTCAAAAGGTTAACATAACTATCCGTTGCGGCATGTTTTCACAGGAAACTGTAATCAAACCACAGAGAGTGGTTAAAAAACACAATATTTTTTAGCGAATAGCGGCAAATAAAGAGCAGAGTGTCTAATTAGGTCATTTAACGTAATTGCCAGCTCCAGATTGGTTTTTTCGCGTCAACAACATCCCGCGGGAGCGCTCGCTCGCTCTAATGAACATGTCTGGCGCTGAGAAAAATAAAATGCGGTGTACAGTGCACTCTCTTTAATTATTCTTAGTGAATATATATTTTTAGATTACTTTCGATACAGAATAATATAATTTACTAATCTTTTACTTGTCGGCACATACTTGGTATTTAGTAAGTTATACAACAATAGTGATATCGGCAACATCAGCATTGCCCAGGAAAGAAAGTTTTAATTGCATAAGCAAAATCCTTTTTTGATAGGAAGAGGAGGAGTTTTGTTATGTCCAATGTATGGAGAATGCTCAAGGTAGTGAAAAGCCCAAATAAGTTTTAAAAGAGAATTTTATAAAAGCTGCCTAATCGTACAAAGTAAGCCATTATGATTTAAACTTCATAAATAGGTAGTACTTTACCGTAAGATTATACTTACCTATTAACAATGCTAGAGGACTAACAAAATATCATCTTTTATAATAAGTACGACAAAGTATAAAACAACTAAATCGATTTTAAAGATTTATTCAAAATCGGTTTAATTACTCAGACATCAATTTGAACACATAAAACATTTCAACAAATTACATTTCAGAAGTGCTGGGCTCGATAACCGGCGGGTGCTGTATGTTGGGCTTGTCTCGCTGCTTCAAGTCGTCCTTCAGTAGGATGAGCGTCTCGTAGTGCTCAGCGGACGCGTCGAGCAGCTGGACGCACGCGCGCACCTCTGCGTCTTGCCGCTCGCGCTCTACCTCTAACGCTGCGTCCGTTGCTTTGCTCACTCTCAGCACGCTTTCCAACAGCTCGTCTAGCCTGTACAATCATAATCGTTGATAGCCTAATTTTGATGACAAGCTACCTCTCCACTGAAGTAGAGATATAGAGCTTAAAATCACCAATCAATGACTATTAGTGGGCTCAGGTTGTAGAATAATATTTGGCTTTGTAAGGTCACTATTAGATAGACCATTGCCTTAACTACTCTTCGAAGTACGGGGTTGTATCTTACGGTTGCTATTTAAAATCACCAATCAATGACTATTAGTGGGCTCAGATTCTGAACAGACCGAACTTGTGAAGTAGTTTGGCTTTGTAAGTTCTCTATTGCCAGCAAATAGACCATTGCCTTAACCACTCTTCGAAGTACGGGGTTGTAACTTACGGCTGCTATTTAAAATAATGTAGACTCAGAATAGACAACTGTATAATCTAAAAATTTGGAAAAAAATCGTAAAAACAGGTTATTTTGTAAGAAAATCAGATATTTATAAATACAAATAAAATGAAAGAATGTATAGATAACTCTACATAAAACAAGGCTGAAATTTTGTATCTACTGAGAATTCCTTGGAAGAGAGTAAAACTCATTATTTCACAGCCCCCGACCTCGTTATCTAAAGCCACATACATTAACAACTGGGCTAACGAGGAAATTTTTAGTTATTGACAAAATTATTAATCGAACAGTATCGGTCGCAGTCAAAATCACTTACTTGATAATAAGGATACTCACTGACTAATGAACCGCCTTTCTGACTTTAAAAAAAAAGCCTATTTCCAACCATAGAATAATTGATTTGACAATGAGGTAGACTTACTCGCGCTTCCGCAGTTCCAGGTAAAGACAGAAGAATAGCACCAGCAACGTCACCAAAGCGGTATTAAGCTGTGTCCACGTGATGCTCTGGTCCACGACATGGCACCGCGAGATACGGACCTTAGGAATCACGTCCCAGATAGAAAACCCCGGTATTAACATTGTGAGTGGCAACGCAAACACTGCTGTGCCCAACACAATCGACACAGCATCGTAATCTTTGTTGTTTGACGACATAATTTTATACCAAACATTTGGATGATAAAAGTGAAATTGGAAAATTATTTAAATCGCTACATTAGACACTTGCTTAAATATAGAAATTAAATTATTAGGATGTTTGTAATCGAATAATTATGATGTGAAAATGACATATTAGGTAAACAGACCAAAAATATGAAAGAATTAACAATCACTCCAAGCAAAGAGGATATTGAACTCTACTTATTTGTTTGATTTCAACTATTGGTTTTTTTTATAACAATCTGAAGGAAAGAATGAAAATGGCAATGCAGTCTTGCCTTAAAGATATTTAAATTATAGTTTTTACTGTATTTTATTATGTTTTTTTGTGATTATAAGTGGAAGGAACTTTCAAAGTTTTGATTGACTCACTGAACATTCCGATTAAAGATGATATAGCGAAACATTTGATGCTGGTTACAAATTAAAAATGGACAAGAGCAGGTGTTAACTTAACATTCAAACGCCAATACTTTTCAATAATAGAGTTGCTTGAAGTGAACAACACAGGTTGCTAGTAAAAGATAGGAAAAATACGCGAGTTAGATACAGCCATCAGTACCTAGAGTCCGTTAGATAGTTGCGAGCCAGCAAATGAGCGAGTCGCCGTTGTCCCCAACATGTGACGCGCGCCGACACTCGCAGAGCATATCAATTTCGACTAGGTACACACAATAAAATGGGACGGTCTCCGGAGAGGGCTTAAACGATTCGCCGTTTTGTCTCGGGCCCAGCTGCGTAATGACCGGAGCAGGAAAAAATTGTCAGCAAGAAAACGAGAGGGTACTCGGGGTTTTATGTGCGCGCGGCAGCTGGTGGCACCGGCGCTCCTAACGGCCTCTGCTTACCTCGCAAAACCCGCGCCAATTTTATTTATCGAAAATATAAACCGATTTGCGGAGCGTCGTAAATCCGCACGGCCGATTTATAGCAGTTACTGGGCGCGCCGGAGACAAGCTTGATTCTTAAAACTTTTCTCGGCTTAGATATCTCGGCTTGATGACACTGCGTGGAGAGAATTAATGATTGAATATTTATGCAAATAATGCTTTTGTTAGATAAAATACCTATGTTACACGTACCAGTACCTATATACAACTATGTTTTGTTTTTTTTTATAAAATTTTATTTAAAAGACACTAAATATATTAATTAGTTTTAAGCTTACTAATCTAATTTATTGTCATGAATTCGTTATTAACAAATTAACTAAAAAAAATTAGGTGTAAAATGACTTGTGATTTCTACCTTCATTTTTAATTTGTACGTAGGTACTACTGTATCTGTTGTGTATAGTAATTTATCCAAGGTAGATAGATATCAATTTCTCTGTAAGCTGTTAGTGAGCATCTGCGCTTCCAGCCTTTACTTATTTAGAAAATTATGCATACTCTATTATTCTGAAGATCTTATCTCACCTCAGTATAGACAACAGAGATAATATGATGAATGACTAGGAATCTGGACACATTGTTTTAAAATGTGTATTGTTCCCCAATACTTGTTTTTCAAAAATGAATATAATAACGCCATAGATTCGCCATATCCGTTGGTTTGTCTCCTACCCCTTAATCACCCTTGCAGCAGGCTTGGGTGTAATGTTCCTGAAAACGTCTCCTGGGTGCCAATCGAGTCTCTAGATACTAGAAAGGTGTAAGATACCTACCTACCTTTAAATTTAAAACGCCGGCAAATAATCAGACTGGCACCTACACTAAAGCCAAACTCGATGGAGAATAATTATCAACAAACAAATTTTAAATGAAGGTAGAAAATGCAACACATTTTATATCTAATAAATTTAAATTTGTTTTATTTTTTTATTTTAAAGATATTGAATATATTAATTCGTTTTAAGCTTACTAATATAATTTATTGTCATGAATTCGTTATTAACAAATTAATTTAAAAAATTAGGAGTTTTGATTTCTACCCTCTACCCTCATTTTTAATTTGTTTGTTGATAAGCATTCTCCTTTGATAAACATTCTCCTTGAGTTTGATTCTAGTATAGGTACCTACGTAAGTAAAATAAAATACCTATTTTCTCTATTTTTTATTTAAAACAAAATTTCAATTACATTAAATTTCAGTCAATATTCTATGCTTATATCCAAATTAATTAGTAGTTGTTCGTGAGTAGGTAAGTACCCAACTACATGCATAAGCCACGATCAAAATTACAAGGCGATCAAACCGCGATCGAAGGGAAACATTGTAATTCGTAATCGTTACAAGGGGCGATCATCAGCCCGAATTCATTAGCTTTATGAAGGGAAAATTGTTTTGGTGAATCCCTTAACAATTTAGTTAATATGCCGCTTTTATGACGCCGTCTCTTCGGGTTACATTATCGAAGCTACTTACTTATGGAATGACTGGCGATATTAATCGTTTCTTTTTGACTTCGAGACAAAAGCCGGATCCAGATAAGTGTAATACGTAATGTAAGATTACTAGACTGCCTCGTTGGTCTAGTGGTTAGCCTATGTGGCTTCGATCACGAGGTCCTGGGTTCGATCCCTGGGTCGGGTCACGGAATAATTCTGGACTTTTTCATTCTTCTATGAAATGTTCAGTACATTCCAAGCCCGGAGTCTGGAAGTTGGTGGTGTTACACCCTCGTGCCTCGGAGAGCACGTTAAGCCGTCGGTCCCGGTCACTGTCATCAACATGTAATAGTGATCGTTAATAAATGAAACAACATCGTCCTAAGCCCGCCAATCCGTATTAGAGCAGCGTGGTGGGTGTACCTACGCTCCATATCCCCTCTCCTATAAGGAGGGAGGCCTGGCCCTGCAGTGGGCCGTTAATAGGCTAATAATGATGATGATGAAGATTACTTGTCATTTAGCGTCACTAGTGTGGACTGCACACGAACTCAAAGCGAATTGCTTAAGCCGGGTCCAAACGAGTGAAATGTTTTTTTTTATCGCCTACAAGTTGACACTTGACCGCTATCACACCGATAAGTGATGATGCAATCTAAGATGGAAGCGGGCTAACTTGTTAGGAGTAGGATGAAATCCACACCCCTTTCGGTTTCTAGACGACATACCGGAACGCTAAATCGCTTGGCGTAACGTATTCCACCGTGTAATATAACACGAATTTTACGTGTGGACAGCACTATGAACATTTCATGTAACACTCGCGCCGGCGCTCGGGCTGATCCATCGGCTGTCGGTTAGAGATCCTGCATTGGAGCAGTGTGTTGGGGCCAAGGTCCAGGTCGAATCGTTTATCCTTTAAAGAAGGAAGCCCCGTGTTGTAAAGGAACATTAAAATGGTCTGGGAATAATTATAATATCTGAAATGAAGTGAATATGTGTAGCTGTGTGATACCATAGCTCCTACACAGTTTATGCCTGAGTAATCATAATCATGGAGGTAAAACATGAATCGTTTGTCTTTACTAGGAGACCTCGATGTCCTCAGTAAGTGACGCAATGGGACACAATTCTACGCAACACGACACAGGTACCCAGTACATCTTTATGATACGCCGTTAAAAATTTAGCAAGAATACCGCAAGCACAACACGATAGGTTCTAATGTCTTTCTTGTCCTGTCAACCGCAGTCACTTCGATCAGCACAATGGCTTGATGAATACGACTGAGGTTAGCTGTGTTGTGCTAAATCAGTAAAAACATCGCCGGTTGGCGAACTTTGATTTAGTTAGTTTTATGTTATGCTATGGGGATCGCTTGCACACACTTTCAATTTACTGATTGTTCATTTGTTTAATGTTTTGGCACTTGTCTTAAATGCGTCGCACGCATAGCAGCGGGTTACATACATAATTCATTCAAACAAACTCACGGCGGTTCTTTTGATTTTAACATGTAAAATTAAACCACACACTAGAGTATTATCTTAGAAGGCTTGTATAATAAGCGCATTATACTTATTTTGTTATTTACAAGGCATATGTTGCGCCTGTTGTACCTGCTTACTCATCGATAGTCTACCACAGCATGTTGTTGTGTAAGAAAAATAATTTCGATGGCGGCGCCTCCATTGTCTTGGCGCCTGTGTGCGCCGCACACTTCGCACATAGGGGCGGCTCGGCCCTGCGGTCTACAATAAAAGTTCTTGTAGTAACTCAACGTTAGATGATGTTCAATTTATTGTCAAGTATTGATTAAATGATTGATGACAATAGTGACCAGGAACGACGGCTAACGTGTACCACCACACCGGGCTTAAAATTTCCCAAGTCTTGAAATTATACTATAAATTCTTGTAGAAGAAAGAAAATCTCAGAATTATTCCACAACCCGACCCAAGATTCGAATCCAGGACCTCGTGATCGAAGCCACACATAAGCTATTAGATAATAGGCAGTCGAGCTTTGTATGTTAAATTAATAAAAGATAAGTTAATTTTCACAATAATAATATATTTATTACACCTCTACAAATGTATAAAATATCAGTCACCTTAAAACTAATGATTAATAATATCATCAAAAATGATTAGCAGTTAAAAAATAAAATGTCATTATTTACATTAACATACAGTAAGGAAAGGTAGTGTTCCCAGACGATTACTAAATGGAGTTAAAAATATTCCACATATGGGAAGATTTTATAAAGAAAAAAAAAACGAAAAAATTATAAAATTTATCGCCACAAAATCTTCTACGTTGTAAGAAACACGAGTGCTAAATTGTTGACTGAAATGTTTTATAATTTGCCAAATTGTTTAATAGAGCCGGTTGTACGATATCGAAAAATATGACTCAACCGGTCTTACCTCGCTTTGAGGCGTTCCATGTAAGGCTTGAAGTGTATGTAAGTATGTATGTATGTATGTATGTATGTATGTATGTATGTATGTATATATGTATGAACGAACGTATGTATGTAGAATGTCCATTTCTTCGGCACGTTAAAAGGTGACATCGGCTATTAAATTTTCAAAATATATATATAAAATCAAAATCAATTATTTTATTAATTTAAATTAATATGTATAAAAAATAAACAGACATTTAAAAAATATAAATAATCATTTAAATGCTCGTTTCACATCAACTAAATCAAAAAAGTCAGTAAACTTATTATTATAAAACAAACAACCAATTATGAACTGAAAAGAGAAAATCATGGATCCATATGTATCTGAAATGTTTTAAATACTTTATTTGCCAAACTTATTTATAGTCGTTTGAAAATAAAGAATTTCGCTTATATCACCATAAAGAATTTAAAATTTTATATAGATATAGTGATCCTTGTTTTTGATTTTATAATAATAATTTTATATTTGATTTTAATTGTGTTGCGAGTTACGTCTACAGAAAGAATCAAAAAAAGGAATTCTTTAGAAAATT
This sequence comes from Mycalesis mineus, assembly GCA_034621355.1. NCBI lineage: Eukaryota > Metazoa > Arthropoda > Insecta > Lepidoptera > Nymphalidae > Mycalesis > Mycalesis mineus. Next base: position 6,439,874 of record CM067883.1, read on the forward strand.
TGAATTTCTATAAAAATTCAATTTATTAAATCTTATTTCTCGCAATGTAAAAAATAGAGTATTTTAATTATAACTCATTTTCTTTTTATAGCCCTAGCCTTCGACTCGGAACTATAAGAAGTTTACTGCTTAGTGAGATAACTTCTTCATCAAACATTTCCTTGCGACGTCGCCTGGGAACACTTTTCCAAACTGTAAATAACTACGAAGATATACTTTGTCTTATTATAAGCGTTTCTAATTAATGTGACTACATCGTGGGTCTTTTAGTTATACAATGTTATATCAAAACGTATTCTATTCATAATGACTAAAGCGTCAAAACTATATAAAAACAAATAATTCAATATTGGGTTATATTATTTTTTATAATTTAATGCTGTCTTTTTAATATAAGTAACTTAAGTAAAAAACTAAATTTACTGAAAACATTCGTAGAGATTTAAATATAAATTTTAATAAAAATAATTAATTAACACATTGTAAACAATAGCTTATTATATTACTATGGATTAGGTACTTGAAACTTAAAATATACTATTGATTACTATTAGGTTGGTTACAATCTTTGTTTTCGAAATATGACTGAACTACCCTCAGAATTAGGTAGGTAGATAAAAAATTTTAGCATACAATTTTGGAATGCCGTTTTTCGTTTATTTTTTGAGCTAAATTAATCCATCCATTATTACCAATTAAATAATAATTACACATTGGTTTAGGTCCCGTATAAAAACAAATTGATCTAAAATTAATAACTTTGAAATTAAAATCATAATGATAATCCATGATTTTAAAGTATTTTTACATTATTTTATAAATATCAGCAACCAATAAAAATAAATCTTACAATGTAAAGAGGATTAAAATTACACGTCTATACTAAAGCCAAACTCGATGGAGAATGCTTATCAAAAAACAAATTAAAAATGAAGGAAGAAATCACTAGTCATTTTACTCCCAATTTTTTTAATTAACTTAAATAAATTCGTCATTAACAAAATGACGAATTTATAACAATAAATTAGATTAGTAAGCTTAAAACTAATTAATATATTCAATATCTTTCAAATAAGATTTTAAAAAAATTAAACATATTTTTAAATTTATTAGGCACCATTTTGTGCCTAATAAATTTAAAATTATGTTGCATTTTCTACCTTCATTTTAAATTTATTTGTTGACATGCTTTCCACATTGATTTTGGCTTTATTATAGTCAATCTATTCCTGTGGGCCAAAATTGTAATTTTTTATTAATTACAAGTTAGCCCTTGACTGCAATGACAGCTGATGGTAAATCATCTTCAATGTTACAATCTAAGATGGAAGCGGGCTAACTTGTACGAAGTAAGATAATATCCATCCTCCTTCGGTTTCTACACGACATCGTACCGGAACGCTTAATGGTTGTCGGTATGTCTTTGAGGGTGGTAACTAGCGACAAATAGATTGAGTATAAAAATAAAAGCAATTAATAATAGGGGTTAAAGAATGAAATTGCCGTTTTATTGTAATAGGTACTTAGAATTGACATAGAACCTTCATGGTTTAAGATTTTAAAGTGAAACTTTTTTCATATGGTAACTGTGTAGTTGTTTTAAAAAATGTGCAACATCGATTATCAACTTTCAGTTGTTTTTTTTATTCAGCTTAGACAATAAAGATGGATACTTCGAAAATTCGTGTGATTTTTGAATACGAGTTCCGACGCAGAACTCGTATTCAAACGCGGCAGAAACAGCTCGCAATATTAATGTTGCGTTTGGAGAGGGGACTGCTAATGAACGCACAGTGCGATTTTGGTTTAAACTCTTTCGTGATGGAAACTTCGATTTGAAGAACGAACCACGTGGAAGACCGCCCACACAGGTGAATAACAATGATTTGAAAGAGATGGTGGAAGCCGATCCGAGGCAAACTACCCAGGAATTAGCGGAATGGTTTAACGTTACTTTATCAACAATATTGACTCATTTGCGTCAAATCAATAAAATAAAAAAATATGAAAAATGGATGCCTCATGATTTGACTGATCTGCAGAAAGAAACGCGTGTTGAAACTTGCGTTGCCTTGTTGAATCGATACAGGAATAAAGGAATATTGGATCGAATTGTGACATGTGATGAAAAATGGATTCTTTACGATAATCGAAAGCGGAAAATGCAATGGCTGACCCCAGGTCAAACGCCGCAACAGTGTTCTAAAGCAAAGCTTACCAATAAAAAGGTAATGGTAACTGTTTGGTGGTCTCAGCGTGGTGTTATTCACTATACCTTCCTCCGATCTGGTCAAGCAATAACGGCAGATGTCTAATGCGCCGAAATACGAACAATGATAGCGAAATTAGCAGTGAAACAGCCCAGACTTATGAATCGATCTTCACCATTACTGCTCCATGGTAACGCGAGACCTCATACAGCACGAGAAACCGTTATTAACTCTACAGGAATTGCAATTAGAAACCATTCGTCACCCTCCATATTCGCCAGACCTTACTCCAACGGACTACCATTTTTTTCGTTATTTGGACAATTTTCTACGTGATAAAAAGTTTTCTTCTCAGGAGGCAGTGCAAAATGATTTCACACAGTTTGTCGAATCTATCGCAAAGGCATAAATGAGCTTCCTATTAGATGGCAGCAATGCACAGATAATAATAGTAATTATTTTGATTAAATAAACATGTTAAATTTAAAAAAAAAACGAATTTTATTTTTCAGTACAAATCGGCAATTTCATAATTTAACCCCTGATATATTAAAGAAATACAAAAACCAAATATTTCAATCATATTTGGCACTGTAATCTTTAGATAATAATAAACAGCGATCTATCAATATTAATATAGACTAGAATTTGATTAAATAAGCTTTACATACTCGATTTTGCTTATTTTGAAAATAATTTACACAGCATTATTGTTCTACATTTATAAATAAATTATTATAATTTTTTAAAACCAATATACAATAAAACCTGAGGATACAATAATTCATGAAATTGCCCTCAAATAAATATTTTTTACGAAATCTTGTATTTTGAGTATTAAAAAGCATTAATAGGTAGATAATAAAAATAATCTATAAATAAATAAAATTCATTTGCTTATCATTTCTGAAAGGTGAAATATAAATATATATGTAAAACTTTTTGTAAAATGAAAAAAACAAACCAACATTTACAGAGGAAAACATCTGTCAGGTCCGCTCGTAATTGACAAAATGAAGGTATACTTATAAAAATTATACTGCCTTTAAAGACAATTTTTTCAAATTGACGAATTTTTTTAGAAATTCTCTGCTTTTATTATAATTTAATAATAATTTTAGTGGGCTTATGGATTAATCAATATATTAAAAACATTAATTTTATATAAATTCTAAGAGCTTTTAAATGGAGACCAGTGTATATCACATTGATTATTATTTTCGTCTAATACTAATAAATTAGGCACATTATTGTTGCAATTCTAGGCTACACATGAAGTGAATTTTGAAATTTATAACTATTATTTATTGCATTAGTCATAGACAAGGCATTTTTACAGAGTTATAGTGCTACAAACTTATCTGACCTGGCGGCCAAAACTGGAACTAACGGCGCAGCTGTCACTCTTTTCTGTCAACTCTGACAGAAGCAGTTACCTATGGAGGGTAGAGGAAAGGAGAGTCATCTTATACGGGAGAAAAGTTGAAAAAGTGTCCAGTTGTATGCGTTAAATAACAGTTCAAAAATCCTCCACAATCGCGCTAGTGGATGCACAGGGTATGGTATGAATGTAGCAATCGTAGATGAATTGAAGTATGCCGAGTTAAAAAATTTAATGTCATTATCGACTAAAGTAGTTAATTATTGAGAACTTCAACAACTTACGTTGTACAAAATATTGTGGTAAATATAACCTTACAGAATTATAACCAAACGTGCGTTTAGAGTGATTTTAGTTCGTAAACAGTAAATATTACGGTTATTGATATATAAACATTTAATTTTGTGAAAAAGTGAGTGAATAACAGAACAGTTATGGGTAAAATTTGTGTTGTGAAAAGTTGTCCAAGTGGACGTAAATCTCAAAACAAAAAAAATATACTCTAACAATATTTGGCGCTTCTTTTGAGAGTTACTTTGATGCAACTGTGGCGCCATCCTAATTTAATACATTTTGACGGACACTTTTTCATATACACAGATGATCCTCCTTTCCTCTACCCTCCATACAGTAACCACAGCGACACCCGCACCAGGCCAGATAAGTTTGTAGAAGTATGATTTTTTACAAAACTTAAGATATTTTCACATCTGACGCGAAGATACGCACGTGTTTTTGAAAAAGGGACTAAAGTTAGCAAAAAGAATAACGGAGGAATTCAATTACATTAACTCTACAAACATGCCATCATTCTGTGAAAATAAAATATATTTTACAATAATCTAAAATATTTTCTTTCTACGCTTTTCTAATAACTACGATATTGACTTGACTTATATATCGGAAAATCAATTATAATAATACTAAATCGCTAAAGCTGTCATCTAAAAAACTAATGAGATTTTAATAAGATTTATATGAAATATATTAGTAAAAATGCTTAACTATTATAAGAGCCATTAAACAAAAAATCTATATTCATAATTCGCAAGTTTAGTACCTATGTTTTACATTAAAAGTGTTATGTTAAAATATATTTCAAGGATGTGTTACATTTCAAATTGGTAAATATTTTACAGCAATGTAATATCTTTGAAATTGAGGGTACTATAATGATTGTTATTGTATAGAAATTAATATCAGTAGGTACACTATGGTTTACTGCATAATTTACATATGTATATGCAAAATAAACACATTAAGGAAATAAATGTTTCCATTTAATAATTATATTTTACATAATATATAAAAGATTATTTTAAAAATATCAAGTTGCCACCCCAGCAGGCTTATGCTGTAAGATTTTTTCACATGAGAAAGTCAATGGAATTAGATTTTTAAATTAATATAATTTTGTATTTTTTTTTATTTGAAATCTCATACGATACGTGAAAAAGACTGTTCGATGCTTAGTATGACAATTTAAATGGATGTCAAAAAGTACAGCATAAGCCCACAAATCCTAGTTATAATAGTCTTGATTTATCATAAAATTCGAGCTCTGATAAAGTTTATCAATATCAATATAAAAAATAAGAGTTAAAACCTTTAGCTGATGTACACGATTTCTAATATAAATAAAAATTATAAATAATAAACTAATATAGAATCGAAAATATAGATAATAAACATTCTTGTCTATGCATAAAAGCAAGATGCCATTATCTGTCACTTTTTTTAGTTTTCGTTTTATACACAAGCTATGCGTCGAGTAAAAAGGAGATTTTTGTCGGAAATGTTGTTGAAATTTTTGGTAAAATAAACAAAAAGTATTGCGATAAAACAGAAATGTCCAAACCAAAGTCTATGGCTTCAATTCATAAATGTTTTAAGAATAAATAATCACTTTATACTCTAAACCATCATTATATGTAAATCGACAATAAAGGGCGTTGACCCCTCGAAAATAAATAGTAAGAGAGAGAAGAGAGAGAAATATAGTAGTTTGTCTTCCCCTTAGCTGTCATAGCGATTTTCGGAATCAACGGGGGTCAACGCCCTTTATTGCCAATCTATATGGTTTGAACAGTCCTGATGTTAAATAGTCGAGACTACTAGGTTACAAACCTCCCTAGTTCAGTAATTAAAGCATGTTTCTTCAAATATTGTATATTAAATGCTAGTATCCAAGTCGTCCACAGCCTCCATGAGACTTGGCACAGAGTCCACTTTCATTCCTCTCTTGCGCAGAGAGTTTAGCTCCTCAACTAATCTTGATTTGTCGCGACCCAGTGTTTCCCTGGAAGATATTTGCAAATACTAATTAATTTCTAACATAATAATTTTTAACAAAAAAAAGAGCATTATTAATAAGTAAAAAAAAATAATATGGAGTAGACTAACAATTTAATTGACATTTTATAGAAGAATTAATAAACATCTTCTTCTTCTTCTTTCTTCCCGGGCTTTTTCCGCACTTGGCCACGTTGTTGGCCGTTGTGCGTGAATTAATAAACATATTCCACGACCCAATTCATGGAATTAACTGAAAATTTTATGATAAAATGAAACCCAGGATTATTCTATGTCCCATCCCAGGGCCTCGTATTGGTAACAAACACTTCAATAGAATTTATTTATTTATTTTAAGTTACATTTCCATTACAATTAGACTTATATATAAATAATTTATAATGGGTAACCCTGTGAGGGTGTCGTAACTTGTAGAGAGGCGGACTTATTTTTTATCATTTACAAAGTCATTTAATTTATAATATGCTTTTTCGAATAAAAATTTTTTTAACGATGATATAAAGTCATTAAATTTTTCTTTTTCTTTAATGTAGTCTGGTAGTTTATTATATATTTTTATGCACATTGCGTGTGGGCCGGTGCAATGTATTTTCAAATTTGATTTTGGTACCATTAAATTATGAATACGCGCACGCCGCAGTGTGTTTTGCCGTGGCATATCGGCCAATTTCTTAAAATAATCTGGATATTTTCTAACAAATTTGCACGTCTCAAGAATGTAAATACATGGTAGGGTTAAGATTTTCAACGATTTAAAGTGGGGGACACAGCTTTCCGAACTTTTTATGTTTTTTAAAATTCTAATGCATTTTTTTTGTAATATAAACAATTCGTGTGCATCTGTGCTATTTCCCCACAGGATGACTCCGTAGCTGAGATAGGCATTTGCGTACGCGTAGTATGCTAATAGCGCTGATTTCGTATCAGTTGATTTTTTTAACTCCCTAAGTGCGTAAGTGAATCGAGACAATTTAGTTTTTATTTTTTGGACGTGAGATTTCCAATTTAAGTTATTGTCTATGTCGATTCCAAGTAAGGTAAACGAATTTACGCATTCCAAAGCAGTTTCGTTGTATGTAATATTTAATATTTAGGCTTTCAATGCACATAAGTTATTATTATTGCAAACAAACCAAAAGCAACACAGTCCCTAAAAATAACATAATAGTCAGACTTATCACTACATTATATTGAAATACAGTGAGTCAGTTTGCATTGTACCGCATATCTGTTGGTACAATTTATTTGTAGAACAAAATACGATAATAACGTCATTATTACAGTCCAAAAAAGTCCCGCTCAAAGATCCCTAAAATATCCAAGGATTAAATGACACATCCTTATAAAAATGTGAATGAATCACTTTATTTCTGCTTGACAATAATAAAAGTATTATTTATTAGTAGCAGATGTTCGGAACTGTGCCCGCGAAAGATATAGTGCAAAATGTGCAAGCTTCCAATAGCATATTAAAGAAACATTTAACATTACCATTTTTTTTAGGAAATAAGTATAAACAAGTTAACCTTAAAAGAAAGATTGCAGATTTTTTGTAATCCTAACAAAGAGGAACCATCATTACAAATTCTTCTGTTATATCTCAAATGGATTAGACAGCGTTTTCAATAAAGGCTCCCAGGTGGTAGAATCTTCCAAGAATTGTCGTCATGTTTGAGCCAATTTACAAATAACATTAACAAATTACACACTTAAAACATTCCTCAAGAATCACTACTGGTGAAAACTGATTGAAAATTTGTTTTTTTTTATCAACTACAAGTTAGCCCTTGACTGCTATAACACCTGATGTTAAGTGATGAAGCAATTTAAGATGGAAGCGGGCTAACTTGTTAGGAGTAGGCTGAAATCCACACCCCTTTCGGTTTCTACACGACATCGTACCGGAACGCTTAATCGCTTGGCGGTAAGTCTTTGTCGGTAGGGTGGTAACTAGCTACGGCGAAAGCCTCCCACCAGCCAGACCAAAACAAATTAAGAAAAATCTCAATGTGCCCCGCCGGGAATCGAATCCAGGACCTCCGTCTCATAAATCGACCGCGCATACCACTGCGCCACGAAGGTCATCGTGTTCAGTAGTCCAAGTTTATCGCGAACATACAGACAGATAGATGTAAAGTAACACTTAGACTTTGTTTTATAAATTAATATGTAGTATTTAACAAAGTAATACATGAGATAGCTGATATCTAAATACTGTGTGACATTTGTTAAAATGTTAGGCAAGATTTGATGTATGTAATCTATATTATTAACAAAGGAACTGATAAGTAATTAATAATCAGTAGTTAAAATACTGTTATTAACAAATATTACTGTCATAATCTTTTATTCAATGATGCTCTATTAACTGGCTATATCTAGTTTTATCAAATATTGTACTGATAAATTATTTGAAATTCAAAATTTGATATAATAAAATGATTTTTTGAACTATGCATTATTTATATTTTAAACTCATGTAGGTAAGAATCTCTCAGGGAAGCCTTAAGCCTAGGGAGCGCGTCCCCAAGGTGGCGGATAGGGGAATACCCGTCAGCATACGTATATGCTGAAGGGTAGGAGGAAATAAAATACCTCCCGCGGACCATAGAGGCCGGAATGAAAACTCCGTCAACAAACCCAACCCAGGAGCTCCGCCGACATACTCGGCGTTAGAAGTCCTAGGTTGTGATGGGCACTCAGGCGGAGGAGCCCGTAAGGGTCAACCAGGTCAAGATTTCCAGGAAGATTACTACCTTGGTGTTAGGTCCGACTGTAAAACATCAGCCAAATTCTATATCTAGCCATGAGGCACAAAAGGTCAGAAAAAGAAAAAGTGGCGCCGCATGGTTAGGATAGCTAACCCCAATTAAACTGGATAAGGCTAGGCCAACACACACATGTAGGTAAGAATAACTGATAAAGTTGTACAACATAATTATGTTAATCAATAGTTGAGCCATTAAAACAACAGAAAATAAATCATCTAAAAAAATCTGACAACGCTTTTGCTTATGACTAAAAAGGTCAGAGGTAATGAGGTAATACTGGTCAGCTCTTGCATACCAATCTTTTGTTTATGTTTATTCTGTTAATGTTAAAGTTTTAATGAAATTGGATGTTGTCTCTGTCTACCCCTATGAAAATGAGGTATGTATGTATCATTATTACCCTATCAACGGCCCACTACAGGGCCAGGCCTCTCTCCTTATAGGAGAGGGGACATGGATCATACACCAACCACTCTGCTCGCTGCGGGTTGACGAGCTTAGGATGATATTTCATTTATTAACAATCACTATCAGATGTTGATGATAGTGACTGGGACCGACGGCTTAACATGCTCTCCAAGGCACGGGAGTGTAACACCACCAACTTCCAAGCTTACGTATATCGTTTGTTAACTTACCATATAGAAATACATGTATGCAATAGTGGTATATAAATGATCAACAAGTCGGAGTCGCTGACTGCCTCATATCGCTTGAGTGCTAGTTGTGCCCACTTCTCCACAGGCCCAGCCAGTGCTCCGCCGCTCGCTCCCGCACATGCCACTATCCTACATAAAACACTCAGCACCACCCGAGATCTGTCAGTGTAAACCTGTAAAAGATATTAGTGAAACCTTCAGCAATCTATATTTAATGTTGATTTTATTCAAGATTAGCCAACAACCCGCGACTTCACCTTCGAAGAAGACTGGTAGAGTCGCTACGTACTGACAGACTTGACGTTTCAAAAGTGCTTGTAAAACAGCCTACTTGAAAGATTTTGAATTTTGAATATTGAAGAAAATAACATATAGATGTAATAACATTCCAAGAACACCAAAAAAAAATTGTATATGAACACTTCTTTTAAAGAAAAATGGTTATAGCAAGCTTTCTTTAAAAGATAGAAATATGTCATCATGGACTTTTTTGTAGTCCTGACTCCTAATACCTAAAAATTTTTTTTTTTTTTTATCGACAACAAGTTGGCTCAAGGGCCAAGGCCGCTATCACACCTGATGTTAAGTGATGATGCAGTCTAAGATGGAAGCGGGCTAACTTGTTAGGAGTAAGATGAAATCCACACCCTTATCGGTTTCTACACGACATCGTACCGGAACGCTAAATCGCTTGGCGGTACGCCTTTGACGGTAGGGTGGTAACTAGCCACGGCGAAAGCCTCCCACCAGCCAGACCAAGACAAATTTAGAAAAATCTCAATCTGCCCCGCCGGGAATTGAACCCAAGACCTCCATCTTATAACACCACTGCTCATACCACTGCACCACGGAGGTCCTCAAAAATTTAACCTAACTTTTCTAAAAACTACCATCATATTTAAGCCAATTTTTTACTAAATCCTTTCTCAGAAATCATTTTGTCTATTAGTAATAACCTCATGACAATCCATTTAGTAATTTTATGAGTTTATCGTATACAAACTGACAGACAAACAGACATGGCATGGGATTTTGTTTTATAATATGTAAGGATATTTGTCTATTTGTTCTTCTTTAGCGGCTCTGCAGCTCTACATAGTCTCTGTATCAAGATGTTCAAAGGCAATTGGATAGGCTTTCAACTTCACACAGGAAGTAAAATAAATAACTTTATGTAACAACACACTTAATATTGTAAAATTGATAATATTATAAAAAGAGCAACTGTTGAGTTTCTTGCCGGCTCTTCTCAACAGGGCCTGCCTTCCGAGCCGGTGGTAGAGTCACTACAAATAGTCCAATTTGACGTTTCAAAAGTGCTTGTAATAAGCCTACTTGAAATAAACGATTTTGAATTTTGAATTTTATCACATTGAACATTCTCAATCTCAATCTCAATCACCACTTCTTAAATCTTCCCTCCAATACTAGTAGCAACAGTATCTTGGCGAGTTACTCATCTTACCTCCTGTGGGCATATTATAAACTGCACTACATGAAAATTGTTATCTATCTCTCTCATTCTTTTAAGCAGTGTAAATAAAACAGTACCGTAGACTAAAAATCCACAAAAATATATACTAGTATTGCTAATAAATTACCTTATTTAGTAATTTGAAACTTGTCTCCAATACAGACAAAGCTTGGTCAAACTTCCCCTCGTCAATTAGTCGCCTAGCATCCTTTAATTCAGCATTCTGAAAGAATGCAATAGCTGCAGGGGCATCCCTCAGTCGCGACTCATTAGCTATTATACTTAACAATGATTCAAAAGCTGCACATCTGGTTGATATTAAACTTGGGTCAAAATTGCCAACCACTATCTGTAAAATTATAAAATAACTGTAATTTTTTTTTCTCTACATGTTGACCCTCGACTGCTAACACACCTGCGGGCAACTTGTTAGGATGAAATATCTACACCCCTTTCGGTTTCTACATGACAACATACTGGAACTGCCCAGCCAGGAATCAAACCCAGGTCCTCTGTCTTATAAATCCATCGCACATATCACTGCACCACGGAGGTCAAATGTATTGACTTACAATATATGCATAAATGAAAAACAATAAGGCCTATTCAGCAATTATGAATACCAATGCTTTACATTACCATTGGTATTCATAATTGCTGTACAATGTGTAGGAAATTAAGTTAGATATGGTTCTAAATGAAATGAGTAACAAAGAACTGTCTGTGACTAGAAGTTGCATAAAGAAAATACCATGAGATATTTATCATGATTTATTTTAAGGTCATGGACTTCATATAGGTTTCCCATAATCTAGAAACCTAATTTCAGTCATAGAATTTTTCTCAACTTCTAACAAAGTGATTTACGGACTGCTCTGAAACTCCATAGTGCCCATGAGTATATAATTTGTAGCTGGCCTATTGTTGTTGTCAGTTGACTTTTGGGTGTTACACAGTAACAATATTTTAAATTATACTTAACAAAAGAACAACAAAGAGTTAACTATAATTTTAAAAAAATTAAACAAGAAAATTAGATTAGAATTTAGATAACAACTTGTAAGACAATCGATTTTTAATTATGTCAAGAATACTGCATCAACTTAAGTCTGCACTATTATGTATAATTAAATTAGAGACTTTTATAAACTGTTTTGCTACTTTCTTATTTACGATATAAGTAAGCAATAACAAGGTTTGTTTACAAAAATAATGACTCACCTTCCGCGGAAAAGGTACGTTGTTTAAAAGAGTAGGCTGTTCCTTTTTCAAGCCATTGTATAAATCCAGGAAGTGTGTGTACCTCCTTTCTACATTCGCGGGGTCGGGATCAAACACTCGTGTCTCAGTAGAATCCTGTCTAACTTGTAACATGTATGCTACAAATTTTTTCTCTTTGTCGACGCCCTCCACAGTCCGAGAAGACACGATTTCGAACTTTAACATTTTAATTTCTAGTTTTCTAAGCTGCACTAAAAGCTTTAACTATAGGTTGAAGTATTTACATTTAAGTCTAAGTTGGTATAATATCACAATTAATTCTTACATAAATAATTAAAACTGGTTGCTGTTGACTAAACTACATCTAAAATCTAAATAAATGATACACTGAGATTTGTGAATAGATCACATGACATGACAAAGGACATTTCAACATTGACATTAATTTGACAACTGACATTGACATTATGATAACAGATAAGGATGTCAAAATATATTGGAAAATCTATTCATATCGATAATAAGTAATAGGTCAAAGCCATGTTGATATTACTGACCAATTGACTAATCGTGAATTCTCTAAAACTATACTCTTGATTGACTCCAAATGACGTTTAGTACATTTCGCGATGTAAATGCTTGATTAAAACGAGTTTCTCCAGACTACCCAGCGGCGAAAACGCTAGATACAGCTAGTTTGTTGTTTTATTAACATATAATAGTGAGATTTTCGATAAAATTTGTCCATTGAAATGTTTAATGTTATAATATAGCTTTTATTTTAGCAGTCGTTATCAGTGCAATTTCGAATAAAAAAGATTATTGTATAGTAGGTAGAGATGCACCGACTGTACTTCGTAAAAACTTGCAGAGGGTGATTTGCTTGTGCTGTCAACGATTAGTAACCGACATCGATAGGCATTATTTCTGTACGTCACTAATAAAAACTGTAACTGTCAGGATGACTAGCAGCATATTGACGCTATAATGACATTCTTTGATGTTTCTTAAAACGTTCTAAAAAAATACGTTTTAAGATTAAACATTTATATGCAATTGATTTAATGTTTATAAAGAATCACATCATTAATAAAATATTATAATCTCAACCCATAAATGAGCTAGTTTTCTTGACACGTAGGTTAAAAATTTATACAAATTTTTGCTACTATGTAAAATAAATGAGGTGAGCAAGTGTCGTTCTTCAAATAACTGTATTGTACTATGAAAGCATCTATACTTGATACTTCTAATATTATACGATATTAAATACCTTAAATACCTATCTAACCTATAAAAAAATCTCTGATCGGTATATAAAATTGTGCTTCTGGCATATAGATTACCTATTAGCTCTTCATCTAGGTATATCATCTTCAGAACTAGACTGGCAAATGAAAGCGCGACCCGAGAAATCGCGGCTAATTCAAAAATCTGCTCGTATTATCAATAATAAAAAAAAAGAGTTTTGTAACTAGTATCAAAACCCTTTTTCCTGATTTTACAGGTTACGATTTCATTTGCTAGCTGATACTTTGAAACATCTTTAAAACTCTTTGTATATATAAATTACCTACAACTGTTTTTTTTTTTAAATAATTATTCATTTTAAATTAATGAATTACTAATCTAGTCTTGATTCTTTATAATTCGTCTAGTAAATTACTATAGCAATTTTATAAATTTTACTGCAATAAAACAATCCTTAAGAAATACGTTAAACTCAAACTCAAAATATCTTTATTCAATGAAATCTTTATGATTATTTTGAATCGTCAACTTTTAGATTATAAAAAGTAATGGTGATAATTAAAGTCGGAAACTTTTAATAAACGCGCCCTGGTCGGGAAGAGCCTCCAACAAACTCAGCCAGGTTATTTTTTTTTTATTATCACCATCTTACAATATAATTTAAAAACAATAGACCCAAGGACCCGGCTCCATACAGCAATTCACTCAAACGCCTTTTTGTCATTCATAAATTCATTTACACTATTATATGCTTAGTAAAGCAGTTTGCGTTTGACAAAAACCTTGAACTTATTGAGAGACATAGTAGTGATTTCAGTTGGCAATTTATTGTAAAAACGTATGCAATGCCCTTTAAACGAATTATTAATTTTACTAAGCATAGTTCTAAGTGTAAACAGTTTATTTTTGCTTCTAATATTAATATTGTTAGTCACATTTTCTCTTAAATTTGCTTAAATTTTTATGCACATATATTATATTTTCATATATTATTATATATTGACAATGAACTGTCATGATTTTTATTTTTTTTAATTTCTGTCTTAGTCACTCTCTAGGACCAATCTTGTAAATTGCACAAACAGCCCGCTTCTGCAGTACGAATACACAATCAGCAGCATTACTCCATAAAAAAATACCATATGACATGATGCTGTGAAAATAACTAAAAAAACGAGCCTGGCAATGCTAATATCTGAAATAAAACGAATTTCTTTTAACCGCGTATGCAGCAGAGCTAAGTCTGTTCGATTGACGATATAAATGAAACCAAATATTTTTGCTCAGAATATAATATATTTAATACAATGATAAAATACACCTTTCTTACAATTTATTTGAGGAATTTGCCATCGTCTTTTGTAACAGTCATAATAATATGATGACGATGTTAAACAAAAGCGTAAGAAAAGGGTAGTAGAACTTATTTAGAGGGGCAATAATTTAATACACATTTTACACTGTAAGAAATATTATAGTTTGAACACTACATAGTTTTTAAACTGTAATATTTTGATAATTATATAAATAGGCATGGGCGTACCCAGGTGGGGGCAGGGGAGGGCAGCTGCCCCCCCCTGGATAATGTTGACGTCCCTACTAAGTATCTTATTTATAGTTAGTACTTTTATCGATAAAAATTAAGAAAACGAATATTAGCCATTTGTTTGTAATACAATATTTTTACAACTAAAAATTACGCGCCGCGTTCGGAAGTTACATATAACAGCTCGCTAGCGAACTTGCGAAGCCCGTTCGCGCCTCTACGATGCTGGGTACCTTCAGAAACTTATGATTTTGCTGGTGATGCTACACATTTAAAACGCAAATTTAACCACTCTTGGTTAGAAATGTACAAACCATGGCTTGCTTACTCAAAGAGATTGAAAGGTGCGTTTTGTTTGTTTTGTTTTTTGTTTCCGCCGAAAGTTGCACGTGGTGTACAGGGATCTGTAATTGTTCGACCATTTACCCAGTATAAAGATATACATAGTTATTGTAAAGCTCATGTAGATACTCAATGGCATAGAGAGGCGAGTGCATCTGCCAATTCTTTTAGCAACCTTAAACCAAATGTACAAGTTGCTTTGCAAACAGGCCACGAAAAAATGATTAAAGAAAATAGAAATGCATTGCAACCAATAATCAGTACAATAGTTTTTTGTGGAACACATGATTTGCCATTGAGAGGAAAAGAAAAAGATGGCGGCGTTTTTCAAGATTTGCTTCAATTAAAAATTAAATCTGGTGACGAAATATTGCGGCAACATTTAGAGAAGGGTCAAAAGAATGCTCAATATACGTCCCCGAAAATACAAAATGAAATTTTAAACATATGCGGTATCCTAATAAGAGAAAAACTGGTCGATAACATTAGAGCCGCAAGTGCTTTCAGTATTCTGGCTGATGAATCAGCAGATATATCTGGTAAGGAACAACTAGCAATAGGTCTTCGATATTACGATCAAAAGGAAAAAAATGTTAAAGAAGAATTTATGGGTTTTGTGGAGTTGGAAAAAATGGATGCCCAAACGATAGCTGCTGAAATTAATAGATTTATTAATACGCTAAATATTGACGCTAATATATGTTTAGGACAGGGCTATGACGGTTGTGCTACTATGGCGGGAAAAGATGGTGGTTGAGAGAAACATATAAAAAGGGTTTATATTTTCACTGCGCCTGCCACAGATTAAACCTCGTGGTAAACTATTTAAATAATGTTTCTGAGATCCGCAACTGCATTGGTACCGTAAAAGATGAGATACATTTTTTCAGGGAATCGGTTCTTCGTCAAAAATGTGCACCAAAAATACGATTGATGTGTGAAACAAGATGGTCCCATAAATATCAAAGTATTTCGATCTTTGAAAAATATTTTGTCGAAATAGCAGAAGGCTTAGAAAAACTTTCTAGGGAAGGTAATGCTGCGACAAGGAAAGTAGCTTTCCAGTTACTATCTGCTGTCAGCCAAACCACATTCATATTTGCGCTTTGTATTATAGACAAATATAATTCTATGTTGCAACCCGTCGCTAACATATTGCAATCTAAAACGCTGGACATATTAAGATGTGCAGAACACATACAAACAATAACTACTACAGTTGCAGAACACCGGCGTTCCGCGGAAGAAGGGAGCGAAGATTTAATCAAATCAGCTGAAGAAATTACTACGGCTTTAAACATTGAGCTACGTTTACCAAGAACAGCAAGCCGCCAACAACATAGGGCAAATCCACCAGCTGTTTCCCTTAGCGAGTACTTTCGTCGCTCGTTATATGTACCTTATTTGGATTCTTTGTCATCTTCATTAGAGGTGAGATTTAGCAAACAGCATTCTTCAGCGTTTACTCTTTCATTGTTACACCCTACTCGAATAATTAAAATTACAGTTCCCAAATTACAAAAATGTATGGAGGAAGTATGTGATTTTTATGAATTAGAAGGGTTCACTTTAGAAGCTGAACTATGGCGCACTTTTTGGATAAATAAGCAGCAGCAGGATTTTGAAAATATTGGTATAGCGGAGTTGATACAAGAAGCAGATTCTTTTTACCCGAAGGTGAAGATAGCCCTAGAAATTTTGCTGGCAATGCCTTATTCCACTGCTACGATTGAAAGGTCGTTCAGCACACTTAGACGTGTAAAAACGTGGCTAAGATCGACTATGAACGAAGATAGATTAAATGGGCTTTGTATGCTCAGTGTTCATAGAAAATTTGTTAAAGATATGAGCGATTCTTTCACGGAAGACGTCATAAATCGTTTTGCTGAAGACCCTCGAAAATTACTTTTACAATAGCTACTTATTTATACTACCAGGTACTTATACAATAAAAAATATATATTTTAATTTTTTTTTATTCTTTATAAGCACCTAGCTTATTTGATCTGATCTGAAATCTGATTTGCCCCCCCCTGGCCCACAACCTGGGTACGCCCATGTAAATAGGTACATTCAAATACACAAGTATTTACACAATCATCCCCCTAGTGTCGGAATACTATAAAATTAGGTACCGTAGGTACATAATCTATACAAATACTATACAGATTATTGTTTACATAAAATACAAGAGAGCATTGGCAGGATTAGTCTGTTCGATTATACTGAAAAAAATAAGCTACACCATAAAATAGTTTCAGCGCCTCACCACAGATAACTGTAAGTAAGGTTTTTAAAATCTGTATAAAATAATTAATATATAGTGTTGTATAAAATATTTTAACTTAACTAATGATAATTAGTATTTTCCACAAACTTACTGTTCAAAAAATCACAATTTTACAGCTCCATCGAGTTGTTTACCCTTTTCGTGCCCTCAATGATATTTGGATAATTTCAGCGCAAGCGCAGCAGAAATAGTCAGATCTGTACGATTCCTTTTAATTTCATTTCCATTTATGTAAGTTCATAGCATGGCAGGCATACCGCCTACAAGCCACGCAGTTTCTGTGGGTGCATCCCAGTAGTACACCATACCGTGTTGAGATATTTTCCGTGCTGTCAAATTATATCCCAATAGTTCTATATAGTACTGTAGTATAGTCTTTGCTCTTGACTTTACATATACCATGTAAGTAAGTTATAAACTTTATATTATTTTGATTGATATTTCATTTTGTTTTTAACAAAAAAATGTCCCTTGTGACAAAAGCTAAGTCATTAAAACCAAGTAGTAGTTGTGTCTAAAAAAATATTCTCTTATTTTAGAAGTTACAGGGGGGGACACATTTTACCACTTTGGAAGTATCTTTCGCGCAAACTATTCAGTTTAGAAAAAATATATATTAAAAACCTCAATACCATTTTAAAGACGTTTTGTGCAATTTAAGCAAAGCTGTAGGTATTCGATATAATTAAAAAAATTTATTATCGCAATCAAAAGAGATTCCATATTAAGCTTATAAAAACTATAGATATTTTATATGTAACGTACAAACAAGATGTTGATATCGACATTTCTTTAATTTTGCAGACACTAAGCACTAATATGGTGTATCAACAGTTCTATAGAACTAAAATTAGGGGGTACTTCTGGGATGCACCAGTTTCTGTTTAAGTGGTCATTTCCGTACGGGCACGCATTTAATAAATGTTATAAGTATGAGCTTTTTCATCCAATAAGCTGATATTTACTGAAAGCGTCACTTATTTAATAAAAAGAGCCTCAATCGCTAACAGTTTTTTAATTATAACCATAATGAAAATTATAGGCTGGCACATTTTTTATCGTAAGACAAGATATAATTGGTCAAACCATCAGTAATATGCCTTATGATATAAAAATACATATTCAGCGGTTTTAAAATACCGATTATACACGTAAAATGTATTAAGTATTTCTACTGACATGTCAGCCATTTTGGATTTGTTGTGACGTTATGGTATGCTTCGAGTAGTAAACGAACCGTCTTAAATAAATGTAAATCCATTACCTTAAAATTAATAAACTTATAGTATCATAACTATTATTTTTTAATTTTATTTACATCAAAATATTTTAATTTAACATATTTTTTATTGTGCTTAACAATAACAAATTAAAGTAGGTGCCATTTAAAAAGAATACCACACTCAACTTATTTAGTGGCCAATTCATCTAATTGCCAACTTATAAGTTTAGTAGTTAATATTTCTTTATCAAAATTCAATTAACAATACACATTTAATATAGGTAAATAAACAAATTAAACTGTTTGTTATTTCCTGATTAGTGCCTAACTGCATAATTATGATTAGCATTATATAGGCACTTTATTATCTTTGTAACTGTCTTATTGTACTTAGTATATAGGCCATGATAATTCCAATTATTTTTTTTACAACATTTTAATACTTTGATTTTAGCATTCTTTTTATCTGGCATCTACCTACATTATAAATGCTGTTATATAGAATATTAATTTTTATTCAATATAATATATTATAGGACATACGCGATACACGACTCGTATTCTTGCTGAAAGAAAGCAACAGGCATTCAATAAATATTTTTTAATCTAATACACAGTCACACGCATTGTAACATATTGGTCCAATATTTATATAAGCTCTGCTTAAATATGTCAATAAATAAATGTTACATTTTCAAAAACGGCGTACATAAATGCCGGCAAATAAAATGAACATTCTTTTTTGTATACACATAATTGTCATCTTATTGTCATAACATTAAGTTCTATTAATTCTTCCGTTGTATTGTCTACTTAAATATTAATATTATGTAATTTATATAATATTAATGTTAACTAAATTTTTCTATAATATAGTTTACGATAATATTGTAAAGATAATTATAGTATAAATAAAGAAAATTTTATTCGTTTATTATAAAATAAAATTATGTATACCTAATATATTAGGTATACATACCTGTCTGGGTCGAAATAAAATATCTAGCCTTTCATAAACTTTATATTTTAAAACATATCCGAAACTTAATTTCTTCGGGAAGCGTAAAAGTACCTAAAAACGAATGCTCAAGATATTTGCCAGCAACTATACATAAGTATTCGTACTTAACACTAAATAATTATATTTATTTACTATCAGACATTTTTTCCGGTGAATCCACATAAATACACGAGCATAGCTTCTGTAGGAACCTCAGAAAACATCCCGAGAGAGCGTCATAGCAATCTGGCTTCGTTTTCCATTTAACGCAAACGTAATACACCGGTATACCCGACAACAGTATAGCCAACCCTATGGCGGTGTCCATGGGATTAGTGATGGCGGGAATGACGACCAGGCAGGCGATGGCGATGAGGAAGATGTAGGGGATGGCGAGGTGGACGGTGATGGGCCTCGGCATGTCGGGCTTCGTCCGACGCAGCCACAGCATGCCGACGACCGACGCGCCGACCGACAGCCACAGGGTTTGCGAGAAGTAGTTAATGAGGTCGAACACGTTGCTGTTCGTCAGCATTAGCAGTGAAAAGAAGCACTGTAAACAAAAATATGATTCAAATAAATAAAAGCGACCAATGATTTAAAAATGGCGTATTATTATGAACCTACGGAAACATGAAATAATGACCTTTTCAAACTTGATCAACCATTTCTATTCAACTATATAAATAAACAAATAGTTTTATGTTAAACATATACCTAAGTAGATAAGTAGGTATTATATAGATTTATTTATTTTGCATGTGTATTTATTTTTATTTGTTTATTTTTTAAATATTATAGCGTATATTATTTATAAGTAATTATGTACATATTTGAGTTTTGCATATAGTTATTACTTTTCTCTGTGTGCTTAATGTCATTTGTAAATTATGTATTTATTTTCTTTTATGTTCCTTGTTTTGTACACCCTCGCCCTCTAAATAATAATAGTAATTTTTAATTAATAATAGTAGCTTCTTATCTAGGTTGCCTGGAAAAAATCGCCTGTTGGCTATAAGGCCGCCTATTGTGCTGCTGTAAATTCTTGTATGTTTCCTGTCTTGGTGTGTGCAGTTATATATTTTCAATTCATTCAAGTATATTTTCATTTTATTTCAAATAACTTGTAATAGGAATGAATAGGTACAAAATAGTGAATATAGAGTCCTACATAACCCTACAAGCAGAGGCGGCATAAGGCGGTGCAAAAGGCCTCGCGCCTGACAGCCGAAAGTAAATTTGAAAAAGTATGAAAAATCCAAAAGTATCTATCTACATGACACAAATTACACTAAAAACTAAAGTAGGTAGAAAATTCTGGTATCAACAAAATATCTGTAAAATATAACCGACTTCAAAACGCATTTAAAAAATTAAGATAATAATCCCTTATTTAGTTGCTTTAATTTACTTATGCATATCTATTAAGTCGGTGCCACCCAAGCTTTCTACTTAAGGACCATACCTAGAACCCACAAACTGCTTTGGTACGCATTGAAATAACCGTTCATTAAACTTTTCATTAGCAATCTATACTAGTGCCAAACTCGAATGAGAATGCTTGTCAACAAACAAATTTAAAATGGAGGTAGAAAATGCAACACATTTTATGCCTAATAAATTTAAAATTATGTTTTGTTATTTCAATAAATTTTATTTAAAAGACATTGAATATATTAATTAGTTTTAAGCTTACTAATCTAATTTACTGACATGAATTAGTCTTTAACTAGTTAATTTTAACCTTCATTTTTAATTTGTTTGTTGACAAGCATTCTCAATCGAGTTTGGCTTTAGTATAGTTCAATATATGTCATCCTATAGCTATAGTGTGATATAGAATCATTCTTACAGTGAACATAAGCGACGGGATCGGCGTCTGCTTGTCGATGTGGAACAGCGTGAAGAAGCCCGGCATGTGTCCCTCCTGCGCGCCGGTGGCGAACAGGCGGGCCGAAGTGAACAGCACGCCGTTGACGCCTCCGAACGTGGACAGAGCCACGAACACCGGTATCACCCAGCTCCAGCCGCCGAAGAGACGATCACCGAATATCTGGAAAGTGAAAACAGTATAATTTCACAACACATGTATTGAAAATTACAAGCTTTTTATATTGATCAGCAGACGCCTGCAACGTCGCCCGTGTGTTAAATAGTGTGTGGCAAAACCTTTCAAAAAATCAAAAATAAAAAAATATATATATAACCCTTTTTACCCGACTGCGTCAGAAGGAAGGTTATGTTTTTCGAGCGTATGTATGTATGTATGTATGTATGTCCATTTCTTCGGCACGCGCTATAGCCTAAACGACTGAACGGATTTCGACAGGTGAGGTGTCGTTGAATTCGTTAAAATTGTGGTAGTGACATAGGCTATATAAATTTTCAAAATGGTGGCTGTAAATAGGGGAAAAAAGGGGGATGTGTGTTTTTCTTTCTTTTATCTTAGCAATATGGGTATCAAATGAAAGGGTGTAAAAAGACCATTTCAAAAATATAAATATCATATCGTGTTTATATTGCCGTTTTAACAAAAAATGTACCGCATCATTTCTATACCACAAATTAAAACTAAAAAGTCTCAAATAAAATTATTCTTCCATATTAGTCTTCCATCACCATAAAGTATTTAAAAATTTTAAATAGATATAGTGATCCTTGTTTTTCTCTTTTCAGTTTATACCTTCTAAGCAGTCGGGTTTTTTGTTTTTATAATAATAATTTTTAACAATTTTTTCGACGAATGGTCCCATGCAATGTAAGAATATAAGCAGTCATTACTTTTCGGAAGTTCCTTCTAAACAATTATCTAATTGCCTCTGCCTCACGAATTGCGACTCGCGTTGGTCTAGTGGTTAGCCTATGTGGCTTCTATCACGAGGTCCTGGGTTCAAATCCTGGGTCGGGTCACTCAATAATTTTGACTTTTTCATTTTTCTATGAAATTTTCAGGACTTTCCAAGCCCGGAGTCGGGAATTTGGTGGTGTTACACCCCCGTGCCTCGTAGAGCACGTTAAGCCGTCGGTCCCGGTCACTATCGTCAACATCTGATAGTGATCGTTAATAAATGAAACATTATCACCCTAAGCCCACCAATCCGCATTGGAGCAGCGTGGTGGGTGTACGCTCCATATCCCCTCTCCTATAAGGAGGGAGGCCTGGCCCTGTAGTGGGCCGCTAATAGGCTGATAATGATGAATTACTTAATAATTTATCTATTTTACTATTCTCCATGATAAAGGGTGACTGAGCTACTTGACCATTAAACAATGTAGAGTCAACATCTCCGCCTCCGTCAATGCTCCAGTTTCGTAGTAAAACCTGCGTTGAGGTTTTTCTTACAAAAACATACTTTTTATTATTTTTTTTAACAAGTTGGCCCTTGACCGCTATCACACCTGATGTTAAGTGATGATGCAGTCTAAGATGGAAGCGGGCTAGCTTGTTAGGAGTAGGATGATATCCATACCCCTATCGGTTTCTACACGACATCGTACCGGAACGCTAAATCGATTGGCGGTACGTCTTTGTCAGTAGGGTGGTACTAGCCACGGCGAAAGCCTCCCACCAGCCAGACCAAGACAAATTAAGAAAAATCTCAATCTGCCCTGCCGGGAATCGAACCCAGGACCTCCGTCTTATGAATCCACCGCGCATACCACTGCGTCACGGAGCCCTTGACTGAAATCACCCGTGGAAAGTGGACGATGCAATCTAAGATGAATGCGTAACTAGAGTAAGCTCATTGCCATCGATAATATCGGTCATGGCAGAAAAGGCCGGCCGCAGTTATTATATTTTCAACCGATTTCTAAATTGCACAAGAAATCGCGTAAAATTTGGTTTAGCAGTTTATACGAAAAATAGTAATAGTATAACGTATTTTTAAACGACTTCAAAAAAAGGATATTTTATAAATTTTACACTATCTTATTCACATTATTTTTTTTATAAATTACACACATCGCTATATAGCCTCAAAGTAAGCGTAGGTAGCTTGTGTTATGGGCAGAGATGTACAAAATGATTCCATAAAAGCATTTAAATACAAAATGCAAAATACTTTTCAGATTTACTATTTCAAATACAAAATACCAAATGCTTTTGAGTTTTGTATTTCAAATGCAAAATGCAAAATAGGTATTTACAAAATGCTTTTTTAAAATAAAATACTTTTTGACCAAATCGTATGATATTTTTTTTTATTTTAGAATAGTCACTTATAACATTACTAAAATAAGATTAACCTAAGTTACTTATAACTGTAAGTATACAGCCTAAGTAAATAAGCGTCGAAAGACCCGTCAAAATAGGTCCAGCTGTTTCAGAGATTAGCCGGAACAAATAGATTGACAAAAAATTGATTGTTAGTGTAGTATAATAAGTAGTTCTATAAAGATAATTTGATTTGAATATTTAAATTAAGAACATTTAAAAAAAATTTTACATACAAACTTTCAACCCTTATATAACGCTATTGGGAAGAAATTTTGAAAATTCCTTGAATAACATATTTATTTATTCAGTAGTTCATATACAAAATTTCATTAACATAACTACAAAAATTGAAGACTTTTCATAGAAATTTTCAACCCCTTCTACTTTAATTTTCGCGACAAAATCTATCCTATACAATATCTCAAAATATGAACTACAAACGTTCATTTAAATACATTCAGTGTTTTAGCGGGAATCGTGACCGATAAAAATCCGTATAGACAGACAGACAGACAAACATTTTTTTAATTAAATTTTTTGTCATTGACACTAGTCAGACATAAGGCGGCGCACTCTGACCAAAGACCAAAAAAAAATAGGCACGCATGCCTAGCAGGCGCCACTATCGGTCAAATTCGGCAATACAAGCGTCATTAGTTCATTTCATTTCGTTTGACTGGTAATGTTGGCTAAACTTAATCACAAAGTATTTTGCATTTTGAAATGAATTTTAAAAATGCAAAATACATCTCGAAAGGTATTTCAAATAAAATACAAAATGTTTTTGTTAAAAAGCATTTAAATGCAAAATACAAAATAGGTATTTTGCATTTTGTATTTGCATTTTAAATAGAAGTATTTCAAATAAATCACATCTCTGGTTATGGGTACTACTATAACTGATGAATATCTAATATATAAAATTTCCCTGTCACAATATTAGTTACCGTACTCCTCCGAAACGGCTTCACCGATTTTTACCAAATTTTTGCGTATTCAGCAGGTCTGATAATCGGCTAATTTTTTTTTTTAATTTTTAACGCAAAACAACGTTTGCCGGGTTGTTAGATAACCACCCAGACACTGGAAAATATCCATGCTCATCACACAAACATTTTTCCACACGTGGGAATCGAACCCACAGCCTAGATCGCAGAAGCAGAGTTGCTTTCCACTGCGCCACTCGGCCGTCAATTTTTTTATTAGGTATTTGCTTATAATATTTATTAGATAATTGCTATTAAATATTACCTATTTAACTACCTAAGTACCTAAATCAATAATTTCATTAGGAAAGTTTACAACAAGATATCCCAATAATAAAGTAAGTAAAAAAAAACACACATACTGCAGCTACAGCTGGGTTCGACATCATCTCGATCTTAGAGACGACAGCGAAATAGGCCAAGTTCGCCATCACGTAGATAATGGTCACCATCGGCATAGCGATCCATATGGCGCGCGGAAGATTTCTGGAACGACGATGTGAAAAATGAGAGTATTTCATAGATATTTAGATGAGCGAAGTATACTTTATGGTCGTGGTAGCCCATTAACACATGTTACCAACCATCAATCCTTAGAGGATATTTATAATCAAGGGTACTTTATATTACTAGTCTGTGAACATCATCATTTCTAATCTGTAGACATCATCACGTGACAGCCGGATTAATACATTTTTAATTAATACTTTTTAGCATAAATTAAATTCATAATTAGTTATTTCTTTACTTCAACAATTATACAGTTACATCCGGTTTGATTATAATTTAATTTCTTGATAACAAGTATTAATAATGATGTAAATAATAACAACTAAATACTACATCCTATCGGTTAATAATCATTGCACGTAAATTGAAAATTAATAGTAACATCCGGGTATAACGTGATGGCGCCATTTAAAAGATGGTGGAATGAAAGTTGGTAGATATTATAGAATCAATACTGACAGCCGGCTGTCACGTGATGATGTCCACAGATTAGAAATGATGATGTTCACAGACTAGTAATATAAAGTACCCTTAATTATAAATATCCTCTAAGGATTGATGGTTGGTAACACACACTACTACAGCGCCAGGCCCGCCTCCTAAGAGTAGATAATGCTACAATGTGGAGTAATGTACAACTGTAAGCCCTTACAGTGATAAATCCATTGACGATCACTATCAGATGTTGATAATAGTGACCAGAACCGACAGTTGACGTGCTCTCCGAGGCAGGGAGATGTAACTCCACCAACATCCCGACTCCGGGTTCGGAAATTTCTGAAAATTTCTTTGAAAAACTCAGAATTATTTAACGACCCGATCCAGGTTTCGAACCTTGGACCTTGCATCCCACCAGCAGATTCCTTTCATTCAAATAAAGCAATAAATATTTTAGATCGTCATTACATTTGTTATTATTTTAAACAAGTTATATTATAATTGTATAAAATTCTTTAGGATTTAAACTATCTACCCCTAACCGTACCAATTACAGAGGGACGACAGGAAGCGACTTCGTTTCACACGTACTATATACAATAGGTAGGTATATATGTTACGATACAAAAAATTAATAAAATAAAACCTTACTATAAGCAGGTGAAGAATAAACTTAAGGAAATTAATGATAAGTGCTTTTGGTTATCGTATAAACATGACACGAGGTTCGTATAATACAACCATTCGAGAGAAAAGAACTCGACCATCCACCCGATGCCATGAATAATGTATTCAATAAGACAAGTGCGAACCACCGAGAGATACGCTCATGTGAAATATTAAGTGATACCCTTACTTAGAAGAATATAAGTATTGTTGAGAACAAGATAAAATACTCAGGTAAATGATCATTTATATTAATCTAGGCTAGGCTTCTTTATAGGAGAGCAGCGAACAGCTACGAATCAACACTGCTCCAATGCGTGTTGATGAATTTAAAGTGACAATGTTAAACAATGTATCTGTTACAATCACCAATCGATTTGAATGATAGTAGGAGTAACTTAGCGTGCTCTCCGCGGCACGGGATCGTAATACTATCAAATCATACTGCATGACTGCTATCACACCTGATGTTAAGTGGCGGGCTAACTTGTTAGGAGTAGGATGAAATCCACACCCCTTTCGGTGTCCACAAAACATCGAAACGGATCGCGGTGCGTCTTTGTCGATAGAGTGTTAGGTACCCTAAATGCTATTGAAAAATTCTGGGTAGAAAGAAAAGCTCAATATTTTTCTCAACAAAGGACAAGAATCAACCATGCGATGCCACATAGCCTAACCACAACCAGATTAACGCAGATGGTGGAATACCTTTTCTTATAATTTTACCCAAAACTAAACTAATCGCTATTCGCTCTCATTACAGTTTCGGTATAGTATAGAAGAATCTAAACGCGCTACTTACCTACCGTCTCAAACTGCATTGTCATTTAAGGTCATATAAGGTCACAGTCAAACGTAAACTTGTCGATGAATGAAAAAAAAAATACTAAGTATATAAACATTTTCCTTGAGGTTTTGTACTAAGAAATTAAACAGCTGCACTTTAGGAACATTTTCCTTATATGTAGAGATTGTTAAATGTAAACAGGAATTTCTTGATAAACACTTACTTAATAAACACACTACATAGTTGCTATAACTTGTTATAATGTTATTCATATAAAGTTAATTCATAAAGCTATTGCTAGAACTAAAGCTCCATCTTGCTCTTCGAAACACGCGTAAGCGCACCTTTACATGTGGTCCAAGCCTCGGATCAAGGGGGGCAAGCGCATTTCAGAGGGCAGAAAATTATTGAAAGTCCGAAATCGTGAAAAAAAGCGCGCATGCGCGATGACCTGTGTCGTATCCACTAGAGCAAGCTAGCGGTTTTTTTTTCTTTTAATCATTACAAAATCAAAATCTACAAATCACCTAATGCAATCTAAGATGGAAGCGGGCTAACTTGTTAGGAGTAAGATAATATCCGCACCACTTCGGTTACTACACAACATCGTACCAGAACGCTAAATCCCTTGACGCTACGTCTTTGTCGTTAGGGTGGTAACACGCCATGGCCGGGGCCACCCACCAGCCAGAATCGGACCAATTCAGAAACTCTCAAGCTCTGCTTCTCTGCTCTGGGAATCGAACTCCACCTCCGTCTTATAAATATTCCGCACATACCACTACGCCACGGAGGTAGTCGGCTTTTTAGTTTTTGCCCCACCTCGAGAAAATTCAAGATCCGGGGCTATGTAGTCCTATACAATAATTTTATACCTAGTATATTCACGCCCTTAACAATTATGAACAAGCCTGTGCAGTGTTCTCAATTAAATGTTATCCTTGGACAACAACGTACTTTCAAACTACCTAGTTGGTGCAATGCTAAAGCTTTGAAATAACTAACCAAGTCAAAGACCCATATTACAGATTCACAGGTTTACAATTCATTTACAATACATTCACAAAATTATGGTTAATAAGTTCAAAAACGCTAAAGTGCGAGATGAAAAATGTCAGTAGAACTGTTTCATAATTTTGTATAAGTAGGTACAGACTATATCCGTTTGTTTATTATGCTAAACTCGTAGATTGGATCTGTTATATCATCAGTATCCTCCATATAAGAGAGGAGATATCAATTATTTGGCGGAATCAGAGGTTGATGTAAGTGACCGGACTGACACCTTAACGTGCTCTTTGAGGCACGGGATTGTAAAACACCAATTTCCTGAGTCAGGGCATAGAATTTTACTGAAAATGTCTTAAAAGAACGAAAAGCTCAGTATTATTCGATAGCCCGACTCCGTGATCTGAAGGCAACAATAACCACTAAATCAACGAG
Organism: Mycalesis mineus; assembly: GCA_034621355.1. NCBI lineage: Eukaryota > Metazoa > Arthropoda > Insecta > Lepidoptera > Nymphalidae > Mycalesis > Mycalesis mineus. The sequence goes on from CM067883.1 coordinate 6,468,603, forward strand.
GCAGATAATAAATTATAGAATCACATAAGTAAAAATATAGAGTATCATAATCATAACCTAAATAATAATAAATTATACCTAGCTATTTCTGATAAAAAAAACATAATTGATTTTAATCCAAGTTTATTTCTTAGCTATGACTCACTTTAAAAGCAATATCCGGTGAATGGCGGACAATATGCAATACAATAGAGAATGGATTTAAAAGAATAGGAAATAAATAGACCGCAATATCCTAGAGCAATAATTTATCTCGGCGTCACTAAGGAATTGGATCTTTTATTTAGAACGCCAACTCAAATAAATTGCCAGAGAACTGTTTGACGTGCTCTCTAGGGAACTACTTACTTACTTCGAGAGATTTAAGTCCATTTTTATTTTCTTCCCCTGAAAGCTTCTTAAGGCACGTATTCATTAAGTGTACGATTTCAAGATTTCAGATAGAAATCTTTTATCAAAAAACTTAAGAAAAAATTTAAACACTTTATATTTTTTTGATCATTATGTTAAGTTAATATTTTTAACCGACAAAAAAACGGAGGAGGTTCCCAATTCGACACGTATATTGTTTTTTTTTTCTTTTTTTATGTATGACCACGCATAACTTTTTACATAGTTGTCCGATTTTGATAATTCTTTTTTATCAGAAAGGGCATACTTCCAATATGGTCCCATAGACATCAAGTTAGGATCTGATGATGATATCCTGGGAAAATTGAAGGAAGTCTTGAGTCGGTTCTATTTTTTGTTAAAACAATTTATTTTATTGGAACACAATAAGAAAATTAATCATAAGTATTGAATTATTATTATTATTATTTTATACATAAATTATACGCTCACGCCCGGACACACAATAAATACATATAAACAAAAACCGAAACTGTTATGGTAAACGTACTTAGATACTTGATATAAATAAACTTAAATATACGCTACATAAATACATATATGCTCCGGGCGGAGGATTCACCCCGGCAGGGAGACCAAACGGCCGGGGGTCAGGGCGACAGGTGAAGAAACCGGCGGACCATCCTAGCCGAGTCGAGCAAGACCGCTTTTTGCATCTTGCCTGCGAGCGAACCGCCACGGAACCCCAGCCGCCTCAGATGGTGAGCGAAGCTGACTGGGACCAACCCATTGGCAGATATAACGATCGGGATGATTTCAGTGGACTCCACATGCCACATGGCGGTAACCTCGTGAGCCAGATCAAGGTACTTACGTTTTTTCTCCGTCTCTTATTATTATTATTGAATTATTATTGCTGTCGAATGAATTAAAAGCCCTAATGGTAATTTTTTTATTTATCCAAAATTAAGTAGGTACATTAATAGCATACTTATAGGCCTCTGTGCACCAAGATTTCGGTAAATCTTGGTGAAAACAGACCTAAATCATTTCTTAGTGATCGGTAACACGCTTAAGTAACTAACACATCATTATAACACTAAAGTTACGACGATATAGATAAACGTGCTTTTCTCCAACGATGCTCATTATAAGAGTGCGAAATTCTTTTTTGTTCCATTTCCCGTCAACTTGCTTATCCGTTACTTTATTTTTTCGCAATTCATTAGTTCTTTTTGATTAAATTAAATTAAATCTTCTTTTGTGATTACGTATTATGGATCTCTTATATCGGCACTTTGTAAGACGTTCTTTTTGTTCTTTGCATATCGTACGATGCATTGCTCTGTTTATAATACCTAGGCAATTTTTTACTTATAATTTAACCGTCCGTTAACAAAAATAATAGCACACATTTATGTAAACAACCTCGTTGGTCTAGTGGTTAGCCTATGAGGCTCCAAACAAAAGGTCCTAGGTTGAATCCCGGAGTAATTCTGAATTTTTCATTTTCTATGAAATTTCTAGGACATCCCCAGATCATCGAAGAACATCGAAGTCGGGAAGTCGATACACACCTGTGCCTCAGAGAGCACGTTAATTCGGCGGTGACTATCATGAACATCTGATAGTAATCGTTAATAAATGAAACATTATTACACCAATCCTCATTGGAACAGCGTGGTGGGTCCATATATGCTCACCTATAATGAAGGAGGCCTGGCCGATAGTGGCCCGTTAATAGGCAGATAATGATGATGATGATTTATGTACGGGACATATGAAAGATACCTACTTGTACGGATCTTGAAGTTCTTCAGTCACAAAGTTAAGATAGTTCCAGCCACCGAAAGCGAAGAGTCCAGAATAGAAGGCCAAAGCGATGCTTCCCGCGCTGTATTCACCATCGAAAGAGTTCTGGAAGTTTTCTGTGTGACCTGAATACAAAATAAATGGGCAATTAAAATAAAAATAGGTACTTACATAATTAAAATTTTCGGCTTTTGTTAGGTTTTATTTACGACTATAGATAAGAAAGAAAATTCTTTTGAAAAAAATTGGTTGTCTGTAAAGTCAGTTTACTGACGATAGTTGAACGTGACAACGTCTTAAGAAAATACTGATAAAATGGTAGCATTTAATTGGTTATTAAAATTTTTAATTTAAGTATTTTTTTATAGATATTAATTTAAATTAATAAAATAATTGATTTTGATTTTATAAATTTATAATAAATATATTAATTTATAAATATAATAATTTTTAAATTTAAAATTAATATATTTAATAATTATATTTAACGTTAAGTATAATATAAAATAATAGTTCGACATCCGTCTAGATGTCGAACGCTGCCGAACGCAAAGGCCGATTGTGCTTCTTTGTCGCTCGTTCTGCGCTCTCGCTTGCACTTCAAGTTTTTAAACGACTTCAAAAAAAAAAGGCCACCCGAGCTTTCTACTTTAAAGACTACCTAAACTTGGATGGCACCGACTTCATAGATGTGGTTAAGTAAATTAAAGTAAGTAAATGTCGTAGTTATTTTTTACTTTTTAGTGCGTTTTGAAGGCGTTTTTATTTTTTATTAAAAAATTTTTATACATGGAACGCCTCAAAGCGATGTATCGCCGCATGAGTCATGTTTTTTCGTGCGTGCAGCTGGCTCTATCGAATTATAAGACGTTTTCACGTCAAAAAGGCTCCAGCTTTTAATAAACAAGACTTAATTTTCTCTACCAATAGTGTTGGAAAAAAGTTAGAGCTACTTACGTCGATAGAGCTTTTCATTATATGTAGTTATTAATAATGACCTATAACTCCCTGATCTTTGTTTTTTTATCATAATCTTACAATAATTATAATTAACTTTTTGTTTCTTACTCGTATAAACAACATAATCTATAATAATTATAATAACAAACAATCAATATTATCATAGTTAGATAGTGGTTAATTTATGATTTATATAACATCTTATGTGTTGCCAACAGAGATAAATAATCAAAAATAACGTGAACTACTTATAGGTAAATAATATTTTGACCGGTAAGTCGATTCTCTGACGAAACTCGACAGTGAGAGTCTCGACTTCGGTTCTTTATTTCTCTATCTACGAGTATAGTATCGTTTTAGACAGTGAGAGATAGAGTTGTCGAGACTCGCACTGTTGAATTTCGTTACCGAATCAACATGCAGCATAAACAGTGCCATTAACTAAACAGAACTACTAATTTTTCTGCACAAAAAAAATTGATTTGTATTGTAAAAAAGTGCCACCAGAAAGTTTGCAAGTGCGTATGTTCGTTACTCCTTCAAGTTGCAATTATAGACCCGACCTGGCTTATGATGATAGATTATACTCTGGATTAAAACATAGGCCAACTTTTATTCCGATATCCCCATATTCCCATAAACTGTGGGCATAAGCTAGTTAACATAAACATAATATGCATTATATATATTTAGTAAATTTTTCGAGTTATTTTATGCCTAAAAATAATACTGACACTCATTTAATATTTTACAGATATTTAAGGCAATTTTGTAAATAGCAAGGTAAAAGGTAGATCAATTTTGTAAAGACTGTAAAGTGAACGGCAATTGATCGGTCATTATACGGTTCCGACCTAGGTAGACTCAAATGAACAAAAGTGACCCAATTATTACGAGTACAATTTACGTACAGACCCAGAGATTATAAAACTGACCTTACTTAGAGATAATTTGAATTTATATACCTACTTGTCGTGCCTGACTGACTGATTAGTTAAAGCACAGCCAAAACCAGTCTGGGCTAAAATTAATTATTTATTACGATAGGGAAAAAGAGAAAAATAGGAATCGAAATTTTTCAAAATAATCCATTACCTAGCTCATAGTCAATCCATAGTCCAAACCCTACAACTATACATAAGCTTTGACATAAGTAATTTTATTTTATAAGGATAGATTCTTAAAGGCAATCCAACTTTCCTTTCCTCTGCACACGCGAAGAAATAACTTACATTTTTTTTTTTTAATGACTACAAGTTGGCTCTTGACTACTATCACACCTGATGTTAAGTGATGATGCAATCTGAGATGGAAGCGGGCTTACTTGTTAGGAGTAGGATGAAAATCCACATCCTTATCGGTTTCTACACGACATCGTACCGGAACGCTAAATCGCTTGGCGGTACGTCTTTGTCGGTAGGGTGGTAACTAGCCTCGGCGAAAGCCTCCCACCAGCCAGACCAAGACAAATTAAGAAAAATCTCAATCTGCCCCGCCGGGAATCGAACCCAGGACCTCCGCCTTATATATCCACCGCGCATACCACTGCGCCACGGAGGTCGTCACATTGTAAATTATATAACATAAATTTTAACATTCAACTGACTTACATAAATATTAAGTTATAACAAAGAACAACTACTGAGTTTCGACGGAATCTGCCTTACGAACCGATGGTAGAGTTTCTCTAGGCCAGTGGTTCTCAACCTTTTTTTTGTTGCGGCACACATTTAATGATTTAAAAAATTTGGCGGCACACAAAGAAAAAGATAAAAATTATTTACTTACTACAACACACTGCATAAATAGTTTATGACAAAAATTTTAAATACACCAAGACCCCGCTTTGCGTCGATAATGTGTTCCTGAAAAATGCGACGCAAAGTGAATCACAAATTTTGAAAGCAAATAATAAAATAATTTATTTTTTTGTGGATTTAAATATATATTCATGTTAAAAATATTTTTCTTTTTAAATGATATAATTTAATAATATTAACATTATTATATATTTGCAAAATTTGGCGGCACACAAAAGTGCCGCGGCACAGTGGTTGAGAATCACTGCTCTAGGCACTGACAAACTGTTTAAAAGTGCTTGTACCTACTTAAAATAAACGAACTTTAATCAAAAAATGCCTTTATTTCAAAGCGTTTAAAGTTAAAAATGTACGTAAGGTGATATTTAACGGTAACTATTTTTTTTATATTTTAAGGAAAGTTCTCAAGAAGTAGGTACTGTAAGCTAATGGTAAGCTATCAATAGCTTTGGCAGATGTCAAAAGAGTTGCAACGTATGATGTAGCAATGCGTCACCAGTATGTCGATTCTTGAAAAAAAATTGGTTGTCTGTAAAGTCGGTTTACTGACGATAGTTGAACGTGACAATGTCTTAAGAAAATACTGATGGAATGGTAGCATTTAATTGGTTAAGTATTAAAATTTTTAATTTAAGTATATTTTTATAAATATTAATTTAAATTAATAAAATAATTGATTTTGATTTTATAAATTTATATTTTAAATTTATAATACATATATTAATTTATAAATATATTAATTTTTAATTTAAAATTAATATATTTAATAGACGGATGTCGAACGCTGCCGAACGCAAAGGCCGATTGTGCTTCTTTGTCGCTCGTTCCGCGCTCTCGCTTGCACTTCAAGCCTTACATGGAACGCCTCAAAGCGAGGTAACGACGCACGACGTCATGTTTATTCGTGCGTGCAGCCGGCTCTATCGAATTATAAGACGTTGTCACGTCAAAAACGTCAGTTTTGAAGCCGATGTACCACGGTTACGAAGCGGATGTAACAGATATCGGTATTCTCCAATGACATTTTGCCATATTAAATTGATAGTCGAACTGAAGGTGTCACAATAGACGAGATGTAAGCGTGATGTTCGTACGATGTATTTTTTTCAAGAATCGACATGCTGACCCACGAATGGTCTGACACAACCTATAAGAATCTTATGACACTTCAAAACAAAGTAACGCGTGAATTAAGTTTGGAGTTCGGGTCAAAACATTAGTATGTTTGTAAAGTAGGTTATCATCGAGACAGGCTTAAATTAACAAGGTAAGAGCCACGGGGACACGACCCTTCCGGAAATTAGATCTCCTTGAAACATTGTGTTGTAAGCACTATTTATAGGCAAATACTAATTTTTACTGACTAGAGGGGCAAGTGTGAATTTTTTCACCGAGCGACTGCGTAAAAACGTAGTCATTAACAATGTCAAGTTATATAGCAAAAAGAGCGTTCTGACACTCGCCCATTTGAGTTTTCTCTCACTCCCGCCAGGGGCGCTGCTTCAGTTCCATATAAAATTTGCTCTTAACGCGAATGTGAAGTTTTCGATTGTTTTGAAGTAATCTCACACTAGGCACTCTGGTATTTAATATCACGGTTCTTAGTGTGATGGTAGTCTAATTTTAACTGTGTACTTCATGGTATCAATGTCAACTATATCTTTCGTTAAACCACATCAGTAATTGAAACTGATGGTGGTCCAGGATTCGAGCTTTATATTCTTAGTAGCAGCCCGGTGGGATGTCGTTGATATGTGTAACATTTGTTTCCGAGTTTTTTCAATTTCTACGTTAGTTTATAAGCCGATGTACAACTGTTGCAAAGCGGATGTAACGGAAATCGGAACTCTCCAGTGATATTTTTCATCTCACTTGCTCGGAAAAATAGTTTTTGCTTGGCATAATTAGGACACAAAAGTCGTTTTTGCTGCCTAGGCAGGCAAAGCACTTTGTCTGTCTAGGCAGGCAAAGTAACTTTTTAAAAAATGAAAGATTAGGCTCGGGGTTCCTGTTAAATGTTTATTTAGTTTTTTGACATTTTCATTAATTTCAATTTCATACAATGGATAAATATTAAACAGGTAGAAATTTATATCTATTTCGGATTATAAAAAAAATCATGAATAAATAAAATTAGAAAACTAAAAACATTAATACGCACCAACAAAGATTAAATTACTCAAAGAGGTCATTAACGTTTGCATGTTCCATTATTTTTAAAAGTATAAACGTTTGGAAATGAGACTCCTTCTTAAAGAATTTATATGTTAATTATCTGTTTATTTAGTTTTTTAATTTCCATTTTGTATAAGCGCATAGTCAGCGTTCCAGGTAGTCATTTTTTCTTTGTCTTTTTTTATTAATTAAAATGTTGCTGATATTTGACAGGGTTCTACGGAGCATGTATTTAATTTTTTAACGTAACGTTTAATAAGGTATAAAGCTGAAGAGTTTGTATATTCACTTGATTGCGCTAATATCTAGAGTCTAGACTATCTAACTTAATTACACAATAACTCTGTGAATCCTAGTTACATAGTCAAGTCAATTCAGCATCAAATCTCGATTAGTACTCAGAGCAAAATTAATTTGCCGCTTACAACTTCATTCAGTTAAATTAAATTGCTCTCTTCTGTGTATGGAAATTAACACTTTTAATTTCAGAAATTCTTCTTCTGCGTCGTCACACTCTAGACAGAGCGTTCGTGGTCATCACATCAGGAGTGGTAGCAAGCTTCACAAGCCGTCGCCATTCCTCCCGTAGGTACTGCTTCCCTTCTTTTGCATTCGTGGACACTTCGATGTAGGGCAGTCTTAATTTGGTCGGTCCAGCGCATTGGTGACCTGCCGCGCGCTCTTGTACCTTCGACCTTTCCCTGGCGAGTTCTTGATATGACGTCCCGAGTTATATGCCCAAAGAAGGTGACACTGCTTGATGCCGAGAAGGATCGAAACGTTGGTTCGGAATTGTGTTCAGGATATACCAAGCATTTTCCTCCAACACCACATTTCTAAAGTGTCTATCTTCTTTTTCTCACTTACCAGCAGCACCAGCACCAGCACCATAAAAAAATACGGGAAACACTAATGCCCTAACAAGTCGCACTTTTGTGGCCTTTCTGATGTTTCTGTTTCCCCATGTGCTCTCGAGCCGATCCATGGCGGATTTTGTTATGGCCATACGTCGCTTGACCTCATCCACGCATTCACCATAAGTGCCCCCATATAACTGAACGATATCACAATTCGCAGCCCTAGTCACTTCGGGCGAGTTGTCTTTAGCTCGATCGACACCATAAATACCATAAAATTAAATATTTCGAGTTCGTAGGTAAGATAATCATAACAATTTAATAGGACACGTAAATTTTATCATATATCTGCTTGAAGAGTGACAACTTACCAATACAGATGTAGTAGATCCCAGACAAGATGATGACGATAAGCGCAAGCAGCTTGGAGGAGGTGAACACGTCCTGAATGCGCATGGTCCATCGCACGCTGATACAGTTGATGGCTGTCAGCACACCTGGCCACAGAACAAACAAAAATAATTAATTAAATTACACTACATTTACACAAAAAAAACTAACGAGTCTCTGATAACTTGAGGATGATTCAATTTCGGAGTTAAACGTACATAGAGGTTTTTCTGTTGGATCTGGTTAATAATACATCACTAAGCTGTTATAGCGCAGATTAACCCAAATTTATTAAAACTCGTCTTGTTAGATCCATAAACAATAAACGGGCGGCGTATAAAGTTAATTGATGTCGATCTTTTAAGCATTTTATATACCCAATGTTATCCACGCTATAAAGACGAATATTGCTATGAGAACGTAGAATAAAATTTGACAACGTTGTCTAGCATGTTGTTCATCATTTCCCATCCATCATCATCATCATTATCAGCCTATTAACGGCCCACTACAGGGCCAAACCTCCATCCTTATAGGAGAGGGGATATGGAGCGTACACCCACCACGCTGCTCCACGGCATTTATTGTAACGATCACTATCACGATCTGATAGCAAATAATGTAAATTGGTATCAATCAAACAAAAAAAATGAACATACGAGTAGGTACAATAGTCAAGATACGGTTCAGAGAAATTTGAAAACAGTTTACATGTCAAGGTTACTCTATAACTGCGCTAATGAGATTTTAACGCACGAAAGTGAGAAAACTCGATAGCAAGCTTTCTCGTGCACAAACTCTCGCAGCTTTCGGTATTGAATACATTTATTATAGGTAAAATTCATTTTACTATACTACGCAACATTTATTTTACTTTTAAGCGAATGGAAAATGCTTTCACAATTCCGTTCCCATTCTAATATAATTTTACAACGTGGTTTGAAATCTAGTCATAACTATCAGCACATTTTAACTACAGATTAGTAAACTATTCTGCGATTAACGTTGTTACTAAATTATCGTAAAAAATACGTCATGGCAATTAAATTAATAAATATGATATTCCAAATCTTTTTTTTTTTCAGGAATCGTGATGTTGCAAACGTAATTTTTTTAGACAGGTTAATAGTGTACTAAAGGGCTAGCCCCCCAAATGAAATATGCAGCAATGACCCGCCACGCCACCAATGGGTTACCGGTTAATATGATTGTATTATTTACCTATGTATTTGAACACACGAAAATACTATTAAATAGTTCAAATGTAAATTTATAAAGTAACAATTAATAGTTTTTTAATTTGCCACTTTACGCCAAAAGTAGTCCGTCATACAAAGCATCCTAAGATTTTGACTCCACAATGTTCATTGCAAAAAGTATAGAGTTATATTGTATTTCGCTCTGTCTGTCTGTACATACATACTTATACCTACTATACGTACCTATATGCATATCATCATCACCATAGGGGGTTTATCATCTCAATAGGGGTAGAGTAGAGTAGAGGTTACATTCTTCCATTTGTTACGATCCTAGCATACTTCCCTAGCTTCCTCCACTCTCATTAATCTTTTCATACAGGTAGGTAGGTAAGGTAGGTTTTAAATGTCCCGAATTTGCCTGTTTTTGGTTGTTTATGGATAAAAATTTTTGAATAAAAATAGAACCGATTTAAAACGCACTAAAAAGTAAAAAATAGCTGTCATTTAGTTGCTTTAAATTACTTAAGCATATCTATGAAGTCGGTGCCAGCCAAGTTTAAGGAACCTTTCTTTTACGTAGTATTTTGTGAGTTCTAGGTAACGTCCTTAAAGTAGAAACCTGGGCTGGCACCGACTCCTAGATATGCTTAAGTAAATTAAAGCAGCTAAATGACACAGTTATTTTTTACTTTTTAGTGAGTTTTGAGTCGGTTCTATTTTTATTTAAAAAATTTTATTTCTTACTTTTTAGTGATTTATCGCCACGTATCGTACTTGTGCTATACTGTCATAGTATATTATATGGCACTAGTAGCCAAAAAGCTACCGAGACCGAGACAAAAATCGAAATCGCTGTAAGCGTGCCTCCAAAATTTGAAGAGTTCCTTCAATTTCTCCTCATCAGATCCTAACATGATGACAATGGGACCACCTTGGAAGTATGCCCTTTCTAATAAAAAAAGAATTATCAAAATCGGACAACTCTGTAAAAAGTTATGCGTGGTCATACATAAAAAAAAAATATATACGTGTCGAATTGAGAACCTCCTCCGTTTTTTTTTCGTCGGTTATAAATAGCAAAATAAATAAATAATTGATTGTTCATTATTGGATCATACTGATCAATACGTACAATGTAAGTACAATATCTCCTTACAATGCGAGATCCATTATGGGAAGTGGGTAGGTGTAGGCTACACGTTTTTCAAAACAACGCACATTGTAAACAAAGAACATCCAGCTGCTTTCCACTGACTGCGAAAATAATCTACCGTCTTTTAATATCACTGAGCAAAATGTAGCTGCTAATATTGAATGGATAGATTAGACATAGGTTTCGCTCCGGTTTAGCGCAGCAAGACTTATGATTAATCGATGATTGATTGGAATATTAGTCATGATCAACATATTAGATACGTAAATAAATCACAAAAATATTTAAAATTTTTCATTTTTCCCCACCTGCCGGATGAAATGGGAACTTGAAATGCATTTTATGGCATTGAATCATTGACATATTAATACTATGGACTTCGGGTCTAATGCAAAATTTACGTCAAAAGTGTCCCAAGATATTTTATACACACTAGGATGTATTTATGTTTTTATAAACAAAATAACATTGTAATGTATGTCTTATCGTATTGTTATACAGTCTAATTTGCAACGGTCTAATTGCATGCAATAAGTAATCAGCTTCGATTGACGGTTGCCATGGCAGCCTTTTTTTGACATGACAGCTTCTCGTGAAAATAGGACAACATAAATGGTGTGGAGTCGGTAGCTTTCAAATTTTTTTGGCATCTTATATTATATGTTATATTTACAGCAAATTCTAATTTATATTTACATATCCCTCCTCTATATGCTGGGATAAATCTTGTACCAAATAATAATTGTTGTAATTATCTTGTATAAAATAATAATTACTTATAATAATAATTAATTACAAACCAAATCCACTAATGTACAAAATTATATGCCACTCGACATAGTTCTTTACTTTGAATTTTTAAGTTCTCGATATTTTCCTCTTTTTAATTAAACTGAAAATATATTTTTTACTTCAATGACGTTAGATCACTTTTTTAAATAACTGTTCCTAATTTCATGTAGATAATTCTTATAGTTATCAAATTAATATACCATTATGGTAAAAGTTATTTGATTAATATTCATGACATAAAAAATAAAAGTTGACATAAAAATAAAAATTTTTGAATTGAAAATAATCAAATTATTTTCATTCAAAAATTAAGTATTTAAATAGTTTAAATGTTAAACAACAAAATAACTCTATGCAGTCGTTGTTCTAAAACATTCTATTGCTCACGGTAGATCCGGACTAAATGTGGTTAATTAGATAATCATATTGCACTCCTTCTATCCTATACGCGGGTAGCGTATGGGAAAAGGACAGATAACTTTTGTTCATTTTGGTTGGTTATGCAATTCGTTTCTATAGTTTATTAAAATTTTAATAAAATAGCCTGTTTCTAAGCAAAATAATACTTTAAAATCATCAGTAAATATTTACTTACTGAAAATATGGTACACCGTCTTCTTTTCTCACCTTACTCGGGTAGTTGTTACAAGTTTTTTATAACACATTACGGCATTATTGACGTGTATTCTGTCAGTCAGCTAATATGAGACTGAATTGCGATTGGATCTCATTTCGCGTTTTGGCTTACTTTTGGTTCGGACACTTTTTATCGCTGACCCGAAGTCCATAGTATTAATATGTCAATGCATTGAATAAAAAGAATAATTCTGCTTGCAATAAATATCCATTTTTTTAATTGAAAATATTTTTGGTTAAAGAATTAATGACTAACCCAGTCGCGTGTTTTTTTATTTTTAATACGTATTAACTTACGTATTTCTTAAAGAACGACGTTGTTTTTTTTGATGAAATATAATAATGATTATTTTTAAACGACTTCAAAAAAAAAAGGAGTTTCTCAATTCGACCGTATATATATTTTTTATTAATTATTTATGATTGAGATTGATTTAAAGTCATTTTTGCCATGAAGACAAAATTATTTTTTTTGAGAATTTTTGGTGTTGAAAATATGTAAGAATGTCGTTACGCTAACAGTGTGGTACAACCTCTACAAACGAGAAGTGCTCTGTAAACAGTTTAATTAAGTTGCCAATTGATACCATTATACCTACCTAAATGTGAAAGGAAATGTAGGTCTTGTCGGTTTGTTAAAGAACTGGTGCAGATCATAAAAGTAAAATTATTGTAAATATTATAGGTATATATAATATTAAAGGTTCTGGGTTACTAGGACCAGTCTTTTGGATTCTATAGGTACGTTACTAACAGTATTCATTAACAAAACAAAGGGCCCATCTGATGTTAAATAGTAAAACATAGCAACACATCGTAGAACATGCAAGGATGTTAAGTATAATAATATGCCTTTGCATCGACAACCATACTTTTCAGCGGGGCAAGTGTGAGTTTTTCACCGAGCGACTGCGTAAAAACGTAGTCACTAATAATGTCAAATGATATAGCAAAAAAAGCGTTCTGACAGCACATTTTTCTTTTCTCTCAAAACTGCCAAGGGGCACTGCTTCAGTTCCATATAAAATTTGCTCTTAACGCGAATGTGAAGTTTTCGATTGTTCTGAAGAAATCTCACATTAGGACACGTCAATTAAACTTGGTTCAAAAAGAAAAAATGAATACTGCCACAATGAGCCCTACAGTCTATTTTTTCTTTACGGACTCAAAAATGACAACTAGAACGTTTCGTCATTCTTGTGTTCAAAAATAAAAAATGAATCTACAATTTCCACGTGTATTTTTTATTGACGGACACAAAAATGACAACTAGACATGTCATTCTTGTCTCTGCAAAGAAAATATGGACTTTAGTTCCTTCTAAATTAGCTCTAGTTTAGTCTGATGATAGGCTTCTGCCATGGCTTTTGGCTATAACCCCACTACTAGCAAAGACCGATCAGGGCAGACTATCTCCAACCAATTTCTATCTTTTTTTTATCGACTACAAGTTGGCCCTTGACTGCTATCACACCTGATGTTAAGTGATGATGCAGTCTAAGATGGAAGCGAGCTAACTTGTTAGGAGTAGGATGAAATCCACACCCCTATCGGTTTCTACACGACATCGTACCGGAACGCTTAATCGCTTGGCGATACGTCTTTGTCGGTAGGGTGGTAACTAGCCACGGCGAAAGCCTCCCATCCCACCAGCCAAAAATCAAACCTCGTATCTACTATGATACGAGGAACCAATCAATAACAACGTAATTGGTTAACCTTTATTCAATCAGTCTCGAATCTTTTTTTATTTGGGCTGTTATCGCAGAGAAATCGCAATGAGAGCACGGAATATAAGTATACCTAATCATTATCATCATCATTATCAGCCTACTAACGGCCCACTACATGGCCAGGACTGCCTCCTTACAGGAGAGGGGATATGGAGCGTAAACCCACCACGCTGCACCAATGCGGGTTGGCGGGCTTAGGGTGATTTATTAACGATCACTATCAGATATTGTTGATAGTGACCGGGACCGACGGCTTAACGTGCTCTCCGAGGCACGAGGGTGTAACACCACCAACTTCTTGACTCCGAGCTTGGAATGTACTGAACAGTTCATACAAGAATTAAAAAGCTCAGAAATATTCCGTGAACCGACCCAGGAATCGAACCCAGGACCTCGTGATCGAAGCAGCGAGGCATTCAAATCTAATATACCTCAGTATACCTAATAGTAGGAGATAAAAACGAACTTTTGTAGAATAATAAAGTAATAGCATGCATTATGATTCAATTGCTTTTATGACCGTTTGCAATCAACTCAGATTAGATCTCAATTCAATTAACAACTGGACCTATAAAACTAGATAAGATAAATTTTGGGAGCGTTTTTGAGTGTCCCAAACTATTTCTGAAACTGCAAATTGGCAAAAAAAAATTGGTTGTCTGTAAAGTCGGTTTACTGACGATAGTTGAACGTGACAATGTCTTAAGAAAATACTGATGGAATGGTAGCATTTAATTGGTTATTAAAATTTTTAATTTAAGTATATTTTTATAAATATTAATTTAAATTAATAAAATAATTGATTTTGATTTTATAAATTTATATTTTAAATTTATAATAAATATATTAATTTATAAATATATTTATTTTTAATTTAAAATTAATATATTTAATAATTATATTTAATAGACGGATGTCGAACGCTGCCGAACGCAAAGGCCGATTGTGCTTCTTTGTCGCTCGTTCCGCGCTCTCGCTTGCACTTCAAGCCTTACATGGAACGCCTCAAAGCGAGGTAACGCCGCATGAGTCATGTTTTTTCGTGCGTGCAGCCGGCTCTATCGAATTATAAGACGTTGTCACGTCAAAAAATTCGTTAAGTAAGATATAATAGAATTAATTTCAGTGCCTTAAATATTTGTTTTCAAGACCGAGTAGGCATGTAGTAATGCTTATCTACGCCTGCCTTACCGCTGTAGTTCATTGTGACCTTACTGTAAAGGTTCGAATTCGATTTCCGGTTCGTGACAATTATTTGAGAAGTAATTAATTGTTTGGACTGACAAATAGCCTGACTATTTGTACATGAATGGTTTTTGTAAACCAATTTTACTTAAAAAAAATAGACGTGTTGATTTTCTATAAATTTTTTTTATCGACTACAAGTTGGCCCTTGACTGCTATCACACCTGATGTTAAGTGATGATGCAGTTTAAGATGGAAGGGTTAACTTGTTAGGAGTAGGACGAAAATCCACAACCCTTTCGGTTTCTACACGACATCGTACCGGAACACTAAATCACTTGGCGATACGTCTTTGTCGGTAGGATGGTAACTAGCCACGGCGAAAACCAGCCAGACCAAGACAAATTAAGAAAAATCTCAATCTGCCCCGCTGGTGATCGAACCCAGGACCTTCGTCTTATAAATCCACCGCGCATACCACTGCGCCACGGAGGTCGTCATAATTTCAACTTGTTCGAACTTCGGCCATGGCTAGTTTCCTACCAGCTAAGATATACTTGCCAAGCGAAAGCTGCAGAAAAGTCGAAAGATGTGTGAATTTCATCCTACTTCTAGTCCTATCAAGTTTGCCCGCTTCTGTCTTAAATTCCATCATCACTTACCATCAGGTGCGTTTGCAGTCGAGGTTATCTTATACTCCACTAGCTTTTGCCCGCGACTTCGTCCACGTGGATTTAGTTATTACGGCAGCCTAATTTATCTAAGCTTTGAATGTCATATTTATTAATATCTAATCAACTGCCTAAGAAATAGGTCTTAAGCTTTCAAAATGACGATACTTTCATACAACATTTCATCCCCCCTTTAACCCCTTACAACCCTTTTTTCGCAATTAAAAGTAGCCTATGTCCTTTTTCAAGCTCTAGACTTACTGTATACCAAATTTCATTTAAATCGGTTCAGTAGTTGTAGAGTGAAAGCAAGACAGACAGACAGAGTTACTTTCGCATTTATAATATTAGTTAGGATTTAAAAAATGCTCATGCGCATGCTATTATGAAATCGCTCTGTTTTTCTTCCTTACAATTACTGATAAAGCGATTTATGAACTTCCTTATTTCGTATCTGATAACGAATATAAAACATTATGGATATCTTCAGACTATTTTGTAAGCTAAGACACACGGCTTACACTCGTATGTACTGGTTTGAGTGTTATCAGTCAAACCAGACAAAGATTAGTAATGAAATAACAAAAAATAGAACGGACTCAAAACGCACTAAAAGTAAAAAATAACTGTGTCATTTAGTTGCTTTAATTTACTTGAGCATATCTATGAAGTCGGTGCCAGCCAAGTTTAAGGAACAATTATTTAACGTAGTAAAGTAGTTTGTGGCTAGGTAAAGTCCTTAAAGTAGAAACCTTGGCTGGCACCGACTCCTAGATATGCTTAAGTAAATTAATGTGACTAAATTACACAGTTATTTTTTACTTTTTAGTGTTTTGAGTTGGTTCTATTTTTTATTAAAAATTTTTATTTCTTACTTTTTAGTGATTTATCGCCACGTACCGTACTCGTACTATACTGTCATAGTATATTATATGGCACTAGTAGCCAATAAGCTACCGATACCGAGTCAAAAACCGAAATCGCTGTAAGCGTGCCTCCAACATTTGAAGAGTTCCTTCAATTTCCCCAGGATATCATCAGCAGATCCTAACAAGCGGACAATGGGACCACCTTGGATGTATGCCCTTTCTAATTAAAAAAGAATTATCAAAATCAGACAACACTGTAAAAAGTTATGCGTGGTCATACATAAAAAAAAAAAATATATATACGTGTCGAATTGAGAACCTCCTCCGTTTTTTTTCGTCGGTTAAAAAGTGTAAAGTAAGCCTATATGAAAACCTACAATTTTATTCATATTAAAAAGAACAATAACTAAAAATTTATGTGAATTTCAGCATCACTACATATTATATCTCGCCACCGTTTCTGTCTGTATGTCTGTTCGCCTTAAACTCAAAAACTAAACGAAATTTCTAGCGATTTTCACCAATAGATAGAGTGATTCCTGTGGCTATTTGTTTTATTCATAATTTGTTAAGATTTTGTATAATTTAGCTCAAATATTATATGACCATGAATGTCGGAAGTGTTGCGCCGACTGGAAGATTACATTAAGCGCTACCTAAACCATTTAAGATAAAACAAAACAATGTATAGAGGGACCCCTTTAAAAACTACAAAAAAGTCCGCAATAACGTATCTTTCAAGTTTAGCCAATAGGTAGCCATTTCTTCTAAAAAGGTTTACGCACAATTTTTTTCGCGTACCTACAAGGTTGAGGAAAATAATACATTATTATCGCGAACGAAGTCGCAGGCGTCTGCTAGTATTTAATAAACATATGCACCGGCCCTATGTAATTGGACCTAAGAAATAAGTTGATAATTAAGTGCGATGATGGATTGTCTTAACGAGGTCTGTCAGCCGGTTCGCCGTCGTCGCTCCGGCGCCACCAATGTCGCTCTCAAGTCCATCCCATGAGTCATAATAATCCCACTATCACATACCTACACATACCACATACTTCGTATAATGAAAGGAGTCCTTTGCCCCTCAAAGTAAGGAATTTTCGATTTAAATATGTAGCGGTTAGCCTACGGGTTCGGCGTTATTCGTACTTTGCAAAGTTATCTAATTTAAAAAAAGACAGTGAGTTAAAATAAATGATTTCGTATTTGCCTTAATTTCCATGGTGTAGTCTATCGTACGTGTAAAATTATCAAAATTCAGTGGTGAAGAAGTAAACACGGAAAAAAGTGAAGACTTTATTATTAATAATAGGGGTTAAAGAATGAAATTGCCATTTTATTGTAATAGGTACTTACTTCGAATTGACATAGAACCTTCATGGTTTAAGATTTTAAAGTGAAACTTTTTTCATACGGTACCTGTGTAGTTCTTCTTATAAAAAAAGTGTAACATTCGATTATCAACTTTCAGTTTTTTTTATTCAGCTTAGACAATAAAGATGGAAAATTCGTGTGATTTTTGAATACGAGTTCCGACGCGGAACTAACGCGGCAGAAACAGCTCGCAATATGAATGTTGCGTTTGGTGAGGGGACTGCTAATGAACGCACTGTGCGATTTTGCTTTAAACGCTTTCGTGATGGAAACTTCGATTTGAAGAACGAACCACGTGGAAGACCGCCCACACAGGTGAATAACAATGATTTGAAAGATATGGTGGAAGCCGATCCGAGGCAAACTACCTAGGAATTAGCGGCATGGTTTAACTTTACTTTACCAACAATATTGACTCATTTGCGTCAAATCAATAAAATAAAAAAATATGAAAAATAGGTGGCTCATGATTTGACTGATCTGCAGAAAGAAACGCGTGTTGAAACTTGCGTTGCCTTGTTGAATGGGTACAGAAATGAAGGAATATTGGATCGAATTATGATATGTGATGAAAAATGCAATAACGGCAGATGTCTACTGCGCCGAACTCCGAACAATGATAGCGAAACTAGCAGTGAAACAGCACCGACTTATGAATCGATCTTCACCATTATTGCTCCATGATAACGCCAGACCTCATACAACACGAGAAACCGTTTTAACTCTACAAGAACTGCAATTAGAAACCATTCGTCAACCTTCATATTCGCCAGACCTTGCTCCAACGGACTACCATTTTTTTCGTGATTTGGACAATTTACTACTTGATACAAAGTTTTCTTCTTCGGAGGCAGTGCAAAATGCTTTCACACAGATTGTCGAATCTAGATCACCAGAGTTCTATCGCAAAGGCATAAATGAGCTTCCTATTAGATGGCAGCAATGTATAGATAATAATGGTAATTATTTTGGTTAAAAAAATATGTTAAATTTAAAATAAACGAATTTTTATTTTTCGGTACAAATCGGCAATTTCATACTTTAACCCCTGATAATAATCAATATCACCAAACGATTGACCAACGCTCTAGAAATTACGCACAGAGTCATCTATATACTAACTCAATTTGTAACTATTACACGACTTTTTTTGGATCTGGATGAAATTGGGAATGTACAGATTATAGTTTGGATTATAGAGTATGGTGGACTATGAATGTCAGCTGAAACCGCACAATTTATAATACCTATTATAAAACGAAGTTAGATTATTATTATTAAAGCTAATAAGGTAAACATCATAATAAATCAAACCACAAACAAAATACAAGTCTGTTATTTTCCATTCAATAAATAATTTGTATTTATTAAGAAGGGGAAAACCTATATAACACATAGCAAAAGATCCTTTGAAAACTAATATTTGTAATAGTGAGTTACTTATTTATTTTGCTATTTTTCATAATACATCGAAGACTAAGTCGCCCTGTCCCGACAAAAAAAACCGAAACACGTCATTTCGATCATGTAGCAGCCACACACACGCATGTAACATAAGATGTTTAGTCTTTTTGTTTGGTTGACTTTGGCGTTTAGATTCGTCGTTTTCACGGAAAATAGCAGAAAAAAATCACTATTCTTTATGAACTTTCGTAACGTAAGTCCTGCTTCTATTTAATAGGCCATAATGGTAGGAAAACCTGGTACACTCAGGTAGACTGTATTTATCTAAAAATTGATACAAAGTGTTAAACAGAATGTAGAGCAAGGCCAAGTAAGGAAAATGATAAACTGATAATATGACCCTATGCAGTATGGGGTCAAGTCAAGTCGGTACAACGACCGTTATACGCAACCAGTTTTTCTTGTTACTGTCTTTTACATCTTACCTTATTGTAAGAAAAAATGTGCATTTTATTTTGATGCACATACACGATTACCTATCTAAGCAAATATAGCCATCAAGGGTTTTAAAAATATTGTTTGCTCAAAATCTCAATATTGAAAAATATTATTGACTAATATTTGTTCTTAACCGGACAATATAAGCAAGCATGTACTTTGTACCACCATGCCAATTTTTTCGATTTCACTCGATTCCTTTGTAGTTTTCCTTTCTCTTTTTCATACACTAAATGCTCTGTTAAGGAGTAAACAAATAAACTTAAACCGGCCACGCCGTTATCAAGCTTTAGCGATGCTAACGGACAAGCTCCGTTCAGTTTTATGAGCCTTTTGGACGAAACTTAAATTCAACTGAATTTATAAAAATTTAGCTGTTATGCAAACACTTTTGAAAAGCCAAGTATATCAGTGCGTATGGACTCTACCACTCTACAAAAACCTATGTTAAAAAACAACACCTGTGTGGCTAGTGTAAGATTTTACCGCGTCGATATCGAGAACGGTAAACGCAAATTGTATATAACACTGACACTCACCCATTTTTGAGTTTTCTCTCGATACTGGCAGGGGCGCTGCTTCAATTCCATATAAAATTTGCCTTTACGCGAATGTGAAGTTTTCGATTTGTTTTAGTGAAAGCTTACACTAGGCACTCTGTTTGACGGCCTCCGTGGCGCGGTGGTATGCGCGGTGGATATATTAGACGGAGGTAATGGGTTCGATTCCCGGCGGGGCAGATTGAGGTTTTTCTTAATTTGTCTAGGTCTGGCTGGTGGGAGGCTTTCGCCGTGGCTAGTTACCACCCTACCGACAAAGACGTACCGCCTAGCGATACAGCGTTCCGGTACGATGTCGTGTAGAAACCGATAGGGGTGTGGATTTTATCCTACTCCTAACTAGTTAGCCCGCTTCCATCTTAGATTACATCAAAGCTTAACATCAGGTGTGATAGCAGTCAAGGGCCAACTTGTAATCGATAAAAAAAAATATATAATAAATAAATAAATAATAAATATTATAGGACAATTACACACATCGATATATAGCCCTAAATCTAGAAAATGTTTGTGTGATGAGCATGGATGTTTTCCAGTGTCTAGGAGTTTATTTATATATTATAAGTATTTATGTATAGTATATATAAAAATATTCATCAGTTATCTTAGTACCCAGTAACACTAGCTACTTACAAGTAGAGTCATTCGGGGTAACCGAGCGCAGTGGGTAAGTGAGCGCACTGCTTCTATCTCCAGGAAGGGGCACTGGAGGTGAGGAGTTTGTTTTGGTCAATCAGGGGCACCGGTAAGGTGAATTAGTTGCGACATGCCCAAACGCCTTACAACGTGCACTCTGTTAGTAATTGTCAAAAAAGTATTTTTGTTGATTTAATTTCAACTTTTTAGCGTGTCGGAAAACACGAATACTTCTAAAATTGTTATGTGAAGACGGTATGCGACGTTTTAGTTTATGAAGTGCATATTCTCCTGTCTTTTTACCCGACTGCGTCAGAAGGAGGGTTATGTTTTTCGAGCGTATGTATGTATGTATGTATGTATGTATGTATGTCCATTTCTTCGGCACGCGCTACAGCCTAAACGGCTGAATGGATTTTGACATGTGAGGAGTCGTTGAATTTGTCAAAATTGTGGTAGTGACATAGGCTATATAAATTTTCAAAATGGCGGCTGTAAATGGGGAAAAAAGGGGGGATGTGTGTATTTTTTTCTCTTATCTTAGCAATATGGGTATCAAATGAAAGGTCGTAAAAAGACCATTTCAAAAATATAAATATCATATCATATTCATATTACTTTTTTAACAAAAAAATGGCAAAAAGTGTACTAAGTGTACCGTCTCATTTCTATACCATAAACTAAAACTAAAAAGTCTCAAATAAAATTATTATTATAAAAACAAAAAACCCGACTGCTTAGAAGTTATGAACTGAAAAGAGAAAAACAAGGATCACTATATCTGTATAAAATTCTAAATACTTTATGGTGCTGCAGGCGGGGACAAAAGTAGTTTTGGTAGATCTTTCTTTCCCCGCAGATAAAAATATTTTGTCCCTGTTTGCAGCACCATAAAGTATTTAGAATTTTATACAGATATAGTGATCCTTGTTTTTCTCTTTTCAGTTCATAACTTCTAAGCAGTCGGGTTTTTTGTTTTTATAATAATAATTTTATTTAAATCATTATTTAAGGTTAAGTTGAGTGTTTGCAAGTCGGCGGCCATTTGTTTGATATTAGGCATTCTGGGTAAAGTGTGCGCGGATAAGTGTGCGCATGCGCTCACTTACCCGCGCGCTTAAACTTTAAAAAACCTTTTAAAGTTAGACCTAGCCCAATATTATTCCCCGATACCTATGTTAAGATAAATATGTTGACCAACAGAAGAATGGATTCAATGCGTAAAGAATAAGGATTGATGGCATGAATTGTGTGTTTCTCAGGAAGGTGATAATAGTATATTTGTTTGTGATTATTCTTCTAATTTGATTTAAAATTCTTCAAATTTTTGAACAATATCATGATATTGTCATTCATATCAACAGGTTTAAAGTTAAAATACTTTGTCTGTAGTGTTGATTGTTTTATTTGTGTACTAAAGATAAGAATATTCATGAAGATTTAATAACAGATAGATCTCCATTGCAAGACTTAATGTTAGATTTTAAGATACTTTTGACTGTGTTTAAATGAAAACTAAATATTTCGTTAAGATGGCTTTACTTTTTTTTGTTTGATGATCCAAGTTTCATTTCAATTTCTTTGTTATATATTGATTATTTATCGACTGTGCTCACTTACCCTATTGCGTCTACTTACCCCACAGGGCTGCGTACACTTACCCGCAATACGGGTCAAGTGTCCGCATTCCGACTTACTATCAAAATTTTGATTTTTTTTGTTAACTATGGAACAGGATGTTTTATTTTCTGTTTCAATTTGTAGGCTAATAAACATTCTTTTCGAAACATTTTTTTTATTTTCCAATTTCTGCTTTGGTTCTGCTCTGTGAGCCTGTAAACAGTAAAGTGCGCACACTTGACCCGAATGACTCTACCTACGTTTTTTTTGGGCTATATATCGAAGTGTGTAATTGTCCTATAATATTTATTTATTTATTAAATAGCTACTCACATAAGCACACAGCAGCTAGCAACTTCACAGCATCCTGCGGCGGGTTACACTCAGGGAAGAATGGTTTCACCACGTATTGGCCAAACGTGAGCGCCACGATAGCTTGTGTCGTTGGGCGAATGATCAGCAGCGCGATCCACATCCTCAGGAAAGCGGGCAGTGGTCCAAACGCCGTGTAGATGTAGGCGTAGTCGCCCCCCGATCTTGAGATCGAGGTGCCGAGCTCGGCGTAGCATAGAGCTCCTAGAGTCGACAGCAACCCGCAGGCGAGCCATATTATGAGAGATACTGCTACCGATCTGAAACCAAAACACCAAATGTTCGCACGTCTGTGTTTTGTAACAACTATAATTTATATCTATTCCTTTAAGTCAGTAATAATTGTTTTAAGCTATTGTATAGCTTTTATCGCGGGCCTTGAGCGTGGAGACCGAATACAGAAATTCCGTAACGAAAAAACCTAACACCCCCTGAGTATCAAAAACATAATATTAAAAGCACAATTTCGGCAAAGACGTCATCGGGGAACGTGGCTTAGCGGTAACGCGCTCTGAGTGCCCGGATTGACAGAGACACGAGTTCGAATCCCATCGGTTCCGAAATTTTTTTTTTTTACAAGCGTGATATTTCAAAAAGTCATTTAATAAATTAATGATTTTTTGCAATATCACGCTTAAAAAAAATTGGGAACCGACGGGATTTGAACCCGCGTCTCTCTGGCAATCCGGGCACTTAGAGCGCCTTACCGCTAGGCCAGGTCCTGATGACGTTAGTAGGTAAACATAAGTTGATAAAAAATGCTATGCAATAGCTTTACCGCGGCAGTCTCCGAGTGCCACATGTCTTTTTTTTATACAAGCGCCCCCCATTTCAGGCCTCGCAATGCATGATTGCAGTTAAGTTTATTTAAACTTAAAAAAAACAAAAGTTACCGTATCCTGAAGGTTTTTATCTGAAAAGATAAATACGTACGCAACGAGTACGTTTCGATTTGAAAATTGTAACGGTGGTAAATCTATAGTTATTTGACACAATGCTGCATTTAAACTGGAAAAATCTGTATATATATGAAAATGGTTCGTTTTGAAATTACAAACTCATACAGACAGTCGCAAGTGAGTAACGATTTTTTTTTTATCGTGTATAGGCTAGCGCTTGGCTACGATCACGCCTGATGGTAAGCGAAGATGTAGCCTACGGTGAAACGCGCTTGCCTAGAAGGTGCCTATTCACTCTTGACTTGAAGATAAATGTTAGCTTGTAGATGGGAAGAATTCATCTCTACTGGATAAATATGACTTTGATTAAGTTGATTCTAATCAATCGTTTATTTTACCTAGATTGTGTGAAAATATTTTAGACTCTACAATCACATGCCACTGTAATATTATATATTCTATATCATAAACTTGTACGATAGTATCTAAGATATCATGCTTAGAAGTAGACATGATATCTTTTTCTTTACATTGTGCTAGACTTCATCAAAATTCTGATCGTGTGCTATACTTCCGAACGGCCTTGGCCCTGTTGCTAAGTCTCGAGCGAAGTGCATTCACCGCTCACGATATGGTTAGTGAGAATATGGCCGCCCTAACTTAAGCCTCGCGCACACTGGTGCTTTCCCTTGTGCCTTCAACACACGAAGGATAGGAATGTGAAGTTAGATAACGACATTTATATTAGATTATTATACTTATTTTTAAAAGCTTTTTTTTAACTTGCATTTTAAGTATGTAAGTTCGGGTGGAATCTTTGAGCTCAATTTTGAAGCAGATACCTTCGACCGATTGAGTTGAAATTTTGTATACACGTTTACTTTGGATGACAATGCATGATATAGTGTGTGACATAATTATAAATCCAATATGGCGGACCATACAAGATGGCAGAATAGACATTTTTAATGCATTTCGACAATCTATACTAAAATTACAAAGAGGTAAAGTGTATTAGTTTGTATTTTTGTATGTTTGTAAGTTTGTATGTTTGTAAATGGATCTGTTGGGGTTCATCTTCGAACTGCTACGCCAGATTTGTAAATAAACTAGTTCCAATTCAATTATTTAAATTGATCTGCTAAGTTTATTATATTTTTCAAATTTAATTTAAATACTGATAGCTAATTAAAGCTCGCGACAAGCTTTTATGATTAAATAAATGAAATATAATGAGGTTATAAGTTGATAGTTAAAATTTTTAAACAAAATTTATTTTATTCTTTTTAGTGCGTTTAAATAAAAGCTTCTTTTAAATTTATTCCATTATAATTCCAAAAAATCATTAATATTTGCTATTTATTGCAAAATACACTTAAAAATATTCATTAAATTATTTAAGGAATCTTGGATATTTTATTCTGGTAATACATAACTCAACTGGAGATCAAATATCACATAAAACTGAGATGTATACTTTTATGTATGGAGCCAAACGACATTTTTTACATGAGAGATGCCTACTAAGGAAGATTGTACTCCTATTATGGCCTTAATAATAATTTGAGTCAACACAACACTAGCGTCATCTTAGGTACCTACTCGCTGTGGTAGGTACATTACAAGCTGGCTGTAATTAAAGAAGATGCTGCAACTTGATACCCATATTATTTAAATTTCGTTAATTGCATCACGAGTGCTGAGTTATTTAGTAGAAGTTCTGTCGCAGACTTGCCTACTGTAGACAACGGGTACTAAAATACAGCTCGTGTTTTATTTTTTCTTTTGCTCAGAAACAATTCGTTTTTCAGGATAAACAAACTAATTTTCGCATTTGTAATACTAATATGGATAGGGACTAGAGAGATAGGCAATTAAAAAGAAGGAAGAAAATTTATTTGGGAAAAAACATCACAATAAAACCAAAAAACTAATTAAATTAACTCGGTGTAAAGGAAATGTAATGTGATTTTTAAGATTAATAAATAATTACAAGCTTTTATTTAGTTTCAACCGTCTGTAATGTAATTTAAGTTAAAAATTCACTTCCTAGCTTCCGATTAAGCTGAAATGTTGTCAGTGCAGTATTATGACTTGGAGCTGATCTGATGTGAGGTTATAGAATATCATAATCACTAAAAACATACACATTATAATTATGCATAAATACTAAAATAAGGTATGAATAATATAAAATAATTATTCAATAAAACGCCATAACCCCGTCAAGTTTGAACTTGTTTGATCGTTAGCTTTTATTTTAGCAATTAGGTACCTTTATGACTTATTAATGTTCTAGCCTTGAGGTCCGAATAGGCGCTGAGCTTTAAGCGTAAGACCCTACAAACAGAATAAAGCTACAAAATCGCAATAATGCATAGAGATTGTAAAGTAAACCACAACTAATGAGAATAATATTATTACTAAGCTAGGTACCTAAAGATACTTTTTGTTCGTCGTACACAGGATTAGGTTAAATACCTTTTATAATAGTTAGCTAAGTATGGTGCATTAGTCAGCGTATTATTAATAATAATATTTACCGTCGAGGTTTACGAGTTTAGGTATGATATTTACGTATAGTTTGTTATGTTCTAAATGAGAGTGAGACTCTCAACTGCCTCGGTGGCTTAGACAAAAGAGCTTAGCCAAAGTGGGTCACGCCAGCCACGGTCAACCAAAAAATCACGAGATGCTGGGCTTCAATCCTGGTTCGAGTTGTGGAATAATTCTAAATTTTACTTTCTTCTACAAGATTTTCAGTAAAATCCCATACCCGGAGTCGAATTAGTCGTTTTACAACTCCGTGTCCCGCCGGAGAGCACGTTTAGCCGCCAGTCGCGGTCACTATTATCACCATCTAATAATGACTGTTAATCAATTAAACATTAATATTTAAGCCCGCCAACCCGTATTCGAGCAGCGTGATGGGTCTAACCAGTAGACCACGAATGGCTCTATCCCCTCTTCTATAAGGAGGGAGGCCTGGCCCTGTCGTAGACCGTTAAATGGCTGATAATGATGATAATGGGTCTAATCTCCATATCCTCTCTCTTACCTGGAGACCTGGTCTTGTTCATCATCATTATTAGCCTATTAACGGCCCACTACAGGGCCAGGCCTCCCTCCTTACCGGAGAGAGGATATAGAGCGTAGACCCACCACGCTGTTCCAATGCGTGTTGGCGGGCTTAGGGTGATAGTGTTTAATATATTAACGATCACTATCAGTTGATGATAGCGACCGGGACCGACGGCTTAACGTGCTCTCCGAGGCACGGGGGTGTAACACCACCAACTTCCCGAATCTAGTCTTGAAATGTATTGAGAATTTCATAGAAGAATGAAAAACTCAGAAATATTCCGTGACCCGACCCAGGATTCGAACTCAGGACCTCGTGATCGAAGCCAGATAGGCTAACCACTAGACCAACGAGGCAGTCTTTTAAGCAGTTCTTTTAAGAAATTTATTACGTACTTGTATAAATATCCAAGGCAATACATAACTCGCACAAGATCCAAACAGTTTTGATTTTCTAATAACGATTCCATTCCCCGACAGAGTTAATTGAGAAAGCGCTATCATTTAAATTGGTGCTCGATGTGGTCCAATTTATGGAATAGGAGGTAATTATAGATCCCCCAACTGTTGTCCAGTATCTTTATACTTTCGTCCCGTTAATTAAAAAATCGCTGGTATCCTTTTTAACTTTAAATCAAAATTTTAATAAAAAAATTAATTTAAAAAGAAAAAACGCAACTGCGTATAAAATAACTAAAAAGAAAAAAAACGATAAGTCCAGAAGTTTAGAAAGTATTGTACTGCAACAGTCGGGACCCATACAATAATAAATATCTAGACTGAAGTATTTTTTTTTCATCAGCCACCATGCGTCCACTGTTAGACATAGGCCTACTTTAAGCAGTCCCACTCTTACTGGCTTTTCCCATCTATTTGTTGCCAGCCACCCTCAGAATATCAATATATGTACATACAGTCCTTCATATTATATTTCCAAAGGGACTGTTGCAGTACAATACTTTACACACCTCTGGACTGAACTCATTTTTTCTTTTCAGTTATTCTAACGATAAAAGTTCGCTACTTTACAATAACTTATACAATCATACATTTAACATAAATCTCAGATAGTGTCATTACCATATAGACGCTTGACACAGTCATAATAATTACAGATACAAATATATTATAAAGAAGTTTTTGACGACCTCCGTGGCGCAGTGGTATGCGCGGTGGATTTATAAGACGGAGGTCCTAGGTTCGATTCCTGGCGGGGCAGATTCAGATTTTTCTTAATTTGTCTAGGACTAGCTGGTGGAAGGCTTTCGCCGTAAAAAAGTTACCACCCTACCGACAAAGACGTACCGCCAAGCGATTTAGCGTTCTGGTACGATATCGTGTAGCAAACACGTTAGCTCGCTTCCATCTTAGATTGCATCATCACTTGACATCAGGTGTGATTGCAGTCAAGGGCCATCTTGTACTTAGTCGATAAAAAAAGTGTTAATTTAAGTAAAAAATCTTAAGAAGGCTCTTTTTCCTGTGGAACAGGTATGTACTTTACGCAGGGAATATTCCGCAAATACAGAAACCACAAATACAGCATAGTAATTTGATTGCACTATCACAAATAATTTAGCTCACAAGAATCGATGTTCGTGTAGTTCTAACAATTATTTAATTTGCTGCGACTAATCTGAGGATACCTAGTTTTTTTTTATTTATTTGCAGTCGTCATTGTTATCTTACTGACAAATATTCTGAAGATTTGTGTCAAGGCTGTGTCCGTGTTATCTTAATTAATTATTTTTTTGTTTACTTTAAATGTATGAACCAATTCATGTCATAACCGAAATTAAGACATTTAAGAAACATACTTAGAAAAAAGTATTTCAAAGTTACTAATTTTATTAGTTATTATTTATAACATCAGTAAATCATGAAATACAAAAAAAATGTAGAAAAATGTTCAAACAATAATAATTTGTAGAATTATTAATCTTTCAGTGATAATAGTAATTTATCAGTATTTTTAAGATTGACAACTTACACGTGAACATTGTAGGTACAGGCTATAGCTTTAGTTTTTCCTATTTTTTTTTAAACCCGTCCTGTATTAAAGCAAAAAAAAATATTTCTATTTGTTCCTATTTTTATTGTGCTAATTAAAAAAAATATTAAATAAAACATCAAATTAATAAGGCGTTGTTAATTTTTGGCTGGCTTTTTTTGAATTTTATGATTTTACAGTTTTTTTTATTTATTAGGCGGAATATCCAAATAAAAGAGCAAATAGAGATAAATGTCTATGGCCTATTATGACATGCTACATATGTAACATCGATCAACTACGATCTGCCACTTTAAATAAATAAATATAGGTAGGTATATCATTTTTTTATTAGATACGTTTTGATTGAGTCAACGAGAAAAGGTTATTCAAACAGGTATTTTGGTTTATTTTAAAAATAAACGCATGATTGCAAACAACCTTTGCAGGAACTTCCAAAAACTGGTTTAATTTTGAAACGAAGCCTCCTCACATATTGGAGTTAAGACCAACCAGCAAATTTTAGAGATATAATAGAGTTGCTATTAATTTATTAGTATGCAAAAAGAAACGTTTTACCCCAATATACTCTACCTTCTACCTACGTAGATATTTTTTTGTTAGCAATAATCTGTCATTATTGAAGAACGAGAAAAAGTTATCTGATTACTCCTAAAAGTTAATTTAACAAACTCACAATTTAACAAACTTTAGTTAGCAAGTCTTCTTTTGTTTTATTTTACACCTATTCAAGTTTAAAATTGAAAGTCATCGATCTCAGAAGTACGATTTAGTCAGATTTGACCTAATTACCTACAACGGCAAAATTTTCTAACGTTGCTAATAGGCGTTGCATGCAATTTGCCACACGCACAATAATTTTCAAAATAATTTACAGTCTAAAGAAAAAAGGCAAAATACCTACACATATAAATTAAAAATAAAGTATGAGACGAAGAAAAATATTCAAGCGAGAAATTTAAAAATACAAAACTTGTATGAGTAGAAAAGGCGGGAAATATTGAAACTCTACTCACTGTGTCTCGCGGAAAACTCCAGTCGGAGATATAAATATTCCAGAACCAATAATTGTTCCTATAATTATTCCGACACCGTTGAACAGTGTAATTTTTCGTTTTAGCGTAACTTTTCCATCACCGGCTTCTTCACCCATGCCGCAAAAATCAATCACAAACACTGATAATAAAACTCACGTGGGTTTGAGATTCGTTATTTCGTTTAATTAGTTATAATTGAGTTTTGGAGCTTGTTTGTGCGAGGTAGTTATAAGCCTGAGTCACTTTCAGTTAACATTTTTACGATCTCCGAAACTAGACACGAGGATTTGACGTCAAAGTACGAATATTTATGACGCGTAAAACGCGAGCGACCGCCTCGGCGCATGTGTAAATTGTGGGCTTACGATTCTCAGTTCTCATGAATGCAATTACGGCACGGCTGGAAACGCCGAGCTACACGCACAGAAAAGGACAGCAAGCGGAAAACTGCTGATGGGAGAAAGAGAAAAGAAAACGGTCTAACGAATAAATTCAGGCCGCAGGTGACACTATTGAAGAGGATAAGAGTCGACAGGGGCCTTTACGGAGAGTTAATTTTTATGCTTCTTTTTGGGTTGGACTTATCTACCTGGAATTCATAATAGGAATTGGTAATACTAATACATATTTATGTTGGTTATTTTACAGAGCAATACTTACGACCTTGAACTAGCTTTTGTAACGGTAATTTGGTATACGGTCCAAATTTTGATACATATGTAAACACATATAAAGCCTCTCCTAACTTAATAGTAATAAAATAAAATAAATTAAATTAATTTAATTTAGACAAGTAAATACTTTTATAATAAAACTTATGCCTACTTAGTTTTCAAATAAATAAGTCAATTTAAAGCCTCTATGAGTACAAAGTATTTTTATGCATATTTCCACGTATAGCTGGAGAGCTAGTGAACCCTGGGAGTAACGGTCTTCCTGTAAGGTTAGAAATTTGTATACTTACGATTTATGACATGCTAAGAGCAATAGCCATGACCTGGCAGGCGTCAGCCCTGCACGTCATCAGCCCCTTTATTTTTTGGACTGTTCAGTAAATTGAGTTTCAAAACTTGTTTCTGTAAATTTGAAAATTTAATAGGATAAAGTTTATTTATTGTACATCTTAAAAAAAAATTGACAGGCGATTACAATAAACAGAAGTATATGACAGATCAATTAGAAAACGTACTGTTGATGAGGTAAAATAAACTTTATCCTGTATACTTAAAATTTTTATATGTTTTCAAGTAAACGTCTCAGAGTAAATATGTACAATGCCAGGCGGTTTTGAACAGCATAAGACCTTGACAGGCGAGGGGACAGCTGCTAAGGGCGTGCGAGTGAGAGGTGTTGCCAACAGATCTAGTACTTGAACAAACTATTAATGCCGACGCGGGAAAAAGATTAACTGGTGTAATCCAGTTCACACATTCTATTTCCGCTCGTCAGCGATGGGCTAGAAGTCACGACATAAGAACAACAGTCATATCTCACACTCTGGACATTACTGGTTTACGAAGAAAAAATGATGTATCAGCAGACCTGGAAGAACATGCAATAAAAAGAGATTCAGCACAGTTGTGGAAGTTCATAAATACCTTTGAGAAATTTCTAAATCCATTTATGTTGAATCTAAACAAAGATTGTCTGTATAACATCGGTAATGGTACAGTACAGTTGACGTTTGCCTTTAAATTTTCAACCATTGCTGATTTCTGAGTTTTATGTATTGTACCATCTTCATGACACAATGACAATGGAACAGTTGTAATGGGGTATGATAACGTCTTTTCCAAATCGATGTTATGTTGTATTGACAGAGCTAACAGGCGACCAAAGAAATCACGTTGCACACGGATTTCATGAACCTTATCACCGACTTTGATTTTTTTCTTTTTTTTTTCAGAGGCAAAATTCATAATGTTCACTTGTGCAATTCTTTCTTCAAATCTTTTTCCATTCTGTGAACATTCAGTTATAAAATTCTCTTTCAATCTTTCTCCTGATTCTATAAAATTCAATAAGTAATCCTGTACTGCGATCGAAGCTACTGTACCATTACCGATGTTATACAGACAATCTTTGTTTAGATTCAACATAAATGGATTTAGAAATTTCTCAAAGGTATTTATGAACTTCCACAACTGTGCTGAATCTCTTTTTATTGCATGTTCTTCCAGGTCTGCTGATACATCATTTTTTCTTCGTAAACCAGTAATGTCCAGAGTGTGAGATATGACTGTTGTTCTTATGTCGTGACTTCTAGCCCATCGCTGACGAGCGGAAATAGAATGTGTGAACTGGATTACACCAGTTAATCTTTTTCCCGCGTCGGCATTAATAGTTTGTTCAAGTACTAGATCTGTTGGCAACACCTCTCACTCGCACGCCCTTAGCAGCTGTCCCCTCGCCTGTCAAGGTCTTATGCTGTTCAAAACCGCCTGGCATTGTACATATTTACTCTGAGACGTTTACTTGAAAACATATAAAAATTTTAAGTATACAGGATAAAGTTTATTTTACCTCATCAACAGTACGTTTTCTAATTGATCTGTCATATACTTCTGCTTATTGTAATCGCCTGTCAATTTTTTTTTAAGATGTACAATAAATAAACTTTATCCTATTAAATTTTCAAATTTACAGAAACAAGTTTTGAAACTCAATTTACTGAACAGTCCAAAAAATAAAGGGGCTGATGACGTGCAGGGCTGACGCCTGCCAGGTCATGGCTATTGCTCTTAGCATGTCATAAATCGTAAGTATACAAATTTCTAACCTTACAGGAAGACCGTTACTCCCAGGGTTCACTAGCTCTTGGACTAGTATAGAACTCTATCTGCTCTACAAACCACAATAAATGAGTAATGATGTCACAGAAGGATTTGTTGCGTCATACTCTTCATGGCTATAAAGTGCAATATAGGCAGACTACTTGCTATAAACTTGTACAGGTATGCAGTACTTACATATTTGTTTATAACGCATTCAATTTAAATGCGACGCCAGCATACTTACTAGGTAATTGTAACAACAAAATTATCATAATTATAATCAGGAATATAAATTAAAACAACCATAAAATGAAAGAATATAGACACTCTGCAGGCCTATTTTTAAGAAGGGCCAATGAATGCATGTTCAATGTACAATAGAGCACCAATGTTCATGATTAACACATTAAGCTATACATTAAACTAAGCCTCTGTCAGTTTTCATAAGTTCAACTTAGAAATAAATGAATTGCAAAATTGCATAATAGTTCGGTATTTTAAAATGAAAAATAATAGTATCGATTACCAGGTACATTGCCACATTTGGGATCTAATTTGTATCGCAAAACGACGGGCTGTCAATAAACGTTCAATCCAATGTCGGGGTCCGTCAAGGCTACATCTTATCACCAGTGATGTTTAACAACTACCTACGGAGCTCATTGTGAAAATAATAGAACTTCAGAATTGGTCAGATGAAATCTCTATTGGAGACTATAAAACTGTGTTTGCATTCAGCAAAATCGAACAAGTTAGATCAGCCTAAACATAAGACACAGCAAGGCAAAAATTTTGATTATCAATAGAGCAAAGGACGCCGAGCCAAAGTCACCGACGTCTTACAGTGCTATTCCGCGATTTTTTTACTAAAATTTGGCATTTGTTAAATGTTTCTTTTTATAGGAGACAGTTAAAAACGACAGATTCGTGTCCTCAGCAGCTCCTCTATTTCTGGCTCTGGTAGCGGTAATGGTAAGAGCGGAGCAAGGGGTGTCAAGTAGGTACAAGTATCTCCGGCAGAAATTACGCTGCCAACCCCAACCACTGGACCTGGCATTTAACGAATGCACGTTGAGGACTGCCGAAAAGATTATCGAGCTGGATGAAATTATGGCAGGTGACCAGCTCCTTTAATAGAGTAACGCTATGAAGGGAATGCAAGGAAAGAAAAGAATCATTCATTTAGATACCTTCACCTGTCAACCTGCACCACAGTTGTTAAGTTTCAATTGCCTCTTATTCCGGAAACTGTGTCCTTCATCAAAATACAGCAACGCTTCTTGAGGACAGTAAGAAACAAGCCCATAGTACCTAAGTACTATCCCGGACAAATTCGCAGAGCAAAATACATAATTACTTTTGTGTAACAATTCTAACAGCTGGGCTATAAGGGACATAAAAATAGTCTCCCTACAGTTTGTAATAAAGATTTTTATAATTTGCAAATTCAAGCATTTCAATCAAATGCAACATTAAAGATCGCGCATAATAAAGTGTGAAATTAAATTAGGTATAAATAATACGTGTGTAACTTTGTGTACTTACTTTATATTTAGTCACTGAATTATTTCTTTGATTGTTTTAAAATGCATCAGATACGAAAAACCAGTTTTACAGCTCTACGTAAGTACTAAATAATTGGGATTGTTATACGACAAACTATTGAAAAATTTTAAAGTTCCAAGAAAAATTGTAACAATTTCAAATACAAAATTACATAACAGCAACAATTGTATTGTTTGTATAGCGACAGCACTTGAAATCAAGTTTAATGACGTCGCGGGAGACATCCTGAAATAACATGAATTAGCATTTGGTGCGCGCGCGCCGCGGCGCTGCCGTCGCGTGCCCAGCGCCGCCATTTTCACACTGCCCACGAGCTTTCCCGCACTCACTCACAGGTATGTTACATTATTTTCCACAAAAACGTGTAACAAACGAAAACCTTTAAATCAGTCCCTAAGCGGTCAACTTAAATCCTTATTATTGCAAAAAACAAACAAGTGGTCTAATGATTTCAAAAAGGAACAATGACCTCGACAGTACACGTAATAGTTAACATGTTTTTTGTTTTTTATGTAGATTGCTGAATACAAATTCGTAGCCGACTAACTCTAACTAAAAGTACACCTTCCATATTTAAATTCGAGTTTATCATAATGTTCATTTAACAGTGCTACAATTATCAGGAGCGTATAACATATAGAAGTGAACAACGGAATGTGATCGTCATGTTTCGGTTACATCAACGCATACATTGAATACCAACAATGCGCTCCTCGCACGTTCAAAGTAATTGGACAGTATTCTATTCCCTGTTTAAAAGACGATCTATTTGTGTCATGATGTCCTTATTTTTTAATAGATCAACAAGCATCCCCCGCAGCGTCAAAGTTTCGAGGCACGAGTCGTGTCGCAAGCCGCGGTGCCCTTCGCACGTGCTCTGCTAAACACACTTTTTGAAATATATTACAACTACGACAAGATTTCGTAATTTTGTATCTTCGGTAACCGCTAATCGTATACCGATGACACTCATCCAAAGGCCCAGTGAGGCTAAAGTGGAAAAAATGGATGGTCCGAAGGAAGACAACGGGAAATCTATGAGACCAGTGAGAAACAGGCGGTACACACGGTTAGTGAATGTGACTCATTGCTTTCAGTTTTCAGTTGATAAAGTCTTTGTGCGTCACTTTCGAATCAAAGAACATTGACATTCTTTTGTGGCAATTTGTGGAATAACCTTACACTGGGTAGTCAATCGTCACAAACTGAGAATCAAAGAAAACATGTTACTAGTCGTGTTAAGTGTGATAAATTAACAGTTTGCAATTTCATTCGCAGGAGATGTTTAGTAGCGGGCCAGCGGCCGCAGAAGAGGCTCTTCACACCCGAAATAAAACGCTATTTGAAAGATTGGCTCGTCAGGCGAAGAGAAAATCCTTATCCGAACCGCGAGGAGAAAAAACAGTTGTCCCGCGAAACGGGCCTCACTTACATTCAAGTAAGCAAAAAATTTAATATTATATTATTAATATTTCTTTCGATTAATTTCTTTATACGTAAATCGTTTAAGCGAGTGATGTTTTAATTAAATCAAACCCATCTCAAGCTTGAGTCAAGTGTCTCTTTACACGTAGTAACACAATCGTGCCTATAGTCAACCCAATTGGAATATTGCCAAGACTTGCTATTTGTACATAAATAGGCACTATTTTTGTCACTGCTTGGTTAAACACAGTTTTGCTTTGTTTTACCTAACGACAGTAAACGTCTTGTATTTAATACATTTCAAACCGTCTCCGATTTCAGTTCAAAATGCAAAAAATTTTGTTTGAAAGTTTTGCCATTACCCGAATTAGAAGCTATTTGAACGAAAAAGTTCTAAGTAGGCGTGACCTTAAATCTCTATCAAAGATCCTAAGCGAAGCGAGCCTTAACGTATCCTAGAACTATTTATTCCTAAAGGTTTAAATGGTTTATCACCGAAGCTTTGAAAGATCTACTAAAACAATAATAAAAATCGATTGTTTCCCTAAAAAAATAAATTTGAGTGTTTTATTTTTTTAGATATGCAATTGGTTTGCTAACTGGCGCCGGAAGTTGAAAAACGTTAACGCAGATCGAAACCAGCTGACATGGGGACATCTCATCCGCACTTACAATGATAGAGCTCAAGGCAACGTGGAACAGTTCAGCATCTGCTCTGACGACAGCATATGGAGCGAACCAGAACCTACCAGCCCTGGCTTTGAAACTCTAGAAACTGATGAAAGATTGGAGCAAAGCCCAAACTCCGTGAACTCCTACAAGCAAGAAGAAACGGATGAATCATGTACATCACAGGATAAATACGAAAATTTCAACAACAATTCCAACGAAGTAGAGCCTTGTGACACAAGCAACTGCAACAGCAAGGCCATTCCTAGTCCAGTACTTCTAAGCAAATGGCTGGAGAGTGCAGCTAGATTTCAGCCCAGCGAAGCTAACTACTCCTGGTGGGCGGAAGGAAGAAGATGGAAGCAAGACAGGAAAGTACAACGAGCAGAAGTTGCACTCAGGCATGATAGAGACGAAGTGGAGGCAGCGGTAGCACTCACAGCTCTAGCTACAGCTTCCAGTCGCCTCACTGCGCTGTGATCTTTAAAATGTTGCCATTTAAAGAACAGAATATTTTCCCCATTTAATTTTGTTGGTAAAAAACTTGATAGCAAAGACCATTTATGTAGAATCCGTTGTATTTGTAAGCAATATCTAAAATGGTTGTGAATCTAGAGAGAATTATTTTCATTTGAAAACGCAACTTGCATTTTTGATAACTAAGAGCACCTTTACAGTAGCGGCGTCAGCGTAAATGTTCGTCGAGCAAATAGCAAACTTTATAAAACTTCATGAAACTTTATTCCGCCAAAACATTACACAGTTACCACAGCTTACACATAATGATGCGTTAGCTCATTCTTAGGGTGCCGGTTAGAAGGCGACCGCTAACGACAACGTTACGTCTAGTGTATATGTATTTCTATAAAAAAGATTCGTGACGACATGTCGTTTCCATATAAATATAGTAATCAGAAATGTCGCTGCGACACGTCGTCTGCTGCGACATTTCGAACGCTGGAAGCCCGTTGAAAAATGCTTCGTTAAGCATAACTTTTTTAATTGGGTGCATGTGCGTTTTTTTATTCTGAAACGGATGGTTTTTAACTTAACGGACGTTCCGTCATCCATTTAACCAT
This sequence comes from Mycalesis mineus, assembly GCA_034621355.1. NCBI lineage: Eukaryota > Metazoa > Arthropoda > Insecta > Lepidoptera > Nymphalidae > Mycalesis > Mycalesis mineus. The sequence continues at coordinate 6,506,217 of CM067883.1, forward strand.
CCAGTTAGTAGATTTATAAAAAAATTCTTTCTTTTGATTTTCTTGCGCTAAATGTTGAATATAAGAAATCGTTTCCCAAGTATTACTTCATTATATTATACGTTATAATTAAGTTTTTTTTTTACTTTAAAGCTAGGAATTTCGTTTTTATCTTTAAAAATCTCAATGAGATATAAATCTTGCTCAAAACTGTTTTTCTACACTTGTGTTGTTTATATACTTAATAGGTGCCTAATTAAGTATTAAATATGTCCAATAATAACTTAATTTTAAAGATATAATTGATCTCTATAAGCGTTGTATTAGTCATACCAAACCTACCAAAGATTGTGTTTTTGAAATACAAAAAATAAGCAATTAATTTTAAATATTAAATTTGTATCGAAATATTAATTGATGTTTTATTTTTTGAAATTTATACCCACCATGCTAATCTAATGCGGATTGGTGAGCTTAAGGTGATGATAATATCTCTGCAATGATCATTAAGTTTGTGATAATAATCATAATAAGTATTTCTGTAATGATCCCAATTTGACTAATCATAACTTAGTATAGAACAAAGTCGCTTTTTTATGTTTGTCCGGATTAAAACTACGCAACCGATTTTCATGCGGTTTTTTTATCAGATAGAGTGATTCAACAGAAAGGTTTATGTGATACACGCACAATGTAGTAGAGATAAACTGATAATTTTAGAGGTATCTGGTGTGATATCGTAAATTACCGCACTTTTTGCTTTTACACTGCAAACGCTGGCTAAACCCCAGGAGATATATCAAAATAATGTTCTACAGTATTACACAACTTAAAAAGGTCAACAAAAAAATCCACGATTGTATATGTATATCTCTTAAGGATGACCCAAAATAACCATTTTTTATCTTTTACTTTCAACCAAAAGTAATGGCATATTTACGAAGTGATTTTAAGCAATACTGCATAGATCCTTATCAATTTAAGTATCTTAAATACTTTGTGCATTCAATATAAATCACTATTGCCCTTTAGAGCATGTAATTTAAGTGAATATTTTTCAAGATATATAGGATTCAAAATGCAGGGACATAGCAAGCGTCCGGGGGTCGCGCGGGGCGTGCTTTTTTAATATCCTTTAGTACCAGCATTGCAGCAGTGCCGGGGCGGGTCGCTAGTTCATTATAAAGTTCGGAAACTGTTAAGGATGTAACATGCTCTCTATGGAAGCTGGCGTTACACCAGGACCGAACTCAACACTTGTAGATAGAAACCCTCGAAAAAATTTCCTCAAAAAAAGCCTGTCCTAATGAATAAAACATCCACTATCTGAAATTGAATAATCATGTCAGTGAATGCTATGCTAGATGCTTATAAGCTGGAACGCCAGAGACAAGCAGATTGTCATCGCGTGAAGCGCATACTTCTCTAGTAGGTTAGCCTGTTTCTAGAAGGGTTGCGAACCCAGTCAAAGACACGCGAGTTACCTTCCGCCCTAATTCCACTCAAAGGAAGTTACTGGCAGAATACACATGCTTGTTGTAGTTTTTGTTTGTAGTTTGCATGCTTTTGTGCCAGGAACAAGCATGTGTATCACCTGCTTTACTTTTACAAAATCGATGTGGATGATGTTTATAAAAAGTGAAGGTATTAATCACGCGTTTTTAGTTTTAGTTTAGTATAGGTAAGGTAAGTAAGCAACCTGATCCGGGCGATGAGCTCGCTCGATGCCCGTACCCTACGTGCGATCCTCGGGGTCGAAAGAATACCTGCTCATCATAGGTACACATTTTTACAACATATTAATATATCGTAGATATGATAACATCTTAAAATGTGTTTACTAGTAGATGCCACCGGCTGTTCACGTGAAATTTTATTCTTTTCAGATACACATGAAAACCTGTCAAGTAGTTGGGGATAGGATGAACTGAGAAACAGACTTGGCAGAAAAATCGGTTATAATTCTGTAGCTCTTTTATGACTCCACTAGATTTTTGTTAATTAATAATAATTTTATTCAAAGAGATTTCTCTATTGTTATTGTATTTCTGAAATATTACAAAAAACCACGGTCGTCTAATTTTAATCTGCCATCGCCCTCTAATCTGGACCAAGTAGCATAGTTTTTTGGGTTAGAAATTCAATATATGAGCTATTATGAGGCGTTTCCGAAATAAATCTAGTAAATTGGAATAATAAACTTAGCTGGTTATGAAATTATTATCTGCAGTTACGAATACATGCTTATGATCAGAAACTCTTAGGAGGGGTACTTATGAGTTCTCATGGTATACCTTGCCAAATTCACAAGAGCCATCTCCCTAATTCATTAAAGTTTCACAGCTCCGAGCAACACTTGCAGTTTGCATGAAATTGGGCTCTCTCAGCTGGCAACCTTACTGTCAAGGCAAATAATGAGGACTGTCTAATTATAACTATTGTACACAGGGTATTATGCATCATTTTATTGCATTTTGTTTACTATTTAATATAAATTACAATTAAAAGCTCGGCACGGGCCTAATGTTGTTATAAGGTTTGAATGTCAGGCCCACAGGGGTTAAAGTACAAGTTCATAGCTATCTGCAGACAACACCAACAGATTGCAGCAACACTTGCTGTTTGCAATGTATATTTTTCAATGAAATTGCTTGTTGCTGCTCTCTGCAGTTAGCTAGGAAGTCATACCCTTACTGTGTACTTTAAGTCAAATCCAAATTTTAATTATATAGTATATTTCTCTTAAAAATCTATACCTAAATACAGTAATAAAAGACATGTTTAACACATTTCATCAAAATTCAGAGATGTGGTTCATAATCTACATCAAATTTAACTTTCTTCTTTTGTGTCTGTTGTGTTTTCTTCTGTAATTGGACTATTTTGTATAGATATATGTTTTTCAAGATGTGACACAAGTATTTGTTGATTCTGATTGAGTTGACCGACAAGGCAGGATCCAGCGCTTTGGAGCACTGAACAAAGTTGACTTCTCGCTACATCTAGACTTGGGAGCTTGCTGAACTCCACTAGATCATTTTTTGATAGCAATTTGTCTTCAATTATACCAGCTGAAACAAAAATAATCTTTACTATTATTTTAATCAGGTTATATGAATGGCCCTCTACAGAACCTAACCTTATTTATTTATTCTTTATTTGTACACATACAGAAAAATATACAGAAACAATATTATGAAGGAAGTAGAGGTACAAAAGGCGGCCTTATCGCTTAGTAGCGAGTTCTTCCAGACAATCTTGGGCTAAGGAAAATATCAGTACAAAGCTGCAGGTTGTGTAATTTAATAAGATACACACATCCAAATAATTACATACTAATACACAATAAATTACATAAATACCACAATAAACATTAAAATAAATACATAATATAACATGAAGGAAACCTAACCTAACCTTATTGGAGTTATAGAAGCTTTATCAAGTTAATCAAAGTTAACAAGTAATAACATCAAAAAAAATAAGCTATTGCCTATTCTGCTTCAGCATGGCAGTAACCCTTGCTAAGTTAGGCAAAGAGGCACAGCATTACCATCTTTTCTTGAAGCCATTCAAGGCTCTTTTGACTTCTCAATTTATCTTTGTATCTATGTTGGTTTTTGCAGACTTTCCATTATTGTAACTATTGATAGGTAAGTTATTTATTATAATTTCTGATATATGCTTTAAGAACTATTAGTACCAAAGAGGCAATATATGGGAGAATAATATATAGTGCCCAAGTTGAAATGAACAGTTAAAATAATAATAAATTATTATAGGACAATTACACACATCTCTATATAGCCCCAAAGTAAGCATACTTGTAAGTAGCTTGTGTTATGGGTGCTATGATAACTGATGAATATTTTTATATATATTATACATAAATACTTATAATATATAGAAAAACATTCAACAACAAATATTCAAACATTCAGATTCATTTGCTTTGTAATTTCATTAAGGACAAAGTCATACTAACCCATAATAACTAACTGTGGCGCTTTTCTAAGTATTTTAAACATCTTTGCAGCATTTTCTGGTTGACCAAATATAATGTCTTGGTGGGATGTAAACAGATGGTTGATAGCCTCATATCGGGTGCCCTTAGTTGCCATGCTGACTATTTTCTTTCCATATGTTCTTAAATGCATATCACTCTTTTTCAATGCTGCGAATATCGGTGTTTTATCTTCCATACTTATAGAATTAACGTGCAAAAATACTACCATCTTGGAAGTGTTGAACCAATCTAAACATTCGTTAGCCAAAATTCTTTCAAAGGGATTGTCTATCTCATTCTTTGCTATGGTGTCCTTTATTTTCTCACATTGCGTTATTTCCGGCAACTTATACTTGGGTGGGCCGAAATGAGGTTTGGAAATGTCGATTAGAATTTGCCTTCCAAAGTGGGGTTTGCGAGGTTTCTGTATATTAATCTTGCCACGAAATCGTCTTGATAACAATAGCGGAGCAGAGGTCTGCAATAAACCTAAAAAAATACATCGTAAAATGAAAATTTTCATTCTTTGATAAGAACAATAAATTAACAGTAGTAACTCGAATTTTACCTCTATTTGCTAAAGCCATAGCGATAGCTGGGCAATTTGGTATTAAAGACGATTACACTCCTGTAATAAATTGGAAAAGTTAATAAATGTATTTAATGTTTCCCTTTTAAAAACATTAATTTAATTTAACCTATCACTTTTCTGGACTTTGACAGCTATCAGTTGTCACACAGTTTGACAATTTTCGTCTTTAACTTTCTGCTCGTAATGCAATCTTCAGTTACCTACTATTTTGCGTTTGTTAATTTCTTACTTTTACTACACTATTTTCTTCTTACTTTTCAAAACTGTCATTCTCTAACAAAATAATGAAGGTTAACCTAAAGGCCATAAAAGAATTCCAGGCTGTTAAATAAATTAAAAAAAAAAAAATTAACCTAACATTTAACGTAGTGTTTATATGAATCGTTTATATTAGAAATTTGGAAGTAACCTAAAAAATATATCCTCAACTATATAAATAACAAGGAAGTTGGGTAACTGTTCATTTCATTATTGTATAAATTCAAGGCGGTGATAATAATCGAAAAAGGAAGCTATTCGCAAAAATGAAAGATCGGCAGCAGGACACACCACCTTCATCCATAAGCGGTGATGAAATTATGCGCATGGAGGATGACGAAGAGATAATTTTTGAAGAAGTTGAGGAAGTAGTTTTCAATGAAGAAATGTTAGAAGATGATCAAGAGCCAATGGACGAACCCGAAGATCTTGCTGCGGTTGTTTTCGTTAAACACGGCGTCTCCGTATTCTGCTGTGACCTCCATTCCAGTGGGAAGTACGCGGCGACAGGCGGCGAGGACGACAAAGCTTATGTCTGGTCAACCAATAACGGGCAATGTTTAATGGAATGCACTGGCCATAAGGACTCTGTGCTTTTCGTTGGTTTTAGCTTCGATGGTGCATATTTAGCAACAGTTGACATGTCGGGAATTATAAAAGTTTGGAAATGTCAATTGGATGATAACCAACAAGAACCATGGCCAGTTGTCTTTGAATATGAGGCTGATGACCTTAGCTGGTCTCTCTGGCACTTTGGCTCCAGGGTACTAGTATGCGGCTCAATGACGGGGGACATATATGTTTTTAAAATACCTACAGGTGAAATTAAAATATTGCAAGGTCACAATATCAGCACTGAATGTGGGAAGGTATGAAAGTTGAATTTTTTCTCTTTTAAATTATTATTTTGTGTTAGTTATAAATTAATAATTTAAATTAATGTTGTTGTTGACTTGTGTCTGACATAAACTCCATAATTACTGTGTCACATATTAAGATCTGCTTGCTGTTTTTCTCTCTGATAGCAAATCTATGCATTGCTAAGATTTCTTTTCATATTTTAAAACTTAAAAAAGCACCGAACATCAGCCCATTGTCCAAAATTAGTTTGCAGATTGGAGTCCCATTTCACCCAGGCCCGGTGCCTAGTAAGTTAATAACATATCACAAATACAAAATCATTAATATAATATATTTTGAATACATAAAATTATAATTTTTTCAGATATTCTATGATGGATTAAGGCTGGCAGCAGGTTATAAGGATGGATCACTTAAAATCTGGGATCTCAAAACTGGTACTGTCTTGCATCATGTACCTCCAGGAACACATGAATCTTGGATTAACGCTATTGATATTCATCCAGAAAACAGTCTCCTGGCATCTATATCTACAGATGGTGATTTTTTTATCTTTTTTATATACAAGAATTTTATTTACTGACGAGTTTGCTGAAAACTAACTAATTGAATGTGAATGTAAATTCATAATAATAATATGAATTTATATAATACTAGTGACCAACCCCAGCTTCGCACGAGTACAATGCTGGTACTAAACTGTGTCCCTGCATTTTGAATCTTATATATCTTGGAAAATATTCACTTAAATTACATGTAAAGGGCAATAGTGATCTATATTAAATACACAAAGTATTTAAGATACTTAAATGGTTAAGGATTAATACATTATTGCTTAAAATCACTTCTTAAATGAGCCATCAATTTTAGTTGAAAGTAAAAGATAAAAATGGTTATTTTGGGTTATTCCTAAAAGATAGACATACCATTAAGTTGTGCAATACTGTAGAACATTATTTTGATATATCTCCTAGGATTTGCAATGTAAGCTCAAAAATGCGTTAATTTACGACATCACATCAGCTTTTCTTCTTCCTGTTGAACCACTTTATCTGATAAAAAAAAAGCATGAAAAATGGGATGCGTAGCAACTTTATGTTATACTTCTTCTTTGGCCTAGCCTTTTCCCGTTTAATCAGGGTCGGCTTTTTTAATCATGTGGCGCCACTTTGTTCTGTCTTTTGCGTCGTCTTCTGGAAGGCCAATTTCCTTCATGTCCTTACGGACCCTCGTCAACCATGTTGTTAGCGGTCTTCCTTTTACCCTCTTCTTTGTATTCATGGAAAGGCACTTTTTCACCACATGATCTTCTGGTCTTCGTAGCATACGCATTTCAGTTGTGTGGAGTTTTTGCTCATGAGCCTTTTATATCGCCCACACTTCACTGCCATAGAGAAGCGCTGGCCTAACGGCTGTCCTGTATACTATGTAATGATAAATGTGACAGAAATTTTGTGGGTTGGCCTGTCTATAAAATTTTCATACCTTAACTCCTGAACCAGGTGATCCTATAAGGATTCCCTTTTATTTATACAATTTACCAAACTCTAATTAGCATGTAAAGTTTGTCTTTAAACTAAATTATATAGAATTTGAAATGTTACTTAACCTACTTGTATGGGTTATAATTGTCTAATATAACTCATTTAATTACAGGTAAAATTGGGCTAACAACACCAAGTAATGGTAAGGTAGTAGACCAACTGGAGGCGGAGGTTGATCTAGAAACCATAGCATTTTGTCCTGACCCTCAGCTAGGATACATGGCTTTAGGTATGCATTCACTTAATCTAGAGTGACTTAACCTAGAAACTCCCTGTATACAAAGTTAGTTATGGATTTTCATCATCATCATCATTATCAGCCTATTAACGGGCCACTACAGGGCCAGGCCTCCCTCCTTACAGGAGAGGGGATATGGAGAGTACACCCACCACGCTACTCCAATGCGGATTGGGGGGCTTATGGGGGATGATGTTTCATTTATTAACGATCACTATCAGATGTCGATGAGTATCACCACCAACTTACCGACTCTGGGCTTGGAATTTGCTGAGAATTTCATAGATGAATGAAAAACTCAGAATTATTCCGTGACCCGACCCAGGATTCGAACCCAGGACCTCTTGATCGAAGCCAGATAGGCTAACCACTAGACCAACGAGGCAGTCTAGAGTATGGAGTTTACACGCACACAAATGAAGCACAGAAACATATAACGACGGCATTTGACGACCTCCGTGGCGCAGTGGTATGCGCGGATTGGATGGATACAAGGAGGTCCTTGGTTCGATTCCCGGCGGAGCACATTGAGATTTTTCTTAATTTGTCTTGGTCTGGCTAGTGGGAGGCTTTCGCCGTGGCTAGTTAGCACCCTACCGACAAAGACGTACCGCCAAGCGATTTAGCGTTCCAGTATGATGTCGTGTATAAACCGATGGGGTGTGGATTTCAACCTACTCCTAACAAGTTAGCCCGCTTCCATCTTAGACTGCATCATCACTTAACATCAGGTGTGATAGCAGTCAAGGCCCAACTTGTAGTAGATAAAAAAAAGTTTCGTTTCACACAAAATCTTAGGCAAGCCAAACAAAATGTTAGATGACTAGCTTTATGCCTCTAATCTTCATTATCAGCCTATTAACGGCCCACTACAGGGCCAGGCCTCCCCCCTTACAGGAGAGGGGACACCTCATATCAACTCTTATTAATTATCAATTTTTATTTTCGTGATGTTATCGGTATGTAAGCTAAGGAAGTATGCAAGGACCGTGGCAAATGGAGGGATGGGGTCTCTGCCTACCCCTATGGTAACAAGGCGTGATGTTTATGTATGTTATCGGTTGAAAAAAAATTAAAATCCGACAAAGACTTTTCAAAGAATTTTACAGAAGTTTGACTGTGGCGCACTGGTATGCGGATATATAAGACGGAGATTCTTGGTTCGATTCCCGGCGGGGCCGATTCAGGTTTTTTAATAGGCCCTGGTCTGGCTGGCAGGCTTTAGCTTTGGCTAGTTACCACCCTAGCGGCAAAGACGTAGGTACTGCCAAGCGATTTAGCGTTCCGGTACGATGTCGCGCAGTAGTCGAAAGAGGTGTGGATTTTCATCCCACCTCTAACAAATTCGCCCGCTTCCCAATTAGGTTGCATCATCTAGGACTAAATTGTAATAAATAATTTTTAAAAAAACTTATTTTCTCGTAAAACAAAAATTCGTACCGAGGTGTTATGGTATTATTTTGGTGTGGTCTTTTTATTTTATGAATTTCAATCATTGACATATTAATACTATGGACTTCGGGTCAGCGATAAAAAGTGTCCGAACCAAAAGTAAGCCAAAACGCGAAATGATTTCCAATCGCAATTCAGTCTCATATTAGCTGACTGACAGAATACACGTCAATAATGCCGTAATGTGTTATAAAAAACTTGTAAAAACTACCCGATTAAGGTGAGAAAAGAAAACGGTGTACCATATTTTCAGTAAGTAAATATTTACTGATGATTTTAAAGTATTATTTTGCTTAGAAACAGGCTATTTTATTAAAATTTTAATAAACTATAGAAACGAATTGCATAACCAACCAAAATGAACAAAAGTATCTATCTGTCCTTTTCCCATACGCTACCCGCGTATAGGATAGAAGGAGTGCAATATGTTTATCTAATTAACCACATTTAGTTCGGATCTGCCGTGAGCAATAGAATGTTTTAGAACAACGACTGCATAGAGTTATTTTGTTGTTTAACATTTGAATTATTTAATTACTTAATTTTTTAATGAAAATAATTTGATTATTTTCAATTCAAAAATTTTTATTTTTTATGTCAACTTTTATTTTTTATGTCATGAATATTAATCAAATCACTTTTACCATAATAGTATATTAATTTGATAACTATAAGAATTATCTACATGAAATTAGGAACAGTTATTTAAAAAAGTGATCTAACGTCATTGAAGTAAAAAAATATATTTTCAGTTTAATTAAAAAGAGGAAAATATCGAGAACTTAAAATTTCAAAGTAAAGAACTATGTCGAGTGACATATCATTTTGTACATTAGTGGATTTGGTTTGTAATTCATTATTATTATAACTAGATATTATTTTATACAAGATAATTACAACAATTATTATTTGGTACAAGATTTATCGCAGCATACAGAGGTCAGGGATATGTAAATATAAATTAAAATTTGCTGTAAATATAATATATAAATATAAGATGCCAAAAAAAATTGAAAGCTACCGACTCCACGCCATTTATGTTGTCCTATTTTCACGAAAAGCTGTCATGTCAAAAAAAGGCTGCCATGGTAACCGTCAATCGAAGCTGATTTCTTATTGCATGCAATTAGACCGTTGCAAATTAGACTGTATAACAATACGATAAGACATACATTACAATGTTATTTTGTGTATAAAAACATAAATACATCCTAGTGTGTATAAAATATCTTGGGACACTTTTGACGTAAATTTTGCATTAGACCCGAAGTCCATAGTATTAATATGTCAATGATTTCAATAGTATGTTTCATAATTTCATTCAGTTTCAAAAATAATTTATTCTTCTAATATTTTGATTATTGTCAAAAACGTCATTAAAATGAAACTTAAAAAGATAGAGTTATAAGACGATTTATCTGCAGCCTCTTTACTTCGCAGGTAATGAGTAGAATAGACAATTCTAAAATGCGGCCCCAGCAGCGACAGAATAAACAAAAACTTATTTTCTAGAATAAATAATTTGTTTTCTTTCGATGTCTCAACTTTATACATTCCGAGACATATCAATTCATTCATTTAGAAATAGTTAATCAATATTACTTTTGTTAAAATAATTTAGACCTCAAAAAAACCTTTCCACATTATGATAGTTTTATAAAAGATGGCGGTAAAAACCCTTGTTGCTAATAGACGCTTGGTGTTACGTCATTTCACATTCACTCTTATCAATGACGTAGGTAGATTCAAATATTTGGATTGGCAGTTATTTTGCACCTAATAATAATTCTACAATCAAATATTATTTTTAATCTATACTAATAAATCAAATTTAAGTTTCTGTTTGTACATTTCAAACCGCGCGAATTTCCTAAAATTCAATAGTATATAATACAAAGATATACTATAATAAAATGTATATCTAGAATATTGCACATAGGTTACCCCGATATACCCCGGTAGTGGAAGCTACGTGAGCAAATCCGCTGGACAACACCTTATTCCCGTAGGGTTAGGCTGAGACCACATCCCTCCACTTGCCACGGTCCTTGCATACTTCCTTAGCTTCTTCCACACTTATTAATCCTTTCATACAAGTTCGTCGGTTTAGGGTGCTCTTGACCTGGCCATTATCCGTGCTTTAACCCTTCCAGTAATCAGTAAACGTAAATCAAGGAACAAAATCTTTAGGTAGTGAACGCCAATATCATCTATTTTCACTTTCATTCTCTATACCGTTTCCTTGAAACCGGTCCACATTAAAACATGCATGACGAAATAGTGTTTGAGATTGCCTCGCAAGAAATAAAAATTACCAAAAGTCATCGGTCGAAGTGTAGAACTGTCTGTATTGATGTATTAATTAGTAATTGTCTAGTTATCTCTAATTTTTTTACATTTTTTGTTTCTACTGTGTATATTATATAAATAGGTATGTAAAAGTACTTATAAAAAATTTTATGAAAAAAATTAATTTGGCAAAGGACACTTTTCATACATCGCTGGGCCCAAAATTTGATAAACCGTAACAATGTCCAAATAAGTGTCATTCGGTAAATGATAATATCAATTTTAAACATGTTTAATTTCAGTTTAATAGACAAATGCATAATCAAGATATGAGCACAAATACACGAGTTAGGTTATGTGGGTAATTTGACATATATGTACGACTTTGCAATTATTAACCTATTTTTATAGTCGGAATCTGACGAATAATTGATTTTTTTAATACATTTTCATTATATTATAATCTCAGAATAGAGATTTAAAGATAATTTTTATTTTTTTAAATAGTCAAATTGAATTGATTCAATTCAATTCAGTCCATAAAATGAAAGCCATAAGCTTTCAATTAAATTGATGACATGATATTGAAATTAAGTAATGGAAATGAAACGATTACCAGTGTTGCCAGTTTCAATTATGCCGAACTTACTATTATGTCATTATTGGCATAACAAAAACCTAAAATCTACAAGATGTTTTTAAATGTGTTTGCAATTGTGAATTCTAATTATTTTTAGTGATTTTGATTTATAAAAAAATGAAGAATTTTCGAAAATACATTTTATTGTTGTAACGTGTTGAGCCTAAAATGGTCAGTCTCCTTTGAGTTTTTGATAACGTTGAAATTTTAAACGTGCACGTTATAAAACTTACTTCGTTCTTTTGTGAATTGCACTTGAGTTATAAGAACCACTATTATGTAACCGTTTCAAAATCTATTATTTGATAGAGCCCTCTGGTAGAGACATTTGAATACATGAATATGCTGGATAGAGACTTGTGTTACTTTTCGGAAGTTCGTCATGTTTAGTTAATAACTTATTTATTTGCTATTTTCCTCCAAAATTCAAGCAACAATATCACACAGATCTGACAGATTATTGACGTAGATGTTTCACTCCGAAATCGATGCATTTCAAGATATGTTGACTCTACAATACGCAATTGCGACTGCCTTTGAATTCGTACAATAATTGTCAATTATTCGATTTCCAGGTACATTGAACGGGTCCGTAACGATATGGGATACGAGCAGGAAAATGATTCGCCATCACTGCTCCAAATCTGATGATAGGAATGCTCCCGGCGTGACCAAGATTATCTGGATAAAGGACCAAATAGTGACAGGTTGTCTGGACGGCTCCGTTCGAGTTTACGACGCCAAGTCTGGTGAACAGAAGGCTGTGCTCACTGGTCATTGGTCACAAATACTAGATTTATGCTACAATGCTCAGGAGAACATTATACTGTCAACGTCGAACGATGGTACTGCAAGAATATTTAAGTATTCTTAATTGTGTTGCAAAAAGAGTGAAACGAATATTTTAATGTATTTACGGACATCGAACTTTTGTACTTTTTTATACTAAGTGTATCTGGAGGTAATACTTGTTAAGCTACTGCGAGTATATGTTATCAATTTGTTATAAACCTTTTTCCTCTGAATACGGTGACTGACTTGCATGGTGATTTAATTGTCGATACAAATACAATATGAAGTATGTGATAATGTTTTAAACAATTACTGAATTGATAAAATATATTATTTATTTGTGTTATTAGACTTTTATTTTTAAAAATCTTATACGTTTTAGAAGCTCAGTTTTTGACGTGACAACGTCTTATAATTCGATAGAGCCGGCTGCACGCACGAATAAACATGACTCTTGCGGCGTTACCTCGCTTGGAGGCGTTCCATGTAAGGCTTGAAGTGCAAGCGAGAGCGCGGAACGAGCGACAAAGAAGCACAATCGGCCTTTGCGTTCGGCAGCGTTCGACATCCGTCTATTAAATATATCTAATTATTAAATATATTAATTGTAAATTAAAAATTAATATATTTATTATAAATTTATAAAATATTTTGATTTTATATTACCAATTATTTTATTAATTTAAATTAATATTCATAAAAATATACTTAAATTAAAAATTTTAATACCCAATTAAATGCTACCATTCCATCAGTATTTTCTGAAGACGTTGTCACGTTCAACTATCGTCCGTAAACCGACTTTACAGACAACCAATTTATTTAGATAGAAATCTTCTCTAAAGCCAATCTAAATCATTTGCAGACAAGAAACCATACAAATTTTTTAATTGATAAATTTTAAAAAGAGCTCTAGGTATATGAGTTTGTGTCCACTTCCTCCTCCAAACAATACAGACTTTACTTATCTAAACTTCTTGTTAAGTAAGTTACTTGTAAAAAACGAATTTGAATTTAAACTATTACTAACATATGGCCCAGTATAGCTGCTGTCATTGACCGCTGTAGATCTAAATGAATTACTCATATCCGGGGCACGTCAACTAGTCGATTCTTATTGTGACTCGCGAAGCTTATCAGTCGGAGGATGTGTTATCAAGGACCAGATTCAAAGGATAGTTTAAAACTATGCCATCCGCACACGTGGTTGAGAGGCGCGAAAGAGACAACCAAAACCCGTTGTTCAAACTTGGCAATGAATTGTTGGACAGAATAGTCAGCAAAAAATAACTTTAAACTCGAGTGATAAGGGTGATAATAGATTGCGATGTAAAATGCTTTATGACGTTTTGATTGTTGAGTCACATCGACGGGGCAGACTGTCGGACTCGTGGTAAACTTGGAGTTAAAATGAATAGTAAAGTGGGGACGGGGAGCGTTGAACGTGTGCCCACCGTGTCGCGTCGTGCCGCAGTTTCGATCGTTGCCGGCAAATAAATTCGTGTTATTTCATTACAGAACAATTTAAAACTTCCCGAAAATTGAAGGACAGCTTTATAAAAAAATTCAGTGGTAGCGGACACGTCGCGTATTATACTTTGAATATTTTAACCTATTCGATCGAATGCGTAAAATATATGAATAAAATATCGCGTGCAATAAGTAGAACATTGTGTGAATAGTTGCTATATTATTTTAGCTCGCACGTTATCAGCAGCTGTTGCGATTTGTGGTGAAGCGACTACAATTTATCAGGACAAGGCTACGGTTATGGTGTTTTCCTGAGCACGTGGTGTTTGCCGCGGTTGCCTAAAGTAACATTTTTTGAGTTAACGAGTGTGATGCAATGTTTGCATGACGGAAGATCAGACATTCCGAAATTGGGAAAAAACACCCATGGACTCAGTAAACGATTTTGCATTTCGAACTGAATAGACGTATTTTATGTAAAAGTTGCCACTTCAGTATTGAATTTTTATTTTGGAGTAATTAAAATTAATTAAAAATGACTAAAGTATCGGCTTCAGAAGGGTTGACGCCGAAGGCCATGGACGTCGGTGAAAGCGGGGTCAGCGTGGAAGGGGAATCGACTGAAGGGGTTCGGTTGAAGAAAGAATTGAGCTTAATGAATGGCGTTGCGATTATTGTAGGAGTGATCGTGGGGTCTGGGATCTTTGTGTCCCCCAGTCTGGCCTTGAAGCATGCCGGTTCAAAAGGCATGGCCCTCATTGTTTGGGTGCTCTCAGGATTCCTGTCGATGATTGGAGCACTATGCTATGCAGAATTAGGTAAGTGATAATTGGAAGCGTATTTTGTTAACAAGTTGCTGAAAAATTATAAAAGTACGTAATTATTTTTCATGTGTGTTGATTTACACGTGTATAAAACATTGTGGCAAAAATTGGCAATGAGTCTTAAATGGCCTTTCGCCTTTGCGTCTTATTCTTCATTTGGTTTTCGTTGATGTGTGACATTGAATTGAAGTATGTAATTTATTACTTAGGTACTTTCACATTTAATTTTGTACGCTTACATATACCTATATCTAGCAGACTTGTAATTCTATTTTCCTAGATCATCTCTTGAGACCATAGCGTGGTCAAAAACCATCAGATAAGGTAGCGGTCAGACGTTCGTCTTAAGATGAAATATAGAAATAATGATCATTATTTACTAGCACAGAGGTAGGTTTGTTGTCGTTCCCTGACAGAAATCTTAAAATTAAAAATATAGAACCGACTCAAAACACACAAAAAAGTAAAAAATAACTGTGTCATTTAGTTGCTTTAATTTACTTAAGCATATCTATGAAGACGGTGCCAGCAAGTTTCAGGAACATTGATTTAACGTAGTAAAGCAGTTTGTGGGTTCTAGGTAATGTCCTTAAAGTAGAAACCTTGGCTGGCACCGACTCCTAGATATGCTTAAGTAAATTAAAGCAAATAAATGACACAGTTATTTTTTACTTTTTAGTGCGTTTTGAGTCGGTTCTATTTTTTGTTAAAAATTTTTATTTCTTACTTTTTAGTGATTTATTGCCACGTAAAGTACTCGCACTATACTGTCATAGTATATTATACGGCACTTGTAGTCAAAAAGCTACCGATACTTACACAATAACCGAAATCGCTGCAAGTGTGCCTATAAAATTTGAAGAGTTCCTTCAATTTTCCCAGCATATCATCATCAGATCCTAACATGATGACAATGGGACCACGATGGAAGTGTGCCCTTTCTATTAAAAAAAATTATCAAAATCGGACAACTCTGTAAAAAGTTATGCGTGGTCATACATAAAAAAATATATATACGTGTCGAATTGAGAACCTCCTCCGGTTTTTTTCGTCGGTTAAAAAATGTAATCTTGCAGATTTGCTTATCAATATTAATGTTTTTTTAGAGTGACAGGACTCACTGTATTACAAGTCGTCGTGAACTTGACCTACATAGTGACTAGCTGCCTACTTAATAGTCAAAAATAAATATCGGCAGTCATCGGCCTCTACGTTTGTATTTTGTACAATACAACAGAATTCGTTAATCTATTTAAAAGTTGCCGAAAATATTCCTAGATACAGTTCGAGCATTAATGCAGTGACGTGTACAATAAAACAATTTATAAAATGCGTTGGGCATTTTATAAATTGTTCTATTCCTAACTACCTACTTAAATCAACTGAGATAGAGTATAGACTCAGAATCAGAAATTGCCTCGTTGGTCCAGTGATCACAGGGTCGTAGGTCGGGGAAGTGATTAAATAGTATTTAGAAAGAAAAGAAAGAAAGAAAAATGTTTATTTAGGAAAAACACCACTAATACAAATAAAATACAAGTGATGTGAATAGGCCCTCATTCAGTATTTTACAGTGCCCTTCAGGACACCGCGCTGGTCTGTCGTGAAGCCCATCTGATGAGGTGACGTCTGGACATATTTCTTCCTTCTAAGAAATTTTGAATAAAAATACCAAGCCAGAAGTTAGAAAATTATTGATATCACTTCTTTCTTTAAATCAAACATTGTAACTCTATCCGCCAACACACATTGGAGCAGCGTGGCGGGTAAGCTTTATAACCCCGTCTCCGGTAAAAACCGTATGAAATACCATTTAGTTGATACGTAAAGAACTAACCTAGCTTTTTTATTAGTTTTGCCTTTGAATAGAGTTAAGCAAAATGTAGGAATAAGTAATTATTATTTTTTTAAAACTAAGGGAAATTCATTATGTAATAATAGTTCCCATGGGGCAAATGAAACTCGTCGATAAACTCGTCATACAAAATTAAAAAAGTTGAGAGGTGTCAAGGGACACCCGGATGGAACGAAGTTCCTTTCGATTAATTAGTGAAGGAATTGTAATAAAATTTTATTTTTTTAAGTAATAATAATATTTGTTGTTGTACACCGAAACACCAGAGGGCGCCACGAGAGCGCGAGACAGCATACAGCGCGGGCGCCCCCGCCGCTCACGCGCACACACATCAAAGGCGGCGGCAAGATCCTTTGATCAAAAAGTGTCGTGACAACTTTTCGTACGAATTTTTTCCATCTAGCCCCCTTTCACAACGCGCGATAAGGAACTTCGTTCCAAAAACTCGTCTTCATTTGGTACGACATGGCTAAGACGTCTCAAGTCAGCTTTCGCCACATCGCTTTTCTGTCTAAAGCCCCTATCCCACTGGCGTTTTGCGAACGTCAACGTTCCTTCAAAGTCTACCGCTAAAGGCAACGTTAATGCTAATGAAATTTTAGACGTACAATCAGAGACAAAATGGATTCCGACGAGGAAACACTACTGTTGGCTTTGCTACTTCAATTTTTAAAAATTACTTAAAAAAAAAAATTATCATGGTCAGTTTTGGGAAAATCCTATATGGTCCAAGCGATTACAAGAAAGTGAATATTTCGAACTATTCTCTAATAGTATTAAAAATAATGAATCTGAATCTGATTTATTTTATTTATTATTTATTTTAATAACTTTATTGCATTTAATAAAAGTAACGTAGCATAAAAAAACAGAGGATTATCAATTTGCAAAAGGCGGCCTTATCACTAAGAGTGATCTCTTCCAGGCAACCTACTGTATTGATACTAAATATTCTGTGAGACGGGAAATTGCACATACAAAAGAAAAAAAAAGTAAAATTACAATATACATACATCTAATACGATATACATATTATAATATATATACATATTTAATACTTATACAATACATATATTTATTATAGGTATATATTAATAATAGAAATATTTGCGAATGTCGGAAACTACATTTGACGAACTTTTAAAAGTGATTTAAAATGGCATACGATATTTAGAAGCCTCTCTTCTGGTGTCTCTGAAACTCTGAGATTAGAGCTTCAGAGTTATCAAAAGAGAGGCCTTTTATAACTCTGAGGTTTTAAAAATTGTACGTTAGTATTTGTTGGCAATAAACGCAACGTGGACGTCGCATTAACGCGACGCTGACGCTAACCAGATGTTGAAGGAACGTTGACGCTCGCAAAACGCTAGAGGGATAGGGGCCTTAGACAGAAAAGCGATGTGGCGAAAGCAAACTTGAGACGTCTTAGCCATGCCATACCAAATAAATTCTCCTCGTTGGTCTAACAGTTAGTTTATGTGGCTTTGATCACGAGGCCTTGAGTTCGACTCCTGGGTTGGGTCCTGAAATATTTCCGAGTGCTTTTTTCTTATAAGAATCCGGTAACTAAAACCAACATCTGTCAATGAATTAAACATTATCACCTAAGCCCGCCAATTCGCATTGCAGCAGGGTGGTAGTTTCACGCTCTTCACGCATACTCGTATCTCTTCTCCTAAGGAGGGAGGTAGGCTTCTGATAATGATGATGATGATGATCCTGGAGACTACTTAAAATTTTTATAAT
This sequence comes from Mycalesis mineus, assembly GCA_034621355.1. NCBI lineage: Eukaryota > Metazoa > Arthropoda > Insecta > Lepidoptera > Nymphalidae > Mycalesis > Mycalesis mineus. The sequence goes on from CM067883.1 coordinate 6,524,763, forward strand.
CGTAAGTAATTTCTTTTGTCGGAGAATTATTTATTGCTAAGTATCTTTACAGCTGATCAGGCAACATTCTTTTCTTATCCAAAGTGGTAAGTGTTTAGGCAAAGGGCCATTCTAAATCGCAATAAGTTCAAACTTACTCACAATACTTGCTCACAATACTTACTCACAATACTTGCTCACAATACTTGCCCACAATACTTACTCACGATACTTACTCCTCCTTAATAATCCACTATTGATTCTTCTTGGAGTGCAAAACATAATTGGTAGAGTTTCTTGACTGTTGTTCTGGGTGGTATCTTTTATCATCGTTCTTTTAACTGATACCTGATCTGAAGATTACAAGATCATTGATATTCTGGCATCGCGTGGCAACTGCCTACATACTGGATAAGGTACCTTGCAAGAGACTCTTGTTACCTGTTGGACAGCTTTGTTGGGTATTTGCTTTTGGACATTTAAATTTTCTAAAAATGAAACCTAGCTAGATCGATAAATCGTCCCTAAACTATCTGCGTACAATATTTCATGAAAATCGTAGGAGACGTTTCCGAGACGCAGACTGTATTATATACTAGAATTCTATCTCTAAATTTTAGATTCTAGATCTAATGCAAGAGCTGGAACTAGCGTTCCTATGGCCACATTCAGCGCCATAACCCCATAGAGCTTGTGATCTTTTAATTCGTCTGGATGAGTCCAAATTAATGGCACTCAGTACTAGATGGCACACCTGATGGCAGGTGGAAACCCATCACCTAGTTACAACTACTAGTACGTAGTTAGTAATATTGTTATTGCAATAATATATGATTTAAAGATAAATAAAAAAAAAATAATTTGAATAAAGATGCATTTGTTTGTGTGCAAAAATATTGTTAACAATAAAGTTCGCATCATAACAGCTTTGTAGTCCAGTTTCAAACATTCCCGCGCAAGCAACACGATCTCGAGATTTGAGATATCAGAAAGCTGACAAAAGCAAATTCCAGCAAATTGGTATCGATATCGATATTGATATTAAAGAAATACGAGATGGCGTTATGTATTATTTATCTCCATGAGGTTTTAATAATTTTATGTATCATCAACATTATCCTATTAACGGACTGAGCCTCCATCATTAAGGAGATGGGATGTTGAGCTTATGCCCACCATGCCGCTCCACGGCGGGTTGACGGGCCTAGGTTGGTAATGTTTGATTGTTGAACAATCACAAACGTATGATAATGATAGTTGCCGACATCAAAGGCTTAACGTGCTCTCCGAGGCATATGAATATCAAACCAATAACTTCGCGACAGAATAATTTACTGTAAAATTCATAGAAGAAAATATACCTACTCATTAATATTCTATTGTCCAAACCAGCTGAACCCAGGAGTTCGTGATCCGAAACGACATAGGCTTAAGTACCTCTAGGTCTAGACCAACAAGGCAGTTGCATATTAAATAAGTACACTAGATTATTTGTCCGAACAACATCGAAGACAACTTAGATTAGAAAGGAGATGATCATAAGCATCGCCCACCTGCCGCACTGCAATCCTATATATACACATATAGGTAATTACCGAGATGGCATACTATCTTGTGCCTTAGGGGCCATACTAGCCCCTTTACGATCAAAATAGGGCACATTATTCACTGGAAAGCACGAAAGGGATCGGACCATCCAATTTTTAACCGACGAAAAAAAACCACGCCACGTAACGTACACGTATTATACTGTCATAATATATTATACGGCACTAGTAGCCAAAAAGCTACCGATAACGAGACAAAAACTGAAATCGCTGTAAGCGTGCCTCCAAAATTCGAAGAGTTCCTTTAATTTCCCCAGGATATCATCATCAGATCCTAACATGGTGACAATGGGACCACCTTGGAAGTATGCCCTTTCTAATAAAAAAAGAATTATCAAAATCGGACAACTCTGTAAAAAGTTATGCGTGGTCATACATATAAAAAAAAAAAAAATATACGTGTCGAATTAAGAACCTCCTCCGTTTTTTTTCGTCGGTTAATAACAAGGTTTCTGCTTTAAGGACGTCACCTAGAACCCACAAACTGCTTTACCAACTACGTAAATTAAAGGTTCCTTAAAATTGGCTGGCACCGACTTCATAGATATGCTTAAGTAATTTAAAGCAACTAAATGACACAATTATTTTTTACTTTTTAGTGCGTTTTGAGTCGGTTCTATTTTTAACCGACGAAAAAAAGCGGAGGAGGTTCTCAATTCGACACGTATATTTGTTTTTTTTTTTTTTTTTTTTTTTTATGTATGACCACGCATAACTTTTTACAGTGTTGTCCGATTTTGATAATTCTTTTTTTATTAGAAAGGGCATACATCCAAGATGGTCCCATTGTCCTCATGTTAGGATCTGCTGATGATATCCTGGGGAAATTGAAGGAACTCTTCAAATTTTGGAGGCAAGCTTACAGCGATTTCTGTTTTTGACTCGGTATCGGTAGCTTTTTGGCTACAAGTGCCATATAATATAGTATGACAGTATAGTACGAGTACGTTACGTGGCGATAAATCACTAAAAAGTTAGAAATAAAAATTTTTAACAAAAAATAGAACCGACTCAAAATGCACTAAAAAGTAAAAAATAACCGTGTCATTTAGTTGCTTTAATTTACTTAAGCATATCTAGGAGTCGGTGCCAGTCAAGGTTTCTACTTTCAAGAACGTTACCTAGAACCCACAAACTGCTTTACTACGTTAAATAAATGTTCCTTAAACTTGGCTGGCACCGACTTCATAGATATGCTTAATTAAATTAAAGCAACTAAATGACACGGTTATTTTTTACTTTTTAGTGCATTTTGAGTCGGTTCTATTTTTTGTTAAAAATTTTTTATTTTAATACCCAGATTTGAAATGTCAGTTGTGCATAAAGGAGATGGCCCACAGCCCATACATTGTTTGCCCCAAAAAAATGAAATGTTTATGCGTCTCAATGAAACTTTTACTTTTGGGTTGGTAATCCTATCCTATCTAATTTAATAATAAATAGTATATTTGGCCCCAGATAGAGGGGTTGTTGCATAATCAGTACCATAAACTCTTACTAAACTACCTGCCGAAAAGGTTATTTTAGTAAAAAATATTGTTATAGGTAATTTAACGGACACAAAGTGAAATAATTGTTTTATTATGTCATACTTAGTGTTATCTTAACTACCGAAAACAAAATGTTATGAAAAAAAGTCATCTAATATACAAAATTCTCCAGTCACAGTTTTCGTTGCCATACTCCTCCGAAACGGCTTTACCAATTGTTACCAAATTTTGTATGCATATTCAGCAGGTCTGAGAATCGGCTACTATCTAATTTTCATCTAAATTTTTTTTTAATTATTAATGCAAAACAACGTTTGCCGGGTACAGCTAGTTTCTTTATACATTTTGTATGCAACTGTCGATATCAATTACGACTCAATAGGAATTAAAAATAATACCTTTTTTAGGTTTATTTTAAAACCCCGCTAGTTCTAATATTTCTATTTATATATTTCAAAATTATAATTATAAAGCTATTTTATTTCGTTTATATTGTTAGGTCTTTTACATTTAAAACCCCCCTGGGGCAGTTTTGGAACATCTCCTTAGATACTAATTGCAGTTACAAACATCTCCAATTATCATTCTATCGACTAGATTATACCTGGTATTCTATTTCAATACAATGATCCTGAAATCTGACGGTATATACGCAACATTACGATACGTTTATAGACTGGATTATACCTAGGATTCTGTATTATAGCTCCTTCAAATGCTGGTGCTAATTTCAGGAACAATGATCCCCAAGTCCGGCGGCGACTACGCGTACATCGGCGAAGCGTTCGGCGAGCTGCCCGCGTTCCTCTACCTGTGGGTGGCGCTGTTCATCCTGGTGCCGACGGGCAATGCCATCACAGCGCTCACCTTCGCGCAGAACATACTCAAGCCGCTGTGGCCCGCGTGCGAGCCGCCCAAGGATGCTGTGAGCCTCATCGCCGCTGTTATCACATGTTAGTTGTCACTCTATTTATTGGAACAAAGTTCCTTTCCGCGCATTCTGGCCGGATGAGGACTAGATTGAAAAAAGTGTAATAAGGCTTTTTCCCGAGACTTACGGGTTTGGGCCATTGGGTTGGGTGAAGACGGCTGGGACTTGATTTAAATAATATTTGGTACAGAGATAGTCCCTAGACGGACGGATTCGCGGGCGTCCGCTAGGTTAATTTAGGTGCGTATGTCTCCATTCAGATTCACAAGCTTAGTTCTTTTTATTTCACTTGAAGATTGTGCTTCAAGTGAAATAACGTCCTTTACGTTTCAAGATATTTTAAAAGTAAAATCTAATATGTTTAGATTCCAGTACGAAGATACAGCAAAATGTTCTTATTTTTCCTACTTACCTACTCTTTGAATGTTTATTTACAAGAACGGGAAATTAGGCACAAATTAATGAGCTTTTCCTAAAAACATCAAACTTCAACGATATATTTCGTAGTAGAGTTTATTTATCGTAATTACACACCTACCTAATATCTTAACATCGCATCTAATGGCCGGTTTAAAAATAAAATGAAGAAATTGGTATGCAACATTACTATAAATTATTTACTTGTACATAAAACAATCAATAGTTTTTGAAATCGTAGGTACATTGTAAAGGATACCTATAATTTATTTTTAATTTATGACAAAATATTTTAAACTTTAAATAATTACCAACTGTTTTTAAAGAAGAAAGAGGGGTAAACTGATGATGATACAGTTCACCCCTATTTGGTGGAGAGGTGACATAGAGCTTAGGCCCACCACACTGCTCCAATGCGAGCTGACGGGCTTAGGATTATACTGTTTGATCAATTAACGATCACTATCAAATGTTGATGATAGTGACCGGTACCGACTGCTTAATGTTCCCTCCGAGGCACGGGGTTATAACACCAACAACTCCCCGACTTCGGGCTTAGAATTTTCACTGAAAATTTCTTAGAAGAAAGAAATGCTTGAATCTTCTGCTACTCAGAATTATTCCACAACCCGATCCAAGATTTGAACTCAGGACCTCGTTATTTATAGCTGAAGGCTAACCACTATACTAACGAGACAGTTTCTAAAAGATTCTAGCGGTCAATCTTACTTACTTTCATCAAAAACATATTTAAGTTTTCGGTTGACAATAACTCTTTTTTTGTTTTGTAGCAATGAAATAACATTTAAAAATTTTGCAAACTAAAATAATGGTATTCATCTGAATTTAGATAAATTACTGATATAAATAAAATACCGCCCTTTGCGGATATCATACCTAAAGCTCTGAAGTCAGCGGAAACTACGAAATGATAAGAGCTCAGTGTAAACGTGCCTAATCGTACTTATTAAATTTGATCCAATGTGGATGTTTAACAAATAATATCTTGAAAATTTAACAGTTTCAAATATGCATTTTAAACTTATTTACCTAAAACCTTTATTATACAATTGCGTAATAATGCTTGTAGGTTGTACATCCTAACGTTCAGTAACGTCAAGACTCCAGACTCTAGATACTTACTGGGTACTTTGCGTATTGTGAGCGTCTTTTCCCCCTGAATAAAGATTACGATTTCGTGACTCTACCCCTGAGAAGACATTGTCGTAATTGTGTCCAAGGCATCCCTTTATGGTGTGAGAAGTCAATTTAAAACACAATTCGCAACAATATTTTTATTTAAGACTAACTAGTGAAGAAGTCCCAATGAGATTACTTAGATCGAAATCTAAGATGGCAATCCATAGTGTAGTTAAATAAACATGTTTTACATCAATATATTATCTATTTTTTTTGGAATTTTACACTGTTTTTTCGCTAAGATTCAAATCTGGACACCTCATGCCCACAAAATGATGTAATAAACAAAAAGGAATTGCGAAGAATATTTAAAATTTAACGAGTAAGTACGAAAAGGTGAACGCCCAAAATTCTGAGAAGCAGTCAGTTACTTATTTTTTTACATTGCTGAGCAACTGAACAAGTATTAAGCAACTTACATAATATTTATTTTAAACTCTCCGTACTGAGAAACGAAGATATTGAAATTACATATTTTACCCCTCACGGAGGCTTCAACTTTTTCTTTTATAAATAAATCCTTCTTGGTAGTTGCAAGTACACCAGTCGATTCGGAGAAAAATGCAGTCTTTGATTTATGGACATCACAAGTTTTTGTATTCCTCTTTATGCGTCCAGTTAAGTTGGCAATACCTGCCAAGGGAGAACACGTTCCTTTAACCGTTATTGATTGTTGCTGCGTCGTTAAAAACCTCAAGTAAATAGTATCTAATTATGGGACTCGTTTAAGAAGGCCTAAGTATGCATCCCGTCTTTTTAAAAAGTGGTTCGAAATATTACCCGGCCATAAACTACCCCGATTATAGTTAAATATTGATTACTTGACTGCCTCGTTGGTCTAGTGGTTTGCCTATGTGGCTTCAATCACGAAGTCCTGGGTTCGATTCCTGGGTCGGGTCATGGAGTAATTCTGAACTTTTTCATTCTTCTATGAAATGTTCAGTTCACTCCACGCCCGGAGTCTGGAAGTTTTCGGTGTTACACCCCCGTGCCTCGGAGAGCACGTTAAGCCGTCGGTCCCGGTCACTGTCATCAACATCTGATAGTGATCGTTAATAAATGAACATTGTCACCCTAAGCCCGCCAACCCGCATTGGAGCAGAGCGTGGTGGGTGTTCGCTCCATATCCCCTCATCTATAAGGAGGGAGACCTGGCCCTGTAGTGGGCCGTTAATAGCCTGATAATGATGATGATGATGATTGATTACTTTTTATCTAAAAAATAGGACGTACAATACGGCTGTTGCAAGACATATTTCTTTTTTCCAAACAAATCAAACGTATAGTTACTACTTAGCTACTTGTTGAGCTTACAGTGCTGTGGGAAACAAACATCCCTAAAGACCATGCATTCAAAGTGAATAAATATTATGACCTTACTAATGAACTAACCAAAAATGGCTATGTGGTTAGTTTATACGCGGTAGAAGTGGGTGCGAGGGGTATACCAGCGAAGTCTCTCTACAACCTGCTAAAAGACCTTGACCTTACTAGAAGTGCAGTAAGCTCCATATTGGAACGAGTGTCCAAAGCTGCTCTAGTAGGGTCCTTCCGAATATGGTTGGGCAGGGAAAATAACTTGAACAGAGGAGGTGAGTGTTGACGCGCGTCACAAAGGGTACCCTTAAACCTACACCCGTGTCACAAGTCTCGGGCTCTGTTCGGAGTTTTTCTTTCAGCCACGCGATGGACCCGGCACCCGCACGGTGAATCCATGGAATGCTAAGATATTCGTCTCTCTAAACATAAAAACTAAAGAATTTGGGGTCAGAGTTAAAAAGTGCTTTGCTCTTGTAATAGACGATGGTCGAACAAATAATGAAGCTTTAACAACTGCTTGTTACATAATACCTAAATAACAAACACAAACCAAATTCATATCTCATAAGTCACAGGATTTATTGTTAGACAATTGACATGACAATAAAAAAATCTGCTACGCAATAAAGATGACTGTGTTAACAATGAACGAACTGATCCAGGGTATCACTATAGCCTCTATCCGCGTCTTTATATTCCGCTGCGATGGCACGTTACTGATTGCGCCTGACAGGATAATGACATCCTCCCGCATCACACGTTGGTACTTGCGCGAATTATCCGATCGTACACCTATCGTAAGGGCACATAATCACTCGTTTTAAATCATTGTAGCACGTACAAGAAACAAAGATCCCTCAGCCTATTAACGGCCCAATATATGGATAGGCCTCCCTTCAAAGCGTACCACTACGCCGTTCCAATGCGGGTTAGCGAGCTGTGACTGAACGCGAGCACGAAGTACGGGGGAGTAACACCATCAACTTCCGAGGCTTGGATTAGAAGAATAAAAAACTCAAAATTATTTTTTAACCCGACCCAGACGTCGAAAACGTTCGTGATCAAAGCCACATTTTCTTTTTTTTTTTATCGACTACAAGTTGGCCCTTGACTGCTATCACACCCGATGTTAAGTGATGATGCAATCTAAGATGGAAGCGGGCTAACTTGTTAGGAGTAGGATGAAATCCGAACCCCTATCGGTTTCTACACGACATCGTACCGGAACGCTATATCGCTTGGCGGTACGTCTTTGTCGGTAGGGTGGTAACTAGCCACGCCGAAAGCCTCTCACCAGCCAGACCAAGGCAAATTGAGAAAAATCTCAATCTGCCCCACCGGGAATCGAACCCAGGACCTCCGTCTTATAAATCCACCGCGCATACCACTGCGCCACGGAGGTCATCATAAGCTAAACACTAGACCAACGAGGCATTCAAAACATAGATTGCAAGATGAGAATACTCTTACGATTGAATCTGATACGATATCCAAATGACAAAGATGATAGACGCAATTGGATCGGCTTTCAACTACACACGAGAGTAGATTCAATTATACAAGAAGTAAAATGAATAATTATATGCAATAATATACAAATTAATATTATTAATGAAAAGACGAAATGTGGAGTATATTGCTCTTCTTGACTACCTTCCGAGCCTGTAGTAGAGTCACTACTAATAGACATGACGTTTTCAAAGGGCCTGTAAACTAAACCTAAGTATTTGAAATAAACGAATTTGATACTTTTAAAAAATTTTCTTGCATAAAATTTTTTAACAAAAAATAGAACCGATTCAAAACGCACTAAAAAGTAAAAAATAACAAATGTTCCTTAAACTTGGCTGGCACCGACTCTTATATATGCTTAAGTAAATTAAAGCAACTAAATGACACAGTTATTTTTTACTTTTTAGTGCGTTTTGAGTCGGTTCTATTTTTTGTTAAAAATTTTTATTTCTTACTTTTTAGTGATTTATTGCCACGTAACGTACTCGTACTATACTGTCATAGTATATTATACGGCACTAGCAGCCAAAAAGCTACCGATACCGAGACAAAAACCGAAATCGCTGTCAGCGTGCCTCCAAAATTTGAAGAGTTCCTTCAATTTCCTCAGGATATCATCATCAGATCCTAACATATGGACAATGGGACCACCTTGGATGTATGCCCTTTCTAATAAAAAAATAATTATTAAAATCGGACCACACTGTAAAAAGTTATGCGTGGTCATACATAAAAAAAATATATATACGTGTCGAATTGAGAACCTCCTCCGTTTTTTTTTCGTCGGATAAAAATGGGCAAAATTGTCAACAATCAATCCTAGGCATTTCAGTAAACCAACTTAGAAAGAGCATAGAAGGTATTACAGCAATATATCTATTACTTTTTATGTGAGGGAGTAATGATTGCATTTAAATGCATTTTGAATGCACTTACTTTTATTTAATATGGGAACAAACACTTGCTGGATTTAAGAAACTGACATTTAAACTATGACCGAATTATAAAAAGGTTATCACAGCAGTATAAAAACTTTCAATTAAGTAAGATAATGTTATCTACAAGTTTTTTATCTACTATTCGATATACAGCATACTTATTTCTGTAACCAAAAAACCCTACAGACGTCTTCGAACATTGTCTTTTATTTAAGAACTTATGTATGGTTGTTTGCATTTCAAAAATATTAGAGTTTTGGGGTTTAGAAACTTTTTAGGATATAGTTACAAATGACATGTGCAAAGAAACTAAAAGAACTGAAAATATAAAAATGTCCTGAAACCCTACTCCAAGGACACCTAATTTTAAATTATAAAACAATACTTTATATTGTTCTAGCTGATATTTGCTGGATTTTTTTTGATTATTTAAATTGAATAGACATTAATTGATTATTATGATATTGTATAGTTGTAATTAAAAGTATAAGAAACTTAGCATAATCTATACAGATAATAAAATAGTAACGAAGTCAATTCTGTACATTGATTTTTTTAAAAGTAAGTGGGATGATACAGATCTCAAAACAACTATTTTTAAAATTTTTGTCTGTTTGTCTGTATGTCTGTACGCGCATCATTTATAAACCAGTGGACCGGTTTGCATACGGTTTTTTACAGGTACAGCTTAGCTCTGAGCAGGCTTTAGGTTTCATTGAGATTGGACGTAAGAGAAAAAATTAAGATAAAAGCCGAATTTCACTAAAGACGAAATTCCGACGAAAGTAGTAAATTAATTCAAATGAAGCTTGGCACGATTAGAGTACATACTACAAGGAGAGATATAGATAGGATACTGAGTAGATATTCCGTAAATCTGTACCGTTCTCTTAGGCGAAAGCTTGAAAGTCTACGCGAATGAAGTCGCGGGCTTCCACTGGTCACAAATAAATAATTTTTTATTTATTTGTGACTAGTGATTTTTAATTCAAATAATTATTTCTTATTTTTCAGGTTTTCTCACCGCCCTTAATTGTTACAACGTAAAATGGGTGACTCGTGTCCAAGACTCCTTTACGGCAGCAAAAATATTGGCCCTGCTCGTTACCTTCTTCGGAAGTTTAGTTTATTTATTCTCGGCGCATACGGAGAACTTGGAGAATATAATGGAAGGCACTGTTACCGATCCAGGAAAAATCGCTATTGCATTCTACACTGGACTATTTTCGTATTCCGGTTGGAATTACCTTAATTTCGTTACCGAAGAACTGAAAGAGCCATACAAGTAAGTTACATACATAACATAAACATCACGCCTTGTTCCCATATGGGTAGGCAGAGACCACATCCCTTCATTTGCCACGGCCCTTGCATACTTCCTTAGCTTCTTCCACTCTCATTAATCCTTTCATACAAGTTCATCGGTTTAGGGTACTCTTGACCTGGCCATTATTTAAAATGTCCTGAATTTGGTCCAGGAACATTCGCCTAGGCCTTCCTCTTCCAACATTTCCATTCACCCTCGCCTTATAAATCTCTTTTGTTAATCTTCTTTCATCCATTCTCTCTACATGTCCAAACCATCTAAGCATCCCTTTCTCAATTTTAGTCACTACATCTTCTTTTACACCACACTTTTCTCTTATCACACTATTTTTAACTCTGTCACACAGTTTTAACCCGCACATACTCCTCAATGCTCTCATCTCTACCGTTAAGTAAATTCCTAATAATAATCTCTACAGCTAAGTAAGTTCCCAATAAATATTTATTGCCTCGTTGGTCTGGTGGTAAGCCTATGCGGCTTCCATCAGGATTGCTGGATTGAATCCTTGACCAGGATGTCGAATTATTCTAAGTTGTTTTTCTTCTAAGAGTATTTTAGTATTATAAATAAGCTAGGAGTCGGGAATTGATATTGATAATCACCTATAATATAGTCATCCTTAACGACTGACTACGAACTAAACATCATCATCATCATCATCATTATCAGCCAATGGACGTCCACTGCTGGACATAGGCCTTTTTTAGGGACTTCCAAACACAACGATCCCGAGCCGCATGTGCCCAACGGCTCCTTGCGATTGATGTCATCAGTCCCCCTGGTGGGGGGTCGACCAACACTGCGCTTTCCGGTGCGGGGTCGCCATTCTAGCACCTTCGGCCCCCAACGTCCATCAGCTGTTCGAACCACGTGCCCCGCCCATTGCCACTTCAGTTCTGCGACTCGCTGAGCTATGTCGGTTATTTTGGTTCTTCTGCGAACTAAACATACAACAACATTATAAGCTAAGTAAAACCTAAAGTACCTAATCAATAGGTACCATTTATAATTATCAGCAAAATAATAATTTTCCTCTTTTGCTTCCTTTAACTAATTAACTAAGGGAGACATAATAGTTGTTTCTATTCTTTTGATATAATTAGCTAAATACGTACATATGTTTTGTATTTAATTTTGTTTACTTATACATACATACATAACATCCCTTATTTCCATAGGGGTAGGTAGAGACCACATCCCTCCACCTGTCACGGTCCTCGCATACATCCTTAGCTTCTTCCCCCCTCATTAATCCTTTCATACAAGTTCGTCGGTTTAAGGTTACTCTTGACCTGGCCATTATTTAAAATGACCTGAATTCTCATAATATAAATGACTTAATCCAAATTTAATTACTAAATAACTTAACTGTGCTGATCCCATAAATAGATTATAATTATAATAAGTTTTATTTTCGTAAATTTATTGAAGTATTTTTCAACATTTCAGAAATCTACCACGCGCCATCTGTATCTCGATGCCCGTAGTAACACTGGTGTACGCGCTAACCAATGTGGCGTACTTCGCTGTGTTGACCAAAACAGAAATAATGTCGTCGGAAGCTGTCGCTGTGGCCTTCAGCGACAAAATACTGGGCGTCATGTCGTGGATAATGCCTGTGTTTGTGGCCTTGTGCACGTTCGGATCCCTCAATGGCGCGATCTACACATCCTCTAGGCTTTTCTTTGTTGGAGCTAGGAACGGACATTTGCCATTGGCGATTTCATTGATTGATATAAAGCGACTGACGCCTGTGCCTTCTCTAATTTTTATGGTAAGTTTCCATTCATAAGAATTCTCCATTCCATTGCATAAGAAGTTTATACACTCACCGGTATAGATCTTCAAAAGATCCTAAAAAATTCTAACACCTAAATTGCTTTGATTGAGATGTATTTCTAAGACTTTTAGATTATTTTAGGATATCTCCAATAAATAAGGTTTATTTACGTTATACATATTCTATATGTTCCTATCTAAAATAACGTTTAATTTGCGTAATAAGCAAATTACACATGAAAATAAAGACGGTCGACATGTAGTAGGTAGGTATGTATGTCTGTCTAGCCGCATTTACTAATATTTACATTTTATTGGGGCTAATTTTTGAGTGAAATATTTTTTTTTACTATTAAAAAAGCTTTATTTTCTTTAGTAATATAATAATAACAAGTGCCCATCATAACAGTAATTTTCAGTAATTTATTATTACTATAACCGGTCTATACAATAAAGAATTGACTCGGTAACGTCAAAAACACTTTTGCTTATATTTTTTAAACGGCGCTCATAAGACTAGGTAATAAGCTGTACTTTTTAAAAATCATAGTTCCTAATAGTATGTTGCCATCGAAGTTTTCTACGTCAAGGACGTTACCTAAAATCTACTAAGGGCTTAGTTACTTCGTTAAATAAACTTAAACCGGCACCGTTTTGAAGTCTGTTTTATTTTTATTATTTCAGTGTGTGGTGACATTACTGCTGCTAACATTGAACGACGTGGAAGCCCTCATGGTGTACGTCACAGCAGTAGAAGCCATATTCATATTCTGTTCAGTAGCCGGGCTCCTCTGGATGCGGTACAGTCGACCAGACCTGATGCGACCCATTCGAGTCAATTTACTATTACCAATAACATTCCTAATTGTATGTACATTCCTCATAGTGTTCTCATGCTTTACACGCCCCATGGAAGTTGGCGTCGGTGTTGCGTTCATCGCTCTAGGTGTACCGATCTTTTACGTGTTCATCATGTGGAAACATAAACCGAGGTGGATGGTCAGGTTTTGTGACAGCTTCAATGTGACTTGCTCAAAAATGTTTTTAAGCTTACCGGAGAATTCTAAAGAGTTATGATTGATATATGATATGACATTTTGATTTGACGTGTGAAGGTTTCGCTGTTTATGTCAAACGTTTAAATCGTTCGATTATTTTTTTTATATTATTAACTCATAGATTAAAGACAACTAGATGGAGCCTATAGCGTGTCCACTCGTGAGACAGCAAGACAGCCTTATTGACATGACATGTCAACATTTAAAGTCCAGCATGAAACGTTACATTTTAAAATATCGTAAAATACGAAATATTATTTTATATATGATAGTTTAGTAGACGCATAATACATGAAATTTGCTAAAAAACAACATATCTAAGCTTTAAATCATCAATCAATGAAGTATATGCCTACTTACGTATGAAACGTAATTCCTTCGATTTTCCGTTCGCTGCCACTTTTGCTGCCGAAAATACTACAGCCCACCACGTTAGCACGATAACGTTTAAATTAATGCCGTAACCGCAAAATTATATTATTTATCAGCAAATTTAAAAAAAAGCTAATAATTGCTCAGATAATGTCTTTTGTTTGTCACAAACTCTACTCTTGACAAACAATGAAAACGAACACGCTGAAAGGGACAAAAAATAATCTTGTGTCACTTTCTAACACAGGCCGAATGAAATAAGTCTGTCACGCTCTTCAACCTACAGCCGCGTTATGACTCCATCTAGTTGTCTTTAATCTATGTGTTAACTACTCGATTATTACGTCACGGACATAGTATGGTAAGCTGTAGATTTTATGTTGTGTGTTTATAATTTATATGTGTATTTTGTAATGACATATTGTAGATTCGAGATCTCTTGAAGATATTACTATTTTCAGTAAACCTTTTTCTAGTTAAGGTTAGTGGCCCACCTTATCTAATTACCCTTACCTAATGACTCATTTATGCTAATGGCTTTTGACAACACCATCAATGATATGGCTGTTTTATAGGTTCGTGAGACATTGCTGACTGAGTTGTTTGGCAATATCATCATCATCATTATCAGCCTATTAGCTGCCCACTACAGGGCCAGGCCTCCCTTCTTACAGAGAGGGGATATGGAGCGTACACCCACCACGCTGCTCCAATGCGGGTTGGCGGGCTTAGGGTGATAATGTTTCATGTATTAACGATCACCTTCAGATGTTGATGACAGTGACGAGATGACGTTAAGCCGTCGGTCCCGGTCACGGGGGTGTAACACCACCAACTTCCCGACTCCGAGCTTGGATTGTACTGAGAATTTCATAGAAAATTAAAAATCTCAGAACTTTTCCATGACCGACCCGACCCAGGAATCGAACCCAGGACCTCGTGATCGAAGTCAGATAGGCTAACCATTAGACAAACGAGGCAGTCTCTAAAAGCTAGAGCGGTGCCGCTTTGCTAGTCTTTGTAAAACTGACAATAGGCGGAACACGGTCGACCGCGAGCCGAATGCTCGACGCATGCTCGTTCGTTCTCCGCTCCTAAATGTAGATGCACCTTAGCATGTAAACATATGTATTCGTCGTAGGATTGTATAACATTATTCAATGCAAGACTGAAGAATATACGGCCTTATAACTAACTAGCATCACAGCAGTGAAAGAATTTTACTAACCGGTTAAGTAGTTTCGAAGCCTATTCAATGCAATTAAACAATCAAACCTTTTCTCTTTATAATATTAATTTTTTTTTCTATTACAAGTTGGCCCTTGACTGCTATCACACCTGATGTTAAGTGGAACGAAAATCCACACCCCTTTCGGTTTCTACACGACATCGTAGCGGAACGTTAAATCGCTTGGCGATACGTCTTTATTGGTCGAGTGGTAACTAGCCACGGCGAAAGCCTCCCACCAGCCAGACCAAGACATATTAAGAAAAATCTCAATATGCCCCGCCAGGAATCGAACCCAGGACCTCCGTCTTATAAATCCACCGCACATACCACTGCGCCACGGAGGCCGTCATTAATATAGCCAAGCAACAACGATAGTGATTGATACAATATAAAAAAGCTTAGATATAATTTTAATAGGTTTTTTATTTTTAAATACAGTGGTGACTCGGTTGTCGTGAGTTCAGGTATAATGGTTATACAAAAAAAGGAACAAAATTGATATTATCATGAAAAATGACAAATATTCTCTAAGATGAATTTAGTTTCTACTTTTATTTTTATTATTATAGCTTGCGTAAGCTCCGAGACGAATAGTATTATGTATTAATAGGTACATAGTTCTTAGATGAGGATCGCGTATCTCATAGATGTAAGACTTCTCACAGATTTCGTCAAACCATAGATTAACTATGGTGTATTATTGAAGTACGTTGTAAGTATCGACAAGAGAATCTTTTCACGCTGGGGTATAAGTCGCGTGGCGATATACGTGCGCTTGTAGTTTGTGACAAACCACCCTCACCCTTGGCGAGAGCTGTTCAATTAGGCTAAACGCAGACTGGCGCAGAGTCAAAGCGAAACGACGCGTCATCATTTTGGCCAAATCCACCACTAAAGTACAAAGTTGCATTAAACAAAAATAAAATCGAGCGCCCGCCGCGCGTCGCTATATTTTGATTTTTCTATATTTTAATAGTTACAACTTTGTACCATATTGTTTTAAAAGAGAGATGAGTTTGTTTTTAACGAACTTGACGCTTCACTTCGCTTCCAATCTTCAAAATTCCAATGAGTTTGAGACCAACATAATATTGAACGCTTTAAATGTTTGATGGTGTTATTTATTGTGCGCTCGCGAGCGTTGTAATGTAAGGCTTTAGATCTGTTTGTCAATTATTATTATTATGAAGCTTTTACTTTTATAGTAAGATTAAGTTTGTATTAAACTTTGAAATTATAATAAAAATATTGTATACAAAATGTTTCTGTCTATTTATTTGCCACATTAAAATATATAAATAAATTTGCAGCAGCATTCATGTGAAATTTAGTTATTTGGACACCTTTTATCACACCGATTTGAAAATTAACATAACTAATTAGTACAAATATGTTCTTCTAGATAAGTAGAATCTTCTTCTTAAGCATTTCTTCCAGTCGGAAATTATGGTTTGTGTGTATGACGGTGCCTGCGTCACCGCAACACCTAGCAAGAAATCAGTAAACAACACGTGCACCAACCACGCCCTCTTGCGGCTGCGCATCGTTTCATAACCCACTCACCCCAGTACTTGAGTCATTCTAACTTGTATAAAAAAGCGGGTCTACAATTGGTGGGCAGTCTTGACTCTAGCGTAGCGCAGTGCACACGTTGTACTTTGCCAATAACTTAACCTAGACAACTATGATAATGAATTTGTGCAAACGAATTAACTATTATTCTCAGATTGAATCGCAGTATCTTGGGGTTACATTCATTAACACGAGACGTTACTTATCATTGTAATAACATAATTTGGCAGTAGTAATTTACTATTCATTGTGTTGCTGTTAATTATTCTTGCAGTTACCTATTTGTGGTTTAGTTATAATTACTTGGAATACAAAGGCTTATCCTATTATTTTATTTACTATGTCCGACATGTACATTTCAGACTAGGGTTAATAACACATTCTAGCTGTGCTTGCTTGTGCAAATGTTTTTGTACTTAAAGCGCCTTTTGTTTTTAAGTAGTAAATACATACACTTTGCTATAAAATTTAAGCAGGCGGCTGTCTCATGGATTGGACTAGGAACAGGGATATGGAGAGTGTTCTGAAGAGCTGTTTAACCTAATACCACCGTCAGGATTCTCTGCCCGTACCTCACGCCGCAGAAACAAATTCATCCTCACCATCTGGATGCCTGGTACAGTACTACCATCCGTTATACTAGGTCTTTTCTGCCACGCACTTCTAAGATATGGAACGAGCTTCCATCCTCGGTGTTCCCACATTCTTACAATTTGGGGATTTTCAAAGGGAGAGTTAATAAACATCTCAAAGGCCGGCAACGCATCAGTGGCGCCTCTGGTGTCGCAGTTGTTCATGGGCGGCGGTAGTCACTTAACATCAGGTGATCCGCTTGCTCGTTTGCTCGCTATTTTTATATAAAAAAAAAAAAAACTAGCCATTTGGCTCAAGTAGGTGTGAAGTTTGTGGAAACATTAAAACAAACAAATTTATTTAATATGATAGGAAGTTAAGAACTGTTTGGTAAGAGCGTTTAGATTTAAGAGCTATGTTCTCCATGATATCTTTTACAGGGCAAGCTGCATTCCCAATGCAACTACTTTACCTATATTTATGTATGAAAATGTTTTTGGTGGGATTAGAAATTAGGCAAGCAACCGGCAAGCTGTTGTGTTACCATAGTCGATCACGTCTTTGTCCAGTTTGATGCCAGTTAGTTAAATACCTCGTTAGTCCTGTGGTTAGTTTATGTGGTTCGAGTGTTATTAGTCCTGGTTGATTAAATGTTGAGTTTGACTTTCTTCAAAGAAATTCTCAGCCTTTGAGAAGTTGGTTGCGTAGCGTGTTACACCCTGTGTGGTTCCGGTCTGAGTAGGTGTAAGTAGTATAACCTTCTAAAATATAACCTTATACCATAGACCATAACTATTAACTCGTACAATCTGAAAGTACCTACTCTTTAGAAAAAAAAGCAAGAACATCTTGGACAGAGGTAGGTAATTTTAATCTAACGATCAATAAATTAAGGATTCTGTAATAATTTCTATGAACTTTCTTATCTGACAAGGAGGTTTCAAGCGTTCACTTGGGCTCAACCAGCGCTTATCGGTACGTATTACGGTATTTAACGGATAAAGTCACAGGCAGTGTAAGTGGCGGACAAAACAGCAAAACATTATGCGAATTCAATAGAGCGTGTAACTAACACGTAAGAACGTCTCTAGTCGTTATAAAGCACGTCGAGCTTGGCAACGCCGTCTCTATTGTTCGAACAGAGGAAATTAAGGTTTCATAACCATTACGGAACTGAAAATCACGTCCGCCGGCCGTTGCCCGGCAAAAAATCACTTGAACAAATATAATGGCCAAGGATACCGTTTTCAATAACGCATAACCTAATGTTTGTTTCAGGAACTCGGATCGTTAAGTTAAGTTACGTTTGAGCAGGTTAAGGCCAACTGTTTTGTTGAGATGTTGGGCCAGAGGTTTTCTTCTACGGCTTTGTATAATGAAGTCCTAGGTTTATTATGATATATTAAAGTTTCACGCTCTACTAGGAAATTCTATAGCGTGGATTTATAACATTGATAGTTTTAGGCCTGTGTGCACCAAGATTTCGGTTATCATAACCAACGGTTAACATAAGCTAAACATAAAATTTACTGTTCACGACAACCCGTACACCGGTTAAGGACGTAAACTGGGCGGTAATCTTAACCGAGCTTACATTAGTGTTACACCAACGTCCGCGGTCTTCGTAGTGCACTTTATTATACGGTCTTTGTTATTTTCATTTACATCTGATAATGCTCATTATACTTGTAGGGCCAAACGTTATATGGAGGTCAGGTCATATGGGAAGAAGCATCCGCTTCATGCGAGTTCTATTCGGACTCGAACTCGAAGAAAATATATATATTATGTAGTGCCTTTTCTATAAATTCTATTATAATAGCAATACGCAAAATTAAAAGTTGAAATTTCAAAATTATTGAACGATTTTTATTAAAGTAAGCCTCACTTAATCTCAATGCGCACTTCAGGTTCAAGTTTAACGACCTCTCGTGTTATCTAGGAATAATGAAATAACGTTCCAGTTTACACTTGTGCACTGGATACGACTGATCCGATTCAGAGGATATGGCAAATTAAATTGTCTGAATAACTAACACACTTTTTCAATACGGTATTTAACAAATAGATATATGGTTGTAACTATGAATAAACTTGATATTGCTTGTAATATTATATACGTGTGTAAAACTGTATGACTGTAAAAAGAGTCGCTCAGAGGGCGATAGAGAGAGGACAAGTACGAGTATGTCCTGAGTATATTTCTTAAAAAAGCCATATGACATAAGACTTATGTACATCAAGAAACTGCAAAGCTGAGGTCTGATGAGGAAATTATGGTCATGAGGTAGAATTGAACGGCATTTCAATCTTACCCTCTACATCAATGATTCTCAAACACTGTGCCGCCAAATTTCGAAAGTGTGCCGCCAAATTTTGCAAATATATAATAAAGTTAATATTTTTAAAATTATATCATTTAAACAGAAAACTATTTTTAACATGAATATATAAATCCACAAAAAAAAATTATTTTATTATTTGCTTCCAAAATTTGTGATTCACTTTGCGTCGCATTTTTCAGGAACAGCGCTTAGCGACGCAAAGCGGGGTCTTGGTGTATTTAAAATTTAATAAACTATTTATGCAGTGTGTTGTAGTAAGTAAATCATTTTTATCTTTTTCTTTGTGTGCCCCCAAATTTTGAAATCATTAAATGTGTGCCGCAACAAAATAAGGTTGAGAATCATTGCTCTACATCATCACCTGAAAGTATAGTGTTGTTTGTTGGCGGACTGATGACAACAAGCGAGTTGCAGGCTTTCGCTGTATGAAGACGGAAGATTCTGACATTGCATGTGACATCTTTTTAAGTCAGCACTTTGTGATCCGAGGCCAGCTAGGCAAACCGGGTAGGATACTTATAAATACATAGAAAATTATGAACAAGTACAAGTACAAAGGATTTGCTCTTATTTTCCCAGATAAAAACTGATTTACTTAAGTATGTAGTGCCCAAGTGCTACGGTTAAGTACTCGTAGGTAGGGTACTATCCAAAGTTTCTATAAAATGTTAAGTTATATGGCAAGTACGTAGATACATCACATAAACCGGGAGAAACATATTTTGCTTGTAAAATATTTGTACAAGTTGATAAATCCATGAATATTTGAACATCAATATCATCAGTTTCCCAAAGGGTGTCTTATCAATGTTATATGGGTACTATGTACAGGTATTCCAAATCATGAAAATAGTAGATAAAATTACGAGGAGGAAAATAGTCATAAAAATATCATTAGTAGACAGCGATTTAGATAATATTCTAACATAGTTTGTTGCTATCTGCCTTGTTTGCTATTAAAAAGTAATTCTTGCAATTCATATTATATCCAACCACGTTTATTGACTTCATATTAACGCTGTAACGGCCTAATGTCAGCTGCACTTCTCAGGGACAATGTGAAAACGCTAAGGAATAAACTATCTGTACCTACCTTACTTACCTAAAACCTATGTAAAATTTTTTTTAATAAAAAATAGAACCGACTCAAAACGCACTTAAAAGTAAAAAATAACTGTGTCATTCAGTTGCTCTATTTTTTTATCGCCACGTAACATACTCGTACTATACTCTCATGGTATATTATACGGCACTAGTAGCCAAAAAGCTACCGATACTTATACAAAAACCGAAATCGCTGTAAGTGTGCCTATTAAACTTGAAGAGTTCCTTCAATTTTCCCAGGATATCCTGATCAGATCCTAACATGATGACTATGGGACCATCTTGGAATTGTGCCCTTTCTAATAAAAAAAATTATCAAAATCGGACAACTCTGTAAAAAGTTATTCGTGGTCATACATAAAAAAAAATATATACGTGTCAAATTGAGAACCTCCTCCGTTTTTTTTCGTCGGTTAAAAACTAAATTAACTGAGAGAGGTATATTTCGTAAGTCATTATAATATTGGCAGAATTCATACCTTGTCTTCCAGTACGGACAGTATGAGGACAATTTGGACGAAATATATCTTACTTATAAGGGATATTGAAGGAGGAAGACCACGGCAAACGTTCCTGGATCAAATCCAGGATATTCTGATTTAGGAGAAAAGTACCCTATACCGACGTACTTGCATGAAAGCTTTAATGAAATTGGAGGAAGCGTGAGATATATGCAAGGATCGTTGCAAGGACATGGTCCCTGCCTACCTCTATGGGTATGTATATATCTCACCCGTCTTTCCAAACTCCATATATTTTGAATCAGTTTTTAAAATGGTTATACAATCATTCTGGGCAGCGTTTTTGATGAGAGCTTTTAGTCAGCTTTATTTCATTCTCGTCATATTTCAACAAATTGATAAAAATACTAATAAAAATTATCTAAATAAAAATATAACCGACTCAAAACGCACTAAAAAGTAAAAAATAACTGTGTCATTTACTTGCTTTAATTTACTTAAGCATATCTAAGTGGTGCCAGAAGTTAAGAACATTTATTTTGGAAAAATTGTGGGTTCAAAAGGTAAAACCTTGCTGGCAGAAAATGCTTAAGTAAATTAAAGACTAAATGACATTATTTTTCCTTTTTACTTAGTCGGTTCTATCTTTTATGTTTACTTTTTTGATTATGCCAGGTAGTACTCGTAATATACTGTCTTAGTTTTTTATCGACACTAGTTGGCCCAAAAAGCTATCATACCAGATAAAAAGCGAAATGCGGTAAGTCTAAGATGGAAGCGTTCCTTCAACTTCCCCAGGATATGATCAAATCCACATTCCTCTTTCTATAAAAAAAGAATTATCAAAATCGGACAACTCTGTAAAAAATTATGCGTGGTCATACATAAAAAAAAATATATACGTGTCGAATTAAGAACCTCCTCCGTTTTTTTTCGTCGGTCAATGAAAACTACATTGTTGTTTAAAAGATCTAAGCGTCATCGCGAACGGCTGGAAGAAGGTAAGCTTGAAAAAGCGGAAAAGGTAAAACCGATAGAAAATGCCTCAAGAGTCAAGACATTAAGTTTCCTCTTACAGTCAGCATCTCTCTGTAATGTATTCTTTCACATGAGAGGTAGGAACTAAGAAGGGCGTTGTGTAAAAGTACAAAATTCAATTCAAGTTTCAACATTACCTGTCAAAACACTTTAATAATTTGATAGTAAGTAACTATTTCATAAAAAATGTAGGTAACGGTATTTATTTAACGTTGTAACACGCGGTAAAGGTATGCAAATATCCGCTAAAAATGGTGTAGTTTCCTATCTATGTATATTAGGAATTCTTGAAATTGGGACGAACAAACATATAAAATCGAATAGATAAACTAGATATATATGTATATAGTTACTATTCGCATGACCGGATCTGATATTTCCGGAGTTCTAGAACGTACATGTAGGTATCATAAACCGTCTCAAAATTTTGAGATTCATTATCATCATCACTATCAGCCTATTAACGGCCTACTACAGGGCCAGACCTCCCTCCTTATAGGAGAGGGGATATGAAGCGTACACCCACCACGCTGCTCCAATGCGCGTTGGCGGGCTTAGGGTGATAATGTTTCATTTATTAACGATCACTATCTTCAACATCTGATGTTGATGATAGTAACTGGGACCGATGGCTTAACGTGCTCTCCGAGGCACGGGGGTATACCACCAACTTCCAAACTCCGAGCTTGGAATGTACTGAACATTTCATGAAATGAAAAAGTTCAGAAATATTCCGACCCAGGAATCGAACCCAGGACCTCGTGATCGAAGCCACATAGGCTAACCACTAGACCAACGAGTATTTTGATATTACTTGGTAGTTATCTTAAATTCGAATTATTCTATTTCTCCAACTAAATCTGGTGATAATTCGAGCAGAGATGGCGAACGTTAACCGGTCACGAAGTCGCGCACTGTTCAGCATTTTTCTCTCTGTCTTGTTTGAAATTCTTTACAACCTATACTTGTACTAGATTAAATAGATGATATTGAAGAAGAAAATCTTTACCGGAAACATTAGGTACAAGCAGTCTGGGATTCTCTAAATATTGTTTACTACTTCAGGATATTGCTCATAATAACAGTTTTTTTATAATAACGCCTGGAATTTGTATTTACAAACAACACGTTGCCGGTTTATTACCAACGTAACAGTTATATTCCTTACAATATAAATATGTATCTGTTATGTTCTTAACGTACTTACATTATTTACTTAGTCATAACCATAATAATATAAAACGTTAGATCGAATGTTTCTGTACATTCGATATTAAATCGATTTGAAATATCTCTTATCGAAATATCGATTATTATGATCAGACAATTTAATCCACAATATTGCCAATTATGTTGTTTCTAATAATGATATGGTAAAAGAGGTATGTGATGATTTGATACATGACAGGTGGATGGAAGAGACTGACATATTATGCCGGCCCCACTTTTGTGGGATAAGGACAAGATGTTTGTTGCTGTGTAGATTTACTTCGGATTTATACTTTCACCACAGTGTCTCCCAAAGAAAATTCGGAGACAGAAGCACAAACGACTTTTTGAGGGGCTCTGTGGAATGGATTAAACGGTGAAAGATATGCCTTAGTCCAGGAGTTTCAGTGACTGTGGGAGGCTTAAAAACAGGTGTTTGTGGCGTTTTTTTAGAAAGCGATTGAGCTCATTAAGATTGAAGATTTAAATGTGGCGTTGGATATAAAACTTTATGGATATCAGCATTAATTAACCAAAAAATTGAGCCGACTGTAAAACGAACTAAAAAGCATCATCGAGTTGCTATAACTTACTTAAGCATGTCTATGAAGTCAGTGCCTCCTTTTTTTAAAGTCGGTTAAAAATGAACCAAATGCTCGCCTCACATCACGCAAGAATTAACTTTGAACCGTTTCAACATAGACGCAGTATTATACGCTCTAACTTCTACTACGTCCTATAAAAAAGTAAGAGATTCTATCACTTTAACCATTCAATAGCACTTATACGATTATGTCTCCCAGAAAATTAAAGTAAGGAAGTACTTAATTAGCTATTTCAGTATAATATATCTACGTAGTAACTGTGTAGCATGGACACTAACACAAGCAATCTGCAGTAAACTTGAAACGTTCGAGATGTGGGTACATAGGCGCATGCTGCGTATATCGTGGAAGAATCGCATTCGCAATGCCATTGTGCTACAGATAATGGAGAAGCGCAAAGAGATTCTGCAGTGCTTATAATGAAGAAAGCTCGAGTACCTGGGCCATATAATGCAAAACTCAAAATATGATATGCTCCAGCTCATTATCCAGGCCAAGATAAACGGCTGACGAATACCTGGTCCAAAACTTAAGCCAGTGGTTTAACATGAGCTCCATAACACTGTTTCGTGGAGCAGCTAATAAAGTAAAAATAGCTTTAAAGGTTGCTAACCTATGGCACTACAAGAAGCAGTAACTGTGTAAGTAGTAGACATAATTCTAAGCCGAAGATGCTTGCCAAGATGATAGCCAAGTGGCCAAGTGTTAACGACAAAATACTATTTTTTTATTGTATAGGCTAGCGCTTGGCATTTACATTTTATTACACTTTAACTTTTAACAAAATTACGATCACGCCTTGCCTAGAAGGTGCCTATTCACTCTTGCTAACTATATATAATACGCCGATAGAATGCAGGTGAGCCTAGAAGGTGACTTGAAGATACCCATATGTAGGTGGTAGGGAAAACTTGAGCTCGAAAGGCATTCCATATTCTCGCAGTTCGAATCAGGAACGAGGAACCGAAACGTTTTGTAGGCTTCCATGGAGTATCGACTACGTATGGGTGCAGAACTTACATGAGGAGTTGAAATGTGCCTAACATATTCTTAGAAATGTAGTTTTCTCACAGGCCGGGAAAGTCGGGAGTCTGGATAGTTAAATAAAATATTGATTCTAGATATCTGCGATGCGACGGTAGCTGGTATGTTTGTTGTTGAATGGTAAATAAAAATATGTATAACAGTGATCGTGCAATATCATTGGAAATTTAATAAAATATTATTATTGGTGTCGGTTTAATATTGAGATTGTTATTATGGATATTTTTTGCGTTTAATTTATTTACATTTATACATTTTATTTTAATTTTTACAATGTTGTTATTCTCCTCTGTAGTTATCCTTATTTGTGAGGGCGGTAACCACCTTCACATACAAATACCACTATATGCAATAAAAACATATTAAAAGTTATAAAAAAACCGCACCAGGAACGCGCCATTTCAGTAGCTAATGTGGTACTGCCACAGTATTATAGATATACTGTGTACTTCCTTCTATATCTGACCTTTGAACCAACAGCCATGAAAACAGAAATAGGAAATACATACAGAGACGAATACCTTAGCATTCCATGGATTCACCGTGCGGGTGCCGGGTTCATCGCGTGGCTGAGAGAAAAACTCCGAACAGAGCCCGGCCAAATTCGGAAAGACCCTAATAGAGCAGCTTTGGACACTCGTTCCAATATGGAGCTTTCTGCACTTCTAATAAGGCCAAGGTCTTTTAGCAGGTTATAGAGAGACTTCGCTGGTATACCTCTCGCACCCACTTCTACCGTGTATAAACTAACCACATAGCCATTTTTAGTTAGTTCATTAGTAAGGTATATAAGGTTCCTAGATTCGAGTCTTGTGACAGTGTAGGTGGGGTAAGGTGACCCAATTAAAAATTAAAATTTTCTGTCTCGATTCCTTTCTCAATTGAACTATATTACTAGCCTAGATTCTGAACGTGGGGGGTAACACCCATTTGTAGGCATTTGAGACTTTCAGCAGGGCAATAGAAGATCCAGAGAAAAATAGAGAGTAGATAATTTTAACACAACAAAAAAGTCCTTCATTTTAGTAATTTATAAAAAACAACAATAAATTGAAGTGTCGTTAATGATAGTTAATGTAAACAATAACAACTAGGTGAGTAGACTGTTTTCTTAGAACGGCTAATCCAGAAATATCAGATAAAATAAGGTAAACAACTACTTGCTTAAGCAACCGCCTACTGAGCAATATCAATAACAAAGTCATTTACAATATGTTTCTATAATCTTGTCTCTAATCTATCTATGCATTCAAGATGTCGATACTATCTGAAAATAATTAATAGGTAACTTTAATGAAAATTAAATACGAGAAAGCAGTGTAGAAAAATTTATGAATAGGTAAAATGCCAAAGCTCCGAACGATCCATTCGTTTACGGTTTCGTCTCTGTGTCTGCCAGTCTTTCTTCTCAGGAGATTAAATCCAGTGTAGATAAACCATCTTCAGTGTATTAAGTAGTTATAATTAATTTTTTCACAAAAATCTTGGGTCGTCTAAAGTAGCTGCGCCATTGGTTAATTGATAAATTATTGTTTTAAATTAATTATTAAAAATGAAAAAGAATTTAATAATTATTTGTAAATTATTATTATTAAATTCTATTATTGCAATAAGACTTCCTACCTAACCTAGTTAACTTACCAATATTATTATGAAAAATTGAACATCGATGGAAATCCGCGTCTGATGTCTGATAATGTGTTATAAATCTTAAATAGATTAGATTATTTGTATAGATTAGTGTCGTAGTATTAAAACAGTGTTTAGAACTAACTAGAAATGTACCATAACCTACCCTGGCAAATGTCAGTAGGTACTTCAGTCTTAGATTATTAATTTAGTAGCCGTCGCCCGCGACTTCGTCCGCGGGAAGACCACTTGCCCTTCTATTTTTTTATAGAAGACTTCTATTTTATATTTCTATTCTATTTTTTGACAGACTTTCATACAAATTTTCATACCTATTGCTCTCTCTATGTCTGCTTCTGACAACACTGGATTCACTCAATATTTCCGGCAAGACTTTCGTTTGACACATGATGTTTTGATGTTTGATGTGTTGATTGGCGAGGCGTATCTAAGATGGCGACTGCAGTTTGTTTGGATAGCAACTACGGTTTTTTTGTCAGTATTATTAGAATTTAACGAAATTCTCCTTAATCCGAATTTTACGGATATATGTTGTCCACTCAAAATCAATATTTTATTATGTTTTGCTATTCATCTAAGGTTTCGATCGAGTCTACCGTACCCCTTGATGAAATTAATAATATAGATTAGCTTTTTTCAAGGTAGATGCGAGTTAATCGAACAAAATTTTTATGTACACTTGTGAATACCAACGAGACTTTGCTTGTAGAGAAGTTTAAAAAATTGTCTCGTTCCACAACCTACCTATGGTTTAAAATTTAAGACCTTTCTATTGTTACGATTTCGAGTCATCGAATGTCTTGGCCTTCGAAATAATACTTTGATACAATCAACTAACTGTTCTCGGAACTAGGGGCAGATATTTTTTATCAAAGGATTGAGTTATAATTGGCACTGAATAAGCTATTATGAAAATAAAATTCAAGTTAGCTATAATTCCA
The DNA here is from genome assembly GCA_034621355.1 of Mycalesis mineus. Classification (NCBI taxonomy): domain Eukaryota; kingdom Metazoa; phylum Arthropoda; class Insecta; order Lepidoptera; family Nymphalidae; genus Mycalesis; species Mycalesis mineus. Next base: position 6,552,466 of record CM067883.1, read on the forward strand.
TTAATAAAAATTAAATGATTGAACATTAAGCACGTATTAAACCTGATTAAAGAGTCATAATAATCTCCAGAAAGCTATCCAAACTCAAGGAATCGGATGCCTAAGACTTGGCCTGAAAGCGGACCCTACCTAATGGTATAAAGTTAGAAGAAGATGAAGAACTGTAACCTACCTATTTGGTGGTTTTGGAATAAAAGCCCCCACAGAATGTATCACTTAAATGTTGTTCCTAAGCAAAGCCGCTAAAATCTAATAATTTGGTACTCCAATATCTCAAGACAATAGCTATCGGCGTAGATAATTGTAACTGTTATACTTAATCAATAGATTAAAGGTATTATAGCACTATTAATGGCCGCCAATTATCCCTGTCCATGACTGTATTATTGTATAAACAGATAACAATACCAACAAGGTCAATGTTAGAATACAAAAAATACAATTAAAATCTTCAGAGGACCTTGCCATTCTGGCCGAACGGACCGTATGAAAGTAAGGTTGTGGTCACAGATCATTGAATAGCAATCACTATTCTTTCCAATTAATTATTATTATCATCAGTTCTTTGAATAAGAAATGCATGACTTTGTATAGATTTAAGCAGCGATCACGATTCGTAACGTGTAGCACAATTGCCAGAAAGCGCTGTCCTGCGTCGTTAATCTTGGTCAAGCCGGGTGCATCCCAGTAGTACCCCATACCGTAGTTCTATAGAACTGTTGGGATACTTTCCGGGCTGTCAAATTATGTTCCAATAGTTCTATATAGAACTGTAGCATAGTTTTTGCTCTTGACATTACTTATACCATATAAGTTATAAACTTTATATTATTTTGATTGATATTTCATTTAGTTTTTATCAAAAAAATGTCCATGCGACAAAAGTTGTTAAAACCAAGTAGTAGTTGTGTCTAAAAAAATATTCTCTTATTTTAGAAGTTACAGGGGGGGACACATTTTACCACTTTGGAAGTATTTTTCGCGCAAACTATTCAGTTTAGAAAAAAATTATATTAAAAACCTCAATACGATTTTAAAGACGTTTTGTGCAATTTAAGCAAAGCTGTATTCGATATAGTATGTTTATAGATACTCTCAAAATTAAGTGGACATTTAGTATTGCAATCAAAAGAGATTCCATATTATACTTATAAAAACTATAGATATTTTATATGTAACGTACAAACAAGATGTTAATGTCGACATTTCTTTAATTTTGTCCCATTAGTTCTATATAGAACTAATGGAACACTAAGCACTAATATGGTGTAATGTTTCTGTACATTCGATATTAAATCGATTTGAAATATCTCTTATCGGGATATCGATTATTATGAGGTGATCAGATAATTTAATCCACAATATTGCCAAATGTTGTTTCGAATGGTGATATGGTAAAAGGGGTATGTGATGATACATGATAGAGGTGGATGGAAGAGAATGACATATTATGCCGGCCCCACTTTTGTGGGATAATGACAAGATGTTTGTTGTTGTGTGTTTATGTTAAATGTTAAATGTTTATAGATACTCTCAAAATTAAGTGGACATTTAGTATTGCAATCAAAAGAGATTCCATATTATATTTATAAAAACTATAGATATTTTATATGTAACGTACAAACAAGATGTTAATGTCGACATTTCTTTAATTTTGTCCCATTAGTTCTATATAGAACTAATGGAACACTAAGCACTAATATGGTGTATCAACAGTTCTATAGAACTAAAATTAGGGGGTACTACTGGGATGCACCCGTCAAGCCGCGTGTTACATAAGTAAGGTCCCTGTTATTTCACCAGCAACTATACTCTTTTAACCGAAAGACAGAGTTACTAACTGCTGAAGACAATAAACATGCCAGCAATGTTTCCTAATTAATCATAAGTGAATTTTTAGTTATAACATTTTATGCTTGAGCAATGATTGAATACTTTTATCCTCTCCCATGGCCCGCTTTTGGGATACTGAAATCATTATCTTCTTTTCTTTATCCCACAAAATGTGAGGTTTGGACACAGTTTCGTTCTCTTCCATTCTTCTATCAAACGTCAACTGATCATCAACACATTTACAAGGAGTTACCACCAAGGGGGTTATTGTATCGCAAAATTATATAATACGTATTTTATAATAGAGATTATAATTAATTTGTTGGGGTTCAGCAACGGAGTTGATCCCGATCGCTTATCGGTAATAACAGATACATGTTATAAAGTAACATCCATGTTTATAGAGATCACATCACACATTATAAGCCCTGTTTTATCTATCTATCTATACAAATAAATAAATTTCGTGTTCGTCTGTTTGTCTTTCAAATTAAAAGCTTTGCATACATACTTCATACTACATATAAAATTACATACTTCCTCGGCTTCTTTTTACTCATTAATTCTTTCATACCTACACGTCCTTTCATCACCATCATTTAAAATGTCCTAAATTTGGTCCAGAAACATTCGCCACAGCTTATTCCGTCCAATATTACGATTCACCTTATAAATCTATATTTTAAATTTTTCATTCATTGCCATGCATGCCCAAAACATGCTAATCATGTCTTTCTTAATTTTAGTTACTACATCTTCTTTTACACCACTCTCATATCGTACTATTTTTAACTGTCAGTTTTGCTTCACTTAACCACATTATGAATAGTGTGATAAAAGAAGACGTACTGACTGAAATTGAGAAAGGAAAGGTTTGGACATGTAGACGTGATCTCTATGGGAGAGGTGATGATGCATATAAGAATTAAAAGGCCAGGTCAAATATGTAATTTTTGAAAGGATAAATGAAATTGGAAGCGAAATAGATATGCATGGATCGTGGTCGGTGCAAGGACGTTACGTGGTCTCTATGGGAGAGGTGATGATGCATATAAGATTCCCAAAATACATAATTTTTTCTTTTCTTTATAGGAACATTTAAAATCAGGTACATGTTTTTATCATTTCGATTCGCTATTGATCTAATAAATAGGTACTTCCTTATTGCATTAAGTTAGTTTGCTTTATAATAGCATAACTTGTACAATTTATAAAATTCTTAGACTGTGACATTGTAAGAACATAAATAATAATTGTTATTAATTATTATTTTACAACTTTGCCCCCACTTGACATCTAGATGTTCTGGTCAGAGGTTACGGAATAAACAGACCTTGTGTATCTACTGATCAAATGTAGGAAGAGTAATAATACATTTCACCTCGGAAAAATGGTATTTGTACAGGAGATGGTCCATTTCAGCTTCACTCTTGTACCATATATCATTAAAATGGAAAAAAATACAAGGATTTTATCAAAAATAAAATAAATGACCAATAGAACTACTCAAACTTTGCTTCAAAATGAAATTCCTAGTTTTTTAGGTATTAAAAGATGGCGTCTTTCTACATTATTTTACCTCTGTATTGTGAACATTTATTTACCTATGCGTAATTATTTATTGTGATATTAATTTGCACAAAATTGATTTTGAACAAAACTCAATATATTAATCTGATTATTTAGTAATCCGTATTAAAAGAAAAGTTTCCGAATAAGCACATTTTCAGAAGTTGTGAGGCCATCATGAAAAACAGTTTGTGTATCCCCAGGAGACTTCTTATAAAACTACATTATCAATAATCCAGACTCACTAGGCCAAAAAAAAACTTATGATAATGAAAATGAAATAAAAGACACTGAGAATAAAAAGAAAAGTCCAACGGTAAACATTTGTGTAATGTTATTTGTAATAAAAAGTATACCTATATATATATATAATATATTTTTTCATGATATTTTATCGAATATATTACCCTACCCTATATACCTTCAAGCAAATGCAAAAATAGGTTTAATCTACATTTTGAAACAATTTCGGCTTTTGGTACCTATTTACAATGAATGACATTAGTAATTGCTACTATATTAGCTTGCCATTCATAAAGAAGGCTACTAGCTACCATCTAAGATAACGATTCGTCAAACTTACTACTATCTAACAAACAACGTGATGTGAACGTATAAGGCGTGCGTCTGTTACCTAATGTGGTACTCGTAGTTTGGAGTGTTTAGGCCATTGGGCCAAACCAGTGATATATTCTCACTCGTGAATCGCATTAATGTCCGCGAGCCACTACGTAAATAAACCATTATCAGTAACGGTGTTAGAACCGGCCGCGGAGACACCAGCGAGCGCCAGGTGAAAGTCTCAGACGCACACTTGGCTTCCAGTTACAAAGACGCATGAACTGTCGGCTTGCGATTTCGTCGCCGATAATCGCGGATAAATAAACAAAGTGTGGCCCTCTTGAGCGCGGGCGCATCGTGACGCGTTGCCGAATCGCGCGAGTTGAGCGTAGCCGGTCGTCTGATAGTGTTGCGCGGAGGCGCGAAATCGCCGCCGGCGCACTGCCCGCCTGCGTCTGCGCTTGCGCATTCAGTTGCTAATGATGTTGACGACGTGCAGCCTCGTCTTCTTGGCGGCGACGGCGCTCGCCGACAACCTCCAACCTTTGGAACTTGATAATAACAACACTCTACCTGCTGAACAATATTTCATAGATAAGATTTTCAACAAATATGGAGACAAAGGAGTCATCACATTTGAGGTGAGTTTTTTTATAATATGCTTACTGTTGTCTTGAAAATTGTCGTAAAAACTACGAAATCTCAATTATTTTAATAAATTTTCTTATCTTTTAGTAGCAATATCAATAATCACGATTACTATAAGTCAGTTTACGGTCATTTCTACGTACTTTGTGTGCAACTAACAGCCTTAAAGGTTTCTATTCTCACCGAGATAAAAGAAAGGCGAATCTCACATGAGTATTATAGCTATTCAAGCATATCGGAAAATTTCTAAAAGTCCATTTTCTAAATCGCCTTTCCCTATTTCGTAAACGGAAGTTCATTGAACTTAAATGTTACACAAATCGATTGGTTATCTTTAATCGAAAAATTCTTATCTTGTTTAGTTTAAGTTTAATCTAATAAATGGTACAAATATAGTTATCATCTAGCTTCCTTACACTTATCCAATAATTTTGTGTGCTTTTTACATAAAATTGTAAATCGATAGTTATAAAATCATTAGGTAATTGAACGCATCAATAACCAATTTTCATTTAATCTAATTTATTTACCTACCTTCGTATTTGTTAACTCCTTTAGTTGTTATCTCATTAATATAAACCCATCATTCAATTATAATGGGTGTTTTAAAACAATGTATTATAATTTAGACTCTAATTGCAATTAAAATTATTATCAAACATTACTTAAATTGAATATGAATTATGATTAGGTAGTTAACGTAGGTACGTTAAAAATTTAATATTTAGTAGATATGTCAAAACCAGCAATCTGTCTTTTTCGCCGTCAGTTTTGTATACGTTTCAATTATTAATTTTGTAGTATAAAAAGTACTTCCAAACTTAATGTTTAATACGAAACGGACCATTCTTTATTTCTTTTAAAGTGATTTTTTAAATAATTGAAGCTACTAATACCTATAAACAACGTTAAAAACATTGTAATCTATATGTTAAAGAAGAAACCTTCCATTTTGTATAATAAAGGAATAAATTTATAATATATATTTATGTAACGTAACATACATACAGTTTGTGGAAAATTCCGCATAAACTTTCAAAACTAAGTTTGGTTATGCGCAGCCAGCCACATTCAGACCCATTTCATTCGCCGTATACGTCAAGTATCATCATAGAAGTAATTTTAGTAATAGTAGCTTTTTGTAACATGGCTCGTATGGGGAAGTAATATCGCCAAGCATTGCTTCATGTGTGTTCTGCTCTAAAAGACATATTTTTCGGTGTAATTTCATGAGCGTATATAAGGGGTTCATTAGACAAAATATATAATGTTTACGCATCGCAGCTGAAACAGAATTCTTAATAATTCTGTTTTACTGCGGAGATTGCCTCGTTGGTCTATTGGTTAGCCTATGTGGCTTCGATCACGATGTCCTGGGTTCGATCCCTGGGTCGGGTCATGGAATAATTCTAAGCTTTTTCATTCTTCTATGAAATGTTCAGTACATTCCAAGCCCGGAGTCTGGAAGTTGGCGGTGTTACACCCCCGTGCCTCGGAGAGCACGTTAAGCTGTCAGTCCCGGTCACTGTTATCAACATCTGATAGTGATCGTTAATAAATGAAACATTATCACCCTAAACCCGCCAACCCGCATTGGTGCAGGGAGGTGGGTGTGGCTTCATGTCCCCTCTCCTGTAATGAGGGAGGCCTGGCCCTGTAGTGGGCTGTTAATAGGCTGATAATGATGACTGCGGAGACAAAAGCTTATCATTTTTGGAACCTTAGATTGACCCACTAGGCATTAGAGAGCTGAAGACAAGATATTTTTAAGGTGCCGTTACCTAGAAAAGAAAAAACGTTCCTTAAACTTGGATGGCACCGGCTGTATAAAAATGCTTAGGTAAATTAAAGCAACTAAATGACGCAATTATTTTTTATTACATTTTATTTTAGTGTGTTTTGAAGGCGTTTCAATTTCATTATTTTTTTTATACTGACCATATTAGATAAGACGATGTTACATGCATTTAATATTACGAGTGAATACATTATCAAACAGTGGATCACTCTTTACTATGCAGTAGTAGAACGTGGATGGCATGACAATCTCCGTTGATACGACTTGAGTACATTGCGGAAAGGGAAGTTGCGAATTTAAATCCGAGCAGGATGAGTCTAGTCTAACGGGCTTATTTCTTTATTGAAGACCGCCACTTTTCCGCCACCGTCATTTTTCATTATTTCCATAGATATATTTTTTATTTAATACGTCGTAAAATGCGACTAGCAATGGTATAAGAATTAACAGTATTACAGCGGGACTTGGGCCCAAATAGTGAACTCAATCCAGCACCATTGAAGCCCTCCTGAATTTCAGTATTTCTCAAATTTGATGTTTGAGTCGCAACTGAGTTGCAGTGCGCTAAACTGCGTAATGTCATGACGGAGCTGGTAAATGTTTTGTAATACAAAATCAGTTTGTATAGGGCACAGTAGTTCAGATCGGACTTGATAATTGGTACGATCCAATACCTATACGAATTTGGAATGTAGTATCTCCTTAAAGGAGAAAATATCTTACTATGAAACAAAATATTGTTCACTAATAAATATGATTCTTAATATTAAAAGGCCGTTTCAGTATTCGGGTATTAGACGTGTTTAAAATATAAATTAGTGGGACAGGAAATGTTAGTGAGAGTGAATCTATCCGGCCGTGTCGTCGCCGTTTTGTTCGCAAATCGTAATACTATTACCGCACATGAAATACATAAGTACCTACTAAACTCTCTTATGATGTGATGCGACGACCAGACATCTTGACCTGAATCTGTTTGGTTTCGGATAAGTCCTGGTTCGGGCCGAAATCTTGGTGCACACAGGCCTAAGGGCCCCGACCAAAATCGCCCCAGCGCATGATTGTGATAACACACTATCGCAATCCGCTTGGGCCTGAAGTTTGACAACAAGAAGACATTACTTGACCCATAATCTGAAAATCAGTCCCGTTAGGGGAGAAAATCTTACGGAACCGGGCTGAGGGAGCGAGAGGAGAAAACCAGCACTCTCTCCGACTAAACGATCATAGGATACCCACCCAACCCCACCTGTTGGATTATTATCGTACCCGTCCTAACATGGTCTTTAGGAATAAGTAAAATCAATCATAATTATTAATTATTCATAATAATTATTTAATCTAAACAAGTATAATGTATCCCAGTACCAAATGGACCAATTTAAAGAACGTTTGTCTTGTTATGAAATATAACAATAATAAATTAAATCACATTAAGGTTTTAGTTTACTTATGTTAGGCCGAGTGACAATAGTATTATTATATAACGATGTTCACACATTACTGCCGAGCTATATTCTCATAATTAAAATGTCTCCAAATATTTATATCCCCTTAGTTGGTTGGTTACTTATTCAGGGGTTGTGAGACAAATACGCCGAAGTAGTACCATCCCAATCCCGCGTATAAATTTTCCTCAAAGTATAACGTATAACGTCATAATTATCAGCCTAGCAAGGAGTTTTTTTGTCCTTTGAAAGAGAGCATATAAGAGCATACATAATTCTGATCTAATAATGATAACGTTTACTCTTGTAACTTAACCTGCTCTCCAAAGCTAAGGCTAGGTTTTTTACCTCTCTTATGGAATAAAGAGAAGCTCAATATTTGACGGTCTCCGTGCCGCAGTGCTATGCGCGATGAATTTATATGACAAAGGTCCTGGGTATGATTCCTGGCTGATTTAGAGTTCCGATATGATGATGTGCATGGATGGATTTCAACATTCACAAACAACTTAGCCCGCATCCAAATCTAAAAATAAAATTTTCTAAGCCCGAACCAGGACTTATCCGAAACCAAACAGATTCAGGTCAAGATGTCTGGTCGTCGCATCACATCATAAGAGAGTTTAGTAGGTACTTATGTATGCGTTATGTATTTCATGTGCGGTAATAGTATTACGATTTGCGAACAAAACGGCGACGACACGGCCGGATAGATTCACTCTCACTAACATTTCCTGTCCCACTAATTTATATTTTAAACACGTCTAATGCCCGAATACTAAAAAGACCCTTTAATATAAAAAATCTTATTTATTAGTGAACTATATTTTGTTTCATAGTAAGATATTTTCTCCTTTAAGGAGATACTACATTCCAAATTCGTATAGGTATTGGATCGTACCAATTATCAAGTCCGATCTGAACTACTGTGCCCTATACAAACTGATTTTGTATTACAAAACATTTACCAGCTCCGTCATGACATTACGCAGTTTAGCGCACTGCAACTCAGTTGCGACTCTAACATCAAATTTGTCCAATACTGAAATTCAGGAGGGCTTCAAGTGGGTGGTGGATTGAGTTCACTATTTGGGCCCAAGTCCTGCTGTAATACTGTTAATTCTTATACCATTGCTAGTCGCATTTTACGACGTATTAAATCAAAAATATATCTATGGAAATAATGAAAAATGACGGTGGAAAATTTTCTCCCCGGTAATTTCCCCCGCTTTCGGGACTGAGGCTTTTCAGATTATGGGTCGAGTAATGTCTTCTTCGGGGTTGTCAAATCCGGGGAGGCCCCAAGCGGATTGCGATAGTGTGTTATCACAATCATGCGCTGGGGCGATTTTGGTCGGGGCCTGTGTGCACCAAGATTTCGGTTATCATAACCAACGGTTAACATAACTTTACTATAATTTTACTGTTCACGACAACCCGTACGCCGGTTAAGGACGTAAGCTCGGTTAAGATAACCGCCCGGTTTAAAGTTAAAGTTTAAGTGATGTCAACCGTTGGTTATGATAACCGAAATCTTGGTGCACACAAGCCTTAGTCGTGGAGATATTGACAGTTAATTAATAATTAAATAGAAGGCGCCACTGAGGTGATTGGAAGCTATTGATATCTAATCCACCTCTGCGTCATATTGTTTATTATTACCTACTTATGTAGATAGGTAAAGATGTTAGTGATACCAATAAACAAAACTTCAGTACGTCTTAATTAGCTAGGTATCTACTTTCTCTGTCTAGTCTTGAGAGGAAATATAGTTATCTACAGTGATATTTTATAATATAGATAATTATACTTCTAGATTACAACTGCACCACCCAATTGTATAATAATATTTCCTTTTTTTCCATTTTAAATTCTTAATTTCAAATTATTTAAAATATTTTCAGAAAAGGAAACCAAAGACTTATTTTTTTAATAATTTATTTAACTTTAACCGGTATTTCGAAGAGATTTTTCAAAAATCATAATTTTGTATTTGTCCCGATATGACTAAAACTTAATTTGTGCATTAGGACTACTAGATGTAATAACCTTTCATTGCATTCACCACAACAATTATTGATCTAAGTGAAGGCGCCTCTAATAAATATAATGACTTATCAGCGATTATTTTCACTCTCACATAATAAATACTTGATAATGAATCTACCTAATACCTTATCATTAATTTACCTATTCCTATTTCTAACAACATAGCTGCGCACATAATCATTTCACCTAAAGGCTACCTACCATATCACTATCACTACATATTATAAAAGGAACCCCCACCAAGTCAATTTGTCCGTTTGTTCGCTATAAGCTTTCTCTTAGAATGTTTCCTGAGCAAGGTTTTGGTATATAATTTGTGGGGTGCATCCCAGTAGTACCCCCTAATTTTAGTTCTATAGAACTGTTAATACACCATATTAGTGCTTAGTGTCCCGTTAGTTCTATATAGAACTAATGGGACAAGATTAAAGAAATGTCGATATCAACATCTTGTTTGTACGTTACATATAAAATATCAATATTTTTTATAAGTTTAATATGGAATCTCTTTAAATTGCAATAATAAATGTCCAATGTATCTATAAACATACTATACCGAATACAGCTTTGCTTAAATTGCACAAAACGTCTATAAAATGGTTTTTATTATGGTATAAGGTATAATGGCTTTGAAGTTTTTAATATAATTTTTTTCTAAACTGAATAGTTTGCGCGAAAGATACTTCCAAAGTGGTAAAATGTGTGTCCCTTCTAACATAACTTCTAACTTAAGTTAAACTTCTAAAATAAGAAAATATTTTATTTAGACACAACTACTACCTACTTGGTTTTCACAACTTAGTTTTTGTCGCAAGGGAAATTTTTTTGTTAAAAACGAAATGAAATATCAATCAAAATAATATAAAGTTTGTAACCTAAATGGTATAAGTAAAGTCAAGAGCAAAAACTATACTACAGTACTATATAGAACTATTGGCATATAATTTGACAGCACGGAAAATATCCCAACAGTTCTATAGAACTACGGTATGGTGTACTACTAAGATGCATCCAATTTGTGTAAATTGGCTCAAGTATGACAATTCTTTTTGGAAGTGTGGCGCCGTCTGAAGGCTTTTATTGAATACACTGTCTAAACCCCTTCAGATTTTACGATATAATGTAAAAAAATATATATACAGGTATTGTTCCTCTTTATTAGAACAACCAAAAAGTCCTGTGACATACTTACCTAGGTATATCTATCCTTGAAGGACAGCACGTTATACCTATTTTATTTAAAAAAGTTTTTTTTGGTGTTTTGTTTGGCAGTACATTAATTTCCTCGCGGTTGAAGTCGGAGGTTTCTGTTTATGTTTATATTTTGTGTATGTTCATCCTGCAAATGGAGATAGATGTTTTGTTCAAATGAAAATTTATTTCATAAAATTGCTTAAAGTATACACTACCGGTTCATTTTCAATTTTCATTTTTTTAAAATTTTTCAAACCATAAAAAGAAGAACTATAGAAAGAAGAAAAACCATATACCACCATAAAATTGGGCAACATAACATCAATATGAGTGTGAACGGCTGTAAGCCGTTCTCTGACACTTTTTGGACCTTTGGAGTCTGGCCTTATAATAATAACGATAATGAGAGTCGACGATTATTGTTCCTATAGTCGTTTCAGTCAATGGTTTTACTGCTAAAAGCTTCGACCAACATCTTAAGAAGCTTTCGCTTGACTGTTGGATCAAGGGTCGGATAGAGAAGGCGGTCATTCTTGAGACGGCGCGTATTATAAGGACGTTCCTCACTCTGGAGCCCTGACTACTGGTCGCTTGGGACCTCAAAGGCCCCGCAAGTGAAGGACCAAATTTTTGTTTTCATAAATTTTTAATAGTGTTTTTATATGTTTTTGTTAAAAATTAAAAAAAAAATGTAAATAAATAAATGATAACATATAAGACGATAATGATGTTATTCAGCATCACATACACTTTAAACGTGATAATCGTGAGTATAGCATATTATGTACAAGAGGTTCGCAACAGGTGTGCGCTGCTTGCCAAACTTTTTTATTTTGGTATCACGCTCATAAAACCGAAACTATGCCTAAGAGCATTGTTCTCAGTACAAAATCATTTGGTCACAATTCATACGTAACTAGGGCTGTCACTAGGGTTGCCACCTGTATTTAATATAAATACTTGTAACCTTATTTCAGGTAATAGGTACATGACTCGAAAATTTCATTGCTTCAATATATAGAATAAAAATAATGACGCACGTTGAAAATAAAAATAAAATCCGACAAAGTTATAGGCTTTAGTTTTTTAAGTAGGGGTCTTCCGTCCCTTTTTCAGAAAATGGCAGTTTGTACTGAGCTAGTACAGCGTTACATTAGTATGATGTCACGCCCTTGTAAGGCCATCTTTGTCTAACTTTTGATATTTAGAGTTTTATTATTTGATCAATTTAATTATTTTTTTCATTATTTAATTGGTTATTACTAAAAATTTTATTTTCACCAGCACTGGCATTTAAACCACCAGCATTTGGATAATCAGTCATCTACCCAATTGTAATCTACAGTTTATGAGAAAAATAAAGTGTGCTAAAATACGCTATAGCTAGAAGTCATAATCAAAATTCATTAATTTAAAATAGGCTGTTTAACTTTTAAATCGTTATCTTGAACTATTATTCAAAAATAATAATGAAAATTTCAAAATAAATACGCAAAAAATAAAGTAAAATATGTACATGATTATGTTCTTTTAGATTTACCAACAAATTATACTTTTTTTTCTCAAAAAAAATAAGGTGCCACTGTTGCTTATTCAGTGATAATATATTTTTGTAGTCGTCGACAAGTAAAATCTTACTCTCTCTCTCTCCCTATCTCTCCTGCCACTTACCAGTTGTTAAGTAACGATGCAGTTAAAAATGTTAGCAGGCAACTTCACCACAGAAGTTGATCTTTTTAATTTTTTATAATAAATGAGTAAAACTCATCCGCACATTAAACTACGTAACGTTTACATTTCTGAAAAATATTAATATTAAGGTAAATCATAATTACCATAGACTCTGCTATTTTTAACAGTGCGCCAATTATGTTACAAATGTTAATTTGGTTAGGCGTGAAGAAGGAACGGCAAAGAAATGTAGATAATATAGTAATTATTTTCAATATTATGTGAAAGAAGTTGGATTATCCACCTGTTTTTACTTTTCACTATGTCCTTAAAACTGTGAAACGATAGTACTTTAAAACTATTAGTTACATTATTTTAATGTGTTAGACACAAATCTATAAATAATGAAATAAATAAGTAATAAAACAAAAAATAATATATATTTTTTCATCATCATATTCTGGTCATGCTACCTGTTACAATTTAGTACCTCTAGTAAAAGTTTAGTATAATGTAATACCAAAATTTTAACATATTTAAGGCAATTTCCACTAAACAAAAACACATGAGTACATATGTATAAATTTAGAATACATGTCTAAAGATAAAATAAACAATTAAAACTAGTTTAGTCAAATGATTATTTATTTCAATTGCATTGTATTTTTAAGTGACAACCCTATAAATAGTTGAATTAGTGCAATGACGACTAAAAATGTCGTTAGCAAAAATAACATAGCCAAGATTTTGTACGCTAATTACCAAAATATGACACGGTTCACACTCCTGCCTGAGCAGATTTACCTCGCTTTTTATCAGTTTACAACTAATTTTACTATACCTAGAATTTTTTATTTAATAAACGTCAGGAATTAATTTGTGGTAACCACATATTTTTAGTAAAGGAGATGGTTTGTAAGAAAATACCTTTATAGTAACTTTATAGGTACTTCAGATTTAGGACATTTTCAATAAGCATTTTTACGAAAGTCTTGCTTTATTGAAATAAAATTGAGATTTGGAAGGTATTCTTAAAAGCTTGGTTTTTGCTTAGATTTTTTGGTGACAACCCTAAAAAATCTGTTCTGCACGTAGGAAAATGCGTAGGTACTATGGGTTACGATTCAGTTATGTCAAAGATTAGTAAAATCTATGTTAGATACTCAAAGTCGCTTAACTTGATTGAGTAACATCTAAACTTTCACATTTAATAGAATACGAATTTAGATGAAACTACGGTTACCTTATCGAGGTTTTATCGAAAATTATATTATAATAGTCAAATACTCCTACAACTGGAATCATCTGCTTTCTTTTTAAATCCTAGATTTGATTAGGCTAACATTGTTCTATCCACGCTTCAATGACTGCCGTTACACGCGTCTTTAAAAAGTCTCTAAGTGTCTACATCGAAAAGCGTAGTATTAACAAAATACCACTGAATCATCATGAGATCACTAAAACTATATACTTATAGTTTTAGAGATCTCATGATGATCCAGTGGTATTTCACTTATATTTAGGCAGTGCCGTAATTAACGTTATACGCACCCTGAGCGCCCCGAACGGCCTAGTTAAGAAAATTCTTAACCAGGCCCCTTAAAAAATAAGAAGATTTTATTATGGGTGACACCGACATTATATCCTCTGTTATTTAGTTATAACTGACTCCGTATATAAAATATGAGGTATGTACCTAGTTTGGACATTTCTGCGCCCTTCCAAGGTCTGCACCCTGTGCCACAGTAGCTTGCAACCACGATCCTGTGACGTCTCATCCTAAAGACGCTAGGTTTTAGTGGGTATTTTGGTTTAACTGGTGAGTCCCACATATCCTTTGGAAAGAACATTACCCTCTTTCCATAGGAATGCGTAAATTAATTTCCCAGCGTAAAAAAGATCTGCACCCTGTGCCTGGGCAACGCCGGCACTGCCCAAGATCACCGTATTTAGGTTTGTAAAAGATATCCAGTCATAACTCAAATTGGAATCTGCTTTACATTTCCAGGGGTTTGAGCATCTGCTGCACAGTTTGGGGCTCGGAGGGCAAGTGTTCACTTCCCCGCACGACATCGCCCTGCACCGCGTCAACGGAACCTTCCGGCAGATTCATGATATACAGCACCGGCATAGGAGATCACCCTCTACAAGTTAGTATCTTATCTTTACTTAACAACAAAACAAAGTCGCTTTCCTCCGCTCAGAAAAACAAAATCTCTTAAGGCGCCAAGCGGGTTAATAAAAGGGAACGGAACTGGTAAGCCGGCTGCTTCTAAGGGTCAGACCATTACTAATTTCATCAATTAATAGTGATTTAAATGGATGGTATGTATGTCGTAACCACATCGTAAATTTGCTCATTTCATGAAATGCTCGAAGATTGCCGCATTGAAACGCGGCCATTTCATGAATTTGACCAGATCGTTAAATCGTCTACTTTTCACGATTTTGTCAACCACGTTTGGCTGAATTATATAAATTGGGGCTAGGTAATGTTTTCCCAAAGATTATATGCAATTAATAAATGCCTTAATAATAATTAAACATAATAATTTAACGCCCCACCTCGCCCCGCTTCGCGGCGCTCCTATTTATGGGTGGTTTACAAAAAAAATAACTACGAAGGCTAACTAACCACGAAGGCTAAGCGTTCTAACCTAGCCTATCCGAGTCCGGATACTCTGTGTCGGGGTGTAACTAGTTAACGATATGATCAAAAAAATTTGACCACTGTGGCTAGTGCAAGATGTTACCGCGTCGATATCGAGAACGGTAAACGCAAATTTTATATGACACTGACACTCACTGGTAGGGCTTAGGTGTGAGCTACTACCGGGGTCCACGGGTGGCGGATAGTGGAACGGCCTTGAGATATCATGGCTAGCTGCGTCTGCAGTCCCCGACCACACACCGGCAGAATTAGAGGATGCAGTGGGGGCCCCTTGGGAAAGGGTTCCTTACAAAAAGCTGCAAAAGATCCGATGAAAATTCTGTGACCTGACGAGTCAACGCCGTCAGTAAAAAAGCGTTTTCCCTCAGTAGCGGGCAGCTGCGTTACTGATAGATTATTGAGTGGGGGCTATGGAAGCTGGAACAGTTAATAATCAGATATTGTATGGCGTTTGAATAGTGGACACCACTTTCCTATGGCTACAAGCAGCGATGTGGAAGGCAACGGAATACCACCACATTAATTGTTCCCAGGAAAAATCATTATGGCTGAAAACAATCATGAAATGGCCCTCAGTCCCCGGCAGGCCTTAGATGGTCAGAGGGTGCTAAGAATCTCCGGGTCAGCCATGAAGATTGCGACATGGAACGTACGTAGTCTCTACAGTGATGGAAAACTGGAAAATACTCAACAGGAGATGTGCCGTTTGCAAATTGACATCCTAGGCATAAGTGAAGCAAGATGGATTGGTAATGGAGTATATACATCTGCAGAAACTGTCCTTTATTACTCTGGTGACAATGATAGCTCTTACCACAGAAATGGTGTAGCAATCATGTTACGTAAGAAGTTACAATCAAGTGTCAAAAGCTTTGTACCCATCTCGGATCGCGTTATGTTGTTACAGTTAGAAGGAAACCCATTTAACATTAACTTAATTCAGGTTTACGCTCCAACAGCAGATAAGAACGAAGATTTGGTTGAAAACTTTTATAGTGAAGTAGAAGTGGCTCTTAAACAAACGAAAAATCATGACATTACATTGGTAATGGGGGACTTCAACTCAAAAATAGGTCAAGGTGCCGTAGCTGACATTGTAGGTCCCTACGGGTTAGGTATAAGAAATGATCGCGGAGATAGACTTATACAGTTTTGTCAAGAGAATAATTTTGTCGTATCTAATTCATTCTATAAACTACCCCCAAGGAGACTATATACATGGCGGTCGCCAGCTGACACTCCTGAAAATATAGTTCGCAACCAAATTGACTATATCCTGATCAATGCCAGATATAGAAATAGCATAAAGTCAGCAAAAACGTACCCTGGTGCGGACGTAGGTTCAGACCATAATCCCGTTGTGGTGGATATTAGGATCAAGTTAAAAAAAATTAGACTTCCAAAGCGACCGGTGGCTATGGACCTCAGTCGATTAAAAAATCCTGAAGTTAAGAAAGCACTAAAAATAGCAATGAATAGGGAATTTACACAACTAAAATTAGAAAATAATAATAGCCCCGTTGTACTAGATTCGGAAGAAGCATGGCAAAATCTAAAAGTCAAACTTGTATCATCTGGAAAGTCTATTTTACAACCTCAACAAAATGTTAAAACTGCCGAATGGATGACTGAAGAGATATTGGATATTATGGATGAGAGAAGGAAAAGTAAATCAGACAAGGAAAAGTACGACCTGTTGCAAACAAAACTTTGGAAAACTATCAGAGAAGCAAAAGAAAAGTGGTTAGAAAGTTTGTGCTCAGATATAGAAGACTTAGAGAAGCGACATGACAGTTTTAATATGCACAAAAAAATACGTCAAATGATAGTTCCAAAATATCAAGCTGCAAAAACTGTTTCTATTGTCAAGAACACTGATGGGAAGTTTACTACTGATGTGAATGAAAAATTATTGTTGTGGGAGGCTTACATAAAAGAACTTTTTTACGACAACAGACCAGATTTTAAAAATATAGTTGCAGTTGACGATGGTCCATTCATTACGAGAAGAGAAGTCTCACACGCCATAATGTCGTCGAAGTCTCGAAAAGCAGTGGGCCCAGATGAAATTCCTGTCGAGCTACTAAAAGAGGTTGAAGAATGTAATTTAGATTACCTAGTGCAACTTTTCAATGCAATTTACGACACGGGAAAAATTCCAACTGATTGGCTCAAATCAACATTTGTAACGTTACCTAAAATTAAAAACCCTACAACTTGTAGCGATTATAGGACAATATCTCTCATGAGTCACATTTTAAAAATATTTCTTAAAGTATTGCATAAAAGAATATATCGTAAATGTGAATATATGCTGTCAAAAACACAATTTGGTTTTCGGGATGGTCTGGGTACAAGGGATGCATTGTTTGGCTTTCAAGTGCTAATACAAAGATGTCTAGATATGAATTGTGATCTCTATGTCTGTTTTATTGATTATGAGAAGGCGTTTGACCGCGTACGTCATACTAAACTAATGGAGGTTTTATCTAAAGCAGGTTTAGATTATAAAGATGTCCGGTTTATCAAGAACTTATACTGGGAACAGAGAGCTAATGTAAGGGTCGATCGACATACAACTTCATATATTGACGTATTGCGTGGAGTACGGCAAGGGTGTATTTTATCTCCTTTGTTATTTAACATCTATGCCGAAGCAATATTTGACGAAGCTCTCGAAGGTATCAATGAAGGAGTAATGGTAAACGGTGTACCAATAAATAACATCCGATATGCAGATGACACAATTCTAATAGCAGATAGCTTAAAAGGCTTGCAATCGCTGGTTAGTGCAGTTTCTTTCGCCAGTAAGTCATACGGCATTAATGTTAACTGCAAAAAGACTAAGTTTATGACTATTAGCAGGAAACCAATACAGTGCACCTCTTTGTGTCTTAATGACAAAAATTTAGAAAGGGTTCAACGATATCGGTACTTAGGATGTATGATTGACGAAACCGGGGATCACAGTCTGGAAGTGCGATGTCGAATTGAACAAGCCAGAAACGCTTTCACTAAGTTAAAAAAAGTTCTCTGTGACCGCAATTTAAAAATATCCCTACGCATGAGACTAGCTCGGTGTTATGTTTTCTCCGTATTACTATACGGTGTTGAAGCATGGACACTAACGCAAGAGATGTGTAATAAGCTTGAAGCCTTCGAGATGTGGGTATATAGGCGGATGCTGCGTATATCATGGAAGGACCGCATTCGCAATACCATTGTGCTGCAGAAAATGGGGAAGCCCAAAGAGATTCTGCAGTGCATACAAAAAAGAAAGCTTGAATACTTGGGCCATATAATGCGAAACTCCAAATATGATATGCTCCAGCTTATTATCCAAGGCAAGATTAATGGGAAACGAAGACCCGGTCGTAGGCGCATATCCTGGCTCAAGAACTTACGCCAGTGGTTTCATATGAGCTCTAAATCACTGTTTCGAGCAGCAGCTAATAAAGTTAAGATAGCCATAATGATTGCTAACCTCCGATAGGAGATGGCACTAGAAGAAGAAGAAGACACTCACACATTTGAGTTTTCTCTCGATACTGCCAGGGGCGCTGCTTCAATTCCATATAAAATTTGCCTTTACGTGAATGTGAAGTTTTCGATTTGTTTTGGTGAAAGCTCACACTAGGCACTCACTTCATGAAGTAATGAAGTACTCGCGCGTTAAATTGGCCACATCGAAAAACGATTTTGTATCAAACCATATCATGATGTGGCCAATAGACAGGCAAACATTTCATGAAACGTGACCATTTCATGATCTACTCAAACATTTCATGAAATGAGCAAATCTACGATGTGGATACGACATATACACGTATAGCTTAATAAAGAATGCCATGGTTACGCAGGCCGCAGGCGTTACCTATAAAACAAATTTGTGACAATATTCCTGATTCCTGACTTTGAAAGGGAATACCTTCCATGCGTTATATTGAGAAAGATGAGATAAAAGTCCACCCGGAGTCTTTTAATAAAAGTAAAATTGTAAATTGTAATATTAATGCAGTCTGATAATTTTATGAATACAATTTAAAAAAAAATATCTTAACACTACATATCTGTTTGTCAATAAATAGTTATATTTATACTGCATTACACATTTTAGCAATTTCGTGTGACTAAAAGTAAAAGGTGGAAACTGAACTCGCGGTTTTTAGCAACATTAGTCAGTAGGACACAAATTCGCCGCGGTCCTTGAGTGAAATGATTATAGTCAGGTGCCCATGACTGCTCAACGCTGACCTTCATGGCACTCAGTCACATTATTCATTGTTTGGCACATACGACATACCTTGTCTAAACAAATAATATGTCTATTATAATACCATACAATGAAACAATGAAATTCTACATACATTTTTAATACCGTCATAATTATACTGGTACGTAATCTTTAAATAACTCGACCAATACAACAACGATAAAATTATAAATCAAATATTTAGTAAATGAGAGAATAAGTAAATTATGTGTAAGCAAAATCAAATCTAAAAAATATGGAAGCTCTTTGCTTTTTATGTTATTACGATATTATTATGTAAGATTAAAATAATAACAGTTGTACGATTACAATTCAAGTCGGTAAATGGTTGTAGTAAGTCTAAAATTGATGGCACCGCGTCTCGCCTAGCCCGGTCCTAATTCACATAGCCTAAGAAAGAAAAGTCCTTTTCCTTTCGTATGCTAGAAAATGTTGTTGTCTTCAAAATGCTGAGTTTCTTGACGGGTTTCTTCATTAGAATATGCTGTTCGAACCGGCGCATTACAGTCACTACAAGCACACAAACTTGACCATTCAAAAGTGTTGAAATTAAACTTACTTCAAATAAACAAATTATTATTTGTTAACGGTTACGAATATATCATTTAAAAAGACAAAGCACGTCAAATAAAATTAAAAGATTCATCAAACTAGATTCTATTTAGGACATTCGCAAATAAGCCGATAGTAATAAACGTAGCTGTTCGTGAATAAAACATCGGTATGTACGTTGGAAATTAAAATTCGCAAAAAATAACTCACTGAAATAAGTTTAAACTTTGATTAGTCAATGGAAAAACTTAAATCTAACAAAAACTAACCTAGTGAAATAACAGTTGGAGTTTTTAAAGAGAACGTGCTATAAAATACATTGTGACCGAAAAGTTATGCATTTTTTGCGAATGAGGTAGATCTAGATTGACAATATACACCGCTGTGACCAATCACTGTTGATTGCCTTTCGTCCTCGATGACGGTCGATGATCTAAACGAGTCTTATCCGCTCTGTTCCGTCGACCAACGTCAGTCCCTATGTACCAATATACTGGAGTAATACGAACAACCCTGGTAACTTTCATACTACGAAGTACTTAATTTTATTCAAATAAGCAGGCATCAGGTACTATGGGGTGCTCTCTTCATACACCTTCCAACCCACATTGTTGTTTTGTTTATGATATGCCAAACAATTAAGTCATAGGTGGCTTTGATACAGCAAATGGCAAAGTCACTGCAAATAAACTTTGTGGAGTTAATAGATAGTAACTATATCATAATATTATTAACATCCGATCCCGGTGTAACCTCAAAAAATCCTGAGGGCGCTCCGGGATCGGGCTGAATAATATTTTCTAAGGGCCTTCGATTGTCAGAGGATCACCATTTCATAAAAGCTGAAACTATG
Organism: Mycalesis mineus; assembly: GCA_034621355.1. NCBI lineage: Eukaryota > Metazoa > Arthropoda > Insecta > Lepidoptera > Nymphalidae > Mycalesis > Mycalesis mineus. The sequence continues at coordinate 6,573,586 of CM067883.1, forward strand.
TCATGTTCATACCATAGATAATTAAAATATAGAATTTGGTTTTGGGAGGAAACGGGTATCAAAAGTCAACATTAATTGTCAAAATATCACGTACAATTTTTATTTCGGTGTTCTTGGAATTTTACAAATTGCAATACACTGATTTGTACGAGAACGTATATGTGGTTACAATAATAATTATTAAATGAATTTAGACACATTAGTTATTAAACATTTTGAAACCAGTCTTACATATTCATGTCATGATATAGGAAGACGAGACAGGTCGGAATGTAATATGAATAGATGCACACAATAAGACGGTCAAGTGTGTTCATCATTTGTGAGCCCGTCATTATTCTATTACGGCTCTGAGCAACATTCAGGGACTCTTGTAGTCAAGCAATGAAGTTTTAAATTGGCGCTCCAGAGTTTTATTTTATGCCCCATACTCTTTCGCATATAAGGCTTGTTGAAATAAAAATATTTCTCAAATTAATTTCTCGCATATAGCTAAGCTCGTATTTAATAAAATATAGTCCCGATTTTACCTAGAATTTGTGGTGCGTTTTTATTAAAATAATTTAGCCAATTTAGAAAATGCAAATCCTAAAATAACCTCGCTTAAAACCTACAAACTCTTGTTTGATCCAGATGATCTTGGAAATGCATGTGTTCCCAATTAGGTTATTCAGACGAAAATATATTTGTCCCAGTGAATATTAAAATATTTGACAAATTTAATTTCTTTTCCAGCAACACCAATCTTGAAAAAACCATGCCTTTCACCGAGAGAAATCTTAGAAGCGTATGGAATGGAAAGCGAGCCAGGAATTATAAATATAAAACCAAAAACATTTTTGGAAATGTGTCCGGCACTTGTCTACCAATTGGATCAAAGAACATGTTACAAGACCGAAGCACCTTCTCCGAAGCTGGATCGAGTTTGGAGTAAGTATCTAACGAAATCTAAAAGAAACTTTCATTCATTGCTATTTATTTTGTAAAATTTACATAGGTAGATTTTCCTATCTATCATATAACATTTATACTTTTTTAACCGACGAAAAAAACGGAGGAGGTTCTCAATTCGACAGGTACATATTTTTTTTTATGTATGACCACGCATAACTTTTTAGAGTTGTCCGATTTTGAAAATTCTTTTTTTATTAGAAAGAGTACACTTCCAAGATGGTCCCATTTTCATCATCAGGAGTCGGTGCCAGCCAAGGTTTCTACTGCTTTACCCACAAACTGCTTTACTACGTTAAATAAATGTTCCTTAAAATTGCTGGCACCGACTTCATAGATATGCTTAAGTAAATTAAAGCAACTAAATGACACAGTTATTTTTACTTTTTTGTGCGTTTTTAATTTAATCTTTATTTTTTTCAGCATGGGTCTACGCTACGTTGAGTATCCTAGTTATAAGTGCGACAGGACTTCTGGGTGTAGCAATAGTACCGATGTTAAAATCGGCGGTATTTAGTTACGTAATACACTTTTTGGTAGCAGTGGCGGTGGGGACTTTGTGCGGCGATGCGCTGTTGCATTTGATGCCTCACGCGCTCAAATCGCATGGAGCCAATGCGAATGAGCCCCAAGAAGAAACTGAAGTTATCCTCAAATGCAGCGTAACATTTCTCACTATTCTCTTATTTTACTCTGTCGAAGCAATCATGCAAACTCTTAACGGTGGCCACGGACATTCCCACGATGCTCCAACTAAAACTGTGGAAGACATGAAAATTGAATCTGCAAAGCAAGTGGAATCAATAGAGCTCGGCGCCATGATGCCTGGATCTCCTCCACCGCCGGTAGAAAGACCGATGACGTCAACGGCGCTCATGGTCATAGTGGGTGATGGTTTGCACAACTTAACCGACGGCCTTGCGATAGGAGCTGCTTTTAGTGGCGATCCCGTGACTGGGTTTGCTACAGCACTCGCCGTGTTCTGCCATGAGCTGCCTCACGAGCTAGGAGATTTCGCAGTGTTGTTAAGGTCCGGTATGAGCATTAGGCGGGCTTTATATTATAACTTGCTCTCTTCGGCTCTCAGTTTTATGGGAATGGCAGGTGGGATATGGCTGGCCGAGGATCATGAATCAGCCTCACAGTGGATTTACGCCGCAACGGCCGGTACGTTCTTCTATATTGCTTTAGCGGATTTAGTGCCTGAACTTAATGAAAATAATAAAGGTAAAAGTGTTCTTTTAATGCTTGCTATCCTCGGTTTTCTGACCGGTGGAATAATTATGTTATTGATAGCACTTAACGAGGATGCCATACAATACCTATTCCGAAGTGCAGAGCAGTAGATAAGTATGTAATTATAATTAAGCGTACTGTTATTATGTGATAATTACCAGTACCTTCTCATGGTTGTTCAAATAGTTTGTCAAAGAACTAGTATTTAGAATTATTAAGTTTAACTTAAATACCAACTAGAATTAACTGCTCAAATCAGTTTTGTCTTAAATAAAAACATTCCAGGAAATATTTAAGCAAGTAGATAAGAACTACTTGCTGTACGTAATATTTTAAGGTTAGAACTAAAAGAAGACTAAGAAAGTTGTTCCTATCGTAAGTTTTGTATTAAGTAGGTACCTAGTTATAAATAAATTATACTATTTTATTATTTTACATGAAATACCATTCCCAGAAAAGCTGCTGATGTCAGTATTTTTATCTTTGATATTTTTACTTTTACGTCTATATTTACCTAATATTATTCGAATTATTTTTATAAGTACCTACCACTATTGAAATAGAGTTGTAAGGTACATAAAGGAAATTAAGAGAAACAGGACTTGCGAAATGTGTGTGTGTTATAATAAGTAATAAAGTAGTACTGATTTTTGTAAATAAAATAATTACGCGATAAATAAGTTGTAAGTTTAGAAATAAGGCTGTGCTGCGTGCTATTGTTTTTATTAATTAATTATTGTTTAATGATATTTTATTGCATGACAGAATTGAACAAATAAATATTTTGAAAAAAAATCTGATTTTGCTTCAACATGTAGGTATTTCCTGTCCAATATTTTATTTACAGCAATGCCTTTCTGCTATGGAAATCAGTAAGTCTCCATAAACTTAGTCTCCATAAATTTAAACAATAACTCTCTTGGATATAAATGTAAAGATTTGACTGAAAATAATATACCATCGTTGTATTTTACGATTTAAAAATAATTATAGGTACTGTAAATAGAGCTTTAAAAATATGTAGCCTGGAATATTAAAAATGGAAGCATCAATGTAGTAATCTTCAAGTCAAGAGCGAATAGACGGTATTGTCTAGGCAAGCGCGCTCCAACTTAATCGTTACTTACTACTTACGTTACTGCGTCTTCGCCTACGTCAGACGTGACTGTATACATGCTTTAGCTTTTAACAAAAAAACATTTATCTACTAACAAAAAAAGTAATAGATGGAGTCATAACGCGGCTGTAGGTTCAAGAGCGTATTAGAAAGTGACACAAGATTATTTTTTGTCCCTAGGTTCGTTTTTATTGTTTGTCAAGAGTGGAGTTTGTGACAGACAAGGGACATATCTGAGTAATTATTAGCTTTTTATTAAATTTCCTGATAAATAATATAACTTTGCGGTTACGATATTAATTTAAACGTTATCGTGCTATGGTGGTAATATTAAAAATGGAATTTCGTTTCCGTAAGTAGCCATAAACTTCATTGTTGATGATTTAAAGTTAGATATGTTATTTTTTTAGCAAATTTCATGTATTATGCGTTTACTAAACTATATTATATAAAGTAATATTTCGTATTTTACGATATTTTAAAACATAACGTTTTATGATGTACTTTAAATGTTGACATGTCATGTCAATAAGGCTGATTAGTGTTTGAATAGGTCTATCTAGTAGTCTTTAATCTATGAATGGGTCCGTTGTTGAAAATGTTGACTTAAGCTATGCCACCTTGTAATAAAAACACCTTGTAAAAAAAACTTAAGCATAACCAATATTCTCCCCTTTCCCCTTCAATAGGTACTATAATAGTCCAAGATTTTATTTTACCGATCAGTCTAAAAATCTGTTGTTAGCCGGTTGTAACGGTGTGGTGCAGCTTTTTATAAGCTAAGATTAAAAAACCAGTACCTAAAGCCAAAAACAAGTTTTGTCTTGTCAATTCCAGCTGGTTGTCAAGTGTCAATAACTGTCAATGTCAGTAGTATTACTCGAAATTATCAAAAAATAGATATGTGGATTTATAGGTTTATAAATAAATATCATTGAAAATAATTTTCTCTACTTTGTTTAGTAATTTGTTGCTAAACATTTAAATATAATCAGTCACGCCATTAGAACATTCGGTTTCAATTCGGCGTAAATAATTAATAACAATAAAAAATGTTGAAAGGACTGGTGAGTACGTTAGTAAGTAAAATTTTTAAATATTATATTATTTTTACATTAAGTACAGTATAAACTATATAGGTATTCTTAAATTGATTATGATATTTGTATCCATCATGATTTTCTCTGCTCTGCCAGTAGTATTTTCTCATCTGTAGACCACTATAAAAGTTTTGAGGTCTTTGTTTATATATACTTTATAAACTTGAGCGCAGAATCACGAATTCCGTTGTTAAAGCACAAATATTTAACAATTTAATTTAACAATTGATGATACATTTCTGAAGTTGAACAAGTAGATAAATGTCATGTTTGATTTTAAATGTAGATAAAAAGAAGATTACGATCTTATATAACAATATATTATACTACAATATCTTATAAAGACGCATATTAAATTAAAAAAATAATTGCTTGAAAAATAAATAAAAAATGTAAAATTAAAAATATTTTATCAAAATTAAAAGATATGTCAATGGAAACTCTTAGCTGGAAATTATTTCTTTTGTTTAATTTTGACAAGAAAAATTAAACATTAAAAAAAATAATATTTATGTTGTCAATTTTGAAAATGGCTGTTACAATACACATTTTACAACACATAATCAAAATGAAAAACAATAGAAGTATATAAAATGCCTTATTGCTCAAAACCACCAAAACAGATAAGTTATGTTTGCAATAATAATAAACAAAAACCACCAACCATGGGTTGTTTCCCATGGTTGGTAAAGAACACAGTAAGTTTCTTGAATTTCTGCTCTAATTGTCTTTTCTTAAAATGGCAATTATTAAATAATAATTGATTAACGCTTAAGTTTTATTTATTTTCTCACATAAATTACGAACCTTTTGATATTTTGAATACGTGAACAGAGGAGGTGAGTGTTGACGCGCGTCACTAAGGGTACCCTTAAACCTACACCCGTGTCACAAGTCTTGGGCTCTGTTCGGAGTTTTTCTCTCAGCCACCCGATGGACCCGGCACCCGCACGGTGAATCCATGGAATGCTAAGATATTTGTCTCGTCTCGATAATTCATAATATCTTAAGAGTCCCTCGAATTTCGAATTATCGAGAGTCAACTTTATTTATTGCACTCTCTAGAATGTTTTTCATAAAATCCTTTTTATAAATATAGTTAGGGAGAGATGAATATCTTTGCCAGAATATCACAGAGTGGGTACCGGGTCCATCTCATGGCAGAGCAACTGCACACTGTGAAATGTGTTTGTTTGTTACTCCTAACATCCTATATCATAATTAAATAAACATTTGGAATGGAGATAAATGGACTGAATTAAAACATGGGCTATATTTGTTCTAGAAAACTAAAGAGTTCTTACCAAGTACCAATTTCAAATTCACTCAGTTAAACTTGTGGATTTCAGCTTGTTCTAGAAGTGTTTCTAAGTAAAAAAATGCCTGATTGGTATTAGTCATTTTTATATAGCAGAGGCTCATATCATTAGACTTAATTCTCATCTTACTTTTTTGTTTAGTGTTGTCTAGAACAATCAAGGGCCCTAAAAATCAATTTTGACTGGAAACTCCTTTTCCATAATGAGCTCATACCATGGACCTCTATTCTTTTATTAATTTAATAAAATATAAAAATCATAATGACATTTTGGTTTAATATTATACAAACATACATAGTATCTTGTCTATTTTCTAGGAGTTGAATTTATAACTTCATTGAGCCCAATATTTATTTATTATTTCTGCTAGAGAGATCATCAACCCAAACTTTTAGGGGTAACAGTAAATATGGCATGATGCTTAATATATTTTTTTTATTTTAGATCATTTTTGGAACTGGTATCTACACTGGTGTATACATAGCACAAAATTATCAGGTAAGACTAATTCAAGAAACTAAACACAGAAAAGTAGACACATTACCTCTACTCTAGATAGCAATAATATCAAAGAAGTGATGACATCATGCATATCAATAAGTTTATATGGTTTTATTTCAGATAAATGACAATATTATACTTTTCTTTATTATCAACTACTTATACTGAGATATTCTTTGGATTTCAAGTTATCAGTATATTAATTTTACTCTGGCATGTATTATTATGCCTCTGCCTCATTTGGCTAGTGGTTAGCTTATGTGGCTTCAATCACGAGGTCTTGGGTTCGATCCCTGAGTCACGGAATAATTCTGATCTTTTTCATTCTTCTATGAAATGTTCAGTACATTCCAAGCCCGGAGTCTGGAAGTTGGTGGTATTACACCCCCGTGCCTCTGAGAGCATGTTATGCCGTTGGTCCTAGTCACTATCATAAACATCTGATAGTGATAGTTAATAAATGAAACATTATCACCCTAAGCCCGCCAACATTGGAGCAGAGTGGTGGGTCTACGCTCCATATCCTCTCTCCTATCTGACTCTATCTCGGGAGGCCTGGCCCTGTGTGGGTCGTTAAATAGGCTGATAATGATGATGATGGTGATATTATTATGTTACAAACTTTTAATCAAGCGAGAGATTTAAACCACAAAAGAGGCGATGTTGACATTGGCAATAATGTTGATATTCATTATATGATTAAAATATTCATTATTGTGCTTCTGCAATTTGTATTTAACCTAATCCAAAATTTAAACTCAGTGGTAGGAAAACCTGTGCTAAAATTATTCCTGGTTCAAATAAACTGACAATTAATGTGGCCTCTTTTGTGCATAATTATAATTTTTCTTATTTTGTTGATGTTTTCTGAATTCACCAACTTACTTGGTGGATTGTTTCTGAATTCAGACTGCAGTAGACTGGGTTTGCAAGAAAACATCTGAGGCATGTCACAAGGATGATAAGAAAAAATAGAAATTGACTGCAAATAAATTATTTGAACCAAGAATAAATTACACATGGCTTCAGAAACCTGAATATAATGATTGTATAGGTAACAATGAATTTCTTTGTAAATAGAATTCAATTTTGGAAAACTGCCCAAGTTTTACATTGTTATTCATTTAGCATATATTATTATTTTTAGATTGACAAAGTAGAAGATCCCAAAGCTCTATTTGAAAAGGCTCAGTGTTATGTTAGAACAAAAATGGAAGAAATGAGTAAGAAGGGCAAAGATTGAAACAACTGCAATGTACGTTTATGAATTTATTTTTCTGTAAATAACATTTACTATTTAAAATGATTTTAAAATAAATAAAGGTAGCAGTCTAAATAAACATTGTTTTATTTAAAGTGAAACTTATTTACAACCTTTTTAACATATGATTAAGCTGGGAGATAATATTTTATGCTTTCTCTTTGTACTACACTCGTTTTCTGAAGTTTCACTTCACTATGTGAAAAAAGCACACACCACTTTGCTTATAGCATAGAAAGCCCTCCTCCAATATGTTCAACCCTCATTATAGGTTCCTCGAATGCCAACCAATCACTGGAATGTGTAGGTAACAGCCCCATGCTCTGACATTTATAAAGAGCTAATAATATATTTACAATATTTCCAATAATATAAACAAACTTTTGCCCCACTGCTTGAGTACCTTCAACCATTTTAAATGTGCTCTGTGTTGAAAACAAAGCCTTTACCGGTCTAACGATTAACATTCCTACCATCATAATAGGAAATATTGAGATAGAATTTCCCGCCATGTACATTATGAATAAGTTCATGGGCACCTGCTTCAGAGGCCCGAGGGCTACATCCCACAGCTTTTTGATCAAGAGTAAGTTTGAGTCAGTATCTTTAGAGGACTCTGTATAACTTGCGTTAGCGGACTGGCTGTACCCTGGCGGAGAAGGCAACTCAGTTGTTTGGGTTTTATTTCTGAAATCAGAATTGATTTTTATCGTACCTATATAGTTTTATGCATAAGTGTCCAAGATTTAAACAAATTAGTTTTGACGTACTTTTGGTTAAAATCTAAGGCCCACTTTATTTTTTTGCCAGATTTTAATTGCGACATTGTGTTATTGGTAAAGTTGACTAGTTTTTCTTATCTTACTAGATTTAAAAATAACAATTTGCTTCTTGAAATAGGTAATTCTCAAATATCAATTGTTAATTCTTTTCGTTGATATTTGACAGTGATATCACCACAGATTTAAAAGGTGAAAATTACTGTCATGACACCACAGATACCAAGTCTCAATGACAAAGCATGATAAATCGTCACAGATAATAATAAAGACCACAGAGTATTTTTGAATAGATAGTAGATACTAATTTACATCAATCTGTGACAGAGACCACTTGCGGTTGTTTTGCATTTTTTAAGCAAGCTGGTTTAGAGGGCTGATAATAGATGCCGTTGTTGTTGCATATGTTACGGGTAATGTTGGAAATTGGAATAAAATTAGGTTTACGCGGCTTTATTTAGTGTTTATTCCCCACACAAGACCCATTACCCAAGATTTTTGAACAATGTCCAAATAAATGAGAAAATAAGTCTTAACTTGGAATTTACCCGAACTAAAACTTATTTTTATTATACTTTTTGCAATTCACGAAACGGTGTTGCCGGGCTTACCCGGGACTTCGTCTTCGAAATCTACCACACATGCTACTGTGCCACAGATGCCGTCTAAATCTAAATTTTAATAAATGAGAGAAAACTAATCTCTGTACAAAAAATCTACGATTGCTATAAAGTCCGGGTAAAAAGTTAAGTTAGCGTTTTATGTTATTTCATAAGATATTTCAACGTCATCTCATCATTATCATCATCATCAATTTTAGGTAGGAAGGCGACTGTCGTTATTCTATCCATAGGATATATGATAAATAACTTTTTTTTAAATATTTTTGATTTGTTTTTATGCCTTTCTCTGAGGGAGACTTGTTAAAGCAAAACGCAAGATATATATCATATTTTTTTTATTTTTATTAGAAATGTTACATTCGTTAACGACGTACAATGTTAGACTTAAATATATTACATAGGTATAGATAATCACAACCAGATAATTCTTCAGTCATTTTCAGAAGCTACATTTCAACAGATGAAGCAGGCTTACCATACCTACCTGCTTATTCGTTAATTCATTGGCTAAATGTCTGGTAACTAATAGAAGCCATTTAACAGATTTTCCACAAGGAAGTTATTAAGTACATCTTGCAATAGTAGAGTAGTTAAAATGGCAACTTGTGTATAATTAACTAAATTATCAATAGTGACTGCAACAATGTAGGAATGGAATCACGAGGGAATAGATAATGCAGCAATTTATTTGTCAAAATAAGATACTTTAACAAAACGCTTAAAAATCAAGCAAAATAACAAATATTAAATTAGAGGACATTGGTAATATCGTCACAAATAACTTCGACATTATTCACAATATCGTTTGCTTCTATCTCTTTTCTTTTTTCTCCTATGACATGCTCTTTGCAGAATATTGTTATCCTTTGACATGCTTCGCGTAGTTTGTCTTCTGGCACAGTTAATACAATTCGCATGTAGTTTGGATATTCGAAGCACTGTAAAAGAAGAAAATGTTGTTAATTTGAGACAGACTGTCCAAACGTATGCTCATATCTAACTATTTTATTTAAACACACAATGAATTTTAAATAACTACCCACGTTTCATAGCAATCACTTGAAAATATATCAAAAATATACCAATTTCAATCGACTTTTACCCGACGTCAGAAGGAGGGTAATGTTTTTCGAGCGTATGTATGTATGTTTGTATGTATGTATGTATGCCCATTTCTTCGGCACGCGCTACAGCCTAAACGGCTGAACGGATTTTAACATGTGAGGTGTCGTTGAATTTGGCAAAATTGTGGAAGTGACATAGGATATATGAATTTTCAAAATGGCGGCTGAAATGGGGGAAAAAAGGAGGGATGTATCTATATTTTTCCTTTATCTTAGCAATATGGGTATCAAATGATAGGTCCTAAAAAGACCATTTTAAAAATATAAATATCATGTCATATTCATATTACTGTTTTAACAAAAGATGACAAAAAGTGTACCAAGTGTACCGTCTCATTTCTATACCACAAATTAAAACTAAAAAGTCTCAGATAAAATTTTTATTATAAAAACAAAAAACCCGACTGCTTAGAACCATGCTATGAGTATAACCTAAAAGAATCACATTTCATTTTACTTCATCATTTAGTACCTATTCTTTTTTTAATATTTTCGTCTTGACGATGTATTCTTAATTTCTTAGAGTGAATTGGTGTTACTCATAATTTTATGTTTGAGGTCCCATAAATTTAAGGTCTAAGTAGAATTCCAAATACTTTATGGTGCTGCAGGCGGGGACAAAAGTAGTTTTGGTAGGTCTTTCTTTCCCATGTTGTAAAGTATTTTGTCCCCGCCTGCAGCACCATAAAGTATTTAGAATTCTACTGAGACCTTAAATTTATGGGACCTTAAACTTAAAATTATGGGTAACACCAATCCGCTCTAAGAAATTAAGAATACATCGTCAAGACGAAAATATTAAAAAAAGAATAGGTACTAAATGATGAAGTAAAATGAAATGTGATTCTCCCAGGTTATACTAACAGCATGGTAATATCATGTCATGTGACTAGGAAACTGTTCATTACTACTTATAAATTTACTTATACCTTCAAGGCAAGGTTAGCAACGGCACTTACCTGTCCGGGTAAACAGAATACAGATTGCTCGGCCATGAGGCTTTCTACAAACTGGCATTCGTCCTTGAACTTGGGGAATAAAGCCATTTTTATTTCTATCATCATATACATAGCTCCTTGAGGCTCAATCGGTCGCAGTCCTGGCGCCGACCGCAACTCCTTATACGCTAGTTTGGCTTGTGTCTGTAAAGAAACTTGTTAATTAGCATTATTATCATAAATTTTACGGTCTTTTGTACGACGATGTTTAAATACGGCGTTCTATTCATAATTTTTTTACTTGGTGATAATGTAATCTAAATATCTATTACATTACAAAAACTGTAAGGCAGTGTTTGACATTTTAGTAAAGTTGAATAGTTGTAGCTTTGTTAATGTTTTTGACCGCCATCATACTGAAACTCACTTAGGTTTGGCTTTTAGGGCTCTTTGACGACCTCCGTGGCGCAGTGGTATGCGCAGTGGATTTATAAGGCGGAGGTCCTGGGTTCGATTCCCGGCGGGGCAGATTGAGATTTTTCTTAATTTGTCTTGGTCTGGCTGGCGGGAGGCTTTCGCCGTGGCTAGTTACCACCCTACCGTCAAAGACGTTACCGCCAAGCGATTTAGCGTTCCGATACGATGTCGTGTAGAAACCGATAGCGGTGTGGATTTCATCCTACTCCTAACAAGTTAACCTGCTTCCATCTTAGATTCCAATCATCACTTAACATCTGGTGTGATGACAGTCAAGGGCCAACTTGTAGTCATTAAAAAAAAATAATAATAATAATAAATGTAGGTTTTCCTGATTATTGAAAGTTTTCTAGAGTCTGAGTTATAAACAATACCCTAAATATTATTGTTTTTTTTTCAAGTTGGTACAAGTTTACTAATAAAAAGACAAAACCGTAAAGATTTTCAAAAAATTTAATTTTTAATTCCTTTGAATAATTATTGTTTCAAAGAAAATTAACTAGTAATTAACATGGCTTTAATATGATATCTTTTTTCATTTCCATTAAAATTAACCAAAACCTCAAGTTTACGACAACAGTTCAGTGCTGTAATCGAATCCTACACGTCACATATTGAGTGCAGCCTCCTGACCGTAGAGCTATTGACGCATTTCAAATGAATATCAAGAAAACAACAATAACAACAATATAAGCAGAAAGATTTCCACTCACCTCGATAAACAACAACACTTCGTCGAAGAAACTTTGCGGCGTACATTCTAGAATGGCCGGTAGAGCCGTTTGTATCAATGCGCTAGGTCCGAGAATTCTCATTGACAAGTTGGTCAGAGCCAGTCTTATTTCCTTCCCCAGGACGTCATTCCGGTCGTGAATGACTACCCACCCCATTCGCCATCCAGGAACTAAAAATCGCTTCGTGAGTCCACTACATGTTAGTACAGGAACGTCTTTGGAAATTGAAGATATAGGGGTGAACTTGTGACCGGAAAACACAAAGTGCTCATATATTTCGTCGGCTATTATGGGCACTTTGTTTCTAGAAGCTATCTCTAAGATTTCATGCAGGTGTTCCTTGTCATATACCGAACCACAAGGGTTTGAAGGGTTATTGATTACTATGGCAACAGTGTCATCGTCTATCTGGCTCTCTAAATCATCGAGATCTATTTTCCAGTAATCGTTAGGCTGTAAAGTTACAGATGTACTTATATAAAAAAATCATATTAATAAAACATGCAAACAATACAGGATTTGTAAGGAGAATGCGACGTAAATATGCAAATAACATCCACAATAAAACAGAAACTTGTTCTGCGTCTAGAATCTTGTTAATGGTTACATTTACATTAAATTATATCAAAAATTCTACGTTTAACTTATTATTAGTAATAAAAACCTTTATTAACGCTTCAAAAATTGTATTGTAACTTAGCATTTTCAGCTACGAAAAATGTTTTGGTGTGTTCTCATTCCATAGCACACTCGAAAGCAAGTAATTTGCCTTATTTTATGAGTTGAGATCGCATTCGAACATTAGCATTACATACATAACACGCTGTATGACATGATCGCACTTGCTGCATTAATATTTAAATGCATCATACAAAATATTCCATATATCAATGAAACTTACCAACAAATTGTAATATTTAGTTTTTATCCCAAAACCTTCAGATAATGTTTGGTATATAGAGAATCCTGGTCGAGGGATGAGTATGTTCTGCCCACAATCTGCAATAGCAGTGATAACCATTTCAATAGCATGGGAGCATCCGCTGGTAAGGATTACGTCATCGGGGGTGACGTCACCCTGATGAGCACTGTACTTGGCCACTGCAACTCTAGCTTCATAGTGCCCCTTGGAAGGAGCATAGCCTCGACTTTTGTGTAGCTCGATACTTTCCCGAACGGCTTGCAGTAATTGATCCGGTGGGTTGAGGTTTCCGAATGTGGTTGGGTCACCTGTCAAGGAATTTAATTAATTATAATTAATAAAGTTCATACTGTCAAACAATTAAATTAATTAAAAATTAATGGAACTCAAAGTAAAGAGAAATTAAATGTAACCTAAAATAACAATAATACAGTAGTTCTCCCGCACTTATGCCTACAAATTTACCCAACCTAAACGTATTAACGTCAAAATATCAGCCAAATCAAATTAAGGAACAATGAAAAAGGAAACAAAAAGATCAAAGTATAAAAAATAATAAAATAAACTTAACGCATCCCCAAGATATTCCCGCAAAATGTCCTTCACGACCCAAACGATAACATTATCGACTTACGCCCTATTGGCATCACAATGAACGTCTACAAAACGTCTTAGCTGGCGTTCAATAAGTCCTGAAAATTACTTATTTAACCTTATCTTATTCCCTTTAATAAAAGTCATGCAAATGAATGAAAGTCAGGAAATATACTTACAGGAAATGCCTTTACAATCTGTTCGATTCTGGCAAAACATCTGCGCTTGGCAAAGCCCCATAATAATACTACTGTATAAATGTCATGGTAGGTACATAGTAGTAAAAAGAAACTTATCTACTAGTTAATCGAAATATAGAACTCTGATTATTATTTTATCTTGCCGGCTCTTCACTGCAGGACCTGCCTTCCGAGCCGGTGCTAGAGACACTTCAATTCAAAAGTACTAGTACACTAAGCTTACTCGTAGGTACCTACTTGAAATATACGAATTTGAATTCAATATGTTAGGGATAAGTCTTACTGTCTTGTTGTTTACATCACATGAATTTTCGGACAGAATTGTTACATATCCCAGAATTCGTTTAATATGTAGACCTTGTTAGCCTTGACTTACTAGTAACTCCTAACCCAATATTCTCCTTTCCATTTAAATTAACATAATGCCTACATTTATACATAAAATATATTTAAACGAGTAACTCTATAAATACCTATTTATCATATATTTCGTTATCTTAAAAACTTGCTAGAGTTAGACGATTTTGATTATTTTCTATTTAGTTTTGATTTTGACGAAAAAAACGGAGGAGGATCTGACGATGATATCCTGGAAAATTGAACGAACTCTTCAAATTTTATAGGCACACTTGCAGCGATTTCGGTTTTAATGTAAGTATCGATAGCTTTTTGGCTACAAGTGCCGTATAACACACTATGACAGTATAGAACGAGTACGTTACGTGGCGATAAATCACTAAAAGTAATAAATAAAAAATTTTAACAAAAAATAGAACCGACTCAAAACGCACTAAGAAGTAAAATATGACTGTGTCATTTAGTTGCTTTAACTTAAGCATATCTAGGAGTCGGTGCCAGCCAAGGTTTCTACTTTAAGAACATTACCTAGAACCCACAAACTGCTTTACTATGTTAAATAAATGATCCTTAAACTTGCTGGCACCGACTTCATAGATATGCTTAAGTAAATTAAAGCAACTAAATGACACAGTTATTGTTTACTTTTTAGTGCGTTTTGAGTCGGTTCTATTTCTTGTTAAATTTTTTTTAATTTATAAAGTCGGTGTACTTAGTCGTGTAGTCGGTAAACGAAGTAGCAAAGCAATTTATGGGTTTTAGGTAACGTCTTTAAAGTAAAAAACTTAGGTGGCTCCGACTTCTATAAGCGTACCGTACTTGTAACTAAAAATCTATCGACACTTTAAAAAAACTGAATTCATCAGACCTTAACAGGGCAGGGAGAATAACTTGAACAGAGGAGGTGAGTGTTGACGCGCGTCACTAAGGGTACCCTTAAGGCTTAAACCTACACCCGTGTCACAAGTCTCGGGCTCTGTTCGGAGTTTTTCTCTCAGCCACGCGATGGACCCGGCACCCGCACGGTGAATCCATGGAATGCTAAAATATTCGTCTCAATGACTATGGGATCATTTTGGAAGTATACACTTTCTAATAAAAAAAAGGAAATATCAAAATCGGACAGACTCTATAAAAAGTTTTGCGTGGTCATACATAAAAAAATATACACGTCGAATTGAGAACCTCCTCTGTTTTTTCGTCGGTTGATAAAATGTCTCGCTTACATTTCTCTTTGATTTATATTTCGTAAGTAGTACCTAGTAAACTTTAAATCACTTGCGCAGCATTATCGTGGTATCGCTAAAATCAATGAAATCTCTCTTTGCCTCTTAATTAGTACCCTTATAAAAGCTTTTTGGACCATTAGTATTGCACATAAAGACTTTTTTTTATCGACAACAAGTTGGCCCTTGACTGCTATCACACCTGATGTTAAGTGATGATACAGTCTAATATGGAAGCGGGCTACCTTGTTAGAAGTAGGATGAAATCCACACCCCTATCGGTTTCAACACGACATCGTACCGGAACGCTAAATCGCTTGGCGGTACGTCTTTGTCGGTAGGGTGGTAACTAGCCACGGCGAAAGCCTCCCACCAGCCAGACCAAGACAAATTATGAAAAATCTCAATCTACCCCGCCGGGAATCGAACCCAGGACCTCCGTCTTATAAATCCACTGCGCATACCACTGCGCCACGTAAGGCGTCAAAGGTCTTCTGTGTCATTTCATTTTTTATTTTCTTACAAAATTTTGCTCGCCAAACTTTTTACCGAGTCACTGCGTAATAACGTAACTACACGCAACGTCAATTATTTAGCTGAAAAAAGCTTTTCCTCACATTATGACTAGATGGCGCCGCTAAAATTCCATATAAATTTCGTTTTTACGCAGCGACTCGGTAAGAAACTCATAATAAACTTGAAGTTGTGCAAGATTTATTTACACACATAAAATACCACTGACTGATCTATGGGCTCAGCACGACTCCCCTAAAACTAAGATATCTCTAAAACTACCTACTCGATGCACTTGAATTTAGCAAAGTTGCCACTGGGCACATTTACTACCTACCTACAATAAACGTGCGAATTAAGTTAAATTCGATTATTTTTTTTATTAGAATTGTTGCAAAATATTCATTTTATAAATTTTTCAGCAAACCACGTCAAACAAACCTATAAATGATATACATCTTAATTAACTGTTTAAGTAAAAAACTACAATGGAAAAAAATCATACGGAAAAGCGTTCGAGTAACTTCTCTATCCTGTATATTCAAACATAATTAAATGTTGATATTTTAAAATTTTAGTTTAAAAATCCAAGTTTAGCGAAAAAATCCAAGTTCATTATTAGTATAATTAAGTAATAAATAACTTTTTGTCCATTTTCGTGTCATGTCGATTGTTTTGTATATTTCACTACACAACTAATTAGGTAAGAACACAAAAACTTGTACTTAGATTAGGTATGATGATAACAATTATATTAATACTAACCGCATAGGTAAACATCATTTTCTACATGCAAAAATATAAAATACTAGCAGTCGCCCGCGACTTCGTCCGCTTGAAAACCTCTTAGGTACTCTTCTAATTTTAAAGACAGACTTTCATACAAAATGTGTGAAAGTCACATATAAAGTGTGCTCATTCCCCGCTCCCCCTCTCAATTTAATTTTTTTATAGTTTCCCGTGAAGCAATATCCTCCGTCCCGTCCCGTGTACTAAAGGTCTACATTTTTGTTAAACATTGTATGACATTTCAGTACATTAACATTAAAAATATATATTTATGGCAAGCTGATGGGTATAAATTGATATTAAATAGTATATTTCACTCTTGAGTCTAGCCTTCAGAATAAACAAAAAAAAATTTACAATCCGACACGCAGATAGAGATTAGCCCGTTTAAACAAACGAATAAACTCTTCCGTGTACTAAATAGATATTTGAACAAAGATCGAATTCTTAATTCATCATCGTACCTATATATAACATAGATCTAAGCTCCCCTCCCGCACGCGCACCCCCGCCTTGGTGACGCTCACTTCGCAACGCAGAAATAGTAATATTTTAATTTCGCCATAACTTCAAAACCAAACTCCAATTTTAATCTTTTACATACCAAATATTATCTACATAAACTGTACTTAGTGATGAAATAATTTATTTTAATAAGGATTAATAGCATGAGTAAAATAAATGCGTTTAAATGTAGTCCAAAAAAAAAATCAAGATTTTTAAATAAAAAAATGGTTGTTGTGCCTCACTCGATATAGATAGGTATAGTGTGTCGCGGACTTTTTTGTAGATATTTATAAGATCTCCAATGAATTAGAACATTTTATAATTCTATCTTTTATAGTTTAGGCAGCGTACGCAAAATAAGTAACTTTTCTGGTTGATTTTTTACACCTTGTGTCCGAAAAACTCAAATATTTTACGGAACCCTATTTTTTTCCAAAATAAAATTTAGCCTATGTTACTCATGGATAATGTAGCTTTCGAATGGTGAAAGAATTTTTAAAAACGGTCCAGTAGTTTTTGAGCCTATTTATTACAACCAAACAAACAAAGTTTTCCTCTTTATAATATTAGTGTAGATATTTTAATTCAACTATAATTAGCTTTATTCCTTTGAACCAATTTCAATATTTAAATATTATAGCACTAGACATCTCTAGTACTATAATATATTTTTCTTTCTCAATTAAAAAAAACAAAAGCTAAAGCATAGAATCATCTAGGTCTAAACATCGCATTACGATTGGAATCTTCGTTTGGAAAAAACGCAGCCACATACATCAAATAATTATGACACGACTTTTAACGTCGGGGTTATAAGTAGGTATTTAGGTTTGACAACATTTCATTGGAATTTTTAATGTTTGCTTTGCGTTTGTTTAATAATCTCATACCATTAATTGTTTCTTTTTTAATAAAAAAAGGATAATCCAAATTTTAAAATATATTAAAAGAACTTCGGAAGTCTTGATTCGTTTCGTACTATCATCAAATCTTTTCCTGGTGACATCGTAATTTTAATATCGTTTTTTAAAAATACAAAGACACATTAATTTAATATTAATTTCGTAATATAATCAAAAATCTATTTTTAAATCATCCTTTTCACACGTGAGCTACTGCGCAATACTTGAAACAGGTTTCCAAGAGCTTACCAATCGAGAGAGCGATAAGCTCCTTGTCAGGATGGGGTTCCACTTGCAAGTTCTCCACGATCCGGCGTATGGGGTTGGTGGTTTTGCGGGCTAGAGTGGATGCATGCACCTCCCACTCCTGGCTGCTACGAATACGTCGCGACATGAGCACAAAACTAGCGGAATATTAATATCTGCGTCAACACTTGAATAAGAATAGTGTCTACCTTTCGATACACCTCACTTTTGTATCAATACTACATTTGACTGATATTAACATCCAAGTGGCGGAACTGGTTTGAAAATGTTTATGAGATGACGACAGTGGAGCCTGTTATTTAAATATTCCTCCCTTGCTAACTGCGACACTTATGCAATAAATAATAAACACCATTATAATATACACAACAAACACTAGAAAACTTACTTTTAGATTTTCTTGATATTGTCAATAGTCTATACCATTTTCCCTATAGGGTTGGATTATTTTCGTAGAATTGACTGCAGTAATCAGCGAAGTAGTGTTAGCATCCACACAAAAGTTAACTCGAAATAATACCATGTTTGTTTCTACAACACATTTTTATACCTACTCAAAGAGGCAGTGGGTTAAAGACTCATTCTCAATTAAATTTCAAGATTGTCAAGCATGTCGGACTGTTGAGGTGCACAGTCTAACAACAATACGTCTAAATTGAATGAACATACAAAGTTTTTTTAGGGTTCCGTATCTTAAAAGGAAACATTGGAACCCTTATAGGATCACTTCGTTGTCCGTCTGTCTGTCAAGACCCTTTTTCTCAGGAACGCGTAGAGGTATCCAGCTGAAATTTATATCAAATACTAAAGTCTGCTGTACGTTAGAGTCGTGAAAAAGTCAAGCTTCTAGGCCAAGGCAACCAAAAGATACAGCCGTTTATGCCAAAAATAACCCCAATTTTCGACACGGCCAAGTAAATCAAAACCTAACGGGTAGTTCCTGTAAACGTAGGATCTTGAAATTTTATATAAAGTAACGTTATATAGTATAGATAATGTAAAAATTACGAAAATGGTAAATTTTTTATTGCATCATATAATAAAAATGCTTTTAATAATTTTAAGCTTACCCCTTTTCTCATGGACGCGTAGAGGTATTCAGTTGAAATTTATATCTAATACTGAAATCTACTTTTATCTTTAAGCTGTATCAAAATCAAACATCTATGTCAACGCAATCAAAAGATACAGCATACACCGCATATTTAACTCTCTACTACTCGCAACTAGCCCTAGAATCTTGAAATTTCGCATGAAGCAATGTTTAGTTCCAAAAACCTGAAAATTTACGGAACCCTCGGTGCGCGAGTCCGACTCGAACTTCGCCGGTTTTTTATTAAGAAATTACCGTGTTATAATATGAAATACACTCTATTCCTCGAATCACAGGAATCACAATTGATCTGGGTGTGTTATTACATCATGCAATACAACCAATCTGCCTAATTTTAACATTTTTATCCAAAAAGAGAGATCTCGAGAGATAAAAAAAATTTAAGAAAGTGAGCAAAGTCGCGGGTAAAAATTACTTAGGTTATATACTTGTAGGAAAACTTGCTACTTTTTTCTGTTCCCCCAATAAGATTTCTTCTTTTTTCAATCTGGTGATAATTACTTAGAAATTTCGTTATTAGACCAGTTAGCCGTTGTCCAAAAGTAATGTGGAAAACCTCTGAAAAAAATTGCCTCTTTGATGTAAAGCACGCGATCGGCTAAAAACGACATGACGATAATTTGTATTGATTATTCCTTAGACATGTAAAAAATCAATGTTAACTTTATAGCTATTTTATAGAACGACCGACACTAAGATTCAAATCCAGGACCTCATGTTACAGAGCCAAATAGCCAAAACAATGGGTCAGCGAGGCAGATTTAATTCGTTCTTGGAGTAATGTATAAAAATATAAATACTTCTATGTAGTTAGGTACCTACCTACCTTAGGAATATGATGAGTACTTTTCTAACAAACTAAAGTTTTATGAACAAACACGTAAGAATCATAAATAATAATTATTTTATTTCTTAACAAAAACAAAACAAGTAGGTAAACACTATGCTTAGTATTAATTCAATTTGAATAATTGTGATTAATCTTTAATGAAATTTAAAACTATTTACTTTAAGGACTTCAAACGCACATAACTGTTAGCACTATATATCTGATTGGTAGATAATTAGGTATTAATTTTTATATTCATGCTTAGATAATACTTTCCTTACATCCGACTAAGTTAAATATGCAAATCTTAATAAAAGATAATATAACAAAACAGGGCCTATCGAAATTCGAATGTAGTTTATAAAACGAAGTGAGGTATAGGTCATAGATATACGTAGAAGCTTTCGTATTTTTAACCGACGAAAGATAAACGGAGGAGGTTCTCAATTCGACACGTAAATTTTTTTTATGTATGACCACGCATAACTCTTTACAGAATTGTCCGATTTTGATAATTCTTTTTTATTAGAAAGGGCATACTTCCAATGTGGTCCCATTGTCATCATGTTAGGATCTGATGATGATATTCTGGGGAAATTAAAGGAACTCTTCAAATTTTGGAGGCAAGCTTACAGCGATTTCGGTTTTTAACCGACGAAAAAAACGGAGGAGGTTCTCAATTCGACACGTATATTTTTTTTTTTTTTTTTTATATGTATGACCACGCATAACTTTTTACAGTGTTGTCCGATTTTGATAATTCTTTTTTTATTAGAAAGGGCATACATCCAAGGTGGTCCCATTGTCCGCATGTTAGGATCTGATGACGATATCCTGGGGAAATTGAAGGAACTCTTCAAATTTTGGAGGCACGCTTACAGCGATTTCGGTTTTTGTCTCGGTATCAGTAGCTTTTTGGCTACAAGTGCCGTATAATATATAGTATAGCACGAGTACGTTACGTGGCGATAAATCACTAAAAAGTAAGAAATAAAATTATTTAACAAAAAAACTCAAAGCGCACTAAAAAGTAAAAAATAACTGTGTCATTTAGTTACTTTAATTTACTTAAGCATAAGTCGGTGCAGCCAAGGTTTCTACTTTCAAGGACGTAACCTAGAACCCACAAACTTCTTTACTAGTAAAATAAATGTTCCTTAAAATTGCTGGCCCGACTTCATAGATATGCTTAAGTAATTTATACAGTTATTTTTTACTTTTTATGCTTTAGGTTCTATTTTTTGTTAAAAAATTTTTTGTCTATCGATAGGTTTTTGGCTACTAGTGGTTACGTTACGTTACGATAAATCACTAAAAAGTAAAAAATTTAAATTTTTTAAATAAAACCGACTTCATAGATATGCTTAAGTAAATTAAAGCAACTAAATGACACAGTTATTTTTTACTTTTTAGTGCGTTTTGAGTCGGTTCTATTTTTTAAAGTCTTGTCTTGACCAAGAATAATACAAACACCGACATTAACACCGACAGCGGCAGCGACAGCGGCAGCGATAGCGGCAGCGACAGCGGCAGCGACAGCGGCAGCGACAGCGGCAGCAACAACGGCACCGTCAGTGGCAGCGACAGCGATAGCTGCAGAGGCAGCGGCAGCGGCAGCGGCAGCGACAGCGGTAATTATATTCTACACTATGTAATCTCGTGTAAATTCAAATTCAAAATCGTTTATTTCAAGTAGATTGTTTTATAAACACATTGAATATGTAGTTTCATGTAATAGGTAAATTCAAATTCAAAATCGTTTATTTCAAGTAGATTGTTTTATAAACACAGAATCTTTGTGGAAACGTCATTAATTTAATAATAGCCTCTACTTAGTACTTAGTAAATAGTTTTCCTGCTGAAGAAGCAATGTTGCTGGCAGCCTGCGAGTAAGCGGCGGCGTCAGTTGCTCTTTTAAAAATGAATACATATTCCAATTTGTATTTTATAATTTTCAATTTTGGTTATGCCTAATCTAAAATATTCGAAATAGTCTTATTTTCAATCAATTTCAAATGGTTAATTAATAAAGATAATATCTTCATGTGGTTATCTGTTTGTAATGTTAGATTATTAAAAGGAAAGGATACAAGACATTGTAGTATATGTATATATACTTACTACCTTAGATTAGCTTACTCGTATTTATAGTCTATGGTGATGTTTCTTTTCATAGACAAATTTTTCTTGAATATACTAGAATCCAGAGGTAAAAAAAAATATAATTTGTAGGTTACATACAATATTGAATTATTGATCAATATTTATTATTTACTTGCAACTTCAATATCAATAATTTGATTGAATCATGATTTTACGCTTGAATTCTCGAATTTGTGGCTCAAGGAGATTACTGACCCAGCAGGCATCTGCAAATGAAAATTCTCTAAATTATTGTGCGACTATTGTAAGGTATCCATCACGTTATACTATAAATATCCTAACCCCTTCATTTTTTTACAATTTTATTAAAGCATCTTTCTTCTAGCTATATTAGTAGGCAATAAGTAATACCTACAACGAAAGCTTAAATTCATAATCACGTAACTTGACAAGTTTCTACATATTTCTTTCATAAATTTCATTGATAACAATAAAGAATCTCTTCTCGTACTTCAACATTATTGCAGATAGACAGCATGATTATGAGAACTATTTGGCTACTCTACTCTTGAGCAAGACCCTAAGGTCTCCAGCATTAGTTGTACGAGCGTTCAATGCTGAGGTAGCGAGAGTTCAGGACCAAACTACGGATACTAAGACAGCTGCCTTGAGGTTACAATTCTGGCAAGATGCTGTTGGTGTTATTTATGAACAGAACTCAGCCAAAGTACCAGCTAATCCTGTAACTCAAGAATTAAATAAGGTATGCTTATAAATGTGACAAATAAACACAATAGGGAAGTTGACTCGAAATTTTTATCTCTAATATATAAAATTTCCCTGTCACAATGTTAGTTACCGTACTCCTCCGAAACGGCTTTACCGATTTTTACCAAATTTTGTATGCATATTCAGCAGGTTTGAAAATGGGCTACTATCTAATTTTCATCTAAATTTTTTTTTAATTTTTAATGCAAGACAATGTTTGCCAGGTCAGCTAGTTACTTTATAAGAGACGAATATCTTCGCATTCTATGGTTCACTCTGCAAGAGCTGGATCCATTGTAATCCAACAGCAGTAGAAGAATAAATGTAATGATGTATGGAGAAAATAAAAACCAACAAAGATATATAGCATAAATTTCAAATTGGATCAATAGTTGCACACGCAAATGAGTAACAAACACACACATACAAATCATTGCCTTTATAACATTAATGTGATAAAAACAAATATTAATTTGCAGGTATGTGGAACATACAAGCTACCAAAACGCTATGTTGAAAGGCTCATCACTTCTCGGGCAGGGCTGTTAAAGACAAAATATTTTAAATCTTTAGAAGATATAGAGTCATACACAGAAAACACAGTTTCTACTATCTATTACCTCCTACTTTGTATTGCGGGAGTCACCAATGTGCATGCTGACCATGCTGCATCACATTTGGGCAAGGCTCAAGGAATAGTCAATATACTAAGGTTAGTTTCTATTTAAATTTTTTTAATTTGTTGTAAGTTAACTCCTGACCTCACTCACATCTGATTGTAAGTAATGATGCAATCTAAGATAGAAAGTGTTAGGAGAAGGATTTTTACACTAAATCATACTGGAACACTAAATTGCTTGAAGGTACATCTTTGTTGACAGGGTGGTAACTATATAACTAGCCACATCCAAAGCCTCCCAGCTAGACCTGGACTAATTTAATGACCTTAATCTGCTCAGCCGGGAATCAAACCCAAGACCCTGAGTCTTCTAAATCCACTGCACTATGGAGGTCCAAAATTCTGTTTTAATAGTACCACCGCTAGGAAGTTGGTTGCTTGGTTACCTATGCCTATGCACATTGATCCCACTCATGATTGTTGATTTAAAATCTGAAGTCAATCATTACCTTACTTTACTAAATTGGAGCAGCCAATCACCTTAAAAAATAGGGTAATGAAGGTGATGATTTTCTAAGTCAAGCCATCCATTTTAGTGACTTTATAATTGTTATAAAATATTTCAGATCTGTACATGTATCAAATTACCACAAAACAATATGTTTGCCAATGGAGGTGCTGATGAAGTACCAAGTCAGCCAGCAGTCAGTTCTGCGGGGCACTGACAGTGAGAATATGAGGAATGTTATATTTGAAATAGCTAGTAGAGCTAATAGTCATTTAGAAAAGGTGAGCCAGCAACACCTCCATGTGGAGGTGTTGCAATTTGTTTATATTAAAATGTTTTATAATTTTACAGGTCAAAACTGAAGCTTCCAATTACAATATGTATATTAAATTTTAACAAATCAGCTTTTTCAAAATAGCTTAAAAAATTAAAAAGGTTTTATTTGTAAATATCCAAACCAACATCCCAACTGTTTACTAAAAATTTGAAATGGAACTAAGATTCTAATGGAGATAAGATTCTGTTCTGTAGAATGTGTTTATTTTTTTCTCAAAATTGTAGAGACAAATATCTTAGCATTCTATGGAATCACTGTGCGGGTGCCAGGTCCATCATGTGGCTGAGGGAAATACTCTGAACAGAGCCCGAGACTTGTGACATGGGTGTAGATTTAAAAGAGATCTTTTAGTGACCAACACTCACCTCCTCTGTTCAAGTAATTCTCCCTGCCCAGCCAAATTCGGAAGGACTCTACTAGAGCAGCTTTGGACACTCGTTCTAATATGGAACTTACTGCACTTCTAGTGAGGCCAAGGTCTTTTAGCAGGTTATAAGGAGACTTCACTGGTATACCTCTCGCACCCACTTCTACCGTGCATAAACTAACCATATACCCATTTTTAGTTACTTCATAGTAATGTAACACATGGGAATAAAGACCCATTTTAAATCTGTTTCGATTTTGCCTTCAACTGGGGACTAAAAGATCTCACTAAGAGTACTCTTTTTAAACCTACACCCGTGTCACAAGTCTCGGGCTCTGTTCGAAGTTTTTCTCTCAGCCACGCGATGGACCCGGCACCCGCACGGTGAATCCATGGAATGCTAAGATATTCGTCTCAGCAATCAGTTTACAAAAAACAAATAGTACCTAGTGTTCTAAAAACTTTTTTTTTATTTCAGGCAAGAAAGATTGGAGTACCAAAGATATGTAATCAATTATTCCTCCCAGCTATTGCTGTTGATAAGTATTTAATAAAGCTACAAAAGAAAAACTTTAATGTTTTCGACAAATCATTACTACTGGGTAGTCCTATGTTACCTCTAAGTTTATACTACACTAGACTATTGAATAGATATTAATTTATTGACAACTAAATGAAAATGAGTCAAAATAGTTGAGCAATTGTTGATATACTCATTTATGTTATACTAGCCCGCATGGTAAATATTTACAGCCTTTCAAATTAAAAAAGTAACTCTTTTTAAAAAAAATACGTGTGGCACTCGGAGACTGCCGCAGTAAAGCTATTGCATAGCATTTTTTATCAACTTATGCAAGTATAATTATATATTTATTTTATTTATGCAGTATTCTTTTCTATTTTTTTTTTTACAAACGTGATATTTCAAAAAGTCATTAAAAGTTCTGGTATTTATCGATAGATGGAAAAACTAAAAAGTATCACCGCTGTGCCGGTCGGAGTGGAGGGTGTTAGGTTTTTTCGTTACGGAATTTCTGGATTCGGTCTCCACGCTCAAGACCCGCGATAGAAACTATGCAATAGCTTGAAAATAAATATAGCAAGTTATCCCCTAAAAAGATGCCATCGAATACATTTTTGTAACCCTATTAAAAAGACAATTCCACCATACATTGTTTTGTTATAATTCAATAGATAAAGCAGCGTATTCAATGCCCAAACGGCTTAAAGTTCTCGCAACTTTTCCAACAACTATCGGACCACTATCTATTGCTGAAAACCGCATGACAGCCTGTTCAGTAGTTTATGGCGATCAGTGGGCCAAGTCACCAAGTGTGAGTTTTTCACCAAGCGACTGCGTAAAAACGTAGTCACTCATAACATCAAAATATATAGCAAAAAAGCGTTTACTCTCGCTATAACTAGATGGCGCTACTAAAATTCCATACAAATTTGCGTTACGTTTTTACGCAGTCGCTCGGTAACAAACATACACTCGGCACTCTGATCGACAGACGTAGCGGGGAACTAAGGATGGGTAAAATCAAAGAAATTTTATAGAAGATGCGTTTTTACTTTCAAGCTAATTCATTCATGCAAATAAATAATCACATTTGAGATTCAAGCACGGTTTGGCATCTCGAGTACAATATCATAATAGTACCATAAAATAATTGCTGTATATATTCTTAGAACAATAAATTTCGTTTACAATTCAATTATTGTTTTACTTATATAATAAATAGAGGTGACCCCTGAGACTTTGAAATACAGTTTCACAACTTACTACCATGAACATAATTGAAAATAAAACAGTATCTGATCAGTCACATGATTTTCCTAGAAACCATGAAGGAGTTTTGGAACTTCAGCACGCCTTGGATGCGTCAATATGTCGGCTCTTTTTGATTTATTTACTACAAGTGCCCTCACACCTGTATGTCGATTCTTGAAAAAAAAAACGTCAGTTTTGAAGCCGATGTGCAGCGGTTATAAAGGGGATGTAACAGAAATCGGTGTTCTCCAATAACATTTTGCCATATTAAAATGAAAGTCGAACTGAAGGTGGAATGATCGACGAGATGTAAGTGAGATGTTCGTACGATGTATTTTTTTCAAGAATTGACATACTGTGGGGCAAGTGAGAGTTTTCACCGAGCGACTGCGTAAAAAAGTTCTCACTCGTAACGTCAAATTATATAGAAAAAAAAAGCGTTTAAAATTTGCTTTTTTTTTATCGACTACAAGTTGGCCCTTGACTGCTATCACACCTGATGTTAAGTGATGATGCAATCTAAGATGGAAGCGGGCTAACATGTTAGGAGTACGATGAAATCTACACTCCTATCGGTTTCTACACGACATCGTACCGGAACGCTAAGTCGCTTGGCGGTACGTCTTTGTCGGTAGGGTGGTAACTAGCCACGGCGAAAGCCTCCCACCAGCCAGACCAAGACAAATTAAAAAAAATCCCAATCTGCCCCACCGGGAATCGAACCCAGGACCTCAGTCTTATGAATCCACCATGCATACCACTGCGCCACGGAGGTCGTGCTTTTACTGTTTTCAGTATCGACGCGGTAAAATCTCACACTAGCCACACTGATGTACTGTCAAAGTGTTAATGCACTCTAAGACGGAAGTAGGATTATTTTAGAAATATGATAAAATCCACACCCCTTCGGTTTTTACATGACATCATACTGGAACACTAAATCGCTTGGAGATACGTCTTAGTCGGTAGGGTGGTAACTAGCCACGGTCTGTAGCATCCTATGAGCCTGATCTGGACAAATTTAAACTATCTGAATCGGCTCAGCCGGAAATAAAACCCAGGACCTCCGTTTTATAAACCCACTGCGCCATGGAAGCCGACAAAAGAAAATATAGAAATCGAAACTATAGTTTACTTTTTCCGAACGAATTTTCTATTGATCGACAAGTCTAGCACAGGCTATATCTATCGACGCATCCTAGACCTACAGATTACTAAATATTGGATTATTTATTACAGATTTGTTTTACACTACACTATTTATCCCAATATGTCACTAAATGCATCAACTTACAACTAATCTAAGAAATGTTTATTTTCACCTTCTATCTCACCATATAACCGGATTAATTGTTGCTTTGGTTCGCACAATGTAGAAATCTTTGGTTAGCCACAATTTCACAATAAGAAATGTACTTCTAAAAATAAAACATTTTGGTTACCATATTAATTTTCTCCCTCGTAACATTCGTGACGAAATTCAGCATTTGAATTACTGACACATTTAAAGAACATTCACATATTGAAAATTATAAAAAAATAGTTGGAATGGAACTTTAAGTTATGTACAACTCGTAAGTACAATGACCCTGTTCTAGGTATACTTTTAAATTGATCTTAAATGTACGACAATTGTGTTAATTCAGTTATACACATTAATAACAGCGATCTTAGGGCTAACGCTAAAACTCGCGCGGGTGCACGCTCGCGGGTGTATAATGAAAAATAGTATGGACAGCGCAAGCGCGTGCGACGGGGCACACGGCACGGGCGCCCGCGACGGGTACACGCGAGCGGTTTTGTTTCTACAAATCAGATGAGCGCCGCTAGATGCCACGGTCACACGCGTCGGAGGCTAGGTACAATCATGAACATTGATACAAAGCGCGTAATAATTGAGATGCAATTTCGGCAAATATTATGGAATATGGCGAATGAATTATCGAATTCTCCGCTGAGTTACCTACTTATCAAGAACAGGTTATGCAGTCGACGTTGTTTTCGTTGACGTCTTTTAGCCAAATAATAAATTAGTAAATAATCCATGGTAATCTACTCCACACAACTGTACACGCTCGACATCAAAATTATACTAGCAGCGCTAGCTAAGACGGGCGCACGCGACGGGTGCCCGCTCGCGGATTTGTGGCCCGCGCGAGTTTTAGCGTTAGCCCTTAAGTTAGTGGCTTAGATCTGTAAATATAAAATAATTATGTATAACTGTATTAGAACCATTAATATTAATTGAGTGCATGATTTTTTTTAATGTGGTTTTTTTATTATATTAGAACAAATATATTGATGTTCAAAAGTTACTTTCTGGGGTTAATACTGCGATTTTAAATTTAGAACTTATATTGTTGGTACTTGGGTTGGGTAGCCATAATATAATTTGCCACATAAAAAATTAATGTAATAGTAAATTACTAAAAAAATAATTTTATTATTCAAATATTACTTTATTAGATGCCTGTGGCTTTGTTAAATATTGCTACATCCCTGACTTTACATATATAATAAATTGTGTATAATCGTGTGATGAGATCTTTTAGTATTTAAGGTGTATAATGGATTTTTTTAATTTTCAAAATCAAACATCAAAGTTTCCAAATTACAAAATAAGTCGCTACCAATCGTTCAGTCCATTTTCAGCCCTTGTGCACAAAAACAACTGCTGAAACAGATTGATCAAATTAAATGCATTTTAATTGCTTTATAATATAGATCACTTGTGGGCAGTTTTTAGATATGTTCCATAGTTCCCAATAGAGGGCTCTGCCCTAAAACTTTTTTTTTTAATTCCATTTTTTTAATATGTAAAAACTATCCAATACTATAAAGTGCCAGTATAATTCAGTAGAGTGATGTTTTAATTATTAATGCATTATAATTTTGCAGGCCTCATAACAATAACACAGCCAATGTATATAATTATCAATAATTTGGAATGTAAAATTAAAACAGAAAAACAAATAAATTAATATAAAATATTTGACGCTTAAGTTTAAGATAAAAAAGCTAAATTTAAGTACTACTATATAATCACAATAAGCTTGCTGCCTTGCGCAATAAAAAGCAACCGAGTGTCTTTTGTTTGTAAACTAGTGTTATTCGGAAGGTGTCAAGTCTTTCTCCGGTTCCCCTTCAGATAATATCTGCTGTAAGAGATCATATACTGGTTCGAAAGCCTTCCGACAAGCTGCATTCGTTGGTATGAGGTAGTCGTGCATGTCGTGATGGCTGATTGTTCCATCGTTTTGTATAAAACCTTTATCTATTGTAACCATCTCCACCTTATTAATGCAAGCAACTTTTTCACGCAAAAGTTGATTGATTTTGGCATTCTTTTCTCTTAATGCATTTGGATATTGACCCCTTGGGAGTAGACTCTGTAAAAGAAAACAGATTTCTTTAAAACATAACTGTCTCAATACAAATAATTCTCTTAAAAGTGAGTGTCTCCGAGTGGCACAGTGGGTAGTAACCCTGCTTCTGCATCCAAGGCTGTGGGTTCGATTCCCATGTCTGGAAAAATATTTGTGTGATGAATATAGATATTTTTCAGTGTCTGGGTGTTTATATTATAAGTATTTATGTATTATATTATAGAAAAATATTTGTCAGTTATATTTAGTACCCATAACACAAGCTTACTTTGGTGCTATATAGTGATGTGTGTATGTGTGTTTCTCTTTCACACAAAAAATACTGAGTGGATTTTGACGAAACTTCATAATAATGTAGCTCATATATCAGAGTAACACAAAGACTAATATTCATAAAGATGTATTGTATATTATCCAAAATATAACAATTAGTGTCAAGAAAGTCACAAAAATCTGCCATTTGCGAGCAAATCCAGCATGCACCTCTAATAATTATCACAATTTTTTTACTCCACACAGGTACAACTGCTGGGTACAGATGCTTAGTAATTAATTCTCTTAAAAGTATTTTCTGTACAGATATAGTATAGTAGTATATAGTTTTTCATATTTACTTAAAATTTGAATTTGTAACATACATTTGAACTGCAGAACAGAAAATTAAATTTTTGTACTATAATATGCATTCATACACCCATATGTCCTGAGCAGTCTGCTTAAGATTTTTTTTTTTGTTCTCTATTTCTATCGGAGATCAGTCGCTAGACCATAATCCGATCATATGGCTTTGTTAGTATGTCGTTTCGGGTCCCGCACATCCAGTGATGTGGCGTCCCTTCAGCAGTAAGCATGTTACTATACTACGTGGGCCAATGGTGTCCTTTTGAGGCAGAATGTGCAGTCTCTGACATCTAGTAGTTTGACTGCCAGACTGTTTTTGTGATTCTCAAGCCTCTCCTTGTAGGCCTCTAGTGATATATTTATCTCATCCTTAACAGGTAGTATATTTAGGTGTTCATGTACTTCTGACGTTTTTGTGAACCAAGGGCATTGCATATCACTTTTAATACATTGTTTTGAAAGCGTTGGAGAATTTCAATATTCGAGTGACTTGCAAAGCCCCAGAGTTGAATACCGTAGGTCCATACAGGTTTTATGATGCATTTATAAATCACCAGTTTGTTTTCCAGACTTAGTGTGGATTTTCTACCAATCAACCAGTATAGTCCTCAGAACTTCATGTCTCGCCTTTATGTGATTTTTCCAGGTGAGTCTTCTGTCCAGATGAACACCTAAATATTAAAGCTTAAGATTGAAGATTTATATCAATCTTTGCGATTGCTCTTGTTTTCTTGTTATTCAATAGCATAATTTAAAAATGAACAAATAGACTTAGGATTTACACTAAAGTCCAGAAGAATCCAGTATTTCAAGTTAGTCTTATGAATCCAGAATCTTAACCAGTTGAAATCTTGTAGGATTGGTTCCAAACAAAAATGAAAAAATAGCCATTGAATTTAGTGTACAGATTAAGGTTAAAAAGTAATTTATACTTACAGGTAACACAATATAAACACTTGGATGTTTCTCCCTGATTGTATGGACTATTTCTAAGATTCCTTCGCAGACTTGTTCAGGTGTGTGATCAACATTATTTGTTCCAACATGCAACACTATTACCTGTAAATATAGATAAATAAATATTACAAGACAATATACACTATTCAGCCCCAAAGTAAGCATAGCTTGTGTTATGGGTACTAAGATAACTGATGGATATAATATCACACCAAATTATTCAGCTGTGGGATTCTACCCACAGCCTGGATGCAGAAGCAGGGTCACTACCCACAACACAATTTGGCTGTCCAAAATATATATAAATTATAAGTAAAAAGGACATAACTATAAATACTCAGTAGTAGATACCATTTTAAACAGTAACAGTGTAAAGCTCAAATCTATTGGTTAGGAGCATTTCTGTTTTCTAGTATAAAAAACACAGGTGTAGTTATAGCTTTCTCATGATGACAACCAAAAAATGGTCAATAACTTTTTCGAAGAGTGGTTCAAGGGTTCAAAAATGGATAATTAGGTAGATTTTTCCCTTAGTCTGAGCAGTAAGAGATAGAATTTTTAATGCAAATTAATGAAAGGTGATGCTTGACCTATAAATATATTATAATTATAGGCATATAAGACTAAAAACCTATGCCCCAGTGGGTACTTAGCAGAAGTGTTACCAGCAATTTATGTGCCCTTTGCTATTGTGCATAACTGCACCCAACAGACTTGTAACTGACTATAAATATGGTATTGTTTGTATATAGTCTGGTAATTTCTGCAACCTGTGTGTGGGCACTGCCCTAGTTAAGGCACTGTTACTTAGTGCTTAGCATTGAAAGATTGATATATTTCTAACAAATTTTGCATAGTATTATTAACACTAGGATATTAGCTTTGTACTTCTACTATTATAGAAATTTAAAATATTACTAATACTACATTTTTCTCAAATAATTGGGTATACTTACTCTAGCATCAACATGATCAAGTTCACCGTTTTTTATGCGCCACAATACATTTTGAGTTTGATCTTTGTGGATGCTAAAATTAAGGCAATGGAGTGGTGCAAACCATTGATTCCAAACTTCAGTATGTTCTAGAGCTTGTAATATCGAATCACCTATGAAAATAACGTCTGCATCTTTTCCTTTGGCATCCGAAAGAAATCTGTTATGCTGTAATGTAAAATATTTAAAATTACGATCTTATAAAATTGGAAAAGATTAAAATTTTATTGTAGCTCTCAATTTTATGATTTTTTGCTAACTGATCTGATTAGTATAAAAATCTTTTAGGCAGAAATGTATTTCAAAAGTTACAAGGGAAACTTTTCATTACTTACAATGCTATTCCATCTGCCATCACCTTCAGTATCTTGTTGTGGAGCCGCTGCAGAACATGGATTCATATTAAAAGATTATCTATAATTTACTGTTTAGTTGATAGTAATTGTGCGCTCCCTTTCGTTTAACTAAGTCGGTTTATAATCTTAGGTATCTCCAATAGATTGATTTCGAATTTCATAAACCAATTTTCATCCACAAATCACAAATATTTGACATTGACAAATTGAAATATTCGCATTCAAATTTCACAAATCAAGAATAGAGTACAAATGGAAAAAAAATATATAGGATTTCTATTGTCTATTGTATTGATTCCCAAATCGATGCGTGGACTTCCAGGGAATACTAAACGATGGTCTACGTTGGCATGACAAATAAATGGGAGTTCATAATTCGTAAGTGGGAGTTCAAAACTAAATTTTACGTTTAGTTTATGTTAACCATTGGTTATGATAACCGAAATCTTGGTGCACACAGAGACACAGGCCTAAGGCTTGTGTGCACCAAGATTTCGGTTATTATAACCAACGGTTAACATAACTTTACTATAAATTTACTATTTATAATAAACCCGTACGCCGGTAAGGACGTGAACCGGGCGGTTATCTTAACCGAGCTTACGTCTTTAACCGGTGTACGGGTTGTCGTGAACAGTAAATTTTACGTTTAGCTTATGTTAACCGTTGGTTATGATAACCGAAATGTTGGTGCACACAAGCCTTAGAGATTTTATAACTTTTTTTTTCTTTATTCTTTTCCGTAGGGAATAGGCAATAAAGAGATTTTATAGTTTTACTTTTATGGATTTAACCTAGGCATGAGACGTAACAGGTCAAAGGCAATATCTGTTATCCCTGTTACTGTGACAAAAATATAGCAGTGACAAATACCTGTTATTAAATAACAGCCTGTTACTATTCCTGAAAACTGAAAACTTCCCTTCATGCTTTTATCAGGATTAGGACTGTCAGTTTGAAAATTAGCAAACAGGCGCATTTAAAAGTTTTCATTCATCTATCATAATCATTATGAGCCTATTAACGAACCACTACAGGCTTGGAATGTACTGAAAATTTCATAGAGGAATGAAAAACCCAGGATTCGAACCCAGCACCTTGTGACCGAAAGCGACAAAGGTAACCACTAGACCAACGAGGCAGACATTTCATGTATACTAATATTATAAAGCTATTAATAATATTATAAAGATGAAGAGTTGGTTTGTTTATTTTGTTAGAACGCTCTAATCTCAGAAACTACTTCGAATTAAAAAAATTATTTTGTGTTGGATAGTCCATTTATAGAGGAAGGCTTTAGGATGTATCTATCTTTTAAGATTGACTCATTGTAACCTTTTTTATGGTAGTCAAATTTGGTCGAAATTATTGCCAATTATTTGTTAAAGAGTTTTATCAACACAATGTGATTATTATACTGTACAGATTTAAAATGGAAATTATTATACTGTAAAGATTTAAAATAGACGTGGACGAAGTATATACAATACTCGTATATACAAGTTTACAAATTTTGGTGCAGGAATATAAGTTGTTGCAACTTTCTTATTCCCAAGCGGGTTCTTCTTTCAGTCATTATGTTTCCCGCTGCGGATAAAGAAATGAATATCTAAAACTATACCTGTACAGTATTCTATACTAAACTTCTATTCTATACAACTCAAATAGACTAGCAAATATGTACACAACTGTAAATGAAATTCACTATTTACTAAAAATCACTATATCTACATGTAAAACTATATTCTATACTATATTTCTATTCTACACAATACTTCTAACAGCAAAACTATTAGGAGCGAAAGAATTAAAATAAAATCTTTTAAAATTATGCGGAAACAAACACACCAGAGTTGATGAATTCCCGCAGGCGGTTTTATTGTATCGAAATTTTGAAAAATCCACTGTAACATTCTGAAATATTTAGTAATATTTAAATACTATCCTTATTAGTATAGCAATAAGATCTAACGAAAGTTGGCAAATAAGTTGACCAATCACATCACACCGTGAATTCGTGACGACTGAGGTTCGGATACACACACCGGATACATTTTTAAACGAAAGCTTTTATAAAAATAAATAACTGTCGTCACATATATTAATATATAAATATAATTTATTAAATTATAAATTAAGCTTTAATTTTTACAAAGTACTATCATTTTTTAATTATTTAATATCATAATAATTTCCCTAAACAATACCTTAAGATTTTAGAATTTCATTTGACATTTAATACTCTGTGTGTATCCGATATATTATACAACAAAATTCCATTTTTTTTTGCTTGATTCTTTCCCGTTGGGAAAAGGCAAAGGTATAACACCGTACAGCCATAACAAAATTCCATTTTACGTTTGTTTTTATAAAAATAAATAACTGTCGTCACATATATTAATATATAAATATAATTTATTAAATTATAAATTAAGCTTTAATTTTTACAAAGTACTATCATTTTTTAACTATTTAATATCATAATAATTTCCCTAAACAATACCTTAAGATTTTAGAATTTCATTTGACATTTAATACTCTGTGTGTATCCGATATATAATACGACAAAATTCCATTTTACGTTTGTGTTTATAAAAATAAATAACTGTCGTCAAAGCTTTAATTTTTACAAAGTACTATCATTCTTTAATTATTTAATATCATAATAATTTTCCTAAACAATACCTTAAGATTTTAGAATTTCATTTGACATTTAATACTCTGTGTCAGAAATACTAGCTTCTATCTCATTTACGCGTATAAAATATAAAAGGGACCAAACATGTTAAATATTTAGTATTATTTAAATACTATCCTTATTATGTTAAGATCCAACGAAAGTTGGCAAATCACATCACGTCACAGTGACTATTATACGACAAAATTACATTTGACGTTTGTTATATGAACTATCTTCGGTTAACCTTATATTTCTTAAATGTCGTATAATAGTTGCGAAAAATACTAGCTTCTATCTCATTTAAGCATATGAAATTTTTGTGTAGTAAGAAGGAGACAGCAATACAAAAAATACTAGCTTCTATCTCATTTACGCGTATGAAATATAAAAGGGACCAAACATGATAAATATTTAGTATTATTTAAATACTATCCTTATTTGTATTGAGTTAAGATTCAACGAAAGTTAGCAAATAAGTTACGTCACAGTGACTATTATACGACAAAATTACATTTGATGTTTGTTATATGAACTATCTTCGGTTAATCTTATATTTCTTAAATGTCGTATAATATTTACGAGAAATACTAGCTTCTATCTCATTTACGCGTATGAAATATAAAAGGGACCAAACATGATAAATATTTAGTATTATTTAAATACTATCCTTATTTGTATTGAGGTCACAGTGACTATTATACGACAAAATTACATTTGATGTTTGTTATATGAACTATCTTCGGTTAGTCTTATATTTCTTAAATGTCGTATAATAGTTACGAGAAATACTAGCTTCTATCTCATTTACGCGTATGAAATATAAAAGGGACCAATACATGTTAAGTATTTTACCTTACTGAAATACTGACTGTGACTGCTGTGATTTTTCACTGTGACGATAAATACGCCTCATGTCTACTGCTGTGAAATGTGAATTGTGAAAGGGTGAAGTATTTATTTATCTGTTATTTTTGGAATGAGTAACAGCCTGTTATTTGGTATTATGGAATATCTGTGATTTTTCACTGTGACGATAAATACGCCTCATGTCTAATTTAACCACAGAAGAATATTACTTGGTTTTGACGTTTGATTAAAAAAAATTGATATAACCTCAAATAAATAAGAATTTGAATTTTTATCATCTTTTATTGAGTTTTTTTTTATAAAAAGAACAAAATTATTGTGATGTATTAAATTAAAGCAAAAAACAATAAATATACACTCCATTATATTACGATTAAAATGGCAGACAATTTTACCGCAGACGATGATAGAAATCTTTTAGAACAAAAGCATAAAAAGGAAAAGAAGGAATTGCAGGCTCAAATTCAGGGTTTAAAAAAAACAGCAAAAAATGACAAGAGCAAAAAGAAAGAACTTACGGCAGAGATCGTAAGATTAGAATCAGAATTAGAAGAGCGCCATAAGAGAGAAAATGAAGCGTTACAGAATGGTTGCAATCACGACTCAGCCGAGCAGGAAATGAGTGACAAAGAAATAGACAGCGAAGCTACAAAACAAAAGGTTTCTAAAGCACAGAAACGTAGAAATAAAAAGCTGCAACAAGAGAGAGATCGGGAAAAAGAGATAAGTTTGCAAGAACAAGAAAATCTACACGGCCCAAGAAATAAGGAAAATCAAGAAATGTCTTCTAGATTACGAGAAAGGAAATTAAAGATTTATCCAATACCTTCAGACGGTGACTGTTTGTACAGAGCAGTGGCCCACCAGTTAGAATCTAAATACAAGATTAATAAATCTATAAATGATTTAAGAAATGATGTGGCAACTAACATTCGGGAGAATAAAGATGAATTCATGCAATTCATGTGTCACCCAGATACAGGCTTAAATCTGACCGACATTGAGTTTGAAGAGTACTGTAATAAAATAACAAATACTAAAGAGTGGGGTGGTCATATAGAGATAAGAGCATTATCAAATTGTCTCAAGTGCCCTATCACAGTTATACAGGCAGCCGGTCCTGTGGCAATAGAACAAGGGACTGAATTTTCAGGGCCTCCCTTGATTATTACATACCACAGACACATGTATAGTTTAGGTGAACATTACAACTCTACTGAAGTTCTAAATGAAGATGATTAGTCATATACACTCCTGTATGCTTATGATATGTATGAAGAGATAGCTTCTGTAGACAAAAATATTGCTCTCTTGTTGCATTGCTGCAAGAGAATATTTCTTATTTACCAGTAGTAGGTAATATAGTCTTATTCTCTGCAGTGTGCCTAGTGTAAGATTTTACAGCGTCGACATTGTAAATGCAAATTTTATATGAAATTGGAGTAGCGCCAGCTAGTTATAGCGAGAGTAAACTTTTTTTTTTCTATGTAATTTGACGTTATGAGTGAGTGTTTTTACGCTGTCTCTCGGTGAAAAACTCACTCGCCCCACTGAAGATATCTCTTCGAGCACATCCTACTTTTACTGGTCTGGAACCAATGTATTGCCCGTTTCAAATATATATAGATGGTTTATGGTTGTTCAATTAGGCTTTTGTACTAAGAGATTTCTTTTTGATAGCTAAATATGAATAACCTAGTCTCAATACTTGTCAATTATATGAATGAAATAACCTCATGTGTAAAATACTTACCCTAATTGATAAAAGGAGAAATTGCATGTTGTAGAGATCTCTGGTAGGAGATATTTTAGATATTTTATTGTATTTTATGTTGTATAAACTAAGACAAAATCCTTTATAGCAATAATTCAAGAGCTTTTATACCCAAATGCCTGGCTATATTGGCTAACCTTCATGTGAATAAATTATATACTTTCTGGTATAAAATTTATATTAGATTATGATTCATTCATTCATTATTTTCTTAAAAGTTAAAATACAAAGTTGAAATATTTTTTTTTAAATAAAATTGCAGTTAATTCATAAGATTTAGTTATCTTTTAAAATCAATTTGACTGCCATGAATTGATGTACAATATTATTGTTTTATAAAACAAATTATAATGTACTTAAATGACAATGTATCTATCAAATGTTAAAAATATGAAACATTCACTGCCTTGTGTAAGCAATCAATAAACCAATAATCTTAATTTATGAATTTAATTTTTTTCCACTATAATTTATAGAACAAGTAGTTGACTTATATCTTATGCCTCTCGCTGTCGAGTCTTGTCAATTACATGCTCGACAGCGAGGAAGTCACGTTGCCTCCTGTGAGACCGTCATCGGCTTAAAGGAGGCCTTGGAGCGAGAGAGAGAGCAGGTGGCTAATGCTCACCCGCTCCGCAGTATATTCTGCCATGCCTGCAGACAGCACTGAGTGCACCGATGGGCGCGCCGGGCGTCAAAGTGAATGATTCCCGAACCTTTGACGTCCCAACTAGGGCGCAGGCGGCTCCGCTGAGTTTTAGTGGGTATTCTGGCTATTTCAGCCAGCGAGTCCCACATAACCGGACAGTGACTGCGCTGGACAGCTCTGTTTGCGCAACCTCCGACCGGGATGCTGCATTTCCCAGCGTCAAAAAAAAGAGTGGTACATATTTACTCTTTACAAATTACTCATTTTTATCTAATTAGACTGCTGACATTTAGAGAATGCAGTTTATGCAGCATTTATTTTTTAAATGAGTAAAAGAGTAAGTACATAAATAAATTTTTACTCAATCATTATTATTTGAAGATGCTGTCCAGTATGGTAACTTATTAATTTTGATATCATATCATAAATGCGAAAGTAATGTTTGATTTCTTATAATATTATTAATGCGAATAAAACTATTTGTTAATTACTTAAACACGCCTTAATCTACTGGACCAATTTAAATGAAGTTTGGTACAGAAATATTCTAGAGCCTGAGATAGGACAGTCTACTTTGTTGAACTATCACAAAACAGAATTCTTCAGGGAAGGAATCACAGGCGTCCACTAGTCTTTGTTAAACAAAAAAAAAATCATACATTTTCTTAAATACTTTTATTTAATACAGATAAAACACTGGGTTTGCAAACAGATACAAAAATCTACAGTACACTCAACATTCCACACAACAAGATTTGACCACCAAAACTCAAAGTAGATGGACTCAACATTAAGCAATTAATTCCCAAGTATTCCATGGTGTAAATAAACTTATTTAAGTAAAAACAAAAAATATTTTAAATTTTTATGGATATTCTTGGGAAATATATCTATATTTTGATATTCCCCTTACCCAACTCAACAAATTATATCGTCATTTTTGACTAAGCCATAGTTTATTGTTGTTGAGTCACTTTGCTTCACGAGTTGGTGATTTTTTGTTGATTTGACAGACCGGGAGTGACACTGTTAGTGTTCCTACTGCTATGCTCCATTTGGAGTGGGAGTTTCATTAGTTTCTTCTTTATGTTTGTTCGGATCATCAGGCTTCATTGCGGGGAACAACAACACCTCCTAAAAATAAAATACATTAAAAAAATAAATTTTGTGCAAAATTAAAAATAATTCACTGTATAAAAAAAATATGTTTATTCCTTTTAATATAAAAGTACAAACTAAGTGAAAAACCAACAAATTTTAATATCTTTGTCTATGTTGTTCTCTAGCCAACGTAAAGTAATTTGAGAGAGACGAATATCTTAGCATTCCATGGATTCACCGTGCGGGTGCCGGGTCCATCGCGTGGCTGAGAGAAAAACTCCGAACAGAGCCCGAGACTTGTGACTCGGGTGTAGGTTTAAGGGTACCCTTAGTGACGCGCGTCAACACTCACCTCCATTACAACCTCATACGTTGGCAAATACTTACGTAAATAAATAAAAAAAACGTAAGTAAAAATAAATCCTGTGATAGACAAATAGAGGAATAATTATCAGTGTTGGAATTCATAAAATTCCAGATTGTAGAGCATAACAATGAGTACAGTTGCTCAAAAAAGATTAAAGTGGTCAAAATTAACCTTCATCACCTTTCAGCCTACCCACCCTGCCGTTCCAAAACGGGTTAGCAGGCTGCTACTGTGCTAATTTTTAATCATTGCAAGTTAGCCCTAGACTGCACTTTCACCTAATGGTAAGTAATATAATAATAATAGTAATTTTTGACGACCTCCGTGGCGCAGTGGTATGCGCGGTGGATTTATAAGACGGAGGTCCTGGGTTCGATTCCCGGCGGGGCAGATTGAGATTTTTCTTAATTTGTCTTGGTCTGGCTTGTGGGAGGCTTTCGCCGTGGCTAGTTACCACCCTACCGACAAAAACGTATCGCCAAGCAATTTAGCGTTCCGGTACGATGTCGTGTAGAAACCGAAAGGGGTGTGGATTTTCGTCCCACTCCTAACAAGTTAGCCCGCTTCCATCTTAGATTGCATCATCACTAAACATCAGTTGTAATAGCAGTCAAGGGCCAACTTGTAGTCGATAAAAAAAAAAGTGATGATGCAATCTAAGATGAAAGTGGGCTAATTTGTTAGAAGAATGAAATCCACACCCCTTCAATTTCCTAGCAACATCGTGCCGGAATCGTGTCTTTGTCCTCAGGGTGGTAACTAGCCACGGAGAAGCCTCCCACCAGCCAGACCTGAACCAATTTCGAAAATCTTATAAACTGCGCCACGAAGCCCGTCAAAAATATTTGACTCACTTTGGTTCGAAGATTAGAACAATCTATACCTGTGTTAGTAAGGACTGTCAGCTTAACATGTTTTTCTAAGTAGTAACGTTTTGACGACCTTTGTGGCGCAGTGGTATGCGCGGTCGATCTAGACGGAGGTCCTGGGTTCGATTCCATGCGGGGCAGATTGAGATGTTTTCTTAATTTGTCTTGGTCTGATGGAGGCTTTCGCTGTGACTAGTTACCACCCTACCGACAAAGACGTACCGCCAAGCGATTTAGCGTTCCGGTACGATGTCGTGCAGAAACCGAAAGGAGTGTGGATTTCATCTTGAATTGCATCATCACTTAGCAACAGGTGTAATAGCAGTCAAGGGCCAACTTGTAGTCGATAAAAAAAAAGTAAAAACTTACTTTTATATTATTGGAGTCGGTCAAAAACATAGTCAGTCGATCGACTCCTAGCCCCCAACCTCCCGTGGGCGGCAACCCGTACTCGAGCGCAGTGCAGAACGCCTCGTCAGTGGGCGGCGCCTCGTCGTCACCAGCCGCGCGGTCCTTGGCCTGCTGCTCGAATCGCTCTCGTTGTATCGCCGGGTCGTTCAACTCAGTGTATGCGTTGCAAATTTCTTTCTTCATTACAAAAAGTTCGAACCTGCGAAATTCACATTGCCTTTTCTGAGAAGGTTTACTATAGTAACATATATATTTTTTTTTCACCATCGGAAAGTAGAGATTTCAACGAACAGAAAGCACACCAATTTTTTGAAAAAAAAAAATGATATTTTGACGGCCAATTTTTAGGTTGAAAATTAGGTTATTTTTTCGATATTCATTCAAAATAAGGTGACAAAATTAATATTTCAAATCAAATAAATTATAGCGTGTTTGGGACGTAAGAAGGCAAGTGTTCACCAAATATTATGAAAATAAAATTTTATTTGTAACAGATAAAAGTAAAAAACGAAAAACTTGGTTTTTGAATTTTTCACATAAATTTTGAGGTTATGTGAAAAAAATGTAGGAACAAAAGTTTTATGATCTTTTTATTACCTACAACTCTTTTCCGTAGGAGTTTTAGTTTTGCCGGAAATCAAGAAAATCCGTTTTTTACCCTTAAACCCACAACCCCTACCCCTTCCCGACCTCAGATCGCCTGTAATTTATTTTTACTTTAATTTTTATGATATTCTCCATATTTTCTGATAGGTTTCATCCTACTGCAATTTTCTTGTACTTTTTGTTATTTTTAAGGCTAATTGCACTGGAGTATATTACCTACACTTTCATACTTATATTAAAATTAATTTAATTAGGTTGAATAATTCAATTAAATAGTAAATGTTAAACTAGGAAAGTAATTATTTTAATTAAACAATCAATGATCCAGATGGTGAAGATATAATGGTCTTGGTTTTAAGAGTGTGGATTCTACATTCATAACATATATTGAAGCTATTTTTTAAGCAAGTAGTACTCATAGAGCATAATTACACTGTGTATTTGTTTTTACTTTATGGACATGCCAACAAACATACATAATTAATAATATGTATATATATACTAAAGCCAAACTCGATTGAGAATGCTTGTCAACAAACAAATTAAAAATGAAGAAATCACTAGTCATTTTACACTTTATTTTTTTAGTTAACTTCTTAATGACGAATTCATGACAATAAATTAGATAAGTAACCTTAAAACTAATTAATATATTCAATATCTTTTAAATAAGATTTTATAAAACAACAAAACATAATTTTAAATTTAGCAGGCCTAAAATGTGTTGCATTTTCTACCTTCATTTTAAATTTATCTGTTGACAAGCATTCTCAATCGAGTTTGGCTTTAGTATAGTTTTAAATTTTCAAAGTAAAAGTTGTGAAGTTTGTTGAAACGTTACAGCACTCATATTGTATTATCTATTTGTATCAATTTCTTGAAATACCATGATAAACTTTATTGGAAGTCATTGTTATCTTAAAATTATAATAACAATATACAATTTATGTTATAAAATGCTGCTGAATTGATTTAATGACTCGATATCACTTGCATAATGCATTATTATGTAAAAGTTTCATTTTACTTGTACCTGACATGATGAACATCGTTCCCTCTAATAAAACAAAATGTTTTTTCGCTATTACATTGGGTTTCAAATTTATTTTTGTTTCCCTGTATTCAGGCAAAGAAAAATATTCAAATATATAAGTTAGATTCGAGCTTAAGCGAAATCATTAATTACGCGCCTAAAGTATTGAACCGATTTAAATGAAATTTTGTACAGTTTAGAGTCTGAGAAAGGACATAGGGTATTTTGTTCGAACTATCACAAAACGGAATTCTCACTCTTAACGGAGTCGCAGGCGTCTGCTAGTTTACTATACTTTCTTTTACTATATTATTCTTATCAAACAGACTAACAATTATACAGACCGTTGAGTGAATGCGCATGCGCAATAGACATGAATATATAGGTATTGTATGATGTACAAATACTGACATCTAGATAAAATTATTGTGAACTGAACTATAATTAGGTAGGTATTACTCGTACTATATTGTTTTCATTAACAATTTCTTATCTTGATGTTGGGGTTTTCTAATTAACACAATTATAAACCTATATTGATATTAGAATTTATTTAAAATACTTCTATTTAAAATGCAAATACAAAATGCAAAATACCTATTTTGTATTTTGCATTTAAATACTTTTTAACAAAAACATTTTGTATTTTATTTGAAATACCTTTTGAGATGTATTTTGCATTTTTAAAATTCATTTCAAAATGCAAAATACTTTGTGATTAAGTTTAGCCAACATTACCAGTCAAACGAAATGAAATGAATAAATGGCGCTTTGATTGAATTAGGCCGATAGTGGATTTTTGTCGGCCGCGATTCACGCTAAAACACTGAATGTTTAAACTTGGCACGTTTCTAATTCATATTTTGAGGTATAGGAATTGGATAGTTTTTGTCG
The DNA here is from genome assembly GCA_034621355.1 of Mycalesis mineus. Taxonomy (NCBI): domain Eukaryota; kingdom Metazoa; phylum Arthropoda; class Insecta; order Lepidoptera; family Nymphalidae; genus Mycalesis; species Mycalesis mineus. Next base: position 6,618,008 of record CM067883.1, read on the forward strand.
CGAAAATTAAAGTAGAAAGGGTTGAAAGTTTCTATGGAAAGTCTTTAATTTTTGAAGCAATGTTAATGAAAATTTGTATACGAACTACTGAATAAATATGTTATTCAAGGATTTTTCAAAATTTCATCCCTGTTGGGTTATATAGGGGTTGAAAGTTTGTATGTAAAATTCCTTTTAAATGTTTTTAATTTAAATATTCAAATCAAATTATCTTTATAGAACTACTGATTATACTACACCAACAATAAATTTTTTGTCAATCTGTTTGTTCCGGCTAATCTCTGAAATAGCTGGACCTATTTAGTCAAGTCTTTCGACACTTATTTACTAATGTTATAAGTAACTTAGAGTAATCTTATTTTAGTAATGTTATAAGTGACGTAAGTAAATGTATTTTATTTTGAAAAAGCATTTTGAAAATACCTATTTTGCATTTTGCATTTGAAATACAAAACGCAAAAGTATTTAGTATTTTGCATTTGAAATAGTAAATCTGAAAAGTATTTTGCATTTTGTATTTAAATGCTTTTATGGAACTATTTTGTACATCTCTGATTAGATGACACATATCTTATTAATTATATAATTACATAATCCTAAATCAGTATATATACACAGTAATCAATAAAACTAAAAAAAAAATAGTAATCGGTTTTAATTTATTACTGACATTCAGGGATTTTTATAATAAGACAATTAAATCCGGGCCATTTATAAATATTATCGCTAGCAAGACGCTCGCGACTTCGCCCGCGAGAAAAATAGTGTATTACATACAACCTTCCAAAAAATTAAAAATATACGTGACCCTTATTAAACGAAAAATAAGTATAGCAGGATATCCTTAAAACATAGATATATTATGTCATTGCAAACTTTTCTTTAATCCTAATAAACAGGAACAATTTGTCTATACATTATTATGTTTTTATCTCAAATAAATTAGGCAGTCTTCAATTAAAGCTCCCAGGTGGGCTGACCCTTCCCACTATATCTGAGCCAATGTACAAAAAAAATAATAACCATATCTAAGCCAATTTACAAGAAACTTAACAAATGATATACTAATAAAAATGTCTAACGAAAAATAGAACCGACTCAAAACGCACTAAAAAGTAAAAAATAACTGCGTCATTTAGTTGCTTTAATTTACTTAAGCATATCTATGATGTCGGTGCCAGCAAGTTTAAGGAACATTTATTTAACATAGTAAAGCAGTTTGTGAGTTCTAGGTAATGTTCTTAAAGTTGTAACCTTGGCTGGCACCGACTCCTAGACATGCACTCTATCTATTAGTGAAAACTGCATAAAAATCCGTTAAGTAATCTTTGTGTTTATCGGGAACAAACAGACGAGGCAAGTGACTTAAAGGACATAGGTAAAAAATGTATGGAAGCTTACCCCAGAGATGCCCAGAGGTGATATATATGTCATTAACACTAGAAAGACGGGAGCAGTCATTTGACTGCAATTTTAATTTAAATGTTGATTAACTGAAAAACCATTTGACTTAACGTATTGAAATTTTGTGACTTTTAATAATATTAGTAGTTAAGTGGAACTATGTATAAAAATAACTCACATCTCTTTTGTTTATTATTTAAAATCTTGATATACCGACAAAGACGGCGGCAGTCATTTGACGGCTGAGATCCGATAAATGTTTACAATTGTAATATGAGAGGGTAGAACATAAATTAGGTACGCTTATCAGTTGTTTGTGGTTTGTAAGTCAAAAAAGTTAGTATTGTTTCGACTGCCCGTGAATTTTGTCGAAATTGTTGTAAGTCATTTGTGAAAAATGTCTCGAAGGCTTCAGGATAAAGAAATACTTTCAATCTTGCAAAATATTCGTGAAGATGAATCGGATTGTGGCTCTGAGAGTGCAGAACGCGATAGTGACGATGATTGTGCGGTACCACAATTCAGTTCGAGTTCCTCTTTGGAAGAAAGTGACCTGGAAGATCAGGTACCTCTTGCAACTTTACAAAACGTTCACAGTTCGAGTTCTCATGGATCATGATGACCCTTGATCCAACAATTAAGCAAAAGCTTTTTAAGATGTTCGTCAAAGCTTTTCGCTATAAGACCGTTGACTGAAACGATTATAGGAACAATCATTGTTGAATCAACATTCCACATGGCGGTAATCTCATGAGCAAGGTCCAAGTATTTTGATACTTTTTCCTTTTCAGCTTTCACCAGATTATCGTCATGTGGAACAGTAATATCAACAATCATTGCACGGCGCGTTAATCGATCAGTTATCACTATATCAGGTCTATTGGCTACAATGTACCTATCAGTGATAATTGTTCGATCCCAGTAGAGCAACGCACTGCTATTTTCAAGAACTGACGCTGGGTATGGTATGATATTCTTATAACTGTAATAAAATTACTATTTCATATTGGAATAATACCGCACAAAGTATAAACAAAGTTCACAAAACTTTGTATGAAACCATTTGAAGACATCTGTTACATTAATGAAAAAAATCTTTTAATTATAACTGTTGGTTTTAAAAATGGACGTCATTAAAAACAATACAAAATAAAGTTAATGGCGTCGTAAAAGACTTCTCAACAATACAAAAATACTTCAAAGTGCGAAGGGAATGACTGTTTTTCCTTAATAAAAATTAACATTTGCCTTAAAAAACATTGCCAACAACACAACAACACCGCCACGACCATGATGGATCATGGTCGTGGCGGTGCTCGTGGTCGAGGCCGTGGTCGAGGCCGGGGCAGGAGTCATAGTTCAGATGATTCTGAGCTTCAAGGTCTTATCACCGCTACCGACGGTACGTCTTGGTCACTTCAAGTGGAGTCAACTCAAAGTGGTCGCCGAGCACGGCACAATATAATAACTGAGCAAGCAGGGCCTACTTCATATGCAAGAAGAAATTTCACTGGAAGTATATTGGATTCGTGGAGACTTGTGATTGATGAATCTATATTGAGACATATTCAGAAATGTACTCAAGAAGAAGCTAATAGGCAACTAGGCCACAACAATTGGATACTAACTTTGGAACAGCTGGAAAGTTTTATCGGTATTTGCTATGCTCGAGGTGCCTACGGTGCAAAAAATATTCCAGTAAATGAGCTATGGAGTAAAACTTGGGGAGTAAATTTAAAAATCCTGAAATCTGATAGATGTACACTCACAATTTATCAAGGAAAACGAAACAAAAACGTGTTATTGCTTATCACGTTACATAATAATGTTGAAATAGACTTCAATCACCCTAAGAAAAAACCAGAAACTGTGACTTTTTACAATGCTACCAAGTACGGCGTTGATGTGGCTGACCAGATGGCAAAAAAATATAGTGTCAAAGCGGCATCTTGAAGGTGGCCCGTACAGGTTTTTTTCAATATACTAGACCTAGCAGGGATAAATTCTTTCATTTTGTATAAAAAAATGTCAGGTATCAACATAAAAAGAAGAAATTTCATACTGAGTTTAGCTAGTGAACTTTGCGGCAAAGTAAAAATGGATGCCGAACTTTCTGGAACCCAAGAATTGCCTAAAGAGTCTACACCATCTACTTCTCGATCTTCTATTCAAAATCCGGAAACTCTGAAAAGGCGGGAATGTTATGTACAAAAGTGCAAAAATAAAACTAATAAAGTCTGCGACATTTTTAAAAAGCCACTTTGTGGCATTTGTAATGTAAACAAAACGTTTAAATGTAAAATATGTCTTTAAATATAATAAATAATCATACATGAAACCCTGCTTTATTACTACAGTTACCAGTTTTAACAGTTAACATAAAATATAAAATAAAAATAATGGAGGAGTCATTTGACCGGTTGCCGTCTTTGTAGGTAGATAGATTTTCCCGACTTTCTAGTGTTAAATAGTACAGATTTAAATAGTAATAAAGTTACTTGTAGCTAAGCAGTCGCTGATAAAAGTTATGAAGGTTGATAAAAGTTGACTTTTTATACTACGACGACGGTAACGTGATTCAGAACACAAAAAATCGATTGAAATTGTTATATTTTTGATATATTTTCAAGTGATTGCTATGAAACATGGATACTTGTTTTAAATTCATTGTGTATTTAAATAAAATAGTTAAATATGAGCATATGTTTGGACAGCCTGGGGTTTGCCCATTTACATATATAAAATAATTGCCAAAACAAATTTTGGCAATGTCCTTTATATATGTAGTGATTTAAATTAATGTATGTAGCTAAAATGTAATTTTTTTTAACTTGCTTTCATATTTTGTTGTATATTCATAGATAGACTAAAGATAAAATATAACATTATTCTAAAAATCCTTTACCTTTCTGTAAGGCCAGGAATCTCCCTGTGGTATTTAGACAAGGGACTCATGATCTGCGGGTGATCTAAGATGAACGTAGGGTTAATACACTTCTCTTCCAGAAACTCCCCAACCAGTTTATCCAGGAGTCTAGCTGTTGTTCGTGGAGGAGGGCATTCAACCTAAAAATTAAATTATAGAACTTAATTCATGTTTTACACTGTTCTTCCTTTCTTTTTATGTATGATCACATGTATCAGTGATCCTAGTAGTAGTTTTTGACGATCTCCGTGGCGCAGTGGTATGCGCGGTGGATTCATAAGACGGAGGTCCTGGGCTCGATTCCCGGCGGGGCAGATTGAGATTTTTCTTAATTTGTCTTGGTCTGGCTGGTGGGAGGCTTTCGCCGTGGCTAGTTACCACCCTACCGACAAAGACGTACCGCCAAGCGACTTAGCGTTCCGGTATGATGTCGTGTAGAAACCAATAGGGGTGTGGATTTTCATCATACTCCTAACAAGTTAGCCCGCTTCCATCGAAACGGGCTAGCCCTTGACTGCTATCGCACCTGATGATAAGTGATGATGCAATCTAAGATCATCAATTGCATCATCACTCAACATCAGGTGTGATAGCAGTCAAGGGCCAACTTGTAATCGATAAAAAAATAGTAACATTTTAAGATAAATGTCAACCATACATTAGTAGATTTCTGTTCCATTTTTCCAAATAGATTTTATTTGAACTACCACTGAGTTAGAAGAAAAAACGAGTAAGAGTAGGTCTAACAAAATGAATTGAATGATTTTTATATATAAATAAATAATAAATATAAATATTATAGGACAATTACACACATCGCTATATAGCCCCAAAGTAAGCGTACTCGTAAGTAGCTTGTGTTATGGGTACTATGATAACTGGCGAATATTTTTATAAATATTATACATAAATACTTATAATATATAGATAAACACCCAGACACTGGAAAACATCCATGCTCATCACAGAAACATTTGTCCAGATGTGGGAATCGAACCCACAGCCTAGGACGCAGGAGCAGGGTCACTGCCCACTGAGCCACTCGGCCGTCAAATATATAACTTAATAAAAAAAAGAAAAAGTGGAAGCCCGCCAACACACATTGCAGCAGCGAGATGAGTTTAAACTCCAAATCCCCTCGCCTGCCAGGAGGGAGGCCTGGCTCTGTAGTTGACCATTAATAGGCTGGTAATGGTGATGATGAACTTAGTAGACTGCAGAAATTGACCTAACCTTTAAAAATGGCAAACCAACACCAAAATCCTTGACCATAGATGTAATATATATATATATATGCATAGTATGTATAGTATAATAATTGGCTAATTGGAGGGTACTAAAACAAAAATTTCAACAATACTATTTTGAATCAATAATCTATTGTGGCTACATACCTGATGTTTCTCACACAATTGGCTGAGCATAGCATTTGCCTCAGCAGTATCCAACTGATCAGCTGGTGGCAATTTTACACCCAGTTCCTTCTCCAATGTGGCAATCATGGGCACCTTCGCAAACGGTGGTGTGAAATCTATTTCTACTTCTTCTCCATCAGGTCCATCAGGATGGTATTTTATCTGTAAATTAAGAACGGATTCAACTGAGAATGAATGTTCAATATTCCCACAGAATAAGTGTTGAAGATTGTTTTAGGATTTTAGTTTAGGAAGTTAGTTTTGGGATTAGAATCATTTCGCGAGGGAAAAATTTGCCGATAATATTGTAAATAACAACTTAATTGGCCCAGTAGATATAAATAACAAAAAATGCATACATTTAATAGCCTTTTATTACCCTTAATTGTAAGTTTACACAACAATTCTTTAGATGGTCACTGCTTGACCGCCCTCTCAGTAAATAAGCCTAGAATATTGCTATCTTTGTCTTTCTTATCTTCCTTGTCTAATTTATATATCTGTCTTGTTCTAAACTTAAGTCTATCTCTATCTAATTATATACCCGTCCTTGTCTATTGATATAACCGTCCTTGTCTATTGATTACGGGTTGCGTGCGCTCCTACACTCACATAATCCGGCGATCAGTGTATGGCCGCACGCATTTCACTCTCGCCGCTGGAAGTGTACGCATCTCTCCAATCAAGATTACTACGTGTTTTATTTCAACGCATCTCCCACTATGGCTTGGACCTTCCTAAATCCACCACAATAGGATTTATGCAAGTACAACAGCAACACTAATAATATATAAAAAATTGTGTACTTAAAACAATGTCTATGTTATATTTTTTGCACGGCTTTTCTCTTTTGCAGTGGTATGGCTGACGGATGTAATAGACTAAAGCCCCAGGTTCAATTCCCGACAGGGCCGATTAAGATTTTCTGATTCTCATTTTTAATTTGTTTGTTGATATGCTTTTGGAACACACACAGATTTTGCTTTTGGTACGAGTTATTTAATTATTGTTTTCATTTTTACATACCTTAAATGACTGAGCGAAATGGCGACAGTATGTACTACACAGAATAGTTATTATACATACCTACATAAAATAAAGTACTTAAAAAGATAAAAGTTCTGCTTACCTTATAAGTGCCATGAATGCTTTTAACCATTCCCGAAAGCAATGACTCAGTTATGGCTATTACGTCATTGTAATCTGCATATGCCATATAGAACTCACAAGTGGTAAACTCAGGGTTGTGAGTGAGGTCAATGCCCTCATTCCTAAACTGTCTCCCGATTTCGTAAACTCGATCTAGCCCTCCCACTACTAGCATTTTGTGATATAGTTCCGGAGCTATCCTCATGTAAAGGTCCATGTCTAGATCATTGTGATGGGTGATGAAGGGTTTCGCTGTAGCTCCTCCGGGTATCATGTTCATCATTGGTGTTTCTATCTCCAGGAAGCCCATGTTGTCAAAGAATCTCCTGACATATGATATAATCTTTGCCCTGGTGTAGAATATTTGTCTGACCTGAAATGAAGTCATTTGTCAAAAACAAACATCTACAATGTCCCAAAAAGGCTAAATTTATTCAAATGAATGTGCTAAATTTAAGTTATAGTTTCGAATAGTATAAAATCTAATATCTTTTAATATATTTAAAAATTCTTAGATTATGGAAACCAACCAACCAACCGTTTTATAAAATTTTGTATGCAGGTGGGTTCAGAGGCAATTAATCAATCTAGCTAGGTTCCATTATTGGAAAATGTATATTTATTTATCTCAGAATTGGTAAAAACCATAAATGGCACAAGTTTTACTAATTTTTGTCCGGACCCTTTTAAGCATCCAAAATGACTCGAGATCATAATTACACAGTTCCCGCTATCTTGGGTCTATTTTGACAGTGTATGTCATTGTCAAAATAGTCTAGACAGACGAATATCTTAGCATTCCATGGATTCACCGTGCGGGTGCCGGGTCCATCGCGTGTCTGAGAGAAAAACTCCGAACAGAGCCCGAGACTTGTGACACGGGTGTAGGTTTAAGGGTACCCTTAGTGACGCGCGTCAACACTCACCTCCTCTGTTCAAGTTATTCTCCCTGCCCAGCCAAATTCGGAAGGACCCTACTAGAGCAGCTTTTGGACACTCGTTCCAATATGGAGCTTACTGCACTTCAAGTAAGGCCAAGGTCTTTTAGCAGGTTGTAGAGAGACTTCGCTGGTATACCCCTCGCACCCACTTCTACCGCGTATAAACTAACCACATAGCCATTTTTGGTTAGTTCATTAGTAAGGTCATTAGTAAGGTATTTATTCACTTTGAATACATGGTCTTTAGGGATGTTTGTTTCTCACGGCACTGTAAGCTCAACAAGTACGATACGTCTGATTTGTTTGGAAAAAAGAAATATGTCCGGTCTAGATGTCGTAATAGCTAAGTCTTCCGGGATTTTATAGTGCTTTTCATACGTGTCCATTAATATAGTCCAATCAGGAGCAGAGCCCAGAATTGAATAAGGCTTGCTGGTGGAATTTGTACTTGAGCCTGCTTTAACGAAGTTAGTTTGTCTTTTATTCGTCGTCAACCCACATACTGACATTAACATTCCATAATACTTAGAGTAAAAAACGCAAATTTGGTTAGAAAGATTCCTTATTGTATAATTTCCAAAAAGAAAAGCTTGCTCAACCGGGTACTTATTATCAATTTAAAGATGAAATATATATGCAGATGAAATTTCACCGTACAGCTTGTATTTTACATAAAATAAAGGTTATCAGCTATGATACAGCTGATTTTACTTAACAGACTAAGCTGGAATCCTCATCATTATACATACAATTAATTAATTGAATTTATCTATCACCATTGCTGAAAAATAATTTTCCATTAACACAATATTTGGTTTATTGTTAAAAAATTTTTCAACATTAAAACCTAATATGTATATGACTAGATTACTTCATTATTTACTTACACAATGTTTCATCAGCTTTATAAACAAAGACATTGAACATGTTTAAGTTACAATTAAATATATACTTCATACTGAAAAAACTATACATAACGCCCCACCACACTTAATTTCTCGCACTGCCATAATGCTCTCTCTGCCTAGACATTGCCATACTATCGCAATTAATCGCGACGCTCCATACTCGTGATTTATACCTTTGACTTTTTTTTTATCGAATACAAGTTAGCCCTTGACTGCTATCACACCTAATGTTAAGTGATGATGCCGTCTAAGATGCAAGCGGGCTACCTTGTTAGGAGTAGGACAATAATCCATGCCCCTTTCGGTTTCTAAACGACATCGTACTGGACGCTAAATCGCTTGGCAATACGTCTTTGTCAGTAGAGTGGTAGCCACGGCGAAAGCCTCCCACCACCCAGACCAAGACAAATTAAGAAAAATCTCAATCTGCTGAAATCCACCGCGCATACCATTGCGCCACGGAGGTAGTCAAAAATGAGGATGAGGAGCATGATATGTGGCATGAGGAGTGATGTTGCCACTGTCTCTGCCTCCCTACCTCGCTACTTCGCATCACTCATAAATTCCGTGGTAGGCCCATAAAATGTAGTATAGAAAAAATTTACCTTGTCATTTAAAATGAGATCTAAATATCTCTTTCTGAACCTTGTCTCCTTGTCCTTGAGACCAAAATGAAGATGCGGCATCATATGTAGACAAGGAGATAACAGTTTGACAGTTTTGGGTATGATGGAGAGTTCTCCTTTCTTGGTTTTGCCTGGATGTCCAATGCAGCCGATAATGTCACCTCGCCTTAGTTTTTCTGTATCTGTGACAAATTTTTCTTCAGACTCATACATCTTGGCATTGGCCATCACCTACAAGATGTTTAAAAAACATTAAGTTTAATTTGTATTAAACATAGCAATATTTTAATAACAGTGGCTAAAATCTGAACCTGCTCATACTAAAGGGAAACTATTTAAAAAAAACTATATAAAAAATTTAAAAGCTCTTGGTATTTGGGTTTACATTAATACCAGAACTGCAAAAAAGCAGTGGTTAACTCAATGAGAAACTCAAACCTTTTGATAAAATTAGAAATGACAATTGTTCAAAAGGACAATCAGACAAAAAATTCTGAATAAAAACTGCAATTTATTACTCAAATAATAAACAAAATTCTGTCCTCACCTGGGCAGAATATGAAAGCAAAGGGAAAATAAATGGGAAGAGTTAGTGAAAGATGGTACATTCACATTACATATTACTGTTCTTACTTCACTCCCTTCTGTCTGTACAGCTAGGAATTATGCTTATCCTGAAGCTACTAAGAGGCTTGTGTTCAGCAATGAGTTGTTAATAATTATACTAAAAATAACAGAGTATTTTGCTTGCTCCAAGTTACATACCTGAATTTTCACACCTTCACCTCTCAAATCATAGAATATAAGTTTAGCACCAGACTCTCTAATTGAATGGACTCTACCAGCCACAGACACAGACACATTTTCCAAAACTTCACCACTATTCAGATTGTTATACTTCTCAATGAACTCTTCAAGTGATATAGTCACAGTAAATTTATGAGGGTATGGATGATCTTCTTTGGCTCCATTTTTAAGTGCGGCAACTGCAGCTGTTCTAAGTTTATAATATTCATTTGGGCTAATCTCTTCCTCAGCTTTTGCTGATTTTTTCTCAGTAGATTCCACTGGCTGTTGAGCAACCTTCTCCGCTTTCTCCTTTAACTTCTGTTCGGCTTTCAGTCGACGCTTTAATTCACTGTAATAGTAAAACTGGATTTAATTATATATCTACTGCAATATTTTTACAGTAAGGAATGAAACCAACCGTGAGTTCAGGGCGGAGGAATATTTCATAAATTGTTTTAAATTTCTCTGGGCCAATACAGCCGTGATACTCCTTGAAAATAGCATATTGTTTGATTGGTCACACAATACTCACTTCTTGGATAACTTTTCGTTGACCGCCTCAGCCATTTTGATAAAATATTTGTGTTGCGTTTATTATTGTACTATTCAGTTAGCTATTGTTACGTACGTGGATCCGAACGACACGTTTACGAATCGTCAGTGATGAAGAATAAATAAAAAAGTGAAATACAATATTTTAGGTTATAAATGCGACTGAGACTGACTGGACATGACGAATTGACATATAAGACACATTTTATGTTATGACATTAGCTTGACATTGACATTTTCTTGTTAGATGCACACAGTTCTAGTCTTTTTGATCCTAAGTTTCACATGACAAGTTCCACAATGACATTTTTTTATGTATGTACTATTATACTCACTAAGCACAAAATATCGTCAAATTTAAAAGAGAAAATTTCAAAATATAGATTCAAAATTATATCGTTTAAAATGTCCTGCTGGCATTGACAGAACCAGACTATGTATTTGACATTTGTTTAAAGTTTGCCAACAGTTTCCGTGGTAATTTCCCTTAAATACGGTACAATGTTATTAAGCAATAGAGTTCAAAGCAAAGAATATATACTCCATGTAATAATGTTTAATAAAAATAAATTAAAAATCCGTCATTAGTCAAGAGATTTGGTTAAATAATATAGATCACATGTGTCACATAATGTGGGTAATACGGCTGACTGTTTTTTTTTATTAAAAAATATTTAAGCAGCTGCCATCAATATTTTTTTATTTATTTATTTCTAAAATTTGACAAACTATAGCTTTATTGCTATTTCCTTATCAAATTAATACATAATTACTATGGTTAGGAAATAGCAATAAAGCTTTCAAAATACTTTTTCCTATAAAATATTACACTATTGGGAAATCAGCTTCTGGTAATGGCAATATTTGTATTGACATCACAGCTGTTCGTGTTCGTTTCGTCTGCCTGTGTTCTGTGTCGCTTGATACAATTTTATTTTATTAATTAGACAGTGAGTGAAATTCTGTTTTCTTAACGATTTACAGGGATTATAGAGCTACCAGTAGATATATTTTCTTTTCCGCGATAGTGTGCCAGGTTGGCTATCGTTCTATAAACATAATCAAATATCACTTATTTCTCTTGCATTCTCATTTGTCGTGAACATCGAGTGCATGTACTTGCTGCTGTGATATTGCAATCGTCTGTTTTTGTTATTGTATGTAGCCGTTTATTGCAGGTGCAATCTTATGTAGGATCGTTACGAAGCCCGTACGCGAAAGTAACTCAAATACTATGCCTCTTTTTGGTAAGTCTCAGAAGAGCCCTGCGGAGTTAGTGCGATCTTTGAAAGATGCTGTAACTGCGCTAGAAAGAGGCGATAAGAAAGCAGAGAAGGCCCAAGAGGATGTCAGCAAGAATTTGGTAAGTTACAATTACAATTTCGGTACCTTACTATAGGAATTTTGACAGATCGTGATAGTGTTGTAACACATACAAATAAAAATTATCGAAAAAAATATAATCAAGTGTGGTTCGTAAGTGCTTACAATAATATGTAATTCTTGAGATTAATAAAAAAATCCAAAAGAATTGCTGCATGCTTATTATAATAGTTAAAATTTGTGTGTAAAATTGAAATTTTAATAATTTATGTATAAAATTATAATTTTTTTATTGTTTATTACAGAACTCAGTATTATTTACATAACAATTTTTGATTGATTTCTATCATGTTTTGGAATTCTCCAGTTAAGAATTATTTTGTTATAAATATATCAAAGCTTTTATATTATATGCCTATGAGAATATCTGTGTTGTGAAATTTTCTCAACCAAAACCACGCTATGTAAACTATGTTCCAAGGTCACATTTATCTCTAACAAAATTCATCTAAATCGTTTCATTGATTTAAGCTATAAAAGGCACTTTCACATTAATAATAATATTATGGATAATATTTTTAGGTTTTGTATGGTTCATGGTTGAAATCATACATTTTTTAAATTATTTCTCATACACTTTAGTCTGATATGTGGCTGGTGGAAGGCTTTCGCTGTGGCTAGTTACCACCCTACTGACGAAGACATACTGAAGCGATTTAGCGTTCCAGTATGATGTCGTGTAGATACCGAAAGGGGTGTGGATTTCATCCTAATCCTAACAAGTTAGCCCGCTTCCATCTTAGATTGCTTCATCACTTAACATCAGGTGTGATAGCAGTCAACTTGAAGTCATTAAAACAAAAGTTATTTATTGCCTATGGTGACATTACATTAATTATTATTCTTATAATAGCTATAATTGATACAAATATGACTATATATAAAAAGAAGGGAATAAAAGAGCTTAGTAAACCAATAACACTGGGTCGCAGGTAAAGGTCCAATTTATTTGGTTCAGACTATCATTATCACTTGGTGCCATCTTCGGAACAAAGTTTGGAGGTCAATATGCGAAAAGCTTTCCTATTATCCACAATTCTTTAATTGTGGGTAATTGAGTCCAATCCACACTGTTATGTCGTCCAGCCATTTCCTTCTTTGACGACCAGGTGCTCTCTTGCCCGGTATCTTCCCTTCAAGATTTATCTTGAAAAGGCAAACTTCAGACTATAGTCCACTATTTGTTGATGTTGATGGTCATTATATGTGAACATGTTTGGCGCAGGTCTTGATCAAGAATATGCTGTATGGTACATCAGATGCAGAACCACAAACTGATATCATAGTAGCCCAGCTGGCGCAGGAGTTGTACAACACAAACCTCCTGCTTCTACTCATTCAAGTAATATATTTCTGTTTCATGTGATGTGAGTGTCAGAGTGTTGTGTCATTTGAATGTGTGAGAAATTTTAAATATATGTTATGTATATGTCAGATCGGGTGAACATATACCTGAAGAAGGCATTAAAAATGAAGACTGAAATCATACTTAAATAGTTTATTAGGACTGATCAAATAAACCATCAAAGGTGGGGGATTTCATCCTACTCCTAAAGACATTTGATATACATTTGAGTGTTAATTTTGTAAATTAGACAATTTTTTGTAAAGTGGATTTATTGAAAAAATAAAAACTGCTTATCTATTTTAGTATATTATGTATCTAACCAAGTTTGATTACAAAATATATATATATAATAGCCCAAAATTGAGTTATATAAATTAACACAGTTCTTGGAACCATGAAACATGCACAAGGAAAACTAAATCACATTTTTTTTCCTATAAATAAAATGAATATGACAGTTAGGTAAAACATTCAAGGTTTATTTATTATGTAGAATTTAATTGCAAAAGTTATATATCATAAAAGTTATAGCATGGTAAATAACTTAATATTTATAGTAAGTACATTTTAGGTTTTATGGGAGCAGTGTACTTGAGTTATCAAAACTACAGAATTAACGTAATAAAGTATGTGAAAGCGAGCAAGTATTATATCTCTGTCTTTATTTGTTATGTTTTCTGTTGTTTCGAATATATTATCAAGTACCAACTATAGTTTTATGTAAAAATATATAGAGTTGTTTTGATAAATTGCAATATTTTAAATTTAAGATTTAATAACAAAATAAAGTTGAAAGCTTCCTGCATTCATCATAATTTTGAAGTTACTAGGATTTAAAGTTTCTTAATAAAATCCTAATTGTTCATAAATTCATAGACGCCCTGTATTGTAGGAAGTTTAGGCTGACCTTACACTGGTGCACTTGAAAGGAAATTCATCTAATATATAAAATTTCCCTGTCACAATGTTAGTTACCGTACTCCTCCGAAACGGCTTTACTGATTACCAAATTTTGTATGTATTCAGCAGGTCTGAGAATCAGCTACTATCTAATTTACATATAAATTTTTTTTTAATTTTTAATGCAAAACAGCGTTTGCCGGGTCAGCTAGTATATAAATAAAACTTCTGAATTTATAAATTAAAACAATATTAAATAAATAATAAAAATAAAACAGAAATAATTAAGTTGAAGCATCGTAACATGTTACGATTTTCTAATATTCATCTCTATTTTCCCATTACTGATATATATAACAGTGCTAATGAAATAATGGAATCGAGCGTCATACGATCAATCTGCGCCAGTGTGAGTTGAGCTTTAAAGTCCCCGGGTTTTGCAATGCATGTGTCCATGTTTTGCGTATTTTGTAGTTCTTACTGAGAAATAAATCCAAATTAAGAAGTTTTTTTAAATCATATGTCCGAAAATATTGTAGGTTTTCAAAAAACAACCCTAAACGGCTCGCGGTTAATAATTTTTTTTCCAGAACTTGGCTATTGATGTGATCTGAATAACTATTGTCTTGATTTGCATTTCAAACCAGCCTATAAATGCCCACAGCACACTATGTAAAGCAGTAGGCATTTATAACATAGGCCATCGTTTGTACCATACTTTATTTCCATTTAGATAAAAAATAGTGTAATTTCTGTTTAGAATTTGAACCGCATTGACTTTGAAGGAAAGAAGGATGTGGCCCAAGTATTCAATAATGTTCTTCGACGTCAAATCGGCACACGATCTCCAACTGTTGAGTACATTTGTACTAAACCGGAGATACTGTTCACCTTGATGTCAGGGTAAGACTTAATAAATTATACATACTTACCATTACTATTGTAGAATTAATGAAATTTTCGGAAATTATGAAATTCGACGGCCTCCGTGGCGCAGTGGTATGCGCGGTGGATTTACAAGACGGAGGTCCTGGGTTCGATTCCCGGCGAGGCAGATTGAGATTTTTCTTAATTTGTCTTGGTCTGGCTGGTGGGAGGCTTTCACCGTGGCTTGTTACCACCCTACCGACTAAGGCGTACCGCCAAGCGATTTAGCGTTCCGGTACGATGTCGTGTGTGTCCTACTCCTAACAAGTTAGCCCGCTTACATCTTAGCATCAGGTGTAATAGCAGTCAATTGCCAACTTGTAGTAGATAAAAAAAAATAATAATTATGGAATACTAGCATATAGATCGCGGTTTCACACGTATAGTTTCCGTTCTACTGGGATTATGAGAATGCAAATAATCCTTTGTTACTTCTCATGAAATGACACTTCAATTTTATTTATTTGTATAGATTGATCACAATCAGGTGTTGATTTGTAAAAATTCATGTACAATAAATACTTCATCATCATCATCATTATCAGCCTATTAACGGCCCACTACAGGGCCAGGCCTCCCTCCTTATAGGAGAGGGGATAGGAGGGATGCCTGACCCTGTAGTGGGTCTTTTATAGGTTGATAATGATGATGATAATGATGATGATGATAATAATGATGATGACGATAATGATGATGACGATAATGATGATGATGATGATGATGATAATAATAATAATGATGATGATAATGATGATGATGGTAAAGTCAACAATGTATATTTATTGCACAGAATATAATTTTTAACTTTTCTACTTTGTAATAATTTAATTCCAATTACTGTGATAAACATTAAACGTAGCACATTTCCCCACAGATACGAACATCAGGAAATAGCATCTAATTGCGGCACCATGCTGCGGGAGTGCGCCCGATACGAGGCGCTAGCTAAGATAATGTTGTATTCAGATGATTTTTACAATTTCTTTCGTTATGTAGAAGTATCAACTTTTGATATCGCCTCAGATGCCTTTTCTACTTTTAAGGTTAGTTTTTTAATTTAATACAAGCTTTTTATCTGATATAAAATATTTTCTGATTTTATTTTCCTCGTGAATACAGACTTGGTAGCTAACAATAGGGTAATAAGGCTTCAATCACGCAACGAGTGACGAAGAACATTGCTTGGAGTATCACAGCATGATCGAATCAGAACTTTTCGCCTGGGTTTTTCCTCAGAATTTTTAATGGGGGTATTTAAAGGGCGTATTAACTCTTTCCTCAAACGCCGGCAACGCACTAGCAATGCTTCTGGTGTTGCAAATGTTTATGGGCGGCGGTAAGCTCTTAACATCAGGCGACCTTTGCCCGTTTTTATATCGATAAAAAAAAAGAACTGTGAAGATCTGCACGAGAACTAAAGTAACCAATATAGCTGAAAGATTTACAAAGCTGAAGTTGCAATGAGCGGGGCACATAGGTTTGGTTCCCAAGGTGTCTGAATAACGACCCCGCTTCCTAAAGCACAGTGTTGCTCGACCCTCTACTTGGTGGACTGACGACATTATACGTTTCGTAGGCAGTCGCTGGACCAGGGCCGCACCTACACCCCCCAGCGCCTGTGCGCGAAACCTATGAAGCGCCTCACCTTGCGCACACTTTCAATTTACTGATTGTTCAATTGTTTAATGTTTTGGCACTTCCGTGTCTTAAAGTCGGGGAATCCCCGTGACCGTACACCACTTGCGTCGCACACATAGCATCGGGTTACATTAATAATTCAT
Source organism: Mycalesis mineus (assembly GCA_034621355.1). NCBI lineage: Eukaryota > Metazoa > Arthropoda > Insecta > Lepidoptera > Nymphalidae > Mycalesis > Mycalesis mineus. Next base: position 6,635,057 of record CM067883.1, read on the forward strand.
TCAAACAAACTCCCGGCGGTTCTTTTGATTATAACTGAGACTAAAACCGAAATTGTAAAAATAAACCACACACTTGAGTATTATCTTAGAAGGCTTGTATAATAAGCGCATTATAATTATTTTGTTATTTACAAGGCGTATGTTGCGCCTATTGTACCTACTTACTTATCGATAGTCTACCACAGCATGTTGTTTGTATAAGTGTAACAAAAATAATTTCGATGGCGGCGCCTCCATTGTCTTGGCGCCTGTGTGCGCCGCACACTTCGCACATAGGGGCGGCTCGGCCTTGTCGCTGGTCACAAACAGCTCAGGATCGTTCTTTGGAAGCCTTTACAAAAAGAAAACAGTTTAATTTTGCCTTTGCACAATAAACTCATGAAGAAATTAACTGAACATTTCTGTTCCAGGAATTATTAACTCGTCACAAAATGTTGTGTGCCGAGTTTTTAGAAGCCAATTACGATAAGGTGTTTAGCCATTACCAGCGATTATTGAACTCTGAGAACTACGTGACTCGACGGCAGAGCCTCAAGTTGTTAGGGGAGCTGCTGCTCGATCGACACAACTTCTCCATCATGACCCGCTACATCACAAACCCCGACAACCTTAAACTGATGATGAATATGTTGAAGGAGAAATCACGCAACATACAGTTCGAGGCGTTTCACGTTTTTAAGGTAATTTATACACTTTATATTTTTAGGGTTTCGTACCTCGAAAGGAAAAAGCAGAACCCCTAAAAGGATCCCTTTGTTGTCTGTCCGTCCGAATGTTTTTATTTTATTTATATATCTACTACAAGTTGGCCCTTGACTGCTATCACACTTAATGTTAAGTGATGATGCAAAGATGGAAGCGGATTAACTTGTTAGAAGTAGGATGAAATCCACACGTCTTTCGGTTTCTACACGACATCGTACCGGAACGCTAAATCGCTTGGCGGTACGCCTTTGTCGGTAGGGTGGTAACAAGCCACGGTGAAAGCCTCCTACCAGCCAGACCAAGGCAAATTAAGAAAAATCTCAATCTGCTCCGCCGGGAATCGAACCCAGGACCTCCGTCTTATAAATCAACCGCGCATGCCACTGTATCACGGAGGCCGCCAAAACTGTCAAAACCGTCTGTCTGACAGGACCTTTCTCTCAGAAATGCGTGAATGTTTCAAGCTGAAATTTATATCAGATACTTAGGTCTACTCTTGGGGCTTGAGAAAATCAAACTTCTAAGCCAACGTAATCAAAAGAAATAGCCGTTTATGCCACAAATCAACAGGGTATTTTCTGTTAACTCAGAATGTTGAAATTTGGTACAAGGCAACATCCAATAGCACAGATAAAGAAAAAATTACGAAAACCGTAAATTTTTAATTACATCATATGATGAACATGTTTTAAATAATTATAAACTTACTACCATTTTCCTCATGAACGCGTAGAGGTACAGGTTACAGATTTGTACTGAAGCCGAGCAAGACTTAAGATTTACAATGAAATCTTTGTGTTTTTACGGTACTTACATAACATCCCATTCACCACACTGCTCCAATGCTGATTAGTGTGATAATGTTTAGTTCATTTACGACCACTATCAGATGTTGATTTAACGTGCATTTCTTGACAGGAGGTTAACATCAGCAACTTCCCGACCCCAGCTTAGAATTTAACTAAAACATTTTGAAGTAAGAAAAGCTCGAGAGTTATTCCATATCCCGATCTAGGAACTCGTGATCGATGCCACTAGTTTGTTATTAGCTAACCACTAGACCATCGACCCAGTCTTGATTTAACGACAATGATTATAGGGACTGACATCCCAATGTAAAACTACGAGTTAAGGAGGTGTAACATCAATTTGATGTGATTTTATTGATATTATTTTCAAAGCGTGACCCAGATTCTAGAACCCGGAACTTCTGAGAACATGATAATGACAAGACAGTTTATATACAAAATATAACTGTTCCTTTGCAGGTGTTCGTAGCTAACCCAAATAAACCAAAACCAATTCTGGACATTCTGTTAAGGAACCAAGACAAGTTGGTCGACTTCCTCACCAAGTTCCACACGGACCGTTCCGAGGACGAACAGTTCAACGACGAGAAAGCCTATCTAATAAAACAAATCAAAGAGCTCAAGCCATTAGAACACTAACATTTATTTTATTGCATTTTATTAAATTCGCCACTTCCTCCTCAAAAGAAGTTAGTTATAGATGCTATTATATTTAAACGCTTCTAAGTCACCAGAGGGAATCGTATCGCGCTGAGATAGGGCAGGTCGCAAAAAAATTAAACTAACGCCTCTACCAAACAGGTGAAAAGTAACGAACAGGTAACATGTGTCGAACAGGTAACATGTGTCGAACAGGTAATATGTATCGAACAGGTAACATGTGTCGAACAGGTAACATGTGTCGAACAGGTAACACGTGTCGAACAGGTAACATGTATCGAACAGGTAACGATTATCGAAAAGGTAACATGTATCGAAGAGATAATAAAATATGGGACAGGTAACAAACGAACACCAGCGTTAGTACCCCGCTCGTTCCGGTAACACAGTATAGGCGTTGAGATATCGGACTTATATGGGGAGGCGTACGGCTGTGCGATTTAATAACTTAGTAAGAACAATTTAATAAAAAACAATCGCTTTTGACACAGAATTCGATCTTTTAAGCATTTACTTATGCGTTTGGAGTTTAGGCAAATCCCATTTATGTAAATCGAGTTGTTTATGAATATGAGTAATACCTAGGAGTTTTTTTATATGTATATAATTCCATTAAACATTTTCTAGTACATTAATGTTGCTTAAAACCAGCCAAAACAAAATCATAATTATATAATTAATGACGCTATATTAAAGTTAAACATCCCATTTGACACTTCTGTTATTAGAGACTACGTTACAAATGGCACAGCCGTCTAATTGTAGTAGATTTTGCATTCGGTCTGTGATGAGTCAGGGAATGAAAGTGTGTCTGTGCTACGAGCAAATTAACATTTTCTTTTATATAAATATTTGTAGGAATTAGTGTTATTTTAATGGTTTCACTTATATGATTTGTAAGTTGTTAAAGACCACATTTTTTAGCTTTATGACCAGTTCTAGTGACAGTTCCTAAGTCACAATGGAAATGTCGCTATACATATATTATAACATTAGTCTACGAACTATTATTGAATACTGAATTGAAAATCGGAAAGTCGAGATCTAAAGACTTGTAAATATGACATCTTATTTTTGTTTGTTTTGTACTCACATTATCAGAAGTATAGATTGTTGAATATGAAGGAAATATATTTTATATATTGTCAGTATTGATTATTTATTACGCGATAGTAATATTGTTCCATATTTTCTGTATATCATTATTACTTTGATAACGTTTGCAAGTGATTCAAAACATTGTAATAGTATTTGCAAACTTTTCACCATTTATATATGTATTTTCAATTATTTTTGTCCTATATTTTTGTTCATAAATGCAATTAATTACATTTTTGAAACTGAATAAAATATTTGTATCATTACTATATTGTTTTATTTCATTAGGATAGGTCGATTGTTACTAATATAACTAACAAGTTTTATTAAAGGTACATTTACATTTGTAGGGCTTTGACCTCTAACACTAGATTTTTATAATCTAGTAATAATATTAGAGTTCAGTGGCATTACGGCATTGATTAGGTCTACTTTGCGGCTGTCGTGATATGTTTGACGTCTATAACTACGTTAATTATTTTTTAACGGGCATTATTTTTTTACGACATTAAAGGTACGAGCAAATTATATAGACTGCAATGGGTCGTGGGGCAGCGTAAAAATCAGCTTTGTAAAAAAATTCATTTATATTTAAGAATAAACATAATATCAAAAATTGCGGAACCGACGGGATTCGAAGCCGCGTCTCTCTGGCAATCCGGGCACTTAGAGCGCCTTACCGCTAGGCCAGGACCGCGATGATGTCGGTGCCGAAATTGTACTTTTATATTATGTTTTTGATATCCAGGTATACGGCCTGTAATGCCATCTACAGTATGAACTGAACATGTTACAATACCATTTATATATATGGAATAAAGCACAACAAGGGCAACAGGGGTCGTATTATTTTTTTGACGCATACGAGACGATCCGCCCCGTCATCATAGTTGCCACAATGGGTGCATCCCAGTAGTACCCCTAATTTTAGTTCTATAGAACTGATACACCATATTAGTGCTTAGTGTCCCATTAGTTCTATATCGAACTAATGGTACAAAATTAAAGAAATGTCGATATCAACATCTTGTTTGTACGTTACATTAAAATATCTATAGTTTTTATATTGATTGCAATAATAAATGTCCACTTAAATTTGAAAGTGTAAGTATGTATAAACATACTATATCGAATACAGCTTTGCTTAAATTGCACAAAATGTCTTTAAAATTGTAGTTGTAGTGTAATTGTGGTATTGAGGTTTTTAATATAATTTTTTTCTAAACTAAAAAATTTGCGCGAAAGATACTTCCAAAGTGGTAAAATGTCCCCCCCCCCCTGTAACTTCTAAAATAAGAGAATATTTTTTTAGACACAACTACTACTTGGTTTTAACAATTTAGCTTTTGTAGCAAGGGACATTTTTTTGTTAAAAACAAAATGAAATATCAATCAAAATAATATAAAGTTTATAACTTATATGGTAAGTAAAGCCAAGAGCAAAAACTATACTACAGTACTATATAGAACTATTGGGACATCATTTTACAGCACGGAAAATATCCCAACAGTTCTATAGAACTACGGTATGGGGTACTACTGGGATGCATCCGCCACAATCGCAACGTCCAGCACAGGTAGGGGAGAGCGGGGTTGAAAGTGCCGGGGGTAAATTGTGCCGATGCGAATATCTCGAAAACAGTAAGAGATAGAATACGATCGTATTGTGTTGCGTAATGCTTAACAGACGAGCACACGCGGCTGTCATTTTAGTTGCGCCAGCGACGCGGACCGAGGGGCAGTGCATGTTAGAAAATATTTTCATCTCAAACGTCACGTTAGTAAATATTTTCGCTTCAATATGTTTTGGTCACAAGCTAGCGTTTTTTGTTTTTTTTATATGAGAGTTTTATTAAAATGTTTGTTATTTATCCTTGTTTGCTATGCAGTATAATTTAAATGCTTCGAGCAGGGTGATTTTTATATATGAGCCAAAATATCAGACTCTATTATTTGGGGTAAAATGTGCCGTTCAACCGGGGTTATTTGTGCCGCGGCACAACCAACTCCTAAGCAGTCAATATTCTTTATACATTGCTTATGTTTACGAGAACACTTATGAAAGAAAGAAAATAGTTACTTTTTGACATAATAAATGATGATGTACTGTATTTATTGTCTTTGACAGAATGAAATCGACAAAATTGTATGTTTCAAACGAAAACAAAAAGGGGTACAACATCTTAGGTGGGCAAACCCAAAAAAGGGCTGCTGATGCGGACATCAAGGATGGACGTAAACTAAAAAATGTTGCACGTGGCTCTTATCAAACATTCTGCTTTAAAGCTCAAAATAACTGGCAATTTGTGATTTATTTTTACTATACCTGGTGTAGTTAAATACGCTTTACTTTTGGCAGCAATACCCGCTAACATATGCAATGCATATAAAAAGCCTTATGATTCGAACGTATTTACAGACAAAGATCATGCAGTGTCTTTTGTAACAGATCGCCCGATGCCAGACAATCAACCTTCACAAGGTACAAGAAACTTGCTTGTCCCTCAAAATAATCGAGAAAAACTCTTGAATATCTCGATGAGTCAAATTACGTGGGCAGCAATGTTGAGATGAGACTAGTCCATCATTATTAAAGCTTAATGTTCGTGGGCAAAGTGACTGCAGCGTTGATTGTACGAATGAACCATCAGGTAATAAAGAACACGAAAAGAAAGACAGCTATTCTTACAGACATTCCAGAGTAAAATGCTTTGGCCGAAGAACAGGCTAATAAAAAGAAGAAGGAAGAAAGTGAAAGTTTATAAAAGGTTTAAGGAAAAAGGCAAGGAAAATGGTAAACAAACAAAAAACCGACTAAGATCTCCGCTCAAAGAAGAGTTTTGTAAGATGACGACAGTTCTGATAACGAACAAGAATGGTACTGCATCATATGTTGTGATGCCTATTCTAACTCTGCCCCTAAAGAAAAGTGGATTGAATGCAGATAGTGTAAGGAATGGGCCCATTTGCAATGTATTGAAGATCAAGAAAACCTGGAATGTGTATGTCCTCATTGTTGTTCTGATCATTCTTCTAGGGAATAACTAGATTTGATATATTATTTTTAATTTGTTAAAGAGTCAAGAGACTGATGTTATCATTATTTTTTATTAATAGTACTAAAAGACTGATATTTTTTATAATTTATCATATTCGCATTAAAATAAGTACAAACTTTCGATTAAAACAAAGTTTTATGTTTTGATTATATAATAAAGGGCGATTAGTTCTTTTTTATTATAACGTATTATAATTATTATCTACTAATAAGGTTGATTTATAGTAGAAATAATAACAAATAAATATATTAATACCAAATTAATGTCTTTTACATTTTAAATTAATTTTCATTAATGCAAAACACCTAGCTTTATTACCGGCACAACCGACCTCAGCTACGGCACAACTTTCCCCGAAGGTGGGGTTGGTTGTGCCTTTCCGCCGCAGTATATAAAAATCACTTTTTCTAACAAACTATAAAACATGTGCAAAATGTATAGGTTAATTCATATTATTGAATAAATTTTACGTAGGATGAACGACTACTTTCAGATTTTCAGTATTTGTTTTACCGAAAAAAATTGAGATTTGTCAAAATCGGCACTTTCAGCCCCGCTCTCTCCTACTATATAAGCTGCGCTGCGACTCTGCCCGCCCTGACCCGACATAGTACATATACTCGTATACTCCACATCAACTTACAATTTTAAGATCACAATATGTATCATCCACACTCTAGCAAATAAATTATAATTAGAATTTTGAGGTCGGATCTAGTAAGGATTTATTATTTTCTAAATTGACTCAGATCTGGTTCGACTGTGGCTAGTTTCTCCCGCTCGGCAAAGACGACCCGCTAAGCGACCAGTGTTTCGGTTCGATGCCGCGTAGAAACCAAGTATCAAATTAGCCATATCACCACTTAACATCTAGTAAGATCGCAGTAAGAGTTTCAGGAGCCAACTTGGCATTGATAAAAAAAATTAGATATACCTACCTACAATTTATTACATTTATAGCCTGACTAGAAAAATAAAAAGCCTCGCCTTGTTGCGGATAAAAACGGAACTACTTTTATTGTAATATTTTACTTTGTAGACTGCTGAAATGTTTGTGGTTTTTTTTATTGACTACAAGTTGGCCCTTGACTGGTATCACACCTGATGTTAAGTGATGATGCAATCTAAGATGGAAGCGGGCTAATTTGTTAAGAGTAGGATGAAAATCCACACCCCTTTCGGTTTCTACACGACATCGTGTCGGAAAGCTAAATCGCTTGGCGGTACGTTTTTGTCGGAAGGGTGGCAACTAGCCACGGCGAAAGCCTCCCACTAGCCACACCAAGACAAATTAAGAAAAATCTTAATCTGCCCCGCCGGGAATTGAACCCAGGACCACACAACTGCGAAACGGAGGCCGTCAAAATGGTGCCTCAGTCCAGGTTTTTTATGTTTCTAGCCAGGCTATCATACTGTATATCAGTTATATATCTGCCGCGGAACTAACGCCGTCATCATTTCTCGGGGGTTAGTTGTATTATTTAATTTTCGACTTTATTTCTACTGTAACAATTTCAACTTTGGTTAAGTAGCAAGCCACTTCGCGTCGCCTCGTGATGCCAACCATCAGACGGATACTAAAAAGTAAAAAATAACTGTGTCATTTAGTTGCATTAACTAACTTAAGCATATCTATGAAGTCGGTGCCAGCAAGTTTAAGGAACATTTATTTAATAGAAACCTTGCTGGCACCGACTCCTAGATATGCTTAAGTAAATTAAAGCAACTAAATGACAGTTATTTTTTACTTTTTAGTGCGTTTTGAGTCGGTTCTATTTTTTTTGTTAAAAATTTTTATTTCTTACTTTTTAGTGATTTATCGCCACGCATCACTAGTAGCCGTAGTAGTAGTAGTAGTAATAGTGCTTCCAAAATTTGAAGAGTTCCTTCATTTTCCCCAGGATATCATCATCAGATCTTAACATGATGACAATGGGACCTTGGAAGTATGCCCTTTCAAATAAAAAAAGAATTATCAAAATCGGACAACTCTGTAAAAAGTTATGAGTGGTCATACATAAAAAAAATAGTCGGTTGAAAATAAAACTGCCATTTCTACTATTAAATTTTTATTAGGTTATCACTGTACACCTTAGCTTTATAGACATAATTAATTATAGTATCGACATACTATTACTACTAGACTTTGAAATAAAAATTATTTATATCACAAATATATAAGTATATATTATGTATAATATGTGTACCTACATAACATATAACACATGTTTTTTTTTTGTTAAAAGAAATAAAATACAAAAATCAAAAGAAATAAACTTAATATGAGCACGTGTATCCACGTTTTGTTGTCTAGGTACTTATTTGGCATCAAAATATTTGTTATTTAAAAGTGATCAATAAGTACAAAGGATTTATCATATGGTTAATCTTGGTTAAACATGAAGCGTGGTTTATCAAAACCAGACCAATAATTTTTTGAGGGAACAAATAAATGCGTTCCAGTTTCATAAGTGTAACCTATATAATTATGCTGGGTTAAATTTTTTGTCATTTTGTATTGTTGTCATTTTAAGAAAAGATAATAGGTATTTTAATTTATATTGAAAACATGAAATAAGTGTGAATATACTTAAATGTTTGAGGGTTTTTTTGCAAACAAAAGTTTTAAATTATTTGTTTTATGTTAGTTATAAATATTTATAAAGAAAAAAATAGTTTTAATACCTATTATTTATTTTATAAGTTATGTTTTAATAAGTGCTATCGCAATCATCGTGATTATTTTTTACATTTCCTCACATAATAATTAAATGGAAAGACCGCAGATGGAAAATTGGTAGTGTATAAAATAGTTTAAATACTCAAAAATTACAGACATGATAAGAGAATAGAATAAATAAGTAATAATTTAGAAAATTCATATCACATAAATACAATACGGTGTATTGGCGGAACAATAGATATTTCTTAGCCTAATCATTATAGACCAGTGCAGATAGCTTTAAAATTGATAAAAAGTAAAAAAAATCGCAGTAGGGTGAAACCCATTAGAAAAGGAGGACCAGCTGTAAAAACCGTTAGCCTAGTTTTTGCATTTTCTGAGAAGGTTTACTATGATAATATATCTATATTTTTTTTTATCATCTCAAAGTAAAGATTTCAACGAATAGTAAGCACACCAACTTTTTGATAAAAACTGATATTTTGACGACCGAATTTTCGGTTGAAAATTTAGGTTACTTTTTCGATATTTATTCAAAATAAGGTGAAAAAATAAAAATTTCAAATCAAATAAATTATAGCGTGTTTGGAACATAAAAAGGTAAGTTTTCAACAAATTTCGTAAATAAAATTTCATTTGTAAAAGATTAAAGTAAAAGACAAAAAAATTGGTTTTTTCAATTACTCACGTAAATTTTGAGGTTATGTGAAAAAAGTGTAAATACAAAAGTTTTAGATCATTTTATTACTTGCAAATTTGCCATTCAACTCTTTTCCATAGGACTTATAGTTTTGCTGGAAATCGAGAAAACCCGTTTTTTACCGCTAAACCATCTCCCCATACCTCGTCCCGACCTCAGATCGCCCGTAATATATTTTTCCTTTAATTTTTTGATATTCTCCTCCTTTTCCAATGGGTTTCATCCTACAGCGATTTTTTTTGTTTCAAAAATTAAATGCACTGGTCTATTAAATGTACGTTTTATCTTAAATTACATTTTTTAATTAATAGTCCTGAATGTGATCACTACAGTTTAGTCGCTTTTCAAATGAATCTTACACGCCTAGTAGAAGGAACATTCAATTTATGTAAGAATGTATTAATAATGTACGACAAAAGTACTAGATCCATAATCGCGATTTGTTTTTCTTTAAATATGTAGGTAGGTAAACTAAACAGTTTTCGAGTTTTTTTTATTTCTGTCTAAATTCTTCAAACTCGGTTTCAATTCGTAAATAAAAGTCACCGAACTCATTTGACATTTTATAGTTCTCTTTAGAAGATGTTCAAGAATATTAAAAACAATTGCATTTTAATTTTTATAATTCTTCAAAAACGTTTTGTTCACGCCTATGAATCTAGTTTTTGTTTTGAGATCAATATAAAATTGGTGTAGATATTCTGCGATTACATTATGCGGCAGTGTCATTTTAAGGTATCAATGTCCAAGTTTGCAGGAACGTAAAGCATCTTATACAGGTTAATTACCAGTAAGTTGAAATTAGTATTGGCCATGTGGGGCAATCCATAAATTGCGTCACTGAATTTCGTGGTTTTCGGACCCCTCCCATTTGTTCACAGCACATTTGCAAGACCCTCTTTAATACATTTTGCAATTATACTTCTAGAAATTATTAAATGAATACTAAAAAAACGTTTTACTTTCCTTAATTGTATTTTCTGTGAAATTGTCATAGAATCAAATATTTCAAAAATCAACAACAGAGTAATTCAGACAGCTATGTGACTCTTGAATAATTGTGACTCCCATAATTACTGGAATAATTTAAAGTGACGTCAGCAAGCTGAGGACCACGCCCCACATACAAAAGCAGCCTTACAAAGTAATAAATCAAAATGAATCATTAAAGTAAATTATGGATGGCCCCTAAGTACTTATTCCCAAGACCATATAAAATTATTGCATAAGAAAAGTTCTTAGGTGAAAAACTCGAATATAATAATTATACTTCAATCACCATGTGGTGCCCTCTCCAGTGGGGCAAGTGAGTTTTTCACCAAGCGACTGCGTAAAAACGTACTCACTCGTAACGTCAAATTATATAGAAAAAAAAAGCGTTTACTCTCGCTATAACTAGATGGCGCTACTCCGATTCCATATAAAATTTGTTTTTACTGTTTTCGATATCGACGCGGTAAAATCTTCCACTAGGCATACTGAACAAAGTTTCGCGGTGAGGTGTGAAAGCTTTCTTATTATCGCTTTAATTATAACCATATAAAATAAATGCGATTTAAGGGGAATTCTTACGCGACCAATGGCGGCCCGACATAATATGTTAGTACTTTTAAAGTTGATTTTAGCATATCTTTATTGTATAGAAATTTGTTTACGGAGTTACTTATTGTTTGTCGATTATTATTAATCGTTTTATAATTTTATTGAATTGATCACATAGTAGTTACTATGTGATCAATTCAATTAGTTTATTCATAATTTTATTTGCAATTAAATCAAGTTTTTTAAAAAATATTTAAAACGCCAGTATTTTGATATCAGTTATCTACCAAATAGTGTCGTAAATATCGTATATATTATTTTTCTCAACAGGAGATATGTCTTATGACGCATCCCTGACCTATTAGGCCTGTGTGCACCAAGATTTCGGTTATCATAACCAACGGTTAACATAACTTTATTTAAATCCGTACGCCGGTTAAGGACGTAAACCGGGCGGTTATCTTAACCGAGTTTACGTCCTTAACCGGTGTACGGGTTGTCGTGAACAGTAAATTTTACGTTTAGCTTATGTTAACCGTTGGTTATAATAACCGTAATCTTGGTGCACACAAGCCTAAGGCCTGTGATAACCGCCCGGTTTACTTCCTTAACCGGCGTACGGGTTGTTGTGAACAGTAAATTTATTTTAACCGTTGGTTATAATAACCGTAATCTTGGTGCACACAAGCCTAAGGCCTGTGATAATCGCCCGGTTTACATCCTTAACCGGCGTACGGGTTGTTGTGAACAGTAAATTTATAGAAAAGATATTTTAACCGTTGGTTATAATAACCGTAATCTTGGTGCACACAAGCCTAAGGCCTGTGATAACCACCCGGTTTACATCCTTAGCCGGCGTACGGGTTGTTGTGAACAGTAAATTTATAATAAAGTAAATGTTAACCGTTGGTTAAGATAACCGAATTCTTGGTGCCCACAGGCCTTAGAGTTCCAAGTAACGTACTAGTAAGTATTAGGTTATGTGAAGAGAGAAATAAAAGCATTGAAATCTTGGGAATATGTAGTTGCTCTAACATTACAAAGCTTATATAGGAGATCAATATAATAAGAACACTACAGTCTAATTACAATGGCAATGAGAATTAATATTACAACAGGCAATGTATAACTCTTGTTAACACATCAATATTATACAAAAAAACATTATTGTTACCTTAGTATTAACCAATCGGTTAATAATTAATTTAATGATTAACGTTTAGGCCTGTGTGCACCAAGATTTCGGATATCATAACCAACGGTTAACATAACTTTACTATAAATTTACTGTTATAATAAACCCGTACGCCGGTTAAGGACGTAAACCGGGCGGTTATCTTGACCGAGCTTACGTCCTTAACGGGTGTACGCGTTGTCGTGTTTAGTGAATTTTACGTTTAGCTTATGTTAACCGTTGGTTATGATAACCGAAATTTTGGTGCACACAAGCCTTAATATAAAATTTAGTGCCCCTAACTGTCTATCTGGTTGAACATAAAACTAAAAGTATATAGGTAGACAACACTGTCCTTTTCATTAGCATTGTCGCCATAAGGATGGCAATACTTTTATATTGAAAACCTAGTTTTATGATTAACCAATCGTACTTACGGCTATATTACTTTAGAATTTGATAAATATGTTTTCACGTAATTTTAAATGTACAAAACTTTACTTCTTAATTCTTAGGAATTCCATTTTCTCTAGAAGAAAGGGAAAAGACCAGAACCACCAATACAAGAACAACATTTTGGAGGTCCCTTGAAGTAATTTTTAAACAAAGCTAGTGTGAAAGGTAACAAGCGGAATCTATATTAACAAAATTTTGACGACCTCCGTGGCGCAGTGGTATGCGCGGTGGATTTATAAGACGGAGGTCCTGGGTTCGATTCCCGGCGGGGCAGATTGAGATTTTTCTTAATTTGTCTTGGTCTGGCTGGTGGGAGGCTTCCGCCGTGGCTAGTTACCACCCTACCGACAAAGACGTACCGCCAAGAGATTTAGCGTTCCGGTACGAGGTCCTGTAGAAACCGAAAGGGGTGTGGATTTCATCCTACTCCTAACAAATTAGCCCGCTTCCATCTTAGATTGCTTCATCACTTAACATCAGGTGTGATAGCAGTCAAGGGCTAACTTGTAGTCGATAAAAAAAAAAAAAACTAGAAGAAGCCCACGGTTTCACGCGGACTCGACTCGGATCGTAGCAACATTCAACATTATCTCCTTAATTATGCCGTCCCGCATTGAAATGGCGTGTTGGGTCTCAGTTTATCGAATTTTGATTTTAACGTAATAGTTTACTCAGAAAAAAAGTTATATTTCAAAGAAAAAATAAATTTTCTCAAGCTAACATGAAATTTTTTTAATAAAAAATTAAACAGACTAAAAACGCACTAAAAAGTAAAAAAATAACTGTGTCATTTAGTTGCTTTAATTTACTTAAGCATATCTAGGAGTCGGTGCCATATATGTCGATGTCATAGTATATTATACGACACTTGTAGCCAAAAAGCTACCAATACTTACACAAAAACCGAAATCGCTGCAAGTGTGCCTATAAAGTTTGAAGAGTTCCTTCAATTTGCCCAGGATATCATCATCAGATCCTAACATGATAACAATGGGGCCATCTTGGAAGTGTGCCCTTTCTAATAAAAAAAGTTATCAAAATCGGACAACTCTGTAAAAAGTTATGCGTGGTCATACATAAAAAAAAATATATACGTGTCGAATTGAGAACCTCCTCCGTTTTTTTCGTCGGTTAATAAAATGGCTGTAAGGTTAAAAACGATTTTGTTTTAAATATTTATATTTTACTCGCAAACTAAGTTACAAGCGTAAACCAATAAACCGCGATTTATGGAAAACATCTAAGAATTTTTATCCCAATTAATTCAATTGTTTTGTTTCTGCCCTTTTTCCTTTCAACCTACAAAAATGTAGTGCTCAATCTAAAGATAAAGATAAGTATAAGATATGAGAAAGAAAAATCTTTTTATTAAAAACAGTTTGCCATCACTGCTATGTAGACTGTTTCTGTACGCGCAAAACAGTTTACCACCACTGCTATGTCAAAGCGTTTTTGTACGCACAAAACAGTTTGCCACCACTGCTATGTAGACTTTTTCTGTACGCGCAAAACAGTTTGCCACCATTGCTATCAAAACTGTTTTTCTCCACAAAACAGTTTTTCACCACTGCTATGTCAAAGTGTTTTTTTACCCACAAAACAGTTTTTTACTCCTGCTTTTTTACTCCTGCTATGTCAAAGTGTTTTTACACGCACAAAACAGTTTGTCACCACTGCTATGTCAAAGTGTTTTTGTACGCACAAAACAGTTTGCCACTACTGCTATGTCAAAGTGATTTTGTACCCACAAAACAGTTTTTCACCACTGCTATGTCAAAGTGTTTTTGTACGCACAAAACAGTTTGCCACCACTGCTATGTCAAAGTGTTTTTGTACGCACAAAACAGTTTGCCACCACTGCTATGTCAAAGTGTTTTTGTACGCACAAAACAGTTTGCCACCACTGCTATGTCAAAGTGTTTTTGTACGCACAAAACAGTTTGCCACCACTGCTATGTAGACTGTTTCTGTACGCGCAAAACAGTTTGCCACCATTGCTATCAAAACTGTTTTTGTCCACAAAACGGTTTTTCACTACTGCTATGTCAAACTGTTTTTGTCCACAAAACAGTTTTTCACCACTGCTATGTCAAAGTGTTTTTGTACGCACAAAACAGTTTGCCACCACTGCTATCAAAACTGTTTTTGTCCACAAAACGGTTTTTCACCACTGCTATGTCAAACTGTTTTTGTCCACAAAACAGTTTTTCACCACTGCTATGTCAAAGTGTTTTTGTACGCACAAAACAGTTTGCCACCACTGCTATATCAAACATTTTCGGTACATAAAACAGTTTACTATCTCTGCTATATTCAAACCATTAAGAAAAGTTACCTTTGGTACAATAAACTTATGACTTGCTCTATCTTTTTAACTCATTATAATGAGTTGTTTTTATCTTTTAGCTCATTATGGGTTGTTTTTATCTTTTAACTTATTATAATGAGTTGTTTTTATCTTTTAGCTCATTGGAATGAGTTGTTTTTATCTTTTTAACTCATTATAATGAGTTGTCCGGTGTTGTTAGCGTACACCAGCCCTTGTCCGGGTTGCGGCGCCCATCGCAAGCAGTTCAGGCTCGTGAAGCCGTTCTCCCAAGTTTGCTCCATTTCCTTGATAGGCGATAGGCCTGTTCGGCTTGTGCTCTCTGGAAATATATTAAATTATGCTTTCTGAAAATGTCGCTATGGATATTCTATTTTGGGAAGGTTTGGCTTGGGTAGTAATGGGTAGTAAAGTGACTGACTGTGTCAATCTATAATTTCGAACATTTTATTAAAAGAATAAACGTAAACAAAGGGCCGGAATGTGAACTCGTCTGAGCTTTTTCTGCGTACTTGTTTCGTTAGCGAAAACGTTTTAAGTTTTTCAAGAATGATTATTTGTTTTCTGTCATTTCAATAGCACGTCTATAACATAATTAAATAGTTTCTCTACCAGGTGGCACGCGGTGGGCGCCAGAGCCACCGACACCGCGCTCTGCTCCAGCGCCGCCGTGTGCAGGCACTGGCCCAGCCGCGACCACTTCCCGCACACAATAGTTTGACTATACCTAATGGGTCGAGGCGGTAGAGCAGCGCGAACACGCTGCTGCGGCCGTGCGACGCGAGGGTGAAGCGCCGCGAGCCGAGCCCGACGGCCAGGTGGCGCGCGGTGGGCGACAGGGCCACCGACACCGCGCTCTGCTCCAGCGCCGCCGTGTGCAGGCACTGGCCCAGCCGCGACCACTTCCCGCACACAATAGTTTGACTATACCTAATGGGTCGAGGCGGTAGAGCAGCGCGAACACGCTGCTGCGGCCGTGCGACGCGAGGGTGAAGCGCCGCGAGCCGAGCCCGACGGCCAGGTGGCGCGCGGTGGGCGACAGGGCCACCGACACCGCGCTCTGCTCCAGCGCCGCCGTGTGCAGGCACTGGCCCAGCCGCGACCACTTCCCGCACACAATAGTTTGACTATACCTAATGGGTCGAGGCGGTAGAGCAGCGCGAACACGCTGCTGCGGCCGTGCGACGCGAGGGTGAAGCGCCGCGAGCCGAGCCCGACGGCCAGGTGGCGCGCGGTGGGCGACAGGGCCACCGACACCGCGCTCTGCTCCAGCGCCGCCGTGTGCAGGCACTGGCCCAGCCGCGACCACTTCCCGCACACAATAGTTTGACTATACCTAATGGGTCGAGGCGGTAGAGCAGCGCGAACACGCTGCTGCGGCCGTGCGACGCGAGGGTGAAGCGCCGCGAGCCGAGCCCGACGGCCAGGTGGCGCGCGGTGGGCGACAGGGCCACCGACACCGCGCTCTGCTCCAGCGCCGCCGTGTGCAGGCACTGGCCCAGCCGCGACCACTTCCCGCACACAATAGTTTGACTATACCTAATGGGTCGAGGCGGTAGAGCAGCGCGAACACGCTGCTGCGGCCGTGCGACGCGAGGGTGAAGCGCCGCGAGCCGAGCCCGACGGCCAGGTGGCGCGCGGTGGGCGACAGGGCCACCGACACCGCGCTCTGCTCCAGCGCCGCCGTGTGCAGGCACTGGCCCAGCCGCGACCACTTCCCGCACACAATAGTTTGACTATACCTAATGGGTCGAGGCGGTAGAGCAGCGCGAACACGCTGCTGCGGCCGTGCGACGCGAGGGTGAAGCGCCGCGAGCCGAGCCCGACGGCCAGGTGGCGCGCGGTGGGCGACAGGGCCACCGACACCGCGCTCTGCTCCAGCGCCGCCGTGTGCAGGCACTGGCCCAGCCGCGACCACTTCCCGCACACAATAGTTTGACTATACCTAATGGGTCGAGGCGGTAGAGCAGCGCGAACACGCTGCTGCGGCCGTGCGACGCGAGGGTGAAGCGCCGCGAGCCGAGCCCGACGGCCAGGTGGCGCGCGGTGGGCGACAGGGCCACCGACACCGCGCTCTGCTCCAGCGCCGCCGTGTGCAGGCACTGGCCCAGCCGCGACCACTTCCCGCACACAATAGTTTGACTATACCTAATGGGTCGAGGCGGTAGAGCAGCGCGAACACGCTGCTGCGGCCGTGCGACGCGAGGGTGAAGCGCCGCGAGCCGAGCCCGACGGCCAGGTGGCGCGCGGTGGGCGACAGGGCCACCGACACCGCGCTCTGCTCCAGCGCCGCCGTGTGCAGGCACTGGCCCAGCCGCGACCACTTCCCGCACACAATAGTTTGACTATACCTAATGGGTCGAGGCGGTAGAGCAGCGCGAACACGCTGCTGCGGCCGTGCGACGCGAGGGTGAAGCGCCGCGAGCCGAGCCCGACGGCCAGGTGGCGCGCGGTGGGCGACAGGGCCACCGACACCGCGCTCTGCTCCAGCGCCGCCGTGTGCAGGCACTGGCCCAGCCGCGACCACTCTAGCGAGTACACACCTGATGTTTTTTTAAAAAAACGGAAAATGTTTTTAAAAAAGACATTAGGCTTAAAAAAATACAAGATAAAATTTTAGTGTCAGTGACTGATTTTTCGGCATCAACGAATCTAAGCGACTAATCCACCCAGATACACATATAACCTCAATAGATTCTGCATGTTAACCTACATTTCTCTTCAATGTCAAGTCTATAGAATACTTGGTCTAAGATGAAAACAGTGCGTAAATTTATACATTAATCTTAGGTTAGGTTACACAGAGTAAAGGCTGGGAACAGTTAAAGGAGCCACAACCATTTGAAATAAAATGAGTTTTTAATTATGATCGAGACGAAGAGAGATCGAGAGGTTACATAGGGGTTGAAAGGTTTCATTGAAAGTCACTCTTTCAGTTTATTTCTTTCTTTCAGGTCTTTTTCTTGAAGATATTTTTAAGCAAGAAATACGTGAAGAAATTTTGTTTAAAACTAAGACCATAAAACTTATTTTAGGCATTTGATTAGATATAAAAATAAACAATACATATAAAAATAGGAGGTGATAGTTTATGTGTGATCAACGGCAGCAATAAGACTGACGGTCAGATAATCTATACTAATATTATAAAGAGGTAAAGTTTGTAAGTTTGTAAATAAAGTTCTGTCGGGGCTAATCTTCGGAATTACTGATCCGATTTAAAAAAAATCTTTCAATAATAGAATGCTACGGTATCGGTGAGTGTCATAGACTATATTTTATATTTGTATCGTATATATTAACCGAGTTATCACAGTTTTTGTCGCGCAAGTCGGATCGCAAAAATCTATTTATGCGCGTACGCTGCCTTAAATATTGAGAATAATTGAAAGCAGTTTATGGGGACTTTAGCATGGATCCAGCTGAAAATCAGCGCTACATGGTCTTTTGGATTATGTAGCAAATGCTGAGCTGGGTCCATTTTCTAGGTTATGCTACACATCGCAGGGGTATACCGGTAAAATTGTGATGTGTGGCATAATTTATAAATAAAGATATTTTTCTTTCTTTCTTTAAGTATCTTAAAAAGGTCTACAAAAAGTCCGCGACCGCATATATCTATCTTTTATATTTTAACAGATATATAACTTTTTGTGTTTTAAAAAATCACTTAATTCATTTACGTCATTATTTATACAACTAAAATTAATTCCTTATCAAAACAAATTATTTAGTAATCACAAGGATATTATAGAGATAAGATTTGCCTTTTACAATATGTTAATTAGTTATATAGTTTCGGAGATATTACAAAATTTCTAAAAAGTGCGACGCTGTAATAAATCATTTAATTCATATGCTTAAGTTTTCGTCATTATTTTTACAACTAAACTTAAATTCTTATCAAAATAAATTATTTAATAATCTTAAGGATAAGATTATTGAGATAAGATTTGTCATTTATTATATCTTATATTATATTGAACCGTAGGTTAAAAATTAGTTATATATTTTCGGAGACAACGAATTTTCTAAAAAGCGCGAAAATGCCGCTATGGCGTCTAAATTTAGTTGACCTCCTTCGTGTTATATTATATGTACTGAATAGAGGTCAGCATTTTGGTACTTTCATGATAGAAACGTTAACAGTATTTTTTTAACTAGTGATGGATTAAGAAATCGATCCTTGTTCAAATATCTATATAGTACACGGAAGAGTTTGTTCGTTTGCTTAATCGGGCTAATCTCTAGATCTGCGTGTCGGATAGTAAAATTATTTTTGTTTATTCTGAAGGCTAGACTCAATAGTGAAATATACTATTTAATATCAATTTATAGCCATCACCTTGCCATAAATATATATTGTTAATGTTAATGTACTGAAATGTCGTACGATGTTTAACGGAGGACGGAGGATATTGCTTCACGGGAAACTATAAAAAAATAAAATTGAGAGGGGGAGCGGGGAATGAGCACACTCTGTGTGAAAGTCTGTCTTTTAAATTAAAAGGGCATCTAAGAGGTTTTCACGCGGACGAAGTCGAGAGCGACTGCTAGTAAAATATAAAAGAAATCCAAGAAATTATAGAGTAGTTGCAAAATGTGAAACTGTAATTACCCATTTATATTAAAAAAAAATAAATAAATAATAGTTTAAAAAAACTAAAAACACGCTTTTTATAGAAACCCAAACTAAAAAATAGAAAATAAATTTTAATAAATTTAAATTAAGAATAGTGTTAAAAATTTCATTAACTATAAATTAATAATAGTGTAAATAAAAAAAAATATTTTATTTTAAAAAAAGCGTTTAAGCCGACTTACAATCTGTACCCGCATTTGCCTGTGCCCCACCCTTAGCACAGTGACCAAGGAAACCACAGAAACCTGGCCAGAGTACAGTCGGCACGGGAGCGAGCCTTGGAAGTCGCAGAAAAACTGCGACTGCCAGGGCTCGAACCCACGCCTGAGCGACTGTTGTACGGGCAGTTTAGCACTTAAACCGCTCGGCCACACAGTCGCTAGTAATTTATTTATTAGTGAGAATAAAATAATTATTCATAAATATTATAAATACGGGGAATCAGAGTTCAATTTCGGAGAGGGAGCCTGAGAAACGACTACCAGAAGCAAGGAAGGCCGCAGGCGCGCAGATTACCCACGGAGAGTTACATACTGACATACAAGTGAAGCTAATAATGCAACAACCAATGCCTATAACATTTGGAACAGTTCTTAAAATGTTCCCAGGATATCATCATCAGATCCTAACATGATGACAATGGGACCACCTTGGAAGTATGCCCTTTCTTATAAAAAAAGAAGACGAAGAAGAAGAAGTCTGGCATAAAAACCAGTTAGACTATAGTCTGGTATAGCAAATCAGATCATAGTCTGACATAAACCCAGTTAGATTATAGTCTGGTATAGCAACCAGTTAGATCATAGTCTGGCATAAACCAGTTAGATTTTAGCCTGGTATAGCAACCAGTTAGATTATAGTCTGGCATAAAAACCAGTTCGACTATACTCTGGTATAGCAAATCAGATCATAGTCTGGCATAAGCCCA
Source organism: Mycalesis mineus (assembly GCA_034621355.1). Taxonomy (NCBI): domain Eukaryota; kingdom Metazoa; phylum Arthropoda; class Insecta; order Lepidoptera; family Nymphalidae; genus Mycalesis; species Mycalesis mineus. The sequence goes on from CM067883.1 coordinate 6,655,839, forward strand.
GTTAGATTATAGTCTGGTATAGCAACCAGTTAGATTATAGTCTGGCATAAAACGAGTTAGACTATACTCTGGTATAGCAAATCAGATCATAGTCTGGCATAAACCCAGTTAGATTATAGTCTGGTATAGCAACCGGTTAGATTATAGTCTGGTATAGAAACCAGTTAGATTATAGTCTGGTATAGCAAATCAGTTAGATTATAGTCTGGCATAAAACCAGTTAGATTAGTCTGGTATAGCAACCAGTTATATTATAGTCTGATATAAAAGACCAAAGCGAACGTTCCTGAACCAAATCCAGGACATTCTAGCAAAAGGCCAGGTGAGGAGTACCCTAATAATTATTTATAAATATTATAAATACGGGGAATCGGAGTTCAATTTCGGAGAGGGAGCCTGAGAAACGACTACCAGAACCAAGGAAGGCCGCAGGCGCGCAGATTACCCACGGAGAGTTACATACTGACATACAAGTGAAGCTAATAAAAAGCGTGTAAATAACCAATATCTGTGCTATTTCCATTTATTTACATCCAAAAAGCAAATTCGACGCGATGTCTTGGGCGTCCACTGATTTATAATAAAACATGTATCCGAAAAGGTGCTATAGTAGGATCCTATATACATTTGGTTTGTCAGCATATAAATGTGAGCAGCGATAAGGTGATTGAAGTAGCTTGTACTATCCACAGTGTCACAAGTCTCGGAATGGATAATCTATGTAATGCTAAGATATTCATCTCTGTTATGAATTGAAAAGGACTCACCTAACCAATGATTAGTGTGCCTTAGCCGAGGGACTGGATGTAGGGCCACTAGTAGCCGACCGTCTTTGGATATGTCAATGCTTGCATCATTGTGTATTCTGCATCGCTGTACTACCACATTTTTGGTACCTGTAAATTTTAAGGAATTCTGTAAACTACACAGGTGTTTAGGTTTTAAGAAAACTTTCTAGTGCATAGAATATCAACTAGCAGTTCCAATTCCGTTAAAATGTTGTCGGTCGTCGTAACATTGGTAATGTGGTCCATATGTATTTTTTAATTCCACCCGATTTTGATAATTCTTTTTTTATTAGAAAGGATACACTTCCAAGGTGGTCCCATTATTATCATGTTAGGATCTGATGATGATATCCTGGGAAAATTGAAGGAACTCTTCTAATTTTATAGGCACACTTGCAGCGATTTCGGTTTTAGTGTATCATATATTTTTGGCTACAAGTGCCGTATAATATACTATGACAGTATAGTACGAGTACGTTACGTGGCGATAAATCACTAAAAAGTAAGAAATGAAATTTTTTAACAAATAACAAAAAATAAAACCGATTCAAAATGCACTAAAACGTAAAAATAACTGTGACATTTAGTTGCTTTAATTTACTTAAGCATATCTATGAAGTCGGTGCCAGCAATAAGGGGCATTTATTTAACATAGTAACGCAGTTTGTGGGTTCTAGGTAACGTCCTTAAAGTAGAAACCTTGGATGGCACCGACTCCTAGATATGCTTAAGTAAATTAAAGCAACTAAATGACACAGTTATTTTTTACTTTTTAGTGCGTTTTGAGTCGGTTGTATTTCTTGTTATGATTGGTACATTTAGAATAAGCGTATTATCAGCGGAATTTGCATGTACAGAACGTTGAAGATGCTGACTGAATACAGAAACTACACGCGTAATGTCTAAGACTCTAACGGAAGATAAGTTCCATATTATCGAACACGTAACATCAGACCAAAAAATTATGAATAAAACTTTTGACACTCAACAACTGATGCGTTAGTGCGTTGACGTGGCGTTACTTAGCTACTGTCCAATGTGAAAAGACTACTTACTGTCGGCGATATCTGGCGTGTTGCCCGTGGTGAAGTCCCAGGCCTGCACCCGATGGCACGGCGCCGGCAACGCGTCGGAGAGGATGCTGGCGTCCAGCCCTAGCGCCGCCACGCCCGCCACCCGCCGCATGCCCCCCAGCCCACCGCCGCCCCCCGGCGCAGGCCCCCCAGCCGCATTGCCGCCGCCTTCGCCGTTACCATCATCTTCCACCACATTCATAGCATTCTGTCAATCAAATGCCTCGATGTTACTTAAAGAATATTTAAGTTAGTGGGTAAATGAAGAATTCGCAATTGCTCTTACGTTTTTACACTTTACTTTGCATTGAAAAAAAAAATATCGATTCAAGCACATTAATATTTGGTACATTAATGCGATCGAAGCTCTGATAAAACGTTTTATTCAATAATTACGCGTGTAAGTATACTGACCTGGGCTAGTATAATCGGTTGTAAGTATTCGTGAATTCTCGGCAGTCTCTGCGGTGAAGTCCCTTGCGCGTCGGGGTTGCTGATGCTGAGGTCGCCCACTTGCAAAAGAGGAACTGCCGCAGCCGCCGCGTCTTCGATCGCCGCCCGAAATTGTTCCAGCCGCGATTCCTCCGTCGGCCTAATGACGGCAGCTCGCGCTAAAATTCGCTCCCGCGAGAGCAGGAGCGGTCTGTAGTCGAAGCGACGATTGGGCGAGTCAGGGTCTTGGAGCGGTGAACGTCTGCCAGGAGCGTTGTCATTGGTCGGTGGCAAGTTGAACATCTCCCGAACCGACGACGGCGTGTATAGCCTTATGGTTTGCAGACGCCTGTACCGGCTGCGCGCGGCGTTTCGTAATCTCATGGCTTGCATGTGAGCCACTCTTATTAAATTGATTCTGTGCTCGAACTCGTTCATAATTTCCGGAGGTAGTCTGGAGCGCCAGTTATCGCTGGACGAAGTTCCAGACGGACCGGCGACGGGCTGCGTACTGTGAGATTCACTTTTGGCAGGCTTGGAAGGCCGTCTATTACCCCTGTTAGGTGGTAAGCGTAAGGCAGGAATCCTATGAGAGGAAATAGGCGGAAGCACTCGTTTTTTAATTAACGGGTGGGCCACAGGATTCGTTTTATGTAACGCTTTTAGACGTCTGCTTTCTATATATAAGTCGCGTCTGTTTCTAGCTGTCGTTGAATTATTTCTATTTGCTGCTGAAATCTGTATAGCGAGGCGGTTGCTCCATCTTTGGGAAATATTACTTTGAGTGGAAGTTGAGGGTAAAGAAGTCGAGGTTTCTTGTACATTACGCTCTGCAGGTATTGGCTGAGCACTTGTCGAATTATCTCGTTTCATACGTTTGCTACTGCTACTCTGTAAACGGTCTTCGACGTCGGGAGGGTTACTGTTCTGTAATGGTTCATCCGGTCCATCGACGTTTACCGGACCTGTGTGATCAACGTTTTCTAAGCGAATAACATTCATAGAATCGACGCGCTGGGGTGACGTATTGTTCCTCGCTCGGCTATTTCTATTTGTCATTAACATTAAGCAAGTTATTGCCAAAGCTTTCTTTAAAAAGCGTAACATTTGTATGATCAGTCGACTTAACCCGCGCTCTTCTAAACACATCATCATCATGTTAAACATAATGGACAACACCTGCATTGCTCGCATGCGAACTTCATGTCGCGTTGCACTTATTTCTATTGCTCGTGCTAGATCTCCTCGAGGCCTATTTCCCTGCCTTTGGGGCGGCCGAGCGGTAGCAGGATTCCTCGAACGACGTCGAACTTCATCTTCGGGTCTCCACCTGTAGCTAGATTGTAATCGTGTTCTTTCCCTTAGCTCCCTGAATCTTCTTATTGAATACGATGAGCGAAAACTGGACGGTCTGGCTTGCGGTGCCTTGCTCGCTGGCGAAGCAGTGCTACTACTTTCTCTGGAAGTTCCCGGTTTAGGCTCATCAGTTGGAACGTTTTGTGAATTTGTTGATTCAGAATTTCTGGAAACTTCTCCCTGATTAGCATTTTGCGTTCTCGGATTCCTGTTAGGCGTTCGACCAATATTATCTGTAACTTCAGTTAACATCATGCATCTCTCTAGAAGCGATCTGGTGTAGTGGCTAGGTACATCTTGGCGACTGGTGTCTCTGTGTAACATTGAAATGCGCCTGCGGAGATTCTCCCACATATTGCGTAGTTCTGGCAACGTGGGGCGATTGCCATGAAGCCACATATTTGAGAGAAGCGTGGTATGTTTTTGCATAGCATTTACTCCGCCGCGAACTTTTCTAAGCGCTTCTTCTGGTGGCATTCGCCCTGGGCTGCCCCAAAAGTATTGTTCTCTGGCCGAGGGCCTGTTAGAGTTATTGTCAGTGGCATTGTTCTGCTCTGAACTTTCAGGTACGTCTAGGTTATCAAAGCTAGACGTACGAGGCTCTTCTCCTGCTGCATTATTTCGAGTTCGCACGCGGAATCGGCTACTACTCTCTGGTACATTATTCTGTTCCGTTTCACCGTTCCGGTTATGCAACCGAAATTCTCCCAATTCAAAAACTAACCTATCCGTGGGATGTGTTCCTTGTTCAGAGGAATTAGACGGACCTGCACTTTCGTTGTCTCTAGAATCATCCTCTCTCTCCCTGAATGTAGAATTTCGAGTTCTAAAAATATTAACTTCGGGTGATTGATCGCTATCAGATTCTGAGCTAGAAGATAAAATACCGGGCCGCAAACTGGAGCCGAACATACGAACGCGGGAACGCGTCGATGCTCTCGGCCGCTCGCCACTCTCATTATCATCAGAATGTGCTCTCGTTTCATTAGACCTATCATTCCTTCGTTCCGAAATGTCCTCTTCTGCACTAAGACTCGACAAAGACATATTTGTAATTAAATGCAATAGTCTCGCTCCTGAATCTCTGAGAATATCTCGTATGAAATCAAGACTCTCATTTATAGTTTGCGCGTCTACCGGTGCAGACGATTGTGATTGAGGACTTGTAGAAGAAGCGGTCGCAGGAGTGGTCTGAGTTGCGTTAGTAGTCGTAGTAGTAGTAGACGTAGAAGCAGTAGCAGCGTTAGTTGTGGTAGTAGTAGTCGTAGTTGAAGTCGGTTGTGGATTTTGTCGAGAACTCCGAGGTGGCGCAGAATCTGAACTAGTTGAAGCGTTGTCGTTTGGAACGGAAACGAATATACGTCGTCCGGGAAAGCGAAACCTACGAGGGGTTAAGTCTAGGAGTGAAGAGGAATCACTGTAGGCCGGGAATATACTGGTGCGTGAAGAATTCGCGACATTATATGGAGACTGTTGAGAAACAAGGCTCGTAAACGAAATCCTGGTTGGTCGTGGGGTTCCATTTGTTGAAGAGAACGGATTAGCCATAAGTCTAGATGCTCTTTCGTTTTGGTCGACTGTCCGAAAATTGTGTCTTCCAAAAGTTTCGCTTAAGGGATGGAATGCAGAAGGTCTTGAACCGAATATAGAATGTTCTTGACGTGTTGAATTACGATCGCTGTAAAAAGTTAAATGGGTTTTTAAAATTGCAAATAATTAATACAACAAATTCAAGCAATTCTTTTTTACCTGCTAGGGCCACTGTTAAAAGACAACGCGTCAAGATTTAGCAGGGCCCTACTCCTTTCGTCTTCTCTGTTATCTGATTCTTGTCTGTTACTAGATGTCCCCAAGGTAGGATTTTCTGTGAAAATAATAAGTTATGTTTTTATTTCGTATTTGTAAGGAAAATAACTAATAACGATGTTTTATACCATCATCAAGTTGCGGAGTGGAAGTGTAAGAGCGCGCCGTACGCGTGTTGCTGTTGGCTTCAGGCGATGGATCGGTCTCCATCGGGTCAGTGCCTCGGTCCGTCTACAATACATATTCAATTCTCAATGTATCAAACTCTTAAAATAATACTTCCATGCAAGTTCATCGAACCAGTGTTTAGCACAGCCAAACAAGGTCTAGATAGATACATTTCTAACATATAGATTATACACAACTAACTAGTTTACTTAAAAAATGAGGTGTAAAATGACTAGTTATTTCTACCTTCATTTTTAATTAGTTTGTTTCACCCATGCAGATCTCTTCCTGTGGGAATATTGGGATATAACAAGTCTATAAGTAAAACCAGACTATAATTTATCTCTGTGCCACATATTCACCCAGTCAGCCGAGATAGAGTAACAAATATCCATGAAATAGTCATTAATTTCTTTTTAATTTTCTGTGCAACTGCATAATTTTTGTTATCCTCCTTCTGTCAATAATAAATTTTAACAAAAAAGAATTTACGAAATCCACTCAATCATTACGTAATATTCAATAAAAATCAGATCTTAAAAATCTTGACTATTGGAGGTCTATAATTAAAAAATGTAATTTAGGACAGAGAAAATTGAAAAATATGGAAACACAATAACTTGGTCACCCTATGGATTTTTTTGGAGAACTATACGAATTAGTTTTTTGATCAAATTGGAATCCTACATAAAGATTTTTTGTATTGAAATTAAAAAAATATTATTATTTATATATTTACCGTACTAGGCGGCGGCGGTGTCGCCGTGAGCCTGTGTCGCACCATAAATAGACGCTGGTAGTTCCTCACTAGACTGTCATATCTTTGAACTAAGTTTTGGTAAGAGTTCACTATGATATCCTCTGGAGATCGAGGATTATCTTGAGTTCTACTATTGCCAGGATTGTCGGAATCGTCTCGTCTTGTGTTGCTTGTGGTGTTTGTGGGGTTGGCAGGTGGGTTCTGTTGTAAAACACTGTTACTGATCCCCCCGGCAACAGGTCGCAATGATATTCCCGTTATAAGTTTGTACCCCAAGGAATCAAAAGCAACATACCTGTAAAATATATATCTGTTAGAAAGCAAGGAAGCAAAGAAAAATAGAAAACAGCAAGTGTAAAATAGAACCATGTTTGATTTTATTTCTATATATGAATGAGTTCAGACCATTACAATTTAAATGGTTTTTAACATAGCATAGATTATATATGTAATTTAAAAAAAAATCAAGACAATTTTCAGAATTTTGACAAAAAAAAAATCCATAATTTCAATAATACTCAATCTTGAAGGGGTTTTTAACAAAAGCTTGAAGATTTTGTTTATTAGGCGTATTATAATTTTGAACTAAATTCACTTTATAATAGTTAGTTATAATAATACCTGACTTTTTCGTTTATATTGTTTGTTGAAACTTTAGTAAAAGGTGCAGGTTGGCTCCAATCCCAAAAATAGAGCTCGTTATAAGTAGCAATTACCAACAATTGTTCTCGCGGGTGGAATGCTATGGATGCTATCACTGTTTCTTTGGACACATTCCATACTTCACTGCCGCCCTGTGTGTAGAAAGAGTATCTACTATTATTATTATTATTGACACAGGTTCACTGGTGTCCCAACAGTGCCCCCTCCTCAAGCCTACCTGTAGTCTTTGTGAACCTAACAATTCCCCCTATGGTGAGGTTTGTTAGGTCTGCTTCACTAATTCTATCCTTACCTAGTATCTCCCTTCCTACCAGCACGTACATGGGACATTCAGCTATGAAGTGATAGCTGGTCTCCTCTTCGCCACACTCTGGACACGAAGGATCATCCTTTATTCCCACTATCTTGAGATGCCTATTGAGCAGACAGTGCCCAGTTGTCATGCCTACTACTAGTGCTATGTTGGTTCTGCTTAAGAGTATCTACTAAGAATATTACCTACTTATTTAAATAAAGAAGCTGTACAATTGTGCAGTGGTATAAACTGAAATCTTTACATTTTTTTTTAAGTGATGATGCAGTCTAAGATGGAGGCGGGCTAACTTGTTAGGAGTGGGACGAAAATCCACACCTCTTTCGGTTTCTACACGACATCGTACCGCAAAGCTAAATCGCTTGGCGATACGTCTTTGTCGGTAGGGTGGTAACTAGCCACGGTGAAAGCCTCCCACCAGCCAGACCAAGACAAATTAAGAAAAATCTCAATATGGCCCGCCGGGAATCGAACTCAGGACCTCCGTCTTATAAATCCACCGCGCATACCACTGCGCCACGGAGGTCGTCATACATATAAATAACAAAGTACCCCGCCGTGTTTGTCCGTCTGTGTTCACAATAAAAGATGTGGAACACGGACATCTTATATTATGACAAACAGTAAAAAGTACAAAAAAATTCACATGTATATTTTAAAATCATTTTACAATATCACAGATACTGATATACATGTTACTTACACTAGAAATATCCCAAACTCTGACTTGCCCTCCAAGGCAACCAGAACCAATGAGCTGCGTGTGAGAGGGATGGAAGGCGATACACCAGGGCGTGCGGGGATGTCCTTTCAAAATCCTTACATGTTTACCACTGGCTAGTTCTGATACATACACATTATGATTTCCATGTGTAGATGCTACTTTTGTGCTGGAAAAAATTAATAAATTAAAAAAAATTATTTAGCTATCGCTTCTAGATATTGCAACAGCTACATACCCATCTGGACTAAAAACCATCAAGAAAGTTGACCTTGGATATCCTGGCAAGTCGCAGCACTGAAATATTACAATATCTGACATTACCATAAATTAATACCAGAATTTTAGATAGTGACTTTTTGTTAAATGAAATTTTGTATGAACATATCAGGTAGGAAAATAGTCTATTCTACATAGATAAAATAAATGAATTCTTTTTTTGGCTAGTGTTTTTATTACAATGGTTGGTGAAGGTTTTTTTTTTATCGACTACAAGTTGACCCTTGACTGCTATCACACCTGATGTTAAGTGATGATGCAGTCTAAGATGGAAGTGGGTTAACTTGTTAGGAGTGGGACGAAAATCCACACCCCTTTCGGTTTCTACACGACATTGTACCAGAACGCTAAAACGCTTGGCGATACGTCTGAAATTTAATGGTTTGAAATGTTCAGCAAATATTCAAAATTTTATTATAGATAAATAGTATAGATATTAGATAAAAAATTAAAATTAAGTCAGTATTACATTTGTTAACTTTTTTAAATCTTACTCTTATTTTTAAGGTTTTCTGCACTAGGATATCTTCAGCGACATTCTCAAGTACTGTTTTGTTAGGGGGTGAATTCGGTGGATTAATGCCACGCTCCCTCCATTGCCAGCTTCGGGCCACATTGCCAATTGTCGGATTTTCCTCAACTGCATCATTTTTTAATCCCAACCATTCCCTGTCTAGCACTGGATCCATCACCTGAATTAAACAATAAACTTCTCAAAGTTTGATGCAAGCTTTACAACTACAAGATGTATGTATGCAAACTATGGCATAGGCACTTGTAAATCATCAAATGATGTACAGAATAACAGATTATAAGAAGTGTTCCTGCACAGTTTTGTTCTGGTTAACATTTTTCACTTAACATGTTACTGGTAGGCTTAACTTCCATCGACCCAGGAATCAAACCCAGGACCTTGTGATCGAAGCCACATAAGCTCACCACCAGACCAACGAGGTGTTCCACTAAACTTAACATCCATATTTCTTATCATTCAGCAGAGTATTGATTTTTTAGATCATTCAGATTAAGTCAAAGAAAAAATAACTAATAGTGTGATTGAAGCTCTAACTCTTCTTTAAATACTTTTGTAACATTTCACTGCGCCCAATTGCCCCAACTGGTGCCCGAAGGGCTGGCTCGTTTTTTGCACAAAGAATTAGCCTGGCTATCCAATGCGGAAATGCAGCCAGTATTCTTGCCACCATTCAGTGGGCATGATTTGTATAGTTATTAGGATAAGTTAGGTTTTAATATAAAAATTACAATTGTAAAAAAAACATATTTACCTTAACAATTTCTCATGTAACAACAACAATTACATGAAGAGATCTGTAAGAGGAAATATTATTAGTTTTATTACGACAATATTAGTATCTGTTCTAGATCTATGAAAACTCATGAAGCACTGACAAATATATTCCAACCTATAAATATTTTTTTATATGACTTAAGTTGGTAATTTATTCATTAAAACTAACTTTGAAAACATTAATCATATATTACTTTATCAAACATAAATTGTTTTTTAAATATATAAAAATAACAAGTTTATGAAACTATTAAAGTGTGCCATATTGAAAAATTAGAACAGATTACAGAGTCAGTTTTATTTATTATTACGTAAATGTTTATTAAATTTTCCAAAGGACTGCAGAACAAGCAAAGGGTTGAAAGTGTATCGCTTGAAAATAAATACATAATCATACGTCTGGCCATTACTGTATCGATGAAGTAGAAACAATGTCACTTACCTGAATCATATTGTAGTGATTCAATGAACTATTTATTAATATGTTAATTTACGACTAATCTTAACTATTTATATTATATTTTAAAATAATTTATTAGAAAACTACTCTTTTACGACACAAAATTCTCGAAGAAAATTCTACGGCAAACATTCAGCTGCGAACTGTCAAATCATACTTTTTTAAAATTTATTTACAGCATTGGAATCTAGTGATTTAAGTCACTTTTATTCTTTTACTTGTCTGTGTTTTATGCAATTAAAGCTTGACCAGAAAAACAAAAAACCTTGCTCCGTTGCGGAAAAAAGAACTAGTGTACTAGAAAAATAGCGTACTTAGCAGATACTACTAAAAGTATTAATGACATCTTTATTACTTTATAATTTAAATACATTTTTTAAATGTTGGCTGAATGAACTGGAAAGGGAACTATTATCTATAATTCAATGTATATACTGCTAAAAAGTTCTTGTGGCGCCTTCTATCCAGGTTTTTTATTTTCCTGGTCAGGCTATAGTTAAGTAAGGATTGTGTGCACCAAGATTTCGTTTATCATAACCAACAGTTAACATAAGCTAAACGTAAAATTTACTGTTCACGACAACCCGTATGCCGGTTAAGGGCGTAAACCGGGCGGTTATCTTGGCTTTCCAAGCTTACGTTAAGTTTTGTTAATTCAGTAGTAAATTCAGTAAATTTTATAATAATTTATAAAATTTACTGAAAACTGTAAAATTTATAAACATATTTTGATTTGAACATTTAGGAAGGAATTTTCCATACAAACTTGCAACCCCTATTTAACCCTATAAGGATTGTGAAAAATCCATGAATTAGGGGAAAGTGGGGTATATGGGAACACCTAACTTAAAACCCTGTAAAGTAATAAAAGAAAGTCATAAGTGTAATCTACTTTTATTGCAACATGAACTTTATTAATCTAACTACAAACAAATCAACTCAAAACTCTTGGAATTTAACTTTATAATAAAGAAAATAGAGAAAATCAAAAACATTGCCGTTCGCATTTACCCGATATCGTATGGGGTAATTGAGATCAGTCCGCGGGGGAAATACGAACGATATGGGGTAATTGCGAACGACATATTTAAGTCTTAATAAAGTACTATAATTATTTAGTTTGGCATAAATCACAGACGTAACCCCTACTGCATTGGCCACTGTTACATTGATCATGTGCCCAGTTGTTGCAAATGACGCACATGATCCAATCTTCTATGGGCGGAGATTCATATCTTTCATTGCAAATTATGCAGAAATACTCCTTTTAATTTTCATTTCCTTCAAATACCTTCTTTAAATTTCTGACCTCTTTCCGCTTTAGTTGTGACTTCTTTTAGTATTCTTAATCTTCTTCTTATTCTTCTTTTATTAGTTGTGGTTTTAGTATTCTTTTTCATTACAAACTTCTCTTTTTTAATTTTCCTTTCAATTTGTCTTTTCTCTTTTCCTCTAATTGATATTTTATAGGTGTGCTGGACAAAATTTGCAAATGTTTTTTATTTCTTCTGAATGAATGATTGTTGTGGAAATGACAGGTACATTTGTTATTTCAGAAAGTAGCACAGGAACTGATGGAGGAGTAGTATCCTGAATCCATAACAGTTTGAATTATAAGATCAGAAGCAGCGGCATTTTGACTCAGTCAGTAGTTTCCGTCCAGCTTTGCTCAGCTGGAGTTTTACGCATGAAAGTACTTGAGTCTAAATTTTGACTGACGTTATATTCGTCTGATAACATATTTTAAAAACATTATTTAAACTTGTCGGTGTCCATAGGATGGATTCCAAATACTTTAAACTTTATACTTTAGACTTTGGTGTTATGCCATAAAAAGATTCACAGCAACCGAGAATATATTCTTCTAACTGGTCTTCCTGATTTTTATTAAAAACAGTGTAACGATCATTTTTTGGCTTCTTAAAAACTTCTTGCTTAACTTGTTTAAATAATGTTGTTTTTGGTACTGAATATTTGATCGCAGCTTTGCCTAAAGTAAGCTGTTTACTTCTAACATCTTGTATTGCACGGTGAAGATTTTCAATTTCGTATCTAGGTGTGGTTTTTCTTTCATAATGTCTAGGCATCTAAAACAATTTCAAATATTAGAACACTTTACATCATCAATTAACTATTGGGAGTAATTAGGAACGTTCACATTTACCCTCATGATGTCGTTCTTAATTACCCGAACTAGAAAAGTTGAAACAAAATAACTGTTATTCGCGATATTATCGACGGTGAACTTAAAACTACTTGGAATTTATAAATAGATAGTACATGTAAGATGGCAAGAAAATATGTTGTGATTAACCTCAAAAATATACCTTTTACGCTGATTTTAACTTACGACAAAAATTGTAACAAAATCACGTGAAAGATTGTTTGACTCACCGTGACGAAATGAGTGCATCCTCTCACTCACGCTTTTGCGGCCATACTAAGGGACGGCAAGCACATCGGATTAGATGTGTGCAAGCGGTGTAGTGCGGGGGGTGTATTTGATATTCAACTGTTCTCAATTACCCACCGTTCACAATTACCCCACCTTCCCCTACATTATGTTTCATATTTATTCAGTAGTCCTTATACAAACTTTCATAAAAAAAATTAAAACAAATTTCTTTCTATACAAACTTTCAATCCCTTCTACGTTAATTTTCTCACAATATGAACAACATTTGCGCCAAGGTTCATTTTAATCCATTTAGTATTTTTCGCGTGAATCGAGGGTGACAGGAATCCAGACAGACAGACAAAAAATTTTAAAATTACATTTTTGGGCTCAGTTATATATTGCCCATATTATATAGTGCCCTCCAAAAATAATTTTGAAAAATATCTTCAATGTACAGAATTAGACCTGTTACAGTTTTATTATAAGTATAGACAATAAACCAAAATTTTACTTTCACCAGGTATAAAATATATGGGATAAATTAGTGTGAGAAATCATAGATCGCTCGTAATAGGAGTGGTGCAATAGAGCTTATATATACTTTTTATAAGAGAGGGGGTTATGGTGCACCCACCATGGTGCTCTACCAAGAAATGAGGCCTCATTCTTTATTAGAGAGGGAGCTATATATTCGATTGATTTATGTAGACTAATCATTTTCATGAAATTTTAAAATGGGTTATACCAATTTACTAATCTTCCTACCACTTTCATATTGCTTATTTTCATTTATAGTTATAATTATCTAAGTACGTATTATGGCCTTACGACTGTTACGACCTCGTTGGTCTAGTGGTTCATCTATGTGGCTTCGATCACGAGGTCTTGGGTTCAATTCCTGGGTCGGGTCATGGAATAATTCTGAGCTGGGCTGGGCTTGGAATGTCCTGAACATTTCATAGAAGAATGAAAAAATTCTTCTATGAAATGTTCAGGACATTCCAAGCCCGGAGTTTGGAAGTTGGTGATGTTACACCCCCGTGCCTCGGAGAGCACGTTAAGCCGTCGGTACCGGTCACTATCATCAACTTTTGATAGTGATCTTTAGTAAATGAAACATTATCACCCTAAGCTCGCCAACCCGCATTGGAGCAGCGTGGTGGGTGTACGCTCCATATCCCCTCTCCAATAAGTAGGGAGGCCTGGCCCTGTAGTGGTCCTTTAATAGGCTGATAATGATGATGATGATGTATGTAGAAATTCCGTTGCGGAGAGGTCGATGTAATTCCTCATTTCAGACTTAATATGGGCAGGTATATTATACTGTAACTACGCACTTTACATCGTCATACATAATAGCCAAGGAAACGGTAACGAGATATTTCCCAAAATTTGATTCACGGCAATTTTGCGCGCGGGAAAGATTATTTTTTCCCAGAGAAGATGCGTCGTTTCGCCTTGATTTCATTTTAACCCTACAATCAAAATATTACAACGTATGATTTATGAATTTACGTAATGTTACATCAAAGATTCTTTATTTATACGAAAGAGTGATGAATAACGTCAACAAGTGAGTTTTAGCGGAGCGGAAAATGGAAAAGGGGATACATAGGCACTAGGTAATTTATAATGCTTCGACATATTACATAAGATACCCGAAATAGAACTGATACAATTATTGTACCTAATGGAGTTTTTTTTGTACACAGATACAAGAAATTAAAAAAAAATTTATCTTCAGTATCGATTACTTATATAGTGTCCTCCAACAAAAAATTCAAAAATATCTTCAATGTACAGAATTGGACCATAGGTTACAGTTTTATTAAAAGTACAGATAGATTTTATCTATGGCTTTATTATAAGACAGATTATATAGTCTAGTCACCCGTCAGACGTTATAATGTCCGAATGTAGGCCTACAATTATTGTATGAAATCATAATATTTTTTCATTGGTGATTAATTCGTTTTCAATGTTAATAAAATATATCGCAGTAACATACGCGCCTTACGCGCGATGAAGAGAGACTTTGAAAATTTGACATTTCAAAAACAATCTTGATATTCTTTAAATAAATGCGTCATTTCCGCTCTGAACATCTATGATGATCCGAGTATGATTGAGTGCGATCGCGCGTGAAATGGATTCTGTGATCCTTTCTCAAGCAGACCTAAAATGTTTGCAATAGCCTCAATAGGTATCAACGTAATCTAGATTTTATATCATTATTCCATTGAGAGATATAGAAACGTATAAATGTAATATAGAAACGAATGATTCTGAAAACGAACTCAATTATAAATAATGAATAAAAAAGAAAACATTTACCAATTAAAAAATGTGCTTTATCATATATTTAGTATGAATTGTTGTAGACAGTAATGAAAAATTAATTGTAAGTCTTTTAAACAAGTATTCTAAGAATTTTCACTTGAATAAAGTTGCCATAAATTATCATTTATTTTTTATTTGAATCGTTCTAAGGAATCTCATTATTTTCATTTTTATAATAAAAGTATTTGAATAAGACATAATAATTAAAGGGAATCCAATCCTCGTTACTTTTAATAGGGTATTTCGTTGTAATCAAGATATTGATTACTGATCTAAGTTAATAGGTAAGGGAAAACAATTCATCATTCATCATCATTATCAGCTTATTAATGGACCACTACAGGGCCAGGCCTCCCTCCTTATAGGAGAGGGGATATGGAGCGTACACCCACCACGCTGCTCCAATGCGGGTTGGCGGGCTTAGGGTGATAATGTTTCATTTATTAACGATCACTATTAGATATTGATGATAGTGACCGGGACCGACGGCTTAACGTGCTCTCCGAGGCACGGGGGTGTAACACTACCAACTTCCAAACTCCGGGTTTGGAATGTACTAAACATTTCATAGAAGAATGAAAAAGTTCAGAATTATTCCATGACCCGACTTTTCTCATTTTATTAAAAGTGCTACGAGCTATTTCGATGCGAGTCTTAACCTTCTGATCGCTGCACCAGTTATCTTTCAGCCAAGTTCCCAAATATTTATATTTACGCACTCTCTCTACTTTTTGGCCTGCTACGACGAGTTCAAGCTTTTGATATAATCATGAATTTTGTTTTTGAAATACCACCCATAACATCGCTATATAGCCCCAAAGTAAGCATACTCGAAAGTAGCTTACTTACGAGTATGCTTACTTTGGGGCTTTATAGCGATGTGTGTAATTGTCCTATAATATTTAGTATTTAAATTTAAAAAAATGGCTTCTTTTGACGTGACAACGTCTTATAATTCGATAGAGCCGACTGCACGCACGAAAAAACATGACGTCATGCGTCGTTACCTCGCTTTGAGGCGTTCCATGTAAGGCTTAAAGTGCAAGCGAGAGCGCGGAACGAGCTACAAAGAAGCACAATCGGCCTTTGCGTTCGGCAGCGTTCGACATCCGTCTATTAAATATAATTATTAAATGTATATTTTTTATATTAAAAATTAATAAATTTATTATAAATTTAAAATATAAATGTATAAAATCAAAATCAATTATTTTATTAATTTAAATTAATATTTATAAAAATATACTTAAATTAAAAATTTTAATAACCAATTAAATGCTACCATTCCATCAGTATTTTCTTAAGACATTGTCACGTTCAACTATCGTCAGTAAACCGACTTTACTGACAACCAATTTTTTACTCCGATATTCCTCTGAAGTCTAAGCGATCCCCATGAGAGCGGAAAACTTGGGTAAATACATATCTAACCTGAAGATAATCTATCTTTATCCCAAATTTCTACCATCTACATTTACACAAACAACTTTATATATTTGGGTACAATAATTGTTTTCTCTGTTTGACTGTTTCGTTTTTCTAGCGGTTAGCCTATGTGGCTTCGATCAAGAGATCCTGGGTTCGATTTCAGATAACTGGTGCAGCGATCAGAAGGTTAAGACTCGCATCGAAATAGCTCGTAGCACTTTTAATAAAATGAGAAAAGTTCTCTGCTATCGCAGTCTTAAGATCCCTTTGCGCATTCGACTCCTGCGTTGTTACTGGCCCATACTGCTATACGGATGTGAAACCTGGACAATAAAAGAGGACATCAGGAAACGAATAGAAGCGTTCGAAATGTTCTGCGCCGCGTGAATCAGAAGCGTGAACTTTTGCAGACCGTCAAATGCGTATCTGGGGCACGTGCTACGACACGAGAGATACGAGCTCCTACTACTCATTTTGATGGGAAAAGTTGCCGGTAGAAGAAGCGTTGGTCGCAGAAAGAAGTCTTGGCTGAGAAATATCAGAGAGTGGACCGGAATCGTGAGTGCCGCACAATTATTTCGCCTCGCGAAAAATAGAGAGGAATTTGGAAACTGACTGCCAACCTTCGCTAGTCGGAGAGACACTCAAAGAAGAAGATGGGTGCTATGATAACTAATGAATATTTTTATATTTACTATACATAAATATTTATAATATATAGATAAATACCCAGACACTGGAAAACATCCGTGCTCATCACACAAACATTTTAAATATTTATACTCTAATTCAATTTCAAGTGGGCTTAGTTCATGAGCAATTTTGAAACTTCATAAAAGACTATTTGTATTTGTGACTCTACCACCGGATTGGAAGGTAGGTTTTATCCAGATCTGTTCAACATATTATGTAGGTATAACCAGACGTTCTAGAGTGAAAACTGGTATCATTTTATTTTTTTTTATTTTATTTAAACATCTTTATTGCAAAAAATATAGAAACAATGGTACAATACAAAATTAAACGCAAAAGGCGACCTTATCACTAGAAGTGATCTCTTCCAGGTAAACTAGATAAACGGACCTTTACACTTGAGAGACGGGGAATCGCAATAAAAACAAGATAAATTAATGTACACTCGAAAAGGTACACTAATAGATGATAATTATTTGTACAAATAAAAATACAAATACACTTTGTTTCGCGTCCATAAATTATTTAACAATCATAAAGTCCCGACGTTTAGAAACCTAAAAAAAATCAAAATTAGGTAAACGGTACCCAGTCTGATTAAAATGCATTGACAACAATGAACAAGCTTGAAGTTGAAGATCAAATATTTTCGCCCTTTGTATTTATGTAAAGCAACAATGGTGCCTAATACCGACCGTTTCCTGAAGCCTTTGTTCCTTTTGTTAATTAAGAATTCTCATTTTTGTATTATATCAGACTATCAAAGACTTAATTGACAAGGTCCGTAATTTCCCAAAAATATTCCTACATGTATAACTAGATGTAATCTAAAAGGACTTAAAGGAGATTACTCAATCTATGAATAATGAAATAGAGTCAGATAAAAAATTTTTTAACAAAAAATAGAACCGACTTAAAAGAAGAAAGTAAGAAATAACTGCGTCATTTAGTTGCTTTAATTTCATCATCATCATCATCATTATCAGCCAATGGACGTCCACTGCTGGACATAGGCCTTTTTTAGGGACTTCCAAACACAACGATCCTGAGCCGCATGTGCCCAGCGGCTCCCTGCGACCCGTTTGATGTCGTCAGTCCACCGGTGGGGGGTCGACCAACACTGCGCTTTCCGGTGCGGGGTCGCCATTCTAAACTACGTGCCCCGCCCATTGCCACTTCAGTGACTCGCTGAGCTATGTCGGTTAATTTGGTTCTTCTGCGGATCTCCTCATTTCTGATTCGATCACGCAGAGATACTCCGAGCATTGCTCTTTCCATCGCTCGCTGAGTGACTCTGAGCCTTCTTATGAAGCCCGCAGTTAGCGACCAAGTCACCGACTTCATAGATATGCTTAAGTAAATTAAAGCAAAGATCATGCTTTAATTTACTTAAGCATATCTATGAAGTCGGTGCCAGCCAAGTTTAAGGAACATTTATTTAACGTAGTAAAGCAGTTTGTGGATTTTAGGTAACGTAGAAACCTTGGCTGGCATTGACACAAAAACCGAAATCACTGCAAGTGCCTATAACATTTGAAGAGTTCCTTCAATTTTCCCAGAATATCATCATCAGATCCTAAAATGATGACTATGGGACTATGTTGGAAGTGTGCCCTTTCTAATTAAAAAAAAAATTATCAAAATCGGACAAATCTGTAAAAAGTTATGCGTGGTCATACTTAAAAAAAAATATACGTGTCGAATTGAGAACCTCCTCCGTTTTTTTCGTCGGTTAAAAATAAAATAAGTTTAAAATGGGTAGGCAGGAGGGAGGTGGACGTGATCGGCACGAAATTTTAACTTTGATTGCTTCCATACATTTAGTCTACCACTCTGTTAATGATGAAAGCGTTAATCATTTTTGGATATCTCATATCTTGGAAATATAATCCTTTCATATACGAAGATTTATCAATACTGTCCTTTAAATGGATTACTTCGGCAAGCGTGGATTATTTTTGGAAATAAGTCTAAAATGAACTTAGATTTATTTAGAATAGAGTTCATTGAATATTTAATATGACGTCGCATTGCACAAATCTGGATTCAAACTGCAGAAAATACGAAGATAGCTTCTGAGATTCTTATTTTTAGTTGCTCGTACGAAATTCAGCCGATGCTACTAGTATTACTTGGTAATCCCCGAGGCAGAAGGCGTGGGTAAAATGTAACTGAAAACGTGTCTCCTAAAAACCCCAGTGGTGCTCGAATTTTGACTTATTAATAATTGGCGTAATATTTTTTTTATCGACTACAAGTTGACCCTTGACTGCTATCACACCTGATGTTAAGTGATGATGCAGTCTAAGATGGAAGCGGGCTAACTTGTTAGGAGTGGGTCGAAAATCCACACCCCTTTCGGTTTCTACACGACATCGTACCGGAACGCTAAATCGCTTGGCGATACGTCTTTGTCGGTGGGGTGGTAACTAGCCACGGCGAAAGCCTCCGACCAGCCAGACCAAGACAAATTAAGAAAACCCTCAATCTGCCCAGGACATCCATCTTATAAATCCACCGCGCACACCACTGCGCCACGGAGGTCGTTATGTATTATTATATATTGTAGGTAACGAGTAGGTACTACTCGTAGATTACATTTTGGCTTGCGAGACATGCGGTGGCCCTTAAAGTTAAATAAATGTTATTGAAATGTCATAAACGTATATGACTCTCCGCATGCAAGTCGTGATGTTAAACGGTTTGCGGTGGTGAACGAGATTGTTTCCTTTGAGAATGCGTGTCACGATCCTCAATCAGAACATGTGAAAAAGGAAATTGACTACGATTTCTTCTTACAAAGTGGTTGTTTGCATTTTGTGAAACAATCTGAGCTTTCATATAATTGCCTGCATTTTGATTAGGTTTATATGTACGTATACGCTTTCCTTTTTTCTAACATATTCTCAGTTCGGAGTTACAATTTAGTGGTGGTACGTTAAGTCATCAGTCGCTATTATCATCAATCGCAAATCTGATAATTTTATCAGCCCGTATTGGAGCAGCATGTCTAAGCTCTATAACCTTTGTCCTTAAAACTAGAAGGCAGTTTGGCCCTGTAGAGGTCGTTTGAATACATGTCGCTATAGTCATTTCAGTCAATGGTCTTATAGCGATAAGCTTGGACCAACACCTTCAGAAAGTTTCGCTTGGTTGTTGGATCAAGGGTCCGATACGAGGTGTGAGGAGTGTCAGGAGTTTCCTCACCCTGGGCCCCTGACCACTTTGCCCCTTTAATCCCTGCAGTATGATTTGATCCCTGATTCGATTTTTAAAATTAGTTTTTATAAGGATTGTAAAAATTAAAAAAAATGTAAATCCTAACTAATATTATAAATGCGAAAGTATAAACCTCAGCAGCAGGGAGCGTTGGTAGCAAGGAATACTCAAGCGTGTATAAATTCACTTTATTACATTACAGAAATTACACAAACAGTATCTACTTGAACGTTACGATTCCTTCAAAATTAGAAAACACAATGAGCGCGCCAAGTAGCCAAAAACCTTACAACATCTCTTTTTGACGTGGAAGGGAAAGTAAACTCCGATTGGTTGCCGCCTTTTTGCGTTAGCCAATCACAAAATGACAGCTGACTATTCTGTACGAAGAGTTATGTTGCCAACTTAAAAAATTAAAAACGATATAATTTATCGATTATGATACGATTAACGCTAATTAAATTGTGATCCTAACAAAAGTAACTCTGTCTGTCTGTCTTGCTTTTACTCTACAACTACTGAACCAATTTAAATGAAATTTGGTACAGAGTAAGTCTAGAGCCTGAAAAAGGACATAGGCTACTTTTAATTGCGAAAAAAGGGTTGTAAGGGGTTAAAGGGGGCATGAAATGTTGTATGAAATTATCGTCATTTTGAAAGCTTAAGACCTATTTCTTAGGCAGTTGATTAGATATTAATAAATATGACATTCAAAGCTTAGAAAAATTAGGCTGCCGTAATAACTAATTCCACACGGACGAAGTCGAAGGCAAAAGCTAGTATAAATAATAAAAAGGATAATAATTATAATATTGATTCCGAAACAATCTTGATAATTTATCTATCTGATGCCTATCTACCATTCTAGTATTTTTAACCCCCGACGCAAAAACGACGGGGTGTTATAAGTTTGACGTGTCTGTGTAAATGTATGTGTATGTGTCTGTCTGTGGCATCGTAACTACCAAACGGATGATTCGATTTGAATACGCTTTTTTTTGTTTGAAAGGTATATCAGTCGAGAGTGTTCTTAGCTATGTTTGGTGGAAATCGGTTCAGGTCTTCAAGGTCATCAGGTCGTTTGTTAGGTATGATAGAAATGTTACACGCTCAGTTTCCTTGAAAGCATGTGTGTGATCTGACATTTGAAACACTAATGTTTTCTGGAACCACTGAGCTGGTCGGATGATAAGGCTCGAAGGTAGGAGACGTAACCCTGGTCTACCTTTTTAGTAAACCCATCGAGTTTGTGCTCGTTGAATTTGTCTTGACTGGTTCTTTTCATGTTTCTAATTGACGAGGACCTGATGCTGGAATGAAACGGATAAACCGATTTATATTTTTGCTGAAGAATTACCAAAGTTAATTCTTTATAGCTAGATAGCACCTTGAACTAAATTAATTCCTCTGTTTTAACAGATGCCATTGACAGACTTTTTCTATTTATGTGGTTTTTCTTGTAATTTCTTTTTTTTTAAGTCTAATCGATAACTTTGTTGAAAAATGTGTATCTTCTTTTAATGTATATATCTTTTTATGTCGTGAAAGGTCTTGAATAATAGAATACTACACTATGAAAAGTTTAAAATCCAAGATGGCCACCACAAAAAAAATGGTTAATTTGATTTTTACTTTTACTAGAAAAACGCCGTAGGTAGCTATTGATGTCCACTCACGTAAGTTGACATACTTACTCGTAAAGGGGCTTTTTCCAGTGTGACGCACTAATTGTGAAACTCCTCTCCTTCGCGTTTGAAGTGCGATGCCGACAGTAGTTTTTTGTCCTGACAAGTCTCCAGTAGGTACTAGGCCGAGCTCTAGTATCTAATCAGTATTCTTTGATCTAAGTAGAAGCTCATATTCATTTTCAGGACACGTACGGGGTCAGCTTTCTAATTATTTTATATATTTATTTAAACAACTTTATTGCATTAAACAAAAGTAAGAAAGGTACAATACAACTTAGAGCTAAGTATAAAAGAAAAGGGCGACCTTATCACTAAAAGTGATCTATTCCAGGCTACCCATCCTATAGAAGAATATAAGTGTGAGACGGGATTGCAATAAATTAAATAATCAAACATACATGCAACTAATTAAACAAAATAACAATAATAAAATATACTGTAAATACCTATTATATATATTAAAAAAACTATCATAAATACTTACTATATAATTATACTTAGACATATAATTACAAATAATATTTTTTAAAATCATAAATAAAAGCACAAGAAAATATACAAGTATACACATGGCATCAAATGAAAATTATAATGATAGATAGATGTTTCTTAACACGATTCTTAAATACCGCCAGTGATTTTGAGCGTTTAATATCATCCGGAAGCGCGTTCCATAATGTAGCAATCTTAATGGTGAAAGAATCTGAGTCACCTTTAGTGATAGCAAGCACATTCGTTCTAGAAGACCGTTGTGAGCCCTGAGAAGTGCAGGGTCCAAGGAAATTAAATCGCTCCTTAAGTTAAGGCGGTGTCTAAGGATGGAAAAGGATAGAATATAAAAGTGAAAGGACATGAAGATTGCGCCGATGCCTGATAGGAAGATAAGATAGATTATAATCGTACAGAAGGGAAGCCAAATGGGCTAATAATGAAGATGATTTTTACGTTACATATCTATATAGTAAATAGATTTTCTTATACTTAGTAGAATTTGAAATCTTTATTAGCGAAATTTAAGGAGATACAAGTAATTATGGTTAATGCTGGCATATTTGGCGAAAAGTGAGGAAGCTTACGACATGTTTCCTCTCTTTCACATTTCATATCACACTATGTTCTGTAAAAAAATGTAACACGCTAGAAAAAAATCTTGACATGAGTGTCCCCTTTTCATAACTTTAACAAAAGGAACCAAATCATCCAACCCCAAAATGTCCGAATTTTCACAATAGCGACAACGGAAATCTTAAGTCACTGTGATTTGTCCATAAAATGCTCTTTACTCGAGCCAGTGTAAAAAGTAATGAAGTCGCAATTTAATTCATTGTAAATTCTAGACTTAGATATAACTTAATTATAATATAATATATTATTGTAGAGATTGTTCTTCATGTATGTAAAGAGAACTTGAATAGCAGATTATAGCAAATATTGATAACTGTCGACGAATATTTTCAGGAAAAGGAAAGGAAAAGGGAAGGAAAGGAAACTGAAGTTTTGACTAGATACCTAATAGAATTTTTACGTGTTTCTTTCTCTTACATCACAGACACTATCAAATGTGTTAATTAATGTACATATATAATCATCAAATCTCCTCTCTAGATAATCGCTAATTCTTTTGGTAAAAACTTTTAATTTTAGTTCGTATTCAGCTTTCAGCGTACCACGGTATAAAATGAAATTATTAACTTTGGTTAAACAAACATTTGGTTTACAAATTAATTATACGAAATCAGAAGTTCTCTCTAATCACGTCTTTAATGTATTCTAAAGTTAGTGAAACTTAGCTGTTACGGTGTCTCATTGGGAATATAAAGCTCTCACTGTATGAGTTTGTACATAAGTTACATATATAACACGAAATGGGTATGACTTTGGAGCATTGAAATCACTACAAATTATTAAACAAACTCCCTTGAAGACGAATAACTTAATTATCTTCGTCCGTTCTCATGAAAATGTGTAACCCTGCGCTTTAAAAGGCTAGAGTTTAGAGACGAAAATCATAAAAAAAATTGTTTGTCTGTAAAGTCGGTTTACTGACGATAGTTGAACGTGACAACTTGAGAAAATACTGATGGAATGGTAGCATTTAATTGGTTATTAAATTTTTTTATTTAAGTATATTTTTATAAATATTAATTTAAATTAATAAAATAATTGATTTTGATTTTATAAATTTATATTTTAAATTTATAATAAATATATTAATTTCTAATTTAAAATTAATATATTTAATAATTATATTTAATAGACGAATGTCGAACTCTGTCGAACGCACAGGCCGATTGTGCTTCTTTGTCACTCGTTCCGCGCTCTCGCTTGCACTTCAAGCCTTACATGGAACGCCTCAAAGCGAGGTAACGCCGCATGAGTCTTGTTTTTTCGTGCGTGCAGCCGGCTCTATCGAATTATAAGACGTTGTCACGTCAAAAATGTACTCTGCGGCAATTTTGGCTTATATAAAGGACGGTTTATTAAATTGCGGATATTATCAACTCCAGTTCTAGCATAGGCAGTTTTGCTGCCTGACTACTATAATAGTGTCTAATGAAAGATTGTTTCATTCTGAATTGATTTAACGAAGTTTTGTTATAAAAATGTGTTGATGTTTTGATAAATGTTCTTTTGCTGCTTGTGCATTTGACCCCTTCTGATGATGTTGCTAAAACATATATATTTGAAATTCTTAATTATTAGAACATCCAAAAACCCACATTAAAAATGACCTTATTTTTATTTACTTAGAATAGTCGAAAAGTCTTAAAAACGATTGTTAATAAAGTAGTCTAATTAATTGTTTTTGTCGACTTTTCGACTATATTAGATTTCCACTCCTAGACATAACGTATCTTAAAGCTGCAGTATTTCATGGTAATTTTAACATGGGGGTATTTAAGAGGCGAAAAACCAAAGGTCAGCAACGCATTAGCAGTCCCTCTAGTGTTGCAAATGTACATGGGTGGCGGTAATCACTTAACACCATAGCGAGAAAAAATCCTAGGGATGGCCTTGAGTTAACTGAAAATCGTTAAATTTTTCCTGTCTGTTTATATATTTGGGTCAAATGTAATGACCCCATTGCTGTGAACGGATTGATCTGATGCATGAATTATGTACCTATATCGCGTGGCAATGCAATATATATTATATTTTAAGGAATTTGTATATATATACTATTAGAAACATCATCAAAAGGGGTTAAAAGGCACGAACAGGAAAACAAAAATTATATATATATATATTATTATATATATATATACTAGCTGACCCGGCAAACTTTGTTTCGCATTAAAAAGTAAAAAATGTGGTAAAAATCGGTAAAGCCGTTTCGGAGGATAACGGTAACTAATATTGTGACTGGGAAATTTTATATATTAGATAATAACATGGAGCAGGTATGATGCCGGAGCTAGTTATAAGAACTCAGCAAGAAAACCATACAACCCCGTCGAGTTGAGCTCTTTGGTTTCGATTGATTCATCTCGATAAATAGATAGCATTGATCTAGATCTACATTGTAATGCAAAAAGTGTGTTTCCAATTCATACATTGTGCTGGTTTTTTTATTTTTACTTATTATAATAGTTACTTTATTATTATTACTATAGCTGAGATAAAAGGATGAATCTGCTTGAAGGTACCTATAGATATAATGAAACGGCGGAAGTGCCTACGTAACCAAGTGAAGAGCTATCCTTAGTTAGGAATAGTTATTGAAGGGTCAATTCAGATGTCCTACCGCTATTCTATTAAGGGTGTATAGAACCCTTATGAATAAAGAATACTTTCTATTTTTAACCGACGAAAAAAAACGGAGGAGGTTCTCAGTTTAACACGTATACTTTTTTTTATGTATGACCACGCATAACTTTTTACAGAGTTGTCTGATTTTGATAATTCTTTTTTTATTAGAAAGGGCACACTTCCAACATAGTCCCATTGTCATCATGTTAGGATCTGATGATGATATCCTGGGAAATTTAAGGAACTTTGCAAATTTTATAGGCACACTTGCAGCGATTTCTATATCACTAAAAAGTAAGAAATATTTTTTTAACAAAAAATAGAACCGACTCAAAACGCAATAAAAAGTAAAATATAACTGTTTGTCATTTAGTTGCTTTAATTTACTTAAGCATATCTAGGAGTCGGTGCTGAAGTAAATTAAAGCAACTAATAGACACAGTCATTTTCTTACTTTTTAGTGCGTTTTGAGTCGGTATAACTAGCGGCATGTAAGTCTAGCGCTGAACGTAACGTAGAAGGGATGGCTGCGCATCGGTACCGTCGCGTACGCAATACAATATTTACTTTAATTACCTAATTAATAGCCAAATCATGTTACAACATCGTTTTAATCTGTGTGTATGTGTGTGTGTGTGTGTACGTTACGTCCGTGTTTGTGCTTATATATGTTATAGTTTATAGTTCTAATTTCCAAAGATTTCGTATTACTTAAGACATAATTATATAGTATAGATAGTTACCATGAATGAATAAATAAATTTTGAAAAGCTTACGGGGAGTAGAAAAATAAAACATTATTATATTGTCAATTTTTATTTTAGATATAAGACTAGTCTAATCTGAATCAGGCAATAGTAACACGCCTGGCGTCGCAAAACGGTATTTCTTCTAGTTATATTATTTAAATTCATAAACAAACTTAAGAAAACAACAAAATATATAATTATATTTAACAAACCAACTGAAAATTAACAATAATAACAATGCGTGAGCGTATAATTTATGTATAAAATAACAATGCAACTCAGAGCGAGACTGTACACTGGATGTCCGCGGTGCGTCGTTTCGGTGCGGGGGACGGAATGCGACTGGGGAGCCACTCACCGGTACGCACGCCCGCCCTTCATTCCTCAAGCTCCCCCATGATACCTAAATTTTTACTTCTGCGCAATAACGGTCAGCGCTAGAGTTTCGTGCCGCTACTTGTACTAATTTTTGTTAAATTTTTTTTCTTTTGCTTGGGAACTAAGATATAGTATGCTTACGTGCTTAACATTTAGAAGTTCTAAATTAACCTTAGTAACAATAATTGTTGGCCTTTTGTAGAGACTTTACAAAAACAACAGCTTTAGCATTGGCTGTTGAAAAAATAATGCAAAGCTAAAATTTAGTACTATAAAACTTGTGAATTCTACACGAAAAAATAAAAA
Source organism: Mycalesis mineus (assembly GCA_034621355.1). Taxonomy (NCBI): domain Eukaryota; kingdom Metazoa; phylum Arthropoda; class Insecta; order Lepidoptera; family Nymphalidae; genus Mycalesis; species Mycalesis mineus. Next base: position 6,682,916 of record CM067883.1, read on the forward strand.
AATATACAAGTTTTTGTAATTTAAAAAGAAAAATTGTTTACACATGCATTCACCATTCTCTGCCTATTAAAAAACAATTTTTCATATACAATTTATTTACTTTACTGTTATTATAATTTATATTGCCTGTTAAAGAAAAAGTAAAACAAAACCCGCACATTTAAAATACTGAAAGTGTATCTAATTAGTTAGAGGATCCTCATTACTCTATTGTATCATTTTTAAAGTTCGTTTGGTTTTGTCAAAGATTGTTTTTAAAATGTTTTTGTTTTATTTGCCTCCAATACTGTGAGTATTTTAACACGCATTTCACCAATTTTTAGCTTTCGTCCGATTAGCTACCATGTTATAATCTCCAACGGGAAATGAAACAGACAAATCAAACAATGAACGGCGGATATTAGATCATTTTTTTGCTGTTCCTATATTTTTAAAATATTCTGAGTAAATCGTGTATAATTTTATATAGAATTAAGTTAATATAGATTCTCTTAATATGTACTTATATATAAATTCGAAAGCTTTATTAATAAGCTTTTTTGCACAGGAATAGATTTATGGTAGAGTAGCACAAATTACGAAGAAAGTCTAATCTTTAATCTATGCTCAAAGTCTCTTTTATTTCGTAATGTACAGCTTGAGTCTCGTATATTTACACATGTAGATTACTTTGTATTTTTTATATATTTGATATTTTTAATTCGAAAATGGGTATTCTAAAATCAAATTTCTCCTAACTTAACATGAATGACAGAATAAGAGAGATAGCAGTTTTCAGTTCTACCCATGAACCGTTTCTCTCGAATTCAAACTACCTGCCAAACTCTATCAGAGGGTAAAACGAAAACTCTCGAAACATGTCCCTGCTCTTATCTTCCCTAATACTCGTATCTCAGGTGTGAACGCTGTATTGCAATTAGGGTTTTTTGCCTTTGACGGAATTATAAAGGTTATACTCTGTATTTTTTTCACGTTGTAGACATAGTTCTTAGTTGTTTTGATTAGAAGCAGACGTAGAATTAATTATTAATACAGTTTTTAGTTATCTACACTGTAGTTTAATTTATTGGGCGAAGAGGTCGGCATGGACTCCGCGGAGGGCGAGGGCGAAGGCGCTGAGGAGTACTAGGCGGCCACGTTCAGCGGACTCACCGAAAAACATTCCGGTGTTGAAATAAAACAAAATTAAATTAAAAAAAATTCTCCGCAAACAACCGACGAACTCAAGCGACAAAGATGCGTCGATTGCGAAAACTTATTTGATAACATAATATCCTGGAGATGCTCAGGTTTTGGAGAGAAACGTATGTTAAGGTTCTCCTGTCAGACTTGCGTTAGATTAATCGAACGGCAAGAATCAAAATTTAAGTTCGCTTCGAATCGACTTATTTTGACAGATTTCTATTGCAAACTGTCAAAATAATTTGATTTGCGCTTAAATATTCGGACGTTAGTCGCCTTGATTCTTCAATTAGCAGTATTTAGCAAAATAAATAAATTACTAACTAACTAGTTGTGATTTATGATTGTTATATCAATCAACAGTATAATTAGTGTACTCTTTTTTCGAAAACAATCTGCACCTGAAATAAATGCAATACATTGAGTGCCAAAAGTACGCTACAGGTTAGTTTTAACATTTTATTGAGTAGCACGGTATGGAGTTTCGGGATTCTTCCTTTAAAGAGATCAAATAAAGTTTTGTTTATTGTAACTGAAAGATGAACCCCAATTAGTGAAGCAAAATAGATGGTCTATTTTTAGATTTCATTTTAAATTTACTGAGTTTAGAGAATCGCGACTTCACCTGCTTAGAATTCGACATTTTTGGGCCAATTTTTAAAGTGAAATGTTTATTAGACATGTTAGACACTTTCTGGAAAAACATGATTTTTTTTTCAGAAACTTAATTTATTGTTTAAATTTTTACTAAGCTATCATGTATTTAAGTGTAGACCACGATGCTGCGTCCCTGCTTACTTGAAACATAAAAGTATTACGCCCAGCACCCAATATAAGAAAAGTTAGATTAAAAAATTTTTAACAAAAAATAGAACCGACTCAAAACGCAACAAAAAAGTAAAAAAGAACTGTGTCATTTAGTTGCTTTAATTTACTTAAGCATATCTATGAAGTCGGTGTTTTGAGTCGGTTCTATTTTTTGTTAAATAATTTTATTTCTTACTTTTTAGTGATTTATCGCCACGTAACGTACTTTTACTATGCTGTGATAGTATTATACGGCACTTGTAGGCTAAAAAGCTACCGATACTTACACATAAACGGAAATCGCTGCAAGTGTGCCTATAAAATTTGAAGAGTTCCTTCAATTTTCCCAGGATATCATCATCAGATCCTAACATAATAACCCTTTCTAAAAATATAAATAATTATCAAAATCGGACAACTCTGTAAAAAGTTATGGGTGGTCATACATAAAAACAAAATATACGTGTCGAATTGAGAATCAATTAAAAAAATGTTTTAACAAAAAATAGAATTGACTCAAAACGCACTAAAAAGTAAAAAAAAACTGTGTCATTTAGTTGCTTTAATTTACTTAAGCATATCTATGAAATCGGTGCCAGCGAGTTTAAGGAACATTTATTTAACGTAGTAAAGCAGTTTGTGGGTTCTAGGTAATGTTCTTAAAGTAGAAACCTTGGCTGGCACCGACTCCTAGATATTCTTAAGTAAAATAAGCAACTAAATGACACAGTTATTTTTTACTTGTTAGTGCGTTTTGAGTCGGTTCTATTTTTTGTTAAAAAAATTTACTTCTTACTTTTTAGTGATTTAACGCCACGTAACGTACACGTACTATACTGTCATAGTATATAAAATTTGAAGAATTCCTTCAATTTTCCCAGGATATCATCATCAGATCCTAACATGATGACAATGGGACCATCATGGAAGTGTGCCCTTTCTAATGAAAAAAGAATTATGAAAATCGAAAAACTCTGTAAAAAGTTATGCGTGGTCATACATAAAATATATATATATATAGGTATACGTGTCGAATTGAGAACCTTCTCCGTTTTTATCGTCGGTTTAAAAATTTAGATTAAAAATGTCTTTTAATCAGTATGTATTTTAATTTTAGCCTAGGTACTTATGATGGAATGGAATAGTTTCCACACATATACATATTAAGTATTCCATCAATCTTGAATCTATTTCTGAGCTCCGCAAATGGATTGATAGCGAGGCTGACGTGTGATCGGTTACAAGTTTCGGATATCAGAGAGATGTATCAACTGGAGAAATGTTCTACTTTTACCTGCCCAATGCCTACCTATAGGTAACCTACGTGTAACAAAGTTATTGTTGCTACAACCTATTTTTTAACAAACGAAAAAACGGAGGAGGTTCTCAATTCAACACGTATATTTTTTTTTGTATGACCACGCATAACTTTTTACACAGTTGTCCGATTTTAATAATTCTTTTTTTATATTAATAAAATTTAATAAATTAAAGTTTACTAAAATCATTTTAGCGAGAGAGAAACCTTAACTAATTAAAATTTTAAAACAAAATATACCTATCTGATAAAACGTATTTTAATTTTTAGAAATAAAAAATATTTTAACGTAAAGAAAAGAAGAAGATGATTTGAGCTTGATTATAAAGCCCAAACTTCTATCATTTATAAATCTATAATCATTTATAAATCTATAATCATTCGTGACACGGAAATACAAGTAGGTATATAATATACCAACTGGCGGGCGATTCTCGATAAATGCGTTCAACCCGTTTCGTGCCAATTCGAACGAAAATCACTCAGGATGTTTCCCATGCTCCTACAATTACTTTTTCTCATAATAACATGGTATGATATTTCACTTGTATTCGCACTATCCACAACAGTGGGATACACAAACATAACAAGGGAATGAAATACACGATGAGCAAATACTTTTAATTTTCATTTAAATAATTTGTATAAAGTATAATCACATTGTTTATAATTTATCTTACTTATTTATGTAGAGGTTATGTGGTATGCAGCGAGTATTTTTTGCTCTGAGGCATTGGATTGCACGGTGTCTAAGATTATGTTAAAGATTGGTTTGGTGCGTGAAAAGATTGGTTGTTTAAAATACTTACGACCTCTTAGCTGATTGCAAAGCACAAAATAAACTTGCATCAATATACGTTTTTGTTACGATCACAATAAGTAAACAAGTTACAGTTTTACAGTAATGCCTGTGACTTGTACGGTTTTTTGCTCGCTTTCTGAAATTCCGTTCGTCAGTGCAATCTACTCGACAAACTGGGAACTGCAATCGTATAATTTAATGAACACAGCCCTAATCGAGTGAAGAGTAGAGAGCTGCTTAAGTGAAAAATGACATTTAAAATGGAGTTTTATTTACACTTGAAGCTTTAAATTCTCACTGGCGGGGTTAGTTAGTTCGGTTTCGGATAACTAAGTCTAGGTTTCGAGACTTGGCTTAGACAACTAAAACATAAGACATTTTCTTTCAAGAACAATCTCAATCGTTGCCTGGTGCTAGGAAGATAGATAGTTGTTCCTGTGCGAGTTTGATTAAAGATTTCGATCATGCTTCTGATCTCTTTCCGCCCCTTTACTTTGATGGGGCGTAACAGAGTAGGAACGTGAGAAAACGAAAAATGCACATACTTCTAATTTCTTTGTCCTTATCCCTCTTAAGTGGGTCAGGCTTGATATGACATCATTTTGCACCCTTTCTAGTTACAGATTTTCGGTTTCTACACGACGTCGTAACGGAACGCTAAATTGCTTGGCGATACGTCTTTGTCGGTAGGGTGGTAACTAGCCACGGCGAAAGCCTCCCACCAGACAGACCACATATTAAGAAAAATCTCAATCTGCCCCGCCGGGAATCGTATCCAAAACCTCCGTCTTTTGGCCCTATGACGCATTGGATTGCACGGTGTTTAAGATTATGTTAAAGATTGGTTTGGTGCGTGAAAAGTTTGATTGTTTAAAATACTTACGACCTCTTAGCTGATTGCAAAGCACAAAATAAACTTGCATGAATATACTTTTTTGTTACAATCACAATAAGTAAACAAGTTACAGATTTTCGGTTTCTACACGACGTCGTAACGGAACGCTAAATTGCTTGGCGATACGTCTTTGTCGGTAGGGTGGTAACTAGCCACGGCGAAAGCCTCCCACCAGCCAGACCAAGGCAAATTAAGAAAAATCTCAATTTGCCCCGCCGGGAATAGAACCCAGGACCTACGTGTTATAAATCCACCGCGCATATCACTGCGCGACGGAGGTCGTCTTCTTTTTTAAACGACTTCAAAAAAAAAGGCGTTTCTCAATTCGACCGTATATATATATATATTTTTTTTTTTCGCGCATAACTTCGTCGTTTATGAACCGATTTTGATAATTCTTTTTTTGTTGGAAAGTAGATAGTCCGGTGGTGGTACCATGACAAGGAAACCAGAATCTGATGATAGGATCCTGGAGAAACCGAGGGGAACTTTCAAAAATTGTAGGGACAACAAATACGTTTGTTAATTTTTCCGGTAAGTATTTAAAAGCACTACAATATGATGAAGGTCTGGAGTCGATTTGATGATGGAGCCGATCTACATATAAGAGAACTCCTTGACGATTTACTGCAGCTACCTTGTGTTTGGGCTCGATTAATTTGTCTTGATGAGAACTTTACATTTAGATGGGCTGTGACTGTCATTGAGGGTCTGGTGATGAATACGAAGTACAGTTAAGAGAGCTCCGTAACGGCTTACAGTAGCTATCTTGTGTTTGGGCTTGATTCATTTGTCTCGATGAGAAATTTACATTTAGATGGACTGTGACTCTCATTGAAGATCTGCAGATGAAGACGAAGGACAGTTAAGGGAGCTCTTTAACTGTTTACAGTAGCTACCTTGTGTTTGGGCTCAATTAATTTGTCTCAATGAGAACTTTACATTTAGATGGGCTGTGACTGTCATCAAGGGTCTGGCGATGAAGACGAAGGACAGCTGAGGGAGCTCTTTAACGGTTTACAGTAACTACCATGTGTTTGGGCTCGATTAATTTGTCTCAATGAGAACTTTACATTTAGATGGGCTGTGACTGTCATTGAGGGTCTGGCGATGAAGAAGAAGGACAGCTAAGGGAGCTCTTTAACGGTTTACAGTAGCTAATTTGTGATTGGGCTCGATTAATATGTCTCAGTGAGAAGTTTGAAAGGTTATAGTTTCCAGTTGGTTTAATGTTTACCAAGTCATGATCCGATGATGAGATCTACGAAAACTCGAGGAAACTCTTCAAACTTTATAGGCTCATTTGCAGGGATGTCGGAATGTTATAAGTGGCTAGTGAATATTGGTACTTATGGTTTAGTTCCAGTAGGTTCTTTAGTATGTTCGTTGTTGATATATCACTAAAAAGTATGAAATAAAAAAATTTTAACAAAAAATAAAAACGCCTTCAAAACGCACTAAAAAGTAAAAAATAACTACGTCATTTACGTACTTTAATTTACTTAATCACATATATGAAGTCGGTGCCACCCGAGCTTTCTACTTTAAAGACTTTACCTAAACTTGGATGGCACCGATTTCATAGATGTGATTAAGTAAATTAAAGTAAGTAAATGACGTAGTTATTTTTTACTTTTTAGTGCGTTTTGAAGGCGTTTTTATTTTTTGTTCAATTTTTTTTTAATACGTACTCATCACCTACCTTCTCATTTTACACGTTTATGATATCTTTCTCTTCTTTCCCTCACTCTAACGACTGCTTCTTTGACTCTCCTGTTCTCTATTCCACCATTTTCAAATTAAATATATTTTTTGGAATATCATTTTCATACATCTGAATCACATGGCCATGCCATGCTTATATTAATTTTCTCCTCAACTTTTACAAGGACAATATGTTTATACGAAATAATTAAAATTTCAGCATGTATAAACAAAGTTAGAAAGGAAATAGCTACAAATGTAATACGTATCTAGATACAGTGAGTGGATTGTGCGTTATTAGATTTGGCAGATTGACATCCTTTCGCTGGATTAAACATATCATGGGTCGATTCATTCGTATTGCAGAGTAAACGTGAATATTGCTATCGTCGACGACATGGGGGATATTTATGTTGAAATATCGAATAGTTTTCGTAATTCTTGCCGTCGTATTACATATAACTTTCTTTCAACATCTTGGAATTTTGGGGGAAAAACAGTAATGATAAGCAGCTTGGTATATGGGTATTGTTGTTCGCAGAATAAGTCGGTAAACAAATTGCATTTATTTTTTCATTATTCATTTTACCATACTTAACTATTATTAAATTCAAATTCAAAATCATTTATTTCAAGTAGGCTAATTATAAGCACAAACAAACGTTAAATTAGATATTAGGTAGAAATGATTATGAAGTAAAAGGTATCGAATTTCATACCAAAAGTAATTTATTTTTAAATTTTACCACAACATATAATCATCATTATCAGCCTGTGATGACCCACCACAGGGCCAGGCCTCCCTCCTTACAGGAGAGGGGATATGGAGCGTACACCCACCACGCTGCTCCAATGCGGGTTGGCGGGCATAAGGTGATAATTTTTCATTTATTAACGATCACCGTGCTCTCCGAGGCACGGGAGTGTTACACCTCCAACTTCCAGACTCCGGGCTTGGAATGTACGGAGCATTTTATAGAAGAATGAAAAAGCTCAGAATTATTCCATGGACCCAGGGATCGAACCCAGGACCTCGTGATCGAAACCACATAAGCTAACCACCATCCACAACGAGCCAGCAACATTTAATATTCATTCAAAATTATAGATCAAAAGGGGTTTTTAAAATTATAGATCAAAGGTTTCGTAATATCTAATTACTCAATACACATTCCAAACAATTATCTATCTCTTAGCAAAATATCATCCAGATCCGTTCAGTTGTCCTCTAGCTAAAAATAGCGAAAATATTATGAACTTTTAATTAATTTTAAGCAAAACTTTTTTTTATAATAAGGTCAATATTTGCGCTCCGGTCATCGACCGTGGACCATATCGACGAGGCTCTGGCGACCGATGAATGGCGGTATAACCATTCCAAATAGGCTGGACTACAAAATGAGGCCAGTGTCAGGCAGCAGTGACACTGGTTCGAATAGCCCAGCTCTGCGGTGACCAACCCGCCTGCCCAGCGTGGTCACTATAGGGCATTTCTTTTTATGGGAGAAAGTCAAAAGCAACAGCCCCTAGTCCCCGGCAGCTCCGCTATTCCTGGCTCTGGCAGCGGTCATGGTAACGGCGGGGCAAGGGGTGTCAAGAATCTCCGGCAGAGATTCCGCTGCCAACCCCGACGACTGGACCTGGCGACATTTAACGCACGCACTTTGAGGACTGACGAAAAGTTAATCGAACTGGAAGAAGTATTAAGTAAGCTGCGCTGGAGCATTATAGGATTGTCTGAAGTCCGACGAGAGGGCGAGGACTCGATAATCCTGAAATCCGGCAACTTACTATACTACCGGGAGGGCGAACATCTGTCCCAAGGTGGTGTTGGGTTCATCGTTCACAAGTCCCTCGTTAACAATGTTGTACGAGTCGAGAGTGTGTCGAGCAGGGTAGCGTTCCTTGTCCTCCGAATTACCAAACGGTATTCGTTGAAGGTTATACAGGTTTACGCACCGACCTCGGCACAACCAGACGAGGAGGTAGAGGTATTGTATGAGGATATATCAAAAGCCCTGCATGCTTCGAACTCCTACTACAATGTTGTCATGGGGGATTTTAATGCAAAGCTGGGCGAGAGAACTGGTTCAGAGTTGAGAGTGGGGCAATTTGGATATGGGCAACGGAACCTCAGGGGCCAAATGTTGGCTGACTTCATGGAGAAGGAGGGCCTCTTTATGATGAACTCCTTCTTCAAGAAGCCACCACACAGGAAATGGACCTGGTTGAGCCCCGATGGTTCCACGAGAAATGAGATTGACTTCATCTTGTCGACCAGACGGCATATATTCAACGATGTCTCTGTGATCAATAGGGTCAAAACCGGCAGTGATCACCGACTGGTAAGAGGCACGTTGAATATCAATGTTCAGCTTGAACGGTACCGACTGGTGAAGTCAACGCTCCGACCTACTCGTGCTCACATCCAAAACCCCGAAAGCTTTCAACTGGAACTTCAGAACCGTTTCGATTGCCTAGCAAATTGTGTTGACGTGGACGATCTGAATAACAGGCTAGTGGAAACTGTCCATTCGGTTGGGTCTAAGTTCTATAAGACCCACCGCGCAAAAACCAACAAGAAATTCTCTGACCAAACACTCAAGCTTATGGAAGAAAGACAAGGAATGCGATTACAGTCTTCAGGGGACGCTCTGAACTACCGTCGTATCAATAGACAGATCTCTAAGTCGCAGAAATGTGACTTGCGCCGTTACAACACCGAGCGTATCATTGATACAATAAAACACAACCGTGGCTCGAAAGTGTTCGCGAAAGAACTGTCTATTGGACGCAGTCAGTTGACGCGTTTAAAGACCGATGACGGTAATCTCATTTCTTCTAAGCCCGAGATCTTGGGTGAGGTCGAGAAGTTCTATGGACAGTTATACACTTCAACTCAAAAGCCTGTTGACAATTTGGCCAAAGACCCCAGAGCCAAATTGACCCGACACTATACCGAAGATATCCCGGACGTCAGCCTAGACGAGATTAGTATGGCTCTCGAACACCTAAAGAACAACAAGGCGCCAGGTGATGACGGAATCACAGCAGAACTCCTGAAAGCGGGTGGTAAACCGATACTTAAAGTCCTTCAGCGATTGTTCAATTCCGTCATCCACGAGGGCAAGACGCCTGAGGCGTGGCACAGGAGCGTGGTTGTTCTGTTCTTCAAAAAGGGTGACAATACCTTGCTGAAGAATTACAGACCAATCTCGCTACTGAGTCATGTCTACAAGTTGTTCTCCAGAGTCATCACGAATCGTCTCGCTCGTAGGTTTGACGACTTCCAGCCTCCCGAACAAGCCGGTTTCCGACAAGGCTTTAGTACCATAGACCACATCCATACGCTGCGGCAGGTTATACAAAAGACCGAAGAGTATAACCGGCCACTTTGCTTGGCGTTTGTGGACTATGAGAAAGCCTTTGATTCGGTGGAAACCTGGGCTGTGTTAAGGTCATTACAGAGGTGCCGAATCGACTACCGGTACATCCAAGCGTTGCAGTGCCTGTACGAAAACGCCACCATGTCAGTCCGTATACAGGATGAGACTACGAGGCCAATCCAATTGCAGCGAGGAGTGCGACAGGGAGATGTTATCTCCCCGAAGCTATTTACCGCCGCTTTGGAAGACGTCTTTAAGCTCTTGGACTGGAACGGACTTGGCATCAACATCAATGGCGAGTACCTCACTCAACTGCGGTTTGCCGACGATGTAGTGATAATGGCAGAATCTCTAGATGACCTTAATAATATGCTCAATGACCTCAGCAGAGTTTCTCAACAGGTGGGCCTTAAAATGAACATGAGCAAGACAAAGATCATGTGTAATGCTCATGTTTCGCTCCACCCAGTTATTGTTGAAAATTCTGCACTCGAAATTGTAGACGAGTATATATACCTAGGGCATATGGTCCAGTTAGGTAGGTCCAATTTCGAGAAAGAGGTGAACCGCCGAATCCAACTCAGTTGGGCAGCGTTCGGGAAACTGCGTGACATCTTTTCGTCCAAAATTCCTCAGTGCCTGAAGACGAAGGTCTTTGAACAGTGCGTGTTGCCAGTGATGACATACGGATCCGAGACTTGGTCGCTAACTGCGGGCTTCATAAGAAGGCTCAGAGTCACTCAGCGGGCGATGGAAAGAGCAATGCTCGGAGTATCTCTGCGTGATCGAATCAGAAATGAGGAGATCCGCAGAAGAACCAAAATAACCGACATAGCTCAGCGAGTCGCAGAACTGAAGTGGCAATGGGCAGGGCACGTGGTTCGAACAGCTGATGGACGTTGGGGGCCGAAGGTGCTAGAATGGCGACCCCGCACCGGAAAGCGCAGTGTTGGTCGACCCCCCACCAGGTGGACTGATGACATCAAACGGGTCGCAGGGAGCCGCTGGGCACATGCGGCTCAGGATCGTTGTGTTTGGAAGTCCCTAAAAAAGGCCTATGTCCAGCAGTGGACGTCCATTGGCTGATAATGATGATGATGATGATGAAGGTCAATATATGATGACACAGATACCTATTTTCATCGCTTACTCAGCGAACTACAGAAGATCTTGGCCTCTGATACCAGATAAGCTGCTACTTCACGCCAATCGGTTCTTCCGAGGGTTGCTAAGTCAGTCGCAAGCTTCATCGATCCATCGACATTGGGAAAGTCGAACAGGGCGGTTTTCTAATGTACTTACTTCTAACTTGTACTTTTCTCTTACCACTTAATAGCTTACAAAATAAACTATGTTTATGTAACAAAAACTTTTTTGTAACGAATGATTTTTTTAAAAAGCAGCTGTTGTTGCTTGCTTCAATCTCGATTTTATTTTACCAATACATATTTATACAATTTGATTTGTTTTTTTATTCAGTCAACATTGTATTAATTGTTGAAGAGCTTCATCAAATAGTTTGCATTTATCGGCATTTTCATTAAACTATTTAACATATTAATGGACACGTATAAAAAGCACTATAAAATCCCGGAAGACTTAGCTATTTCGACATCTAGACCGGACATATTTCTTTTTTCCAAACAAATCAAACGTATAGTACTTGTTGAGCTTACAGTGCCGTGGAAAACAAACATCCCAAGAGACCATGTGTTCAAAGTGAATAAATATTTCGAGTTTACTAATAAACTAACTAAAAATGGCTATGTGGTTAGTTTATAGGTACGCGGTAGAAGTGGGTGCGAGAGGTATACCAGCGAAGTCTCTATAACCTGCTAAAAGACCTTGGCCTTACTAGAAGTGCAGTAAGAAACCCGGCACCCGCACGGTGAATCCATGGAATGCTAAAATATTCGTCTAAATAAAATTATATTCAATAACTCATCTAAGTAAGAAGTCTGACCTCGTATGAATAAGCTCTTTTAGAAACCAGTTGAAAAATAGGTTAATGGGTAAAAGTTTTCAAAACGAAATACGTTCCTAAATGATTTATATCCACTCATATCACCTGACATCATTTTTAGATCTTGATAAAATACGAAAACACGGGCACGCGGGCGCGGTACATATAAGCTATCTTTTAATACATCCTAATGGAATTACATTTTAATTTCACGCTTTTGGATTTATTTGTCATACTCATATTATGTATTCCATTAATACTCCACGACCGACAGGGTCGGTACTTTTATGAGAGATGGTGTATTGTTTTGTTTATCATTTTACAGAAGAAAATTTGATTTCGGTACGAAAGGACATTGCCATTATATGCCCCAGACTGTCCAAACGTATGCTCATATTTAACTATTTTATTTAAATACACAATGAATTTTAAACAACTACCCATGTTTCATAGTAATCACTTGAAAATAAATCAAAAATATAAGAAATTCAATCGATTTTTTGTGTTCTGTATCACGTGACCGTTGTGATAGTATGAAAAGTCAACTTTTATCAACCTTCATAACTTTTATCAGCGTCTGCTTAGCTACAAGTAACTTTATTACTATTTAAATAGAAGATCTGTACTATTTAATGACATATACATCATCTCTGGGCATTACTGGGACAGACTTCCATACATTTTTTACCATGTCCTTTTACTTTGCAAATGTAATAAGTTGGTTCTTAAGTAAACTTTGGTTCTTGTATGTAATTAAATAGAGTAGAGCTAATAAAAGCAGCTAAAATAACGTAGTTGGGTAGAAGGAATATTGGTATTTTTCATTATCAGTCTATTAACGGCCCACTAGGGCCAGGCCATTCTCCTCATAGTATTTCTTAGTAACATCAAATGTGTATTTTGTGGGGAAATATATGAGTACACAGAGATTCCGAGACCTGTGTTCCGGTGTAAAGATTTGACGATGAACAAGTCATCATCATCATTAGTTTGACCTTATTTCTTAGTTTTACAATGATGAAATAATATGCACATGATCATTGTGTTCCTGTGATTCCTTCTATAAATTTGCCAAAGAAAATATAATTTGCACACCGTCATTATCATCATTACCTATCAGCCTATTTGTCTCGTACCAGAGCCAAGCGAAAAACATTATTAGTTACAATTGGGTATATGACTCAATTTATTTTATTGATTTATTATAAACAAGGATAAATATAATAACGTACGCTGCAAAAATATCAAAACATCCGATTGAGATCTGCAAAGTTACGGGCACTTAAATATTTAGAGTAGGGATCTTCCGTCCTTTTCTCGCAAAACGAATATTTCTACCAAGCCACTACGACGATACTGTGATGTGACGTCACATTACAGTATGACTGTCTCCGTCTAATCACAAATATTTAAATGCTTATAACTTTTTATTTATTTGATCAATTTAATTATATCATTTGGAAGGAAAAGCTAAGTTAGCCTCTAAAAAACTTGAGGTGCTCAACCGAGCCAAGTGCTACTTTCAGTCTAAGCATCGGCTCCTTCTCTACAAAGCCCAAGTACGTCCACATATGGAGTACTGTTCACATCTTTGGTCTGGAGCACCTCAGTATCAACTCCTTCCTCTTGATCACATTCAAAAGCGGGCAGTTCGACTCGTCGACAATCCCGAACTTACGAACCGGTTGGAGACTTTAGAGCACCGAAGAGAAGTTAGTTCTCTATGTGTGTTCTATCGTCTCTACAATGGCGAGTGTTCTGAGGAGCTGTTTGAACTGATACCACCATCTTTCTTTTCGCAGCGGAGCTTGCGCCGTAGAGACCAATTCCATTCTCACCATCTTGATGGTTGGTCATCTACGACATCAAGATTCTCCAGAACTTTTCTTCCACGAACATGTGAATTGTGGAATCAACTTCCCGCTCGGGTTTTTCCTGGGAATTTTAATATGGGGGTATTTAAGGGGCGTATCAACTCTTTCCTCAAAGGCCGTCAACGCACTAGCAATGCTTCTGGTGTTGCAAATGTTTATGGGCGGCGGTAATTGCTTAACATCAGGCGACCTGCATGCTCGTTTGTCCGCTTTATTTTCGATAAAAAAAAATTATTTAAGCTATTGTATAGCTTCTATCGCGGGCCTTGAGCGTGGAGACCGAATTCAGATATTCCGTAACGAAAAAACCTAACACCCGCTGGATATCAAAAATATAATATAATAAGCATAATTTCGGCGCCGACGTCATTGGGAGCGTGGCCTAGCGGTAAGGCGCTCTAAGTGCCCGAATTGTCAGAGAAACGCGGGATCGAATCCCGTCGTTTCCGCAATGTTTTTTTTTCAAGCGTGATATTTCAAAAAGTCATTTTTTTTACAAGCGTGATATTTCAAAAAGTCGTTAAAAGTTCTGGTATTTATCGATAGATGGAAAAACTAAAAAGTAACCGTTTAGTTTAGTTGAAAAAACTAAAACGTAACCGTTTAGTTTTTCCATCTATCGATAAATACCAGAACTTTTAATGACTTTTTGAAATATCACGCTTAAAAAAATAATTGCGGAACCGACGGGATTCGAACCCGCGTCTCTCTGGCAATCTGGGCACTTAGAGCGCCTTACCGCTCGGCCACGGTCCCGATGACGTCGAAAGGTAAACATAAGTTGATAAAAAATGCTATGCAATAGCTTTACTGCGGCAGTCTCCGAGTGCCACACGTCTTATTTTATCATATTTTGTTTTGTTATAGAATCAAGTTTCAAAAAATAAATAAACTCTAATATTTTGATTAGTGTCAAATAGCCAATTAGTATTCTCGCTCAGACAAAATCAACAAGCATCAAAAGCATAGCACCCTGTTTTCCATATACAAACTTTGGACGATCCTTTGCAAAATTAAAACAGTAGGGAACTTGTTTAGTAAACGAAAATGCTTATTCAAGCGCAAAGATAATGTTTAGTAGTGATGAAAGGAATAAATAGCTTGGCTGGCAGTCCTTTCTCATCTCGCGGAGGGTTCAGCCCGCCTGTCGTCCGACCGGACAAAAATAACATTAATGCTCTTTACCCCATTCTACCCAAATTAGTTTTTCTCGTTTATATTCACAACATCAAACTTCCATTTCGCTTTGCATTTTAGCTTTTTATCAATAAGCCTACTTTGTTTTGTTAATGGGTACGCTAATGTATCCAAATATAAAACGAACTAACGGTGCTTAGTAAATGCCATAACCTATTAATAAATAAGAGTTCCGTTTTTTGACATTTGGCTACCCTTCTTCTTCTTCGAGTGCCTCTCCTTGTTCATGGCTGGGCGGAATAGTTGTTCAACAGACTTTATGCCTGTCCACTCCCTAATGTTTCTTAGCCAGGACATCTTTTTTCCCACACCTGAGATCTTGCCCATCGTGATAGTCAGCAAGCGGTACCTATCATGTCGTGAAATATCTTCCGCTGCTTGATGGTCTTGATTATCTCCGTCTTTTTCTGCATTCTAGCAAGAACCTCAGTGTTAGACACTTTAGCTGTCCAGCTTATGCGGAGCATCCTACGGTATGTCCACATCTCAAAGGCTTCAAGCTTTTTACGAAGGTCCTCCACTAGGGTACCCTAAAATTTAATAATTACACACACCGGTATATTTAGCGGAATAAAAAAATCCATAATCAATAAATATGGTTTTATTTTAATTATGGATAGTAAGTAGATTTTAAAATAAAACCATATTTTTTAAATTATGGACCTTTTTTATGTTCCGCTAAATATGCCGGTGTGTGTATCTATTTAGTGATTGTTTTACCCAATAGTCATAAGTACAGTTACATACGCTTGGTCTGGATGTTCAATTGCAGATCACGATTTCGACTTCTAGATTGGTTATATTTAAGAAGTTATTGCGTTTTTTTGATGTCAGGATTTGAACAGGTGGTATTCACATTCTACGAAGTAAATGTCATTATTTTATCACTTTAAACTTGTACCTGTAGATCAGTCTCTTCGTCTTTTCATGTGTGCCAAGTGTGAGTTTTTTACCGCGTCGCTGCGTAATAACGCAATGTCAGTTTATATTGGAACCAAAGCGATTTCTCACGTTATGACAAGGTGGTACCCCTTAAATTGTATTCAGAATGCTTCCATCCCTGACTGTGTAGGAATAGGATTACACATGTAGGTATGAAGGTACATTTTTGATGACCTCCGTGGTGCAGTGGTATGCGCGGTGGATTTATAAGACGGAGGTCCTGGGTTTGATTCCCAGCGGGGCAGATTGAGATTTTTCTTAATTTGTCTCGGTCTGGCTGGTGGGAGACTTTCGCCGTGGCTAATTACCACCCTACCGACAAAGACGTATCGCCAAGCGATTTAGCGTTTCGAAACGATGTCGTGTAGAAATCGAAAGGAAGGAACATCTTCCATCTTAGACTGCATCATCACTTAACATCGAGTGTGATAGCAGTCAAGGGCCAACTTTTAGTCGATAAAAAATAATGTGATCAACAGCATTTTTAAGAAGTTACCTAGTTGACTAGACTGGTTCGAAAATTTCATTATTTGCAGTAGAAAAGTATAGTTTTAAAATGCGATACAAACATTACTAAATTTTTGAAGACCTCAACTACTGTGTATTTGTATATATTCGTCAACTTTACGCTTTATTAACTTGTATAAAATATTCGATTTCGAGCAGTTTGCTTTTGGAGGAGCAACATAAAACAAAACAAGTCGAGTTTTTCCCGTTGAATAAGAAAATCGCTGTCAATACCCGTATGCCAATATCTTCAATCCAATTAAGCCGACGTGAAATTGCTTTTTGCTTTTATGTAATATGTTTTTTTTTCAAGCTGTTCGTAAAAAAAGCTTCTGTAAATATATCAAACAATGTAACTCTTCACCAGGCATTGATCTCATGAGTAAAGAGTCAAAACGTCACGTTGTCAGTTGTGTCATGATTTTTCTGATCATCACCATTAACGGCCCATTACAGGGCCAGGCCTCCCTCCTTACAGGATAGGTTGGCTGGCTTGGCTGGATAACGCTGCTCCAATGCGGATTGGTTAGCTTAGGGTGATAATGTTTATTAACGATCACTATCAGATGTTGACGATAGTGACAGGGACCGACGGCTTAACGTGCTCTCCGAGACACGGGGGTGTAATCCACCAACTCCCGACTCAGGGCTTGGAATGTCCTGAAAGTTTCATAGAAAAATGAAAAAGTCAGAATTATTCCGTGACCCGACCCAGGTATCGAACCCAGGACCTCGTGATCGAAGCCACGTAGGCTAACCACTAGACCAACGAGGCAGATTTTTCTTGTAGCATATATTATATCTCTATTTGCCCATAAATAGAGATGAATATTTTTAATCGAAAAACTTGACGCGGAGCTACGTTTCGACTCTGCGTTAAAGCCCTAAAGTCTCAGCTAAAAAAAAAAAATCTCAGCTAAAAAGGTTACTGCCTCAGCATGTTGCTACAATGTTCGCCACTGCAGCGCTGGTTTTCAGGCATAACCTTAGGTGGCGTCACATGACACGATAGGGACAGTTTGAAATAAGAAATTACAAAGTACTTAAGCAAAAAAGGGTAAAGAAAAAAGAAAGCATAACTGATTACACAGACTACAAAACATAATACATATAATAAACATAAATAACTACATCATTTGGTTCCTTAACTTTATTGTTATTATTGAACCATTAGAGATATCAAGCCCTTATTTCTTAAGTCTCACTGGTTCTGAACTTTTTATTGCTGTTATGTGGATAACACCATAGTTATCAATGAGGAATTAAGGCTTTAGCGCAGACTTAGTGGGCGAGCCGCAGATTTAGGGGACAGAGAAATACAACTTAGTGAGCAGACATCTTTGTAAACACACACGAACGTCAGTCTTTATTAGTAGCCTGAGAACCACAAACAGCAAATTAGCAGAGATAATGGTTGGCTGTAGCAATAACTGTAAGACGCAAGTAATGGGAATAGGTAGACGCGTTGGTGAACCTAAACACACATAACAACGTTGTATTTCAGACACACATTGCATTCATGTCAAAGAATGTTATCGGGAGCTTCCCGCAGCCTTGAGTTGTGCTTAGTTGCAACCTGCCTGTGTAAGATAAGCCGATTTCCTTGTGTATTGTCTAAAATTCAACTGGCTTTGAAACATATTTGCTTGGTAACTAAATATGAGAAAGCGGCTTTTGAATATGACGTTACGACGATAGTTTTATAGTATTGTACTTTTTGATTTTATGTACTTGTTCTTTCAGAGTTTTTAGCACTATATAAGTATACACTACAGGCACAGATACGCCTAAAAAGGTCTTATGTTTGTTTCTTTGTCCGGTATTATCTCGCGTTTGACTGAATCACTTTTAATACAGCCTTCAGAAAAGTATTTGTTACACTTATAAGGTTTGGTATTTTAACCGATCTCAAATAAAGGAGGTTCTCAGTTTCACCTGTATAGATGTATGTAGGTATGTAACACTTTAAAGGTTCGTGTTTTTTTGAAAATAATTATTTCATCTTTGTTTTGATATGTTTAGTAAAAAGATTATAATGGTATTGGATTAAGTAGATTGACATCCAGTCATAAACAGTAAACATATCAAAGGTCGATTTATTCGGATTGCACAGTAAGCTCGCAACTTTTTTTTTATTTACTACAAGTTAGCCCTTGATTGCTATCCCACCTGATGTTAAGTGATGATGCAATCGAAGATGTAAGCGGACTAACTTGTTAGGAGTAAGATGAAAATCCACACCCCTTTCGGTTTCTACACGACGTCGTACCGGAACGCTAACCGGTTGGCGGTACGTCTTTGTCGGTAGGGTGGAAACTAGCCACGGCGAAAAGCCTCCCACCAGCCATACGAAGACAAATTAAGAAAAATCTCAATCTGCCCCGCCGGGAATCGAACACGGGACTTCCGTGAAATATAATATTTCAATCGCCGACATGTTCTGCTATGTTGAAAATCCGGATATTGGTATTATACTCCTCTAGCGACATCGGGAAAGCCGTTTTTAGTGAACGCATAAGTTGAGTTATTTAAAATTTCAAGTTAATAGTTCAAGTGATTCAAGCAGTCAGGCAGTTAGTGATATTTCGCTTATGTACTCATATATATTTTAGTTAAGCCTAATGTACTAAGAAATTATTTAGAAATAAAAAAAAAGCTTCACGGTCAAAGGCTAGGTTAAGGAACTAAGCCGTGGAGTAATTCTAAAGGCTCAGTTAATTTATTAAACGAAAATAATATGCAATCATCATATCACAAAAAATTTAATTCAGTTGAACTTCTGTTTGTAACTGTGGGCTCGGCCAAGGTGCAAGTTTAATTAAACTTAAAACTAATAACAGTCCACACAGTTTTACCACATTAAATAAAAATTTGCAATTTACTACTACCTAACTAAACCAGTGGGGCAAGTGCGAGTTTTTCACCAAAGGAATGCGTAAAAACATAACCACTCGATTATATAGAAAAGAAAGCATTCACTCTCGCTGTAACTAGATGGCGCTACTAAAATTCCATATAAAGGACATTGCCAAAATTGGCCCATGCTGTCCAAACTTATGCTCATATTTAACATATTTTATTTAAATATACAATGAATTTTAAACAACTACCCATGTTTCATAGCAATCACTTGAAAATATATAAAAAAAAAAATTTCAATCGATTTTTGTGATCTGAATCACGTGACCGTCGTCGTAGTATGAAAAGTCAACTTTTACAACCTTCATAACTTTTTCCTGCGACTGTATAGCTACATACAACTTTGTTTTTCTGTAAATAGAAAATCTGCACTATTTAATGACATATATATCATTACTGGGCAGCCTGGGGTACACTTCCATACAATTTTTGGCAATGTCTTTTGCGTTACGTTTTTACGCAGTCGCTCGGTAACAAACACACACTCGGCACACAGATCTCGAAATGCAACCGGGTGAAGATTTCAGTTCCCTTTCACACACGTCTGATACCTGTAGCGTATTATAGTAAGTATTCGGAATAGAAAAAAATGTTTAAATAAAAATAGAACCGACTCCTTAAAGTAGAAACCTTGGCTGGCACCGACTCCTAGATATGCTTAAGTAATTTGAAGCAACTAAATGACACAGTTATTGTTTACTTTTTAGTGCGTTTTGAGTCGGTTCTATTTTTATTTAAAAATTTTTATTTCTCACTTTTTAGTGATTTATCGCCACGTATCGTACTCGTAATATACTGTCATAGTATATTATACGGCACTAGTAGCCAAAAAGCTACCGATACCAAAAACCGTAATCGCTGTAAGCGTGCCTCCAAAATTTGAAGAGTTCCTTAATTTTCCCCCGGACATCACCATCAGATCCTAACATGATGACAATGGGACCACCTTGGAAGTATGCCATTTCTAATAAAAAAAGAATTATCAAAATCGGACAACTCTGTAAAAAGTTATGCGTGGTCATACATAAAAAAAAAAAATTAAAAAAAAAAACCTCCTCCGTTTTTTTTCGTCGGTTAAAAAGATAATGTAATTTACTTGTACTATCTCTTAAGACATAATAGTTGAAAAAGTAAAAAAAGTAATCGCAGAACCCTAACAGAGTTGCCATAACTATGCTCCTACGTTTAATTTGTACCAACAAATGAAAGTTTTGGGCGTAAATATATTTCGCCGCCAAGTCGACTCGTGTCACCCCAGACTTTTATTGTACAGAGTTTTCCAATTACATTTGGAATGAAAATACTTGCACGTTTAACCAACATGACTTCAGAAGTACATAGGGACGACTAATTGAGAAAATTAGGAGCTCATATTCCTATGTATACAAATGAATTTCTGTTCTTTATTCTTGCGTGTTCTTACTTGATAGTTCGACGGTCGAGTGGGTAGTGACCCTGCTTCTGTGTCCTGGGCTGTGGGTTCGATTCCCACGTTTGGAAAATGTTTGTGTGATGAGCATGGATATTTTCCAGTGTCTGGGTGTTTATCTGTATATTATAAGTATTTAAGTATGTAAAATATTCATCAGTTATCATAGTACCCATAACACAAGCTACCTATGCTTACTTTGGGGCTATATAGCGATGTGTGCAATTGTCCTATAATATTTATTTATTATTTATTTATTATTTATTTATTTATAGATTTAAGTGTTTTTCTTTGTTTCTACAAGCTAAAAATGGGATGCTTAAACATATAATAAGGAAAAATTCATAGGAACGACGGAATTGAACTTAATAACTTAAAATTTATTTTTTTAACTGAACTTTTATATCGAAATAGATAAATCTGATAGAATTAGTGGCAACAATACAACAGGTAACTTAAGTAATTAAGCGAACAACAGACAAAGCGATGTAAATTAATTAGTGAGTAGTTTCGACAAAGTTAGAGACAAGTTGTCGGCCTATAAGTATGGTGATTATTTATCTACAACGGGTTATTTAGTAAATTTTAAATGTACATATATAAGCTGAGTAGTAGATTCAGATGGGGACAAACAGACAGACAGATAGACATAAATTTTATATCGTATGCATTTAGAAAAAAGCTATCAATTCTATTTATTTGTATAGATGATCAAAATAATAGCCAAAAAAAATTTTTTAAAAGGCAACTGTTATACCTTGATATGACAGTCAAAAGTTACTTGCAAAGCTTATTGTTGATGAAAATTAAAATATACAAATGATTATTGGAAAAAGAGTTAAGCATCGAATATCGAATAAGTAAATATTCTACTAAATTACTGAGTGGTGGACAATAATTCCGCAGTTTGTCAATTTGTTTGGTTCAATTTCAATTTTTAATAATCAAAACTTGTAACGCCATATTTATTCAAAGAAAATGTCAATCTAATTTTCTTTATTCCCTTTCTTTTTCAAAAAAGAAAATATATATTCTTATAAGTATTAGTTATAGAAAATATAAGGATCCCAAATATTTTT
Source organism: Mycalesis mineus (assembly GCA_034621355.1). NCBI lineage: Eukaryota > Metazoa > Arthropoda > Insecta > Lepidoptera > Nymphalidae > Mycalesis > Mycalesis mineus. Next base: position 6,704,920 of record CM067883.1, read on the forward strand.
ACGCGCAATTTTTTCACCTAACGTAATATCTACATTCTCGTCAACCTCAATAAAAACATAATTACAGTAAAGGAATTACGTCGGGCGGCGCGCCACTGAACACAAGGCTATAGTGGACGTGATGGATCACGGCTCTGGTTATTCAGCATCACGAAACTGGATATTAGGCAATTTCGCCGCCATAAAACTTACCGACTGATATCGTAATATTATAAACGTATAACTGTTCATTATTGAAGTTAGAGTCTTATTATAAAATAAAATAACTAAAAAAATTGGTTGTCTGTAAAGTCGGTTTACTGACGATAGTTGAATGTGACAACGTCTTAAGAAAATACTGATAGAATGGTAGCATTTAATTGATTATTAAAATTTTTAATTTATGTATATTTTTATAAATATTAATTTAAATTAATAAAATAATTGATGTTGATTTTATAAATTTATATTTTAAATTTATAATAAATATATTAATTTTTAATTTAAAATTAATATATTTAATGTCGATGTCGAACGCTGCCGAACGCAAAGGCCGATTGTGCTTCTTTGTCGCTCGTTCCGCGCTCTCGCTTGCACTTCAAGCCTTACATGGAATGCCTCAAAGCGAGGTAACGACGCATGACGTCATGTTTTTTCGTGCGTGCAGCCGGCTCTATCGAATTATAAGACGTTGTCACGTCAAAAATAAAGCTGTAGTTATTTGTCATCTTTGAAACTCTTCAAATTTTTTGAGTCGTTATACCTCAAAAAATACCGAAATCGCTGTAAGTTTATCTATGAAATTTGAAGAGTTCCTTCGATTTTCCCAGGATCTCATCTTTAAATCATAACATGATGATTGTGTTGGAAGTGTACCCTTATAAAAACAGAATTATGAAAATCGGTCTACTCTGTAAAAAGTTATGCGTGGTCATACACAACAAACATACATACGCGTCGAATTGAGAACCTCCTCCGTTTTTTTGTCGGTTAAAAACTGGCTCTAGGAAGACAAATTTTCAAACATTTTTTCAAGATAAACTCAAACTCAAAATATATTATATGATCTACAGTTTTTGTCTGAGAAACTTACCGTTTTGCTGAAAATCGCGAAATATCCTACCAAATTTATGCTGGGTGCGAATTATTGTACTCTCTAATGTCAAATTAGATGGAACTATTTTGCGATTCTCTGAAAATAAAACGTAGAGAAAAAGTTTTAAAAACATAACTACCTACCTATAAGCTAATGAAGTCACGAAATATTTAAAAAGAAAAACTTCACTACATTCTAACAAAAAAAAATAGAACCGTCTCAAAACGCACTAAAAAGTAAAAAATAACTGTGATAGATATGCTTAAGTGAAGTAAAGCAACTAAATGACACAGTTATTTTTTACTTTTTAGTGCGTTTTGGGTCGGTTCTATTTTTATTGAAAAAATTTTATTTCTTACTTTTTAGTGATTTATCATATGTCATATGTCATAGTATATTATATGGCTCTAGTAGCCGAAAAGCTACCAATACCGAGACAAAAACCGAAATCGCTGTAAGTGTGCCTCCAAAATTTGAAGAGTTCCTTCAATTTTCCCAGGATATCATCATCAGATCCTAACATGATGACAATGGGACCACCTTGGACGTATGCCCTTTCTAATAAAAAAGATTTATCAAAATCGGACAACTCTGTAAAAAGTTATACGTGGTCATATATAAAAAAAATAAATAAGTAAAATAAAATATATATATATATATATATATATATATATATATATACGTGTCGAATTGAGAACCTCCTCCGTTTTTTTTCGTCGGTTAAAAACAGGTGATTGCCTGTAAAAGAACGTTGTGATTGATAGGAAAACATTTTCCACGGACGAAAAGGAGACTAAACAAAAATAATAATATAAAATCGAATGGCGGTATAGGAAATCATGTCTAAGAAAAACTTGTGCGAAGTCGATCCTTCGTATCTTGCCTCTCGGAAAGTTTTATGAATCGGATAAGATAGATTGAGCTCAGAATGCATTATTGGCTATTCGAGATTGTGTCACAACTCGCTTCTCGAATAGGTTTATTGATTTAAGATGTGTTCAATGATGTGTTTATTTATATTGATAACAATATTTTTTTAATATTTTATATTAATTTTTGACTGCCTTGTTGGTCTAGTGGTAAGCCTATCTAGCTTCCATCACGAGGACCTGGGTTCGAATCCTGTGTTTGGTTGTGGAATTATTCTGAGTTGTTCTATCTTCTATGAAATTATCAGTAAAATTCTATGCCCGAAGTCAGAAAGTTGGTGGTGTTACACCCCACCTCTATCCACTATCTTTTTTTTATGTCGATTACAAATTGGCCCTTGACTGCTATCACACCTGATGTTAAGTGATGATGCAATCTAAGATGGAAGCGGGCTAACTTGTTAGGATAAGGATGGAATCGAGTAGAAATATACACCCCTGTCGGTTTCTACACGACATCGTACCGGAACGCTAAATCGCTTGGCGCTACGTCTTTGTCGGTAGGGTAGTAATTAGCCACAGCGAAAACCAGCCAGACCAAGACAAATTAAGAAAAATCTCAATCTGTCCCGCCGGGAATCGAACCTAAGACCTCCGTCTTATAAATCCACCGCGCATACCAGTGCGCCACGGAGGTCGTCATCTATCTATATTACACCACCTGCAGTCTTCTTAATCATCATCATCATCATCATTATCAGCCTATTAACGGCCCACTACAGGGCCAGGCCTCCCTCCTTATAGGAGAGGGGATATGGAGCGTACACCCACCACGCTGCTCCAATGCGGGTTGGCGGTCTTAGGGTGATAATGTTTCATTTATTAACGATCACTTTCAGATGTTGATGACAGTGACCGGGATCGACGGCTTAACGTGCTCTCCGAGGCACGGGGGTTTAACACTGGCAACTTCCAGACTCCGGACTTGGAATGTACTGAACATTTCATAGAAGAATGAAAAAGTTCAGAATTACTCCGTGACCCGACCCAGGAATCATCATGAGGAATCATGTTTCATTTATTAACGATCACTATCAGATGTTGATGATAGTGACCGGGCCTGATGATTCAACGTATCCGAGGCACGGGGGTGTAACGCCTCCAACTTATATTTTAATACTTTTCTGTATTGTATTTTTATTGTGTTGTGAATTACAAATAATGAATAAATAAATAAAAATATGATGTCTCTATTTCAATAAATGTAAGCGACTTTACTTGTTCAATTTAAGACAGATGATATCTCGTGTCCAAATGCTATCAGCGCTGAGTAGAAAACTTTGTAAGAGCTTGCCTTCCGCGTACTTCAATAACTCTGTTTAAAACCAAAGTACAGGATTAGCTTTATTAAGATGTAGCGATTGTAGTAATCTCATCGGATGATACTCGTTTTCTTATTGAAATTGATAAGAAAGTTGAAATTGTCTGTGCCAATTTACGATATTTGTAGGGCGTTCATCTTGCAAAATGCGTCCACGGAGACGGAGCTGAACAGGAAACTCTGTCAAAATGTTCGGCTTGCTCACATTACAGTAGATTTGTTTACAATCAAACTGAGAGATTGGATTTATTAAGATTGAACGAATGTAAGTTTGTTGGTATATTCGTTTTTGGGATTTGTTTGTTTATTTTTATAAATATCAACGGCAACTAAAGTTGGAAATGTTATTTTTATTGCGCTGTTTTTACACTTGACTAAAGAATTTTATCCCAATAATTTAACAGAACAGCTGCAGAATACAAAATAAATTTAATTTTAAAGATTATTAAGCGAAGGACAAAAGATATTATATATATTATCCACATAAAAAATTATAAAAAAGGAAGAATTAATGTGTTCCCGTGTGTGTAGATTTTGGACAATTTTTTTCAGTTATTTTTACTTTTTTTTATTTTTACTTTCAGATATGAAAATATATGCAGCTACGGAAATCTGAAGAAATAATTGACGTCATTTTAATTTTTATTACAATACCATTTTAATTTATGAGAAATAAAAAAATTGCAAATTATCGCTGTGCCAATTTATACGGCTGAAAGGCCTGATGGTATCTTGCTTCAGTAGACCCGACGGCAAGTAGCAAACTTTGTCAAATGTCAGCCTTCTCGCACTGCAGCTCTGTTTACTATCTGTGAGATTGGAAGTTATTAAGATGGAGAGATTGTTCTCAACTTGTCGAAAGATTCGCGCCTTCTTATTCAAATGCAGATTCAGGTCAGACATCAATTGACTTCGAACAGTGTAATTAAGGAGGACTTTTAGAAGTTTGATTGCTTTAATTCATTGTCTCCGAACGGGAATTTTGCGGGTCTTGACTCCGAAATTTGTTATTTTATTATGCAATACTTTGTATTTAAATTATGTTATAGAGAATGTACATTGTCATAAAATAGTATGTCTTATGTTATACTTTTTCACACAGATCGTTAAGTTTCTACAACTACCTTGTTGGTCCAATGGTCAGCTTATGTGGTTTCTGACCTCGAGGTGCTGGGGTAATTACCATCATCTTTAAAATATTCAAACATTATCACCCTAAGCCCACTAACACTCATAGAAGCATGCTGGGTCTAAGCTCTATATATCTTAGCACCTATACTAAAGCCAAATTCGATTGAGAATGCTTGTCAACAAACAAATTTAAAATGAAGGTAGAAAATGCAGCACATTTTATGCCTAATAAATTTAAAATTATGTTTTGTTTTTTTATAAAATCTTATTTAAAAGTTATTGAATATATTAATTAGTTTTAAGCTTACTAATATATTTTATTGCCATTAATTCGTCATTTACTAGTTAATTTAAAAATAGGTGTAAAATGACTAGTGATTTCTACCTTTATTTTTAATTTGTTTGTTGACAAGCATTCTCAATCGAGTTTGGCTTATGTGTATATGTTTGAGTTATGAGTTTATATAGTTCATTATGTTTATAATTTCAGGATATAGTCTAAAGCAGTTTTATTTATTTCATAACAAGTAACTACTAGTAAATTGGGTCCAGAGTAAACAAAATCATTCCTACGAAGCCTAAATTAACCCGATATTGAGTATCTAATAGATATCTTAGGAGGCACATAATTGAATTAAGATTATAAACGTCTGGGAGCGTCTTCGCTGCTTGGAATTTCAAGTAGCCTGGTCCTTTCGGGACGATTTATAAATCTTTAATCATAATTCAATACATGTCCGTACTACAAAATAATTTTTAACGAAATGAGATGCTGTTTGCAAGATTTATGTATCTTGTTGAATGTTATATTGAAACCGTACAGTATTCAATCTTGAACAATTTTATTCGAAATACGTTTTGAAGCTTAGTAGATAGGTAAGTAAAATAATCTAGCTTCATATATTATAGGAGTACGAATAATTTACTTTTTCACTGATGCTATAGATTGAATAATTAAGATCGATATAGCGAGACTACGATATAGAGAGACTAGTTTATTGGTCTAAAATCAAAATTAACTACTCGTATATTCGACTGCCTCGTTGGCCTAATGGTTAGCATATCTGGCTTTGATCACGAGGTCCTGGGTTCGATTCCTAGGTCGGGTCACGGAATAATTCAGAGCTTTTTCATTCTTCTATGAAATGTTCAGTACTTTCTAAGCCCGGAGTCTGGAAGTTGGTGGTTCTACACCCCCGTGCCTCGGAGAGTACCTACGTTAAGCGGTCGGTCCCGGTCAACATCATCAACATCTGATGGTGATAGTTAAAAACTGAAACATTATCACCCTAAGCCCGCCAACCCGCATTGGAGCAGCGTGGTGAGTGTACGCTCCATATCCCCTCTTCTATAAGGAGGGAGGCCTGGTCCTGTAGAGGGCCGTTAATAGGCTGATAATGATGATGATGATGATGATATTTGATAGATTGCCTTCAAATAAGTTTTATTTTTGTTTTTTGTTATCTGCAACATTCCTGGTTCTGAAATAAACAATGTTTTCAGCAAACATTTATATACCGAGGATATCTTTAGCTAAGAGAGTAGACCAGTAGGTCTAAATTCACTTAAGTTCGTTCGGGTCTGGCTTAAAAATGTTTTATTTCTTCTATTTTAAAATTTTAGTACTTATAGTATTTTACATTTTAAATTTATTACTTGATAAATCATACGCATTTCACGTCGATTTTGGCTTTAGTAAATTTTTTTTTTGTTTAACCAACAAGGTATATTAAAAAGTTTTAGAATTGTCTTTAAACCCCTAGTAATACGAATAATCTGTAAATTACTGTAAGTAGTTGATTTTAATCGTACCGCCTTTTATCAGTCACGGTGATAGCACAGTCTTCTGCCAATCAATGCTGGTTTGTTTGCCGAGGCTCACAATCTGGTCAAACCGATGAAGCCTATTGACAGCTGACAAACTTTACCCCAACTTTAATAATTTCATGTCAGATTTGGAGATTGCTCTTTTAAGCTTAACGTCTTTTAATAAGTTTACGTAGTTGTGACTTGTACCTATGCTGAATATTTGATAGACACAATTTAGGTTAAAGTGGAAAGTTCAAATAGTAATTACTTGTTTTACATTTTTTGATTATTAAACGTTAAAGAATTATATACTTTAATTATATTATCTTTAACCTCAGAATAGGGAACCAACTATTTAATAATCTAGGTCTATACTATACCTATAAATAAAAATAAATACCAATTTCCCTTGGGTATACAGCACGCGGGAACTGCTGGACCGATTTTGCTAATTCTGCCAGGAGAAATTCCTTATTAAAGAAAAAATAAAGAGTACTGTGCGAAAAGTTAGAACATTTAGGAAAACTTTATACAGCTTATTAGGTAAGCGGATCTGAATGAAATATGACAGACACATATTTCTGGCTGCTCTCAGAAACTAAATCTACGCTAGTAGTAAGTACCTAACACTGATCTTTTTTTGATTAAATGTCAAAACCACCCCTGAATCATGAAACTTTTATTAATAACTCTTTTATTATTAAATATTATATCGTATAGTTAAATAAGGTCATCACTCATCGTCATTATTAACGGGCCAGTACAAGGCCAGCCCTCGCTCCTTGCGGGAGAGGGAAATAAAGCTCAGACCCACCACGCTGATCCAATACGGGATGGCGCGGTTAAATAAGGTCAGTATTTTATTATCTATGGGATTGTGAGTGTGCGAACGAGTATATAGATGGATTTACTTTAACCCTGAACTTATAACACGGTGAAACATTTATCATTTGTCAAACACCTTTCTGTAGACTAGTGTGTCAGAGGTTGTAAATAATGGTACTGGTTTCGAGAACTCAACACATAGATTTATGGTTTACATCGATCTAAACAATTTATCATAGTGTTTAAATCTATTTTTCCATACCCTGAAGTTGCCTTTGAAACTTAAGCATATCTTAATCTTAGTATTTACTGTGCGGGAAAACGCTTTTTCTTTAATAATGAATTTGTTAATAGACATTAATAGTGTAAAATAATAGACATTTATAGTGTGTTTCGACAGCGCGAATAGTAAGTTAATAAAAACTGTGTAGTATAGTCATTGAAATGAGAATGCCAGATCCTAACCCGCAGATCCTTACTCAAAATATAAATATACTAAAAATATACCACTTCTGTTAAAATAAGTAATTAAACTATTTCCTTTTTATTTACACTCTTTACGCATTTTCAAATCTTTATTGATGCGCTGGGCTCTAGCCCTTTTAAATCGTTTTGATTGTATTTTCATCAAAAGTGGGCTTTAAAAGGCTAGTATTTAGGGTCGTTAAGCCTGTTTAAAAATGTATTTAATGAAGCTTTGCGACTGTCATGTCAGTGTGACAACTATACGGATCAACAATACGGAAATAGACGGTAAACAACGTTAGGCTCGTGTCGAATACTCCCGAGTTCCAGAGCTTTTAAATGTAATTTATATTAAATAGTAAAAAAAATGCAATAAAATGATGCATAATACATTATTGTACGATATGTTTATATTAGTGGGTTAAAGCCCCATACATTGTCTGGCATTCTTCTTTAGGTCTTGCAATAGTATAGATGTTGTAAATACTGTTGCTTTAACTATTGCATTAATAAAGGATAGCTATATAGACCCTCTCACATCAGTTTGGTCGACAGTCCCATCGACCAATTGGAAAATGTGTTTTAGTGGAGCGAGAGGGCAAACATTTAGGATAGGAAATAAGTTTTGATTCGTAATTATTTGGGCATTTTAATTGGAAATAATTATATACCAATTAGAGGGCCCGAATTATTTGTTATAAATATAGGGCACTGCGCCGATAGCGACACAGTTCCCTGTCGACCTCCCGACAGATGTAAACAGAAGCGATGCCAAATGAAGAATAAACGACGTAGAGATGGTTTATTGAGAAGAAAACTCTCCGACCCTCCAGAGCAATCCAGCGATAGTATATGTACTGTACCGTACATTTATATTCCAATATAAAACATTTTCTTAAAGAGACGGCACAAGAAGATGGCCTACCTGATGGCAAGTGAAAAATCATCGCCTATAAAATTATTAATATAAAAACAAAAAACCCGACTGCTTAGAAGTTATGAACTGAAAAGAGAAAAACAAGGATTACTATATCTATATAAAATTTTAAATACTTTATGGTGATGCAAGCGGGGATAAAATACTTTATTTTCTGCGGGGAAAGAAAGATCTACCAAAACTACGTTTGTCCCCGCCTGCATCTCCATAAAGTATTTAGAATTTTATATAGATATAGTGATCCTTGTTTTTCTCTTTTCAGTTCATAACTTCTATGCAGTCGGGTTTTTTGTTTTTATAATAATGATTTTATTTGAGACTTTTTAGTTTTAGTTTATGGTATAGAAATGAGACGGAACACTTAGTACACTTTTGCCATTTTTTGTTAAAAAAAAGTAATATGAACATGATATGATATTTATATTTTTGAAATGGTCTTTTTACGACCTTTTAATTGGTACCCATATTGCTAAGATAAGAGAAAAAAATACACACATCTCCCTTTTTTCTCCCTTTTACAGCCGCCATTTTGAAAATTTATATAGCCTATGTCACTACCACAATTTTGACAAATTCAACGATACACCACATGTCAAAATCCGTTCAGCCGTTTAGGCTGCAGCGCGTGCCGAAGAAATGGACATACATACATACATACATACATACGCTCGAAAACATAACCCTCGTCTGACGCAGTCGGGTAATAAACAATACAATACTTGACAATACGTCGTCCAAGTGCCGCGCTGTATCCATCAATCTACATATAAACGTAGCTTAAACGCTACATGTGTTATTATTTCACCGTACATGCATAAATAAATTAATCAGAAAGCTTTGACGGTCCCCATGGTACAGCGATATTCACTGTGGATATATACGATGCAGGTCCAGATCTAACTGGTGATTTGCCAGTTAACAGTCTATCGGCAAAGACGTAGCGCCAAGCGATTTAGCTTTCCGGTACGATGTCATGTAGAGAGCGAAAGGGGTGTGGATTTCATCCTACTGTCAACAAGTTGTCCATCTTAGATGGCATCATCATTTACCATCAGTAGACGTCCTCTGTGGCGCAGTGGTATGCGCGGTGGATTTATAAGACAGAGGTCCTGGGTTCGATTCCCGGCGGGGTAAATTGAGATTTTTCTTAATTTGTCTTGGTCTGGTTGGTGGGAAGCTTTCGCCGTGGCTAGTTACCACCCTACCGACAAAAACGTACCGCACAGCGATTTAGCGATCCGGTTCGATGTCGTGTAGAAACCGAAAGGGATGTGGATTTTTAGATTGCATCATCACTTAACATCAGGTGTGATAGCAGTCAAGGGCCAACTTGTAGTCGATAAAATAAAATTACCATCAGGTGTTAATGCAGTCGAAGGCCCACTTGTTATTAATAAAAATTATGTTAATTGACGGCAGAAATAAGCATAGCGGTAGTATTTCCCCGGATACTTTGTGGGTATAAGCTCTACTACTATCAACTTTTTTTAAACAAAAACAAAGTTTTTATCAATGATCAGCCGCTGAAAGCTACCCTCGCGATCTTTATTACGGCTCCCGTGTTATCGCCGCCGTGCAATAGTGTGAATATAGTCGGCAGTTATCGTAGATCGTGCTAAATAACGTGAGATTTGTTAAGACGGTGCAGACGGCGCCTAAGGGGTCGTCGGCCCCATCCTATTCTGGGCCCTCGTTCCACATTTTTCTTTTCGGACACTCGTAACGGGGCGTATACAGAATGTGCTTCGTCTTCGCCATACAGAATGCGCTACTATTGTTTTGCTCTTGCAATCTCATGTGTAATCTCGTATGTGAAAGCGCGAAGGTTCTTACGAGACAGCTAAAAGACACAAGGCAGTTTTCTCTATTTCCGGAGCGGGTGCCGGAAGGGTAAGAATAGTTCTAACAATTCTGTGATCGTAAGTGTTGATTTTGTCTTAGATAAAAATAAATAGTATTGCAATCCTGAGTGTGAGAAATATGTGAGTTAGTGAACAAAAAGAAACTATAGGTAATTATTAATAAAGTAAAATTTGCACGCGATTATACTCGTATATGTAGGTACTTAGGTCATTGCAAACTGTATGCTTAATACTTGCTAGATTTAATTATATAAATAAATAAATATTATAGGACAATTACACACATCGCTATATAGCCCCAAAGTAAGCGTAAGTAGCTTGTGTTATGGGTACTATGATAACTGACGAATATTTTTATATATATTATACATAAATACTTATAATATATAGATAAACACCCAGACACTGGAAAACATCCATGCTCATCACACAAACATTTTGCAGATGCGGGAATCGAACCCACGACCTAGGACGTAGAAGCAGGGTCACTGCCCACTGCGCCACTTGCCGTTTTTATGGAGAAGAGTTGAACTAATTGTAAATACTTATCCTGATAGACGACAGAAGATTTTTGAGAAAATTTCTTAGCACAAAAAGAACTCAGAATTATTCCACGACACAACCCAGGACCTCGTACTCGCAGCCTCATAGGTTTACTTACCCTTAGGCGAACGAAGCAGATGGAAGCAGTATAATTTAAAGATTTTGACGTGACAACGTCTTATAATTTTTTTATCGACTACAAGTTGGACCTTGACTGCTATCACACCTGATGTTAAGTGATGATGCAGTCTAAGATGGAAGCGGGCTAACTTGTTAGGAGTGAGACGAAAATCCACACCCCTTTCGGTTTCTACACGACATCGTACCGGAACGCTAAATCGCTTGGCGATACGTCTTTGTCGGTAGGGTGGTAACTAGCCACGGCGAAAGCCTCCCACCAGCCACACCAAGACAAATTAAGAAAATCTTAATCTGCCCCGCCGGGAATCGAACCCAGGACCTCCGTCTTATAAATCCACTGTGCATACCACTGCGCCACGGAGGTCGTCAAAATATACCTAAAACATATTTATTTTAGTACTTTGACCTCTTTGACTTCAATAAAAAAAGAGAAATATCTCATTGGTGTTATTATCCTATTTATTCTGACCATGTGCTTATTGTAAACTAATTCACGTACCTACTTTATTTTCGTATATAAGTAAGGAGTTTTTCTCTACTCAGTAGTTTCAGAGTATTAAGGAAAGTGCACTATCAATAACCTTAAGTTATTAATGTAGTAGGCTTCAGTCCTCAATACTGTTTCAAATTAGGCCAGTAGGCAACTTTCGTAATAAGTTTATGTTAAGGGAATAGTTAACGAATCTGTGTGACGATACTATAAGCTTTTACGAGCTTCGACTGAGAATGGAACTTGTTAATGAATACTTAATACCACATTGAATAAACTATCTATCTTAATTTTGCCTGCAAGGAATATATTTCAAGTGTCACTTACTTTTATTTTTTGCGCAAAGGATTAGCCTAACTATCCAATGCGGAAATGCAGCCAGTACCTATTCTAGGCACCATTCCTCGTGGCCATGATTTGTATAGTCATTAGAATAAGTTAGATTAAGTTCCTTATTTTATTTTATCTCAATAAAAAAATGATAAAGTGACTAAAAAGTTTCATTTACTTTTTGCGTTTCAAATTCAACGTGAAGAATTTTGTGATTTCAGTCTAGTTAGGTTTCTACGCAGTCCTCGGGTCGGGGGGCGCATCGCATGTACCTGGTGAGCTCCAGACGGATTTTAGGGAATCCATCGATTTCCCAGTTAAGGGCCTACCTCGGTGGACGCCGTTGGCTGTGTTGCGGAAGATTCAAGATGCTCCCGGGACCCAGTCACCAGGCGATGCGATGGAACATCGCGAGATTTTAGTGGGTATTTCAACTTTTCAGCTGGACCCACATACCCCTCCGAAAACGGTGCAATTATAACCGCCGCGTTTCCGGGGAGGGGGGGATGCGTAAAGGCATTTCCGAGCGTTAAAAAAAAAGGTTCGCAGTTTTTGAATGTAAAACTATAATGTGAATCTTAAAGTTCTTCTTATTCAGTAATTAACTCGAGGCATAACGAGTACGTTATGCCTACGAAGAGTTAATTACTTCATCCCTTGCGATAATATAATTATTACTTTCAAAAAGCCATTTAATCTTGAAAATGTACATACATTTTAATATATGCCTAGTTAAGAGAAAGGGTTTTTGTCAAATAAATATCACAAAAATAAAAAAATGCTAAATTGTTACAAAAGCAAAATGAGAAACATTTGTTTAATAAGGTGTCAAGATATCGCGAGACTAGGGATTTATGTGGATAAAGCAGAAGAGTTGTAATTAGGGTTGCGTAACTTCATAAAATCCATTAAAAGGTGTAGATACCGAGATGATTTGTACGTAGTATTATATATTATTTGCGTGTACACAATTTAAAGTGGCGTATCTAACAATTACTCGTATCAGTAAGTTTTGAGCGAAATGCTAGTTTCTGAAACAACTAGAGTGTTTCGACATTGCAGTGAGTGACTTTTGCCCAAAACTCCAAGTCAGTAATCTATTACGGTTACTTATTTCCGATTATATAGGTACCCTACACGAAGAATTGATATGTGTATAGGTATCTGTTTATCCTATCTGTTAAATCAAAACGAATTATGTCCCTACGTCATGTATCAGGGTAGGAATATGATAGCAGTTTTGATTGTTATCCTAAATAAGCTTGGGTTTGAATAAAATCATGGCGATTCATGCCTTATTACTGGCTACACTTTAGGCTGGAGTGCGTTTGCTTAGAAGATCTTTCACTCTTGTCTTAAAGGTGCACAAATGATACAAAAATCCCTAAGAAATGCGGGGCAATTTTCAGGGAATGTGAAAACACGTGGTGATTATGACGCGAGATTCAAGCTATTTTTCAACAAAAAATACGCAATATAAAGCTTAGCTTCACGGAACTGGCTAGCTTCGGTGACGATGACACGAGCTCCAAGATTTTTCACCTAAAATTGTTCAAAGAAATGTTCACTTCAAAAATAATTAAAATACAAATGTACACACTACAGTAATTTTAGGTCAATATATTGTAAGCACATACATCTAAATATAATCATTTATTTATTTGGAAGGAACCCACTGCGTTCGAGTCTAAGTCGCTCTTTATTGTTGGTTTTTATGATGTGAAGATGAAGACGTCTCAATTACGCCGCATTCACAGCGTAACGAGCGAGTGTGATTCGTAACATTCATATAATTCAAAGAACCCACTGCGAGCTCTTTGTGCTTCTGTGATGCTGAATGTGCGTTTGTTTGCTGTGCCCTTAAATTGTACATTACTCAATAGTTTTATTAATTATGAACTTTAAATAAATTAATTAAATTTTTCAGGATCAAAATAAATGCGTCTCGAAATTAGATTGCCTAGAGTAATCTAATTTCCATAATAATACATATTTGCTTTTAGTTTTTTTGTTAGTTTGGCTGTTAATTAATTCAAATAAAAATCCAGTCAACTTTCAACTTAATGTTGCTGTAATTTATTATCGTTAAATATTTTTATGCAAAGTCAAACGTGTCGCATGTTAAAAATATACCATCCTTTTAGGGTAAAATTTTCTATTGTTCAACTTCAAAGATCAGTAGGTAAACATAATTTCGATGGAGACAAAGCCTCGGGCTTCTCATTGTATATAGGTAGGTATTTCTAATGTTTTTTTGCAGCACAAAGAATATACTTTGCATTGTATTAAAACATTTATTTTGTGTGAAAGTCCGCAAACATTGCAACAACAGAAAATCATAAACTGCAAAATTGCATATTTTTGTCGATGTTGTGAGTTGTAGCCGCAGAAATTGCAAATGCTATGACCGCTTACACTCGTAATATGAAGCAACAGGCCACACTTGTTGAAACGCTAAGAAATGTGAAGATCTTTTAGCTTTTCAATGTTACGTACCTACTCGTGAAATCAAAAACGAAACGACTCCAAACATTCGAAAGCTGAAAATGCAGCACAATTGCGACCTGCAACTGTAAATTTCAATGTATTCTATAATATACCAATGCATACATAATACTAATATAATAAATAACTTTTATTTTTTATTAAATATAATATTTATACATTAGAAAAGCATTATCGCTTTCTTTTAAATGAAACATGCATACCAACAAAACAGCGAAAACTTATAAGTAAATGTTGCAATATTTAACAAAAAATGATGGCTTTCCTTTTGAAGCCCAGTGAACTAAGATTCTCGACTGTCGAGTATATAGTAAATTACAGCCTAATTTCGACAACATGTGTACGAGCAACTAGTAGTACCTAAACAGAATTTTATATCGAATTCTTTCCTTATTTGACTATTTTCATCAAGTCTCTCGAGTTTAATCTCGTTTAACATATTATGTCTAAACTCTACTCCTTATTCAAAAGAAAAGATTGCAGTCAAGTAGGTACTCGAACTTTTTATGTGTTGTAAAAAAAGCTCAAAACACTGACGTTGAGAGCGGTCCAGTTTAGCGGTGAAGTATTTAATTGATATAATTGGCTTTCGGGCTCACCATTAGAACCTTTTGACCCACTGGCCATTTTAGAAACTGACTTCATTTTTTCATTTCCCAAACAAAATTAACTTTGTACTTTTTCCACGAGACCTTTCAATGTGCCCTTGTTCATTATTCACGTCAGATCCTTTCAAATATTTTTGGTCAGTCCGTGATGAAAATATCTTAATCATGATATTTTTTTGTTACCTACAGTAATTTAGGTACGTATTTTATGTTTATTATAATGACTCCAAAGATTAACACTTATCGCTATCTCGCTGCTCAGAATAATAAAAAGTCGGAAAATTATACCTTCACATTAAAATTTTCCAGTAAATAAAATCCTCTGAAAATTGTCTTATTTTCTTTTCATTCAAGGCCCTCGTTTGCCTATTGGACGGGAAGTCATAAAAAGCGTTCAATTGATTGCGGTACGGGAGGACTGCGGGCAAACCTGATCCCCGTGCCTGGTTCGTGCAATACACATGAAAAATGGTCTCTAAATCACAGACTGCGCCGTGGGGCGATTGCCTATACTCTATAGCCGAGACAATATGGCAACATCTCTCTTTATAGATGCGTTATTTAGATTCTGCCATGACTTACATAATTTTACACTCCTATACACTCCTCTATTTCACAAACGAATTAAATACGTTAGCGAAATAAGCTGTATATGCAATTAGCGTGAACAGTCGGTTTTATAATTAAAATGATGGCTCATAGACAGAGAGGTTATAGAAAATATTAATATTCAATGAGCTGGTACAGGATTAAAGGCGGTGCTATATGCCCTATGGCGAATTAGAGTTAGGCCACTTGCATATCAACTGAAGATCTTCTTTATTTATTTATTCAATAAAGTCAAGTGCTTAGAAAATGAGCTAAATACATTTAGAAAACATGCTCCACTTCTCAACTGCATAATATTAAAGCTGTACCGATCTTGCTTTAAATCGTCAATGGTTGTGCTATTCGGATGAAGTAACTTACTGTAATAATATGCACACATATTCGAGATAATTAAGCTAATTAACGCCCTTAAAAAGCGAGCTTTTTCTCTCAGACGATTAAGGTTTAACGGCTCAGGGGTATGCGATAGTCAAAGGGGTGTTCCTTTACTATGCGGTAGGGTAACACTGGATAAACACAGGGTCCGCGTCGGGCAGGCCAATGCAAATGAACGTTTTGTCTCCAAGCGCGGCTCTGTATGTACCACTGTGAGAATTAAACTTCGCATTTGAAAAGGTTTAAGATGAATGTACGCGGCGCACAATGCAACAACTGTTGGAAACAACTTATTTCTGTTGAGCGAATGTAAACAGTCGGAGTTTTCACCACGGTCTTGTTTATGGTTAGATTGCTGCTATAACCATTTGGTGCTTTAAGTTTTATATGTGTTTATGTGTTTATTGTTTTACAGGATTGCGTTACAAATCGGTGTTAGTTGACATTGATTGAAGTGAAATTGATGAACGGAATTAGAGTATTATTTTATATTATAATTTTTTTCAAACAGAGGCCAACCTGTTTTAAATTAGTCATCAGACTGATCGCATGAGTTAAAACAGAAAAAAATAAAATTGGCTAAAAATTCGAAGATTCATTCAGGCAAACATGAGAACCTTTTCAATGAAGTCGATTAAAAATGAGTACTTAAATAAGCCACATTTCTTGATTATTTTCAAGTCAATTTAATTTTTTACCTATTTATAATATTATTTTTTGTGACGTCTAGAATGATTGAGTTTTTGATGAGACATTACAGTTAATGATCGTGACCGATGGCTTAATTTAAGTTTTAGGTACGAGGGTGTAACATCATCAACTACCCAATTACGAACTGATGATTTACTAAAAGAAAGAAAAGTCCGATATTTGCCAGCCCGACCCAAGACTCCGATCCTCACATAGAATATAATAATCTATCTGTCTTGTCACAAAAGTTCCACGGTTAACAACATCGGAAAGTTTTGGGCTTGGGTTTGAGGCTCGCCAGTTGAAATAATGACATACCTACTCAGTATCCACTCCCAATAACCAATTGAAGAGGAAGAGTACTATTGGTTATGTCTACAAATTTATGGCTCTATTATAACGGGTTCATATCATGATAAAACGGCGAAAACTTTATTGTCGATATTTCAATCCAGTTCCATTGACCCACTTGCGTGGTACGTATACGTTAAAATATATAGAACAACCAACAGACAAGTAAAATCATTAATACATAGTTTAAAAAGGAATCATGAATTGAAAACTGAACATAGATAGTAAACATTTTGATTACTGTCAACATCCCTATTTTCCACTTCCCAATTGGAAGCGCAGTGAACGCCCAGCAGAGCGAATAATACGAAACTGATGAATATCATGCGACTGGCCAGCATTCGATGTAACTAGACTACGACATGCGTAATGTCAATAGGCCTCAAATACTCGTGTGTTTATTACTTGTAGCCTGTAAAGGGATGTTGGAGAGCAGGATGACATAGAGTTGTATATATGTTTCATTGTACATGATTTTTAACCGACGAACCACGCATAACTTTTTACAGAGTTGTCCGATTTTGATAATTCTTTTTTTATTAGAAAGGGTGGTCCCATTGTCATCATGTTAGGATCTGATGATGGTATCCTGGGGAAATTGAAGGAACTCTTCAAATTTTGGAGGCACGCTTACAGCGATTTCGCTTTCTGTCTCAGTATCGGTATCTTTTTGGCTACTAGTGCCGTATAATATACTATGACAGTATAGTACGAGTACGTTACGTGGCGATAAATCACTAAAAAGTGAGATATAAATTTTTTTAAATAAAAATAGAACCGACTCAAAACGCACTAAAAAGTAAAAAATAACTGTGTCATTTAGTTGCTTTAATTTACTTAAGCATATCTAGCAGTCGGTGCCAGCCAAGGTTTCTACTTTAAGGACGTTACCTAGAACCCACAAACTGCTTTACTACGTAAAATAAATATTCCTTAAACTTGGCTGGCATCGACTTCATAGATATGCTTAAGTAAATTAAAGCAACTAAATGACACAGTTATTTTTTACTTTTTAGTGTGTTTTGAGTCGGTTCTATTTTTATTTATATAGTGAACGATTTTTCAGATAGCACTGATCGTCATATTTCAGCTAATTTACATAATTTACACAACACCTTCATACACATACATCTAAACCTTGTTCATAGACAGTGCAGCTGTTGTGACAGTGCAGCAGTTGTGAAAATTAAATTATGAAAACGCGCAATAGTATTAGGGTGTTACCAGACCAATCGATCGATCGTCGATCGACGGCATGGTAGAATGGATTAGTTGACGTCGATCGATTGTTTCTATCTGACCAATCGATCGATCGTCGATTAATCGATGGTAGAACAGATTAGTCAACGTCGATCGCGCTGCTTGTTTAGCCGCGCCGCGCGTCTTTGCGTCTTCGTAATAATAGTACGTGCAACATCGTACTGGTCAACAATAACGCGTCCTCTTGTGAATACATTTCGCAAGAAATAGATGAAATATAACCGGGTTTAATGGATCAACGTTGACCGATGCCATCGATCGGATGGTTAGTCGAACGGTATCCGTCGATCAACTAAAGCTACCAGCCCAGTCGATCGACGTTTACTGATGCCGTCGATCGACAATCGATCGACTGGTCTGGTAACGCCCTTACAGTTTATCTGTTACGTTCAAACAGGTAGAAGCACTTTGTTTTATAATTTATAATATGACGTACGAGTTTATAATGCTAATAAACAATTAATAAAGTATTTTATTAATAATTTATTGTTATGATTAAGAGCGAGTATGACATTAATCCAATGATCATTGGTCAAAATTTCGTCAACTCGGGTAAACTAAGTACATCAAGCTAATAATCACTCATAATTTTTTGATGACCTCCGTGGCGCACTGGTAAGCGCGGTGGATTTATAAGACGGAGGTCCTGGGTTCGATTCCCGGCGAGGCAGATTGAGATTTTTCTTTCTTAATTTGTCTTGTCTGGCTGGTGGGAGGCTTTCGCCGTGGCTAGCTACAACTCTACCGACAAAGACATACCGCCAAGCGATTTAGCGTTCCGGTCCATGTTAGATTGAATCATCACTTAACATCAGGTGTGATAGCAGTCAAGGGCCAACTTGTAATCGATAAAAAAAAATTTATTAATTTCGGTTTGAAAATATCATGTTGATAATTTTCCACAGATAGGTATAAAAATGACAATGGCTTTTCTGTCTCGCTAAAACTCGAGAGCGCCTGGGCCTTTTTAGCTGTCGTAGATTTGTCGAAGTCGGGAAGGTTTAAATGGTGAGAAAATAGAAATTTCTTAATAAATATCATATTTTTCAGTAATTTTTTTTATTTTGTCAGTTAATAGGCATGTCTTCTTCTTGTTCCTAGCGTTATCCCACTAGGTGGGGTCCGCTTTACGGCATAATCTAGCCCACTTTGCCCGGTCTTGGGCATCTGATTTCTTAAGTTTATTGGCTCTCATGTCATTGCTCAGTATGTCAAGCCGGCACTTTTTGGGGCGGCCTCGGGGTTTAGCGCCAGGGACTGCGATGTTCAGTCACCTGTTTCCGACGTAACTCTGCGGACGACGTGCGACTTGGCCCTACCATCTAAGAGGGCTTTCTGCAGCTTGTCTCCGATGTCACGGACATCACATCGAGTGACGTTACACATCCACCGTAGCATTTTCATCTCCGTGACTCGGAGTTCCTGCACGTGCCTCGTTAGCCTTAACGCCCAAGTCTCACTGCCATATAGCAGAACCGGCTGGATGATAGATTTGTACACAAGTTCCTTTAGCTTTAGTGGCTAAGTATATAACAAATAATAATTTGTCATTTTCTACGTTATACTGAATTGAAACATCGAGAAATGGAATTGTAGGGGGGAAACTCTGTCTACTGATTGTGTACAAATACAAGGAAAAAATCTATTGGCTATGAAATTCTGTAGCTTTGCAGGATAAGCCGATTACGTCGTGTTTTAGTGGCTTGAACCAAAATCAGATATATTTTGATTTACATAAATAGAAAGTTCATTTTGGTATATTTATATTTAAAGAAAATTATAGGAAAGATTGACTGGGATTTGGTAAACAGAATTAAGATCATAGCTCATTAAGCCCACTCGCGATCCGACTCGTACCACCTCGCCTCGTG
This sequence comes from Mycalesis mineus, assembly GCA_034621355.1. NCBI lineage: Eukaryota > Metazoa > Arthropoda > Insecta > Lepidoptera > Nymphalidae > Mycalesis > Mycalesis mineus. The sequence goes on from CM067883.1 coordinate 6,725,047, forward strand.
TGGTTAGTATTCTTCGTATGGATTTGTATGGGCATTACATCAACTACGTACCATCACCCGATCCCCTCACTGTTGGCATGCTTGCCTCGCGTGCACCACGCGAGTGCAATGCAGCGCTCTCCACCAACCTTTCATACATTTTCACGATCATCAGGATTGACAGCTATAAGGGCCAATTCATGGATTGCAAAATTTGACCTACTAGCCAAACGTTGCCCTTTTTGGCTAGTTGCTACTCGGGAATTCGTTGATCACGCAAGGTCCACTCGTTGACGACGCGAGGTCCACTCGTTGATCACGCGAGGTTCTCTGGTAACAACGAGGCGTCCTCCTGTCGACTACTAGTGGACGCCTAGCGATAGTCTGTATAGCTGACGGATGCAAACTATTTTTTTATTCTTGTGTTATGTTTTATTAACATTCATAATTTTATTTTTTATTGTTTCAGTGGTCAGTTTGAACGTCGTCATAATATAGTTGTTGAATAGTCAGTAAGGTCCCCATATGTTTAAGATTTCTTGTATATTTTTTCATTACATATTTTTATAATTATTAACAATCCTCAAGAAGTAAATTATTATGTGAAATTCCACTCCGTCTGTTGGGGGGCTTGAGGGTCCAATCAATCAGTGGTCAGGGCTCCAACGTGAGGGACCTCCTCACAATACGCGCCATCTCAAGAATCTGATCTAACAATCAAGCGAAAGCTTCTCAAAGCTTTTCGCTTAAGCCTTTAAACAGCTAACTATTAACAGAAACAACTATAGATATAATACTTAAAATCATCGACTTAACATTCCACATGGCAGCAATTCGTGAGCAAGGTTCTAGTATTCAAATTTATTGGTTACTAGCTGTACCCGGCAAACGTTTTTTTGCCATGTATATTATTTCTAGGAAACATTTCGTTTATATAGGGGTTGATCGTGCAGGGGTGAAAATTTAGGGTTGTATGTATTTTTTAATGCTACATTGCAAAAAAATTGACCAAAAAATTAAAATACAATCTTAGGGGTGGAACACCCTTATCACTTAGGGGCATGAAAAATAGATATTGGCCGATTCTCAGACCTGCTGAATACAATACAAAATTTGGTAAAAATCGATAAAGCCGTTTCGGAGGAGTACGGTAACTAACATTTTGACAGGGAAATTTTATATATTAGATTATTTTCCTAATGTGGGTAGGTAATGTCTTACTTCACAATCATTTTTGTCAGGAAAATAAAATAAGCTCGTATGCGTGGGCAGGCAGTGAAAACAATCCGATCATTATGTAAATCAAACTGCTTTTTACAGTATTTTTTGTCGCATCAAATGTGGTGTCCAATGTCGAAGTAATTATATCACAAACTACTTATGGAGAATTAGCAGACGCCCGCGACTTCGCCCGTGAGAAAATAATAGTGAATAAAAATAGTAGTAGTATTTGTCTTTTGTTTCATAAATACATATATATCTATCGCATACTTTTTCCTAGTCATAATAAAGTTTTTTTTTATTATATCTCAAAGGGATAAGACAGCGTTTACAATGAAAGCACTCAAGCGGCGCAGCACTTCTACTAATCATCGTCACAAATGAGCAAATTTAAGCCAAACTTTCACAAATTAAAAATTATTTCCGTAATCTTCCTCAAGATTCTATGTTTTTGAAAATCGCGTGAAAATCCTATTACATTTTAAGTTTATTATGAACAGACAGACAGATAGATACGACAGCGACACTTCAATTTCTTTTTTGAAATGAAGTGTTTAATATGTAAAATATACATTCGTAGATACTTGTAAGAATGTATGTAATCTGTATAAATAATTGCACATTTATTAAATTTAGTACAATGGACATAATAAGAACCTAATTTATATTTTTTAATCTTTGTTAGTACATTAACGTCGCGCAGAGCTTTTATGTCTACATTCTAATAGATTTTACACATAAAACTGACACACAGCGTATGTTTCATAGGAAATTGTAATATCCGGAACAATATGATTATTTGACGGATTGTGTTATTGTTATTTCGGCCTTCAATATTGGGAACGCAGCATATGTCAGCGATATTCATAAATAAACATTCTTCGTATATTCTATTCGCTTTTCGAATAACGCATCACATTCGAAGTTAGTCTGAATATTTTTTTATCATGTGCTTCTATGGCTTGATCGTCATCATCAGCTTCTATTGCATGGTCCACTGCTGCCCTCAAGCATCTATTTCCTTTTTTAACCAACGAAAAAAAACGGAGGAGGTTCTCAATTCGACACGTATATTAATTTTTAAGCTGTTGTATAGCTTTTATCGCGGGCCTTGAGCGTGGAGACCGAATACAGAAATTTTTGTAACGAAAAAGCGTAACACTCTTGAATATCAAAACATGATATCAAAAGCACAATTTAGGCAACGACGACATTTGGGGACACTTGCAGCGTTTCGGTTTGTGTAAGTATCAGAGAGGCTGCTTTTTGACTACTGTCGGTACCAAAATTACTATGAGAGTATAGCACGAGTAGGTTACTTGTCCATAAATCACTGAAAAGTAAGAAATAACTGCGTCATTTAGTTGCTTGCACTTAAGCATATCTATAAGTCGGTGCCAGTCAAGGTTTCTACTTTAAGGACGTTATCTAGAACCCACAAACTGCTTTAGGTACTACGTTAATATAATTTCCTTAAACTTGGTTATCACTAACTTCATAGATATGCTTAATTAAATTAAAGCAATTAAATGACGCAGTTATTTCTTACTTTTTAGTGCGTATTGAGTCGGTTCTATTTTTTGTTAAATTTTTTTTAATAATTACTTAAAGTAAGTAATGATGCAATATACGATGGAAGAGGCCTAACCTGTTAAGAGTAGGATAGGAAATCTACATCACGTCGACGTACGTCTCAAAAATATTTAGATCTAATATTTTCACTCTATAGTAGTTGATCGCTGTTATCGACGATTGAAACAAAGAAAACTATTATTTTTTATGATGATCTATCATCAGGTTGTCAATACTCGTATTTGTAGCAGTAACGATAACTTTAAGTACTTCAGAATTTTCCAGGATGTAATACAAAATTTCTCTGGCATAGTTTCAAAAGGCTTGTTTTAGATCCTAGATACCATTCTCATCCCTAAGTTAAGTTTAGGAACTTTCGGAGTTCTAACTTAACTTTTCGGTAAACTAAGTTTCGTTAAATCCAGTCTAGTCAGGTCTTCTAGTGCCTGAAAACTACGGCATATCCAGGTTAATTAAAGTGTGAGTTTCATATTTAATCCTACTGCTGCTGCTGTTGCTCTTGCATATTATGCTGCTGCAAGTTTTATTTTTATCGACTACAAGTTAGCCCTTGACTGCTATCACACCTGATGTTAAGTGATGATGCAATCTAAGATGGAAGCGAGCTAATTTGTTAGGAGTAGGATGAAATCCACACCCCATTCAGTTTCTACACGACATCGTACCGGAACGCTAAATCTCTTGGCGGTACGTCTTTGTCAGTAGGGTGATAACTAGCCACGGCGAAAGCCTCCAACCATCCAGACCAAGACAAATTAAGAAAAATCTCAATCTGCCCCGCCGGGAATCGAACCCAGGACCTCCGTCTTATAAATCCACCGCGCACACCACTGCGCCATAGAGGTCGTCAGTCAATGCTATTCAAATTAATTTCATATTAATATTGGTCTCAAACACGTTTGCTAGGAGTGATAAAATTATTATTATAAAAACAAAAAACCCCGACTGCTTAGAAGTTATGAACTGAAAAGAGAAAAACAAGGATCACTATATCTGTATAAAATTCTAAATACTTTATGGTGCTGCAGGCGGGGACAAACGTAGTTTTGGTAGAACTTTCTTTCCCCGCAGGTTAAAGTATTTTGTCCCCGTTTTTTTTTTACTTTTACTTTTAGTTTTAGTTTATGGTATAGAAATGAGACGGTATACTTAGTACACTTTTTGCCATTTTTTGTTAAAAAAGTAATATGAACATGATATGATATTTATATTTTTGAAATGGCCTTTTTATGACCTTTCAATTGGTACCCATATTGCTAAGATAAGAGAAAAAAATACACACATCCTTTTTCCCCCATTTACAGCCGCCATTTTGAAAATTTATATAGCCTATGGCACTACCACAATTTTTACAAATTCAACGACACCTCACATGTCAAAATCCGTTCAGCCGTTTAGGCTGTAGCGCGTGCCGAAGAAATGGACATATATCATACAAACTAAGATTGGTCTCAAACACGTTTGCTAGGAGTGAACAAATAGTTCTATAGCTATTGAAACACAATGAGTGAAAATATCTGTTGAAAACTGGGTTCGAGTTCTGAAACGGGTTTTCAAGCTACCGAGTTGAACAAATTAAGGATTATCGAGTCCGTAATTTAGTTCCGATATTTGAGGCTTTAAATTGGTACGAGAACCTATGAGATTAATCATTCTTGCATATAAAATCATTTAGACCTTTTGATATCTATCTAAAAATAATTTCCAAAAAAAAACCGAACAACAAGCATGTATTTGATTAAACCACGTTTAATTTGATTATTTTTTAATTTAATCGACTTTAAATATATAACTATGAAAAATCTTAATATAATATCGTATTTTTAGCAACATCATCAGAAGGGTTCAATAAGCACAAGCAGGAAAACAACAATAATCAAAATATCAACTCATTTTAATTACAAACTTTCTTAAATCAAATCAAAATTTAGTTTTAAGACATTGCCCAGGCAGCATTTCTGCCTATGCTACAATTGATAATGTCCGCAATTTAATAAACCGTCCTTTAAATAAGCCAAAAACGTCGCAGAGTTCATTCTTTTTTTACGATTTTCGTCTCTAGACTCTAGCCTTTTAAAGTACAGGGTTCAATGCTGCTAACAGTATATTACATACCGATAAAAATTGTTTTAGGTATTAACTTATTAATTAGATACTGAACACTACCTTAAATGTCGGGCTCAAGCAGTAATATAATCAGTTTGATGTGTATTATAATAATACGCGATAAGTTGTATGGCGTGACAAAACAAAATAACCACCAATTTTACTTACCTTATCTATGTGAATAAGAACACAATTTTTCCTTTTTTTGCTTTTATTTACGTATTTAATTTATATAACATACAGTTGGTTAACAGGTAAAGTACCTAAGCTACGAAAAAAACTTTTCCTCGAGCCTTAAATATTGCTAGCAAACCTTACTATCGTGAAAACGTGCATTATTTGCGCAAATATAAAAACTTTAATAAATTCCAAAACGCAATAGTGAACTGAATATGATAACTGTATCGATAAAAGTTTTCATTATTTCGTTAATTTTGCCGCTAAGTTTTATTACTCAAAAATTAAAAGACAACTATTCCATTTAGAATAAATCTTGTTTTCTTCGCTAAATATTTCTATACTACACGCCATGTGAAACTTAAGAAATATTGCATCGTTTATAAAAATTATAGCTCTCGGCGAGTGGGCCCAGCTTTCTCGGAAGAGAGGTTACTAGGCTACCCTGAGCCCAGTTCTCGACGCTAACACTTAAAGGATGCCGCTACCTGTCTCCCTTGTCTACCTGCCATTAACTGGCGGCTTTACCCTCGCCATTGTAAAAACAACGCCAACGTTGAGGTTAATGGAACGTTTTTAGAGCAATTTCATTTCCAATCCTCATCGGTTAAGTGCAAGCCGAACTTTACTTTTTTCGGCTATTACAACAGTAAATTGTTAGACAATTTTTTTACGAAAATTCAAGCTTCGAAAACTATTTTAGAACATTGACTTTAAGCTGTATAGGCGTAGATTTTGCAGATAGGAGTTAGAATTTTTAACAATTCAATGGAAAAAGAATAAGGAAAAATGATTTCTTTCTACATTTATGTATACAACTGCTGATTTATCCATATCGTTATTGAACAATAGGCCTGACATACCTCGAGCATAATGATCTTCTTTCGGAAAAACAGTACGGTTTTCGTAGCAACCGCTCGACTGGACGTTTAGCTCTCTAAGGTTTTGCGTATACATGCCACTCACACAACTGGGGTGAGGCCATGAGACAAAACACTAAGGCATTAATGAAGCGCTTGTCGTTTCACTTAACAGAGAGATCCGTCTCTGCGGATAGGTGTTTGACCGGGTATGATTTGTAAAATTTAATGCCACCAAAACGCAGGCATGTTTATTCACCGCCAAAAGGAGTCCGTTTCATCTAACTCCTACTTCCCGAAATATATCTCTACCGATTGCTGACAGCTTAGAGCTTTTAGGTGTAACACTGTCCAGAGCAAAAACTGCTGCCCAAAAACTTGGCATCCTCAATAAGGGTAGCCTATGTCATTGGATATCGAAATTTCTGAGTGAACTGTGTGTGAGTGAGTGACTCAGTAGATCAACGGGTTAGAAGACTCATTCGCAACGATGTGCTAACTCCAAAGTTTGGAGCATCGCCGAAAGGTTGCCTGTCTGTCGGTTTTCCACAGGATAAATTTCGGAGAGTGTGCTCAGGAACTGTTTGATCGCGTTCCTCCATCACCATTCTATTCTATTGCCAGGCATCGCAAAGATCTACACCGATACGTAGTCGATATTCCTTGGACACGTACTAAGCGGTTTAGTTCCTCATTCCTCATACGCACTGCAATGTGGAATGCTCTTCCAGCTTCCGTTTACCCTACCACCTATTATATGGGTACCTTTAAGACAAGAGTGAATAGGCATCTTGTAGGTAAGCGCGTACTACCGTAGGCTGCTCATCATCATCGCTTACCATCAGGCATGATTGCGGTCAAGCGCTAGCCTATAGCAATTTAAAAAAATCGTCGTGACACGTTTGTTCCAAATTTACCTCTTAACGGCTGAACAGATTTTGGCAAAGAGAGAGTTTAGAGTCTGGTATAGCACACAAGCTTTTTATGTCAATATTCTTACAGGAACGGAATCAACGTGGGTAAAACAGAGCACCGCTTGTTCCATTTTTGTACACGAATTTAAATGATTATTATACAGCCTGATATACGAGGTAAAACTGAGCAGATATCATTTAGTTGTTATAACTTGTTAGATAACAACAAGAAACGTTTCTTCGATTCGAATGAAAAAGTGCAAATACCATATTTGGTGTGTAAATCCTATGATCGGTAAGTAACAAAGTTGCAAATAAATGAATTTTTAATAGCTTTGGAACAGAATATATCTTACTTGAAAATTATACATGTCACAGCGTCATCAAAATCTTAATGCAATTTAAAATCTTTTGATATCAAAAAAACGAACATCTCTCAGTAATACTAGATTAGAAATTAGTGTTGTGACATAGATATTAAATTAACGATAAAAGGTATTTAAAATATAATATGTAACATTGGTATTAATTGGAAACAATAATATATTATTTTGTGTTTAATTTGATTGTGCGTGGCTCGGCGCGCGCACAGGGAGGCCTGCGGCAAGCGGCAGGAGACGCGCGGGTGAGGGGTCCTTCGCCACTCGCACACCATACGTTCGGCGGCGCCCTCGCGACTCGCTAGTCACCGCTCGACCACAGAGCGCAAGTGCTGTTCGCGGCAGATCCAATTCGACTGCATTGCCATCCTTACACACACATAGCTACTTCTTTTGTACACCGTCGCGGCCGCTCATATTTACAAACTGTAAAAACGTTCAATCTATTTTATCAAGGCCGATAGAACTTGACTTGTGATTGTTATTAGAACTGTCAGTGTGCGTGTTGTGCTTTATCGATAATATAACCTGTATGACTTCAAGGGCATAGGCCACTTGTAAAGTTGTGCTTTGGATGCGGTGTTATAGAAGAGCCTAACTTGATCCTAGCTTTGTTGCTCTTCTAAAATGTAAGTGGGCGTATTCGAAAGTTTAATAATCGATCGGGTGTCGTACGTGGGAATTGCCTTTACGTAATCTTTGTTTACCTTAGGGATATGATGCACAGTGTAAACTAACCCTGCAGTACATATTAATAAACCTCCATTGACAACTCTTTCATTCAAGACGCCTGTTGACAGTATCGGTAAGTGTGTGTGCAAAGTTTTGGTTTTTGTTTACATCTCTTTTATAGTACTTAATTTGCTTGACCAACGGACCTTACATTGCTGGATTGTGTTTGTAGAAGGTAGTTACGTTATTTTGGACCAATTACTAAGAATTTAGCTCTATAGACTTTACTGTTTGCGCCTTTAAGTTAAATTCTAGCATATGTTTAAGACCCAAAAAGGTAACTTTTTAAAAATTCTAATCAGCCAATAGAATAATGATTTTTCGAAATGAAAGAAAGACTAATAAGAAGATGGATACGTATACATACAATGAATGATCACAGTTTTTATTGCATCGACAACCAGCCTGGGAATCATACTTGTAATCCTAGATGCTTCTACATCAAGACTCGTTAATCCACTTACTTAAGTACTTTTATTTATAGAAGTATCGACAACTTCAAAGGACAAATAAGTATCCATTACCTTTAAGACGGATCGTACGAACAAATTCGATAGATCGAAACAATATATCGAAGGAGACAAAAGAACAACACTATTCGTAAAATGCAATTCTAAACCTAACAATTCAAAAGTCATGACTTCTCTATCTAATACATGAATGGTTTTCATGGGAAAATATTACAATGAATATGAAGACTTACCTCATTTGCATAAAACATCAGTTAGTAAGTGTAAATGAGAAAAAAATCAGAAAAATGAAAAATGGAAAGAAACAAATAAAATAAGGAAACGATGAATTGCCAGATAATTTTGCGTTGCGTTTATTTTATTATAAACTAAACGCGAAAAATAATTACGAGTATTTATCATGCATCATCTTTCAATGCTATGAATTCTTTGTTTGTTCAAACTCAAAGTATTTCAATTCAAGGATTTTTACAATGACCATGACAGTTAAGCGTTTATGTCGATATTAGGGCGTCTATCGCGAAAACGAGCTTGGGACTAGCCGGTCTTTCAGGCACTGCATTCATATTTCATGAGCACGGGTCGGAGCCACAATGGCGTCGCGATGAGGTCGTCGGACGAGCGGCTTTTAGCTACATGTCTAGCCTATTTTTTCAATGTTAGTTAAAAATTATGTTCTTACTCTTACCATATTATTAAACATTTATCTCAATTTAATGCAGATACAACAAAGATTTTTGAGAAAAGTAAATTTACGGATTTCTTTTTGTAATATAAAGAACAACTTTAGTGATCGGCTTTTGACAATTTGGAACTTTTAAATGTTAGTTAAAAATTATGTGCCTACGCTCTACTATATTATTTGACATATTTTATATATACACATACTTTCATACATATTATTCTTATAACATTTTTCGATAGACTAAGAACGACGGATTTCTTTTTGTAATATAAAGAACAACTTTAGTGATCGGCTTTTGACAATTTGGAACTTTTAAATGTTAGTTAAAAATTATGTGTTTACGCTCTACTATATTATTTGACATATTTTATATATACACATACTTTCATACATATTATTCTTATAACATTTTTCGATAGACTAAGAACGACGTTATATTAATAGACTAAGTAAGACACTTCACTCAAATGGTATCTAATTTCAAGATTTTCTTTTTTTATCACGTTTCTATTTCACAAAGAATAATACTGTTCGGCTTTTAAAGAATTTCCTTTCTTTCCCACCGCAGCGATGTTAACTATACTAAAGCCAAACTCGATTGAGAATGCTTGTCAACAAACAAATTTAAAATGAAGGTAGAAAATACAACACATTTTATGTCTAATAAATTTAAAATTATGTTTTGTTATTTTAAAAAATCTTATTTAAAACATATTGATATATTAATTACTTTTAAGCTTACTAATCTAATTTATTGTCATGAATTCGTCATTAACTAGTTAATTAAAAAAATAGGTGTAAAATGACTAGTGATTTCTACCTTCATTTTTAAATTGTTTGTTGACAAGCATTCTCAATCGAGTTTGGCTTTAGTATAAATAGGTTTTTTGGTCTTCAGGAAGTATTATATTAAATTGATATTTAATTAAATTATTTAATTGTTTCAACTTCTTCAATTGCAGTACAGCAATTTCTGACAAATACAATTGAACTGATACGACTCAGATCCTGCTCCAGTGTCACGCAGAGGAATAGATACTGAAGATATCATTAGCCTCTTGGGAAATCAGAATGAATTAGATACGGTCGCACACGTACAAGTGTATTGCGTAACGTTACATATTCAGAAGTAAATTACAAATTATTCAGGATTTCACTTTGTACTTTGCAAGAAATTAATATTACTTGTATAATTCTTATTTAAAGCTTTTTCAACATTCTGAAGAACTAAAACTATTTAAAGAAAAGGTGCCAGAAGTGGTGGCTCGTTTTGTGCAAAGGATAAACCTGGCTAATAACACGGAAAAATGCAGCCAGTACTCTTACCACTATTCCAATGTGAATTATGATAAGTTAGCTTAAGTTTTTTATTGTATTATTTTTCAATCTAAAAAACTGGTAATTAAACTTAGAGCTTACATCCATTACTATTATGGTACGTGATTACTGTTTATATCCCGAATAAACACAAATCTTTTATCTTATAATTTGATTATTCTTTCAGAACTGTGGGTTAGATCTGTTTGTAAACAAAACCAGTTGATGACGAAAGACGTTAAGTCACGAGTACATCGGGCTGTGACTCAGAATGATGCCATCTTATGAGGGCACGAGCTATGCGCTACACGGGTATTTACTAACATGACGAATATAATATGTAGATTGTGCCAAATAAATCATTCCAAATAGGAGTTGGTATTTAACTTACACTAGAAATCACAACCTTACTTTATATCACTATTACTAATTATATAAATCAAAGAAGATAATGTAATGATTTTCGTGCGATTTTCACTAATAGATAGAACGATTCCTGAAGATTTTTGAGTAAAGTTAAGGTTTTGTGTAAATTGTTTGAAATACGACAATCTTTGTTGGAAGTGTCTTGAGAGCTATCTTTAAATACGATCGATCCCTTTGGGATATAACAAAACTATGTATCTATTACGGAAGGATTGACATTCTTTCTGAAGAATATAAAAATATCCGCAATGGCATGTATCTTTTAAGGATATCTTGCTTTACCCAATCTTTCTTTAAAAAAAGGGTCACGTACAATTTTTTTGCTGTTCTTGGCAGGTTGCAAATACACTATTTTTCTTGAGGGCGAAGCCGCGGGCGTCTGCTAGATTTTAACAAAGTGTTTTTCAGAAAATGTATTAAAGTAACCACATATCCACAAGTTGCTATAAAACAATGGGTTTGTGTTACGTAATTAACTAAGTTTTTTATAGGTACGAGTGAGTACGTTCGTAGCATATTTTAGACTTAATTAGTAGAATGAGCTTTTAATTAAAAAATATTGTCACCGAGAGGTGTTGACTGCTGGAAACTAATTTAAGAGAAAATACGTACGTCACAGGAATACAATTTTTATGGAGGATTTATTTTCAAAATTTCTATTAAACATCGGGACTCCAGAGTCTAGTCGTATTGAATATTTATTTCTTCTTTACTTATTCCGGGTACATATCTACTATTTATTTTTTGTTATTAACGACTGAATTAAAGTTTTAAATATATGCTATATGCCTGCAATTGCACCTGCACCATGTATTCTTTTCAATTTTTGTTAGCTTGCTTAATATTGGATTGTTTAAAGTGTAGTTTGATATCAACATTTAAATGAAATAAAAATTTGAATAAGTTATTAGTTATTATAATTCATGTTTTTTCTCATTTATTTAAATTTACATTTACATTTTTATCAATATATAGAAATAACACAATTAAAAATTAAAAAAAAATCTGCTCGTCCGCTTTCGTTCGTTTGCGTGCTCAAGCAACCGGCAGTCAGGGCTCCAGAGCAAGGAAATTACTCACCACAATGCGCGCCATTTCAAGAATTACTATCTTTTGTATCCGATATGATAATATAAAGTAAATATTTAATGGTCTTAACAAAAACATTTTAATAACGACAAAATTATCAAAAGTATGCTTGAATATATTTTTTACTAGCTTTTGCCCGCGACTCCGTCCGCGTGGAATTAGTTATTACGGCAGCCTAATTTTTCTAAGCTTTGAGTGTCATATTTATTAATATCTAATCAACTGCCTTAGAAATAGGTCTTAAGTTTTCAAAATGACGATACTTTCATACAACATTTCATCTCCCCATTAACCCCTTACAACCCTTTTTTCGCAATTAAAAGTAGCCTATGTCCTTTTTCAGGCTCTAGACTTACTGTGTACCAAATTTCATTTAAATCGGTTCAGTAGTTGTAGAGTGAAAGCAAGACAGGCAGACAGACAGACAGAGTTACTTTCGCATTTATAATATCAGTTCGGATTGTTGTGCACATAAAAGTAACTTTTGGGTACATTTTATTACAGATGCTGCTTTAAAATTCAGTGTGTGTGTGTGTGTGTTGAGAGAAGTAGGTATGCTTAGCTAATGCGCGTTGTGTGCGAAGTCTACTTATCTACCTGGCACCCAGTGCTCTCGAGGGAAAACAATATGCCTTCCTACATTTCCACATAAGCGTAATGAGGAACAAGGAAAGCTACGCGTCAGTTAAAACATCATAAAGTAGTGGTCCTTGTTTTAATATGTTTAATTACCTCACTGCGTGTTCATGCTTGTTTTTGTTGTAGTTCATGTGGGAAGTTTTAAAGGATCAATTCATAATTACTAAGCCCATACAGGTCTATTAAGTCATACAAATGTTAAAAAAACAAAAAAGTAATAATTAATGACAAAATGTAAAATAAAAAATTATTAAAGTAACATATAAAAAATAATTGTATATGAAATAAAAAGAAAATAACTGATTCTCTCTTCGGTGTTGTATAATTTAAGAAGCAAAATAAATAATTTTTCAGAACAGTGTGTGTAATTTTTTAATTATCTCTATCTTTACTGATTTTCAAATTATAAAGTCTTTAATTTGAGAAATCATCATTTTTGATAAGTAACTGAAAAATGAAATATAAGAAGCTGAAATATTTCCATTGCATTGTTTTTAGTCTTGCTAAAATAAATTCTTCAGTTTAATTATGACCTAAAATACCTCATACCTAATGTACCTATATAGTTAACTTATTCAGAAATACGTAATTTAATGAAATCTGAATTAGAATTATCTATATTGTTTACGTCTAAAGGCTTATATTATATAAAGATACACACGCCTTTATAGTCCGTATGGCTTAAATAATGTTATTTTATCACTAGCAAAAAACCCGACGAATTTTCTCTCACGCTTTTATCTTTTTTGTCTGACCGATAATAATTCTGCGTGGCTTTTCCCGTTAGTGGTTTTTAAAAAAGGTTAGCTTCTACGTGCTTTTGAAAACCGTGCTCATTTAGAAATTATACTGCAGTAATAAATTTATACATACGCAAGTCGCAACGGAGCCGCGAGGGCAATTTTCGCTTTTTTATCGTATTTTTTTACTATTTTGTACAATATTTATTTAACAATATACATAAAGCTTAAGTCATATTTCACCGTATTAATAAAAATTTAATGAATGAATGTAATATTCTTTATTGTACACCAAATGATAAAAACAAAGCTACAAAAAGAAAATATCTTAAAACTAATGTACAATTGGCGGTCTTATCGCTAATGAGCGATCTCTTCCAGACAACCAATGATACGAGGAAAAGTATATACATGGAGTAGGTTCGGGTGTACGTACACAAAAATTAAGAAAAAGTTCATTATCTAATATAAAAATATACTTACATAAAATACTTACATAAAATAATTTTTTTTTTTTTTTTTTTTTTTTTTTTTTTTTTTTTTTTTTTTTTTTTTTTTTCCTGTGGGTAGGCGTAAAAGTAACAAGTATAAATTGTGCTCTGTGATGTTTTTATTGTTTTTAATTAATTAAATGTATTTTAAATATATATTTATGTACCTGTAAATAGCCTAGGCCTGCCAGTTTCTTATAGTTATATTTACACAGAATTCAAAGTGCTGTTTGTGACCGTGTGCTGACTCATTACACTTAACCTCACTTTTCACTTGTCATCACTTCACTTTTGCATCATGGAATCTTTAAAAGCCAGCATTATTGAGATTAGTGAGCACTTCCATAAGAGGATGGAAGAATTTCAAAAGGAACTGAGAGGTGCTATCCCAGCCACTAGTCCAACATCAAATTTAAATGCGCAGTTTGCAGCTTTTCGGACATTTGTTTTAACCGCGCTCGAGAATCTGCAGCTGCAAATGGAGATTCTTGCACGACAACAGGATGAGTTGGAAATGAGATCCCGAAGAAAGATTCTACTCGTTCATGGTGTTCCAGAAGTGGACAAGGAGAGTCCTGGAGTCTCAGTTTCACAGCTTTTGTCTAACCACCTTAAACTGCCAGAGCTACAACCTAGTTCTCTTAGTCGCAGCCATCGTTTAGGGCGTCCTGATAGCGACAAGCCCCGGGCTGTACTAATCAAGTTTAAAGATTGGTCGCTGAGGGATGCTGTTTGGTCCGCAAAGACAAAGCTGAAAGGTTCAGGAGTGACTTTATCCGAGTTTTTAATAAAGAGTCGTCATTCAACTTTTCTTGCGGCTCGACAGCGATTTGGTGTGGCGAAGTGCTGGACCAGAGATGGTAACATAATGGTGCTTGACTCGAATGGCAAGCGGCACCGCATCAATTCTATGAAGGAGTTGAACGCCATCCCATCGCCAACGCAGGATGTGTCTGTGCCTGCTGCTCCATCCACTGCAGCACCCGCAGCTTCTAGGGACACCAAAGGCGTCAATACCAGGGTGAAAAGAGTAGCCAAGCGATAATCCCCACATCGTCTCTCGGTTACGGTGTCACTGTGTTTCGTGTTTATTCATTATATCGCGTGGTTTATTTTGTTAATTTTAAATGTCTAGGTAGTTTGCAAATAATAGGTAAACTTTTATTATTTCTTTTTGCATTGTTTACAATTTACAATGACAGTTAACATTAACAGATATCACGCTTAACATAATTATCATATTGCTTGCAACTGACAGATGACACTGTCAACTGTGACTACTGACGCGTTCATGTTGCTTGCCAATTTTTTCACCGTACTGTCGTAACTTTATATCCTCCGAGGTTACTAAATCTTATTATTAGGCTATCTTTCATTTATTTTAATGTTGTTCGTTTAATCTTATTATTTTGTTATAGTATATTGTATTTTTGTACATGTTCTGTTATCACTGGCTTTTATTTTGTAGTTCTGTGTTATTGTATTTTTTCATTATTATTTTTAGCATAGCAGCTGGCGGCTTGGGTTGAAAAGGTACTTATTATAAAGGTAATTGTTATAAAATATTTTTGTATTGAATATTCTTATATTTTAATTATATTTATATTATATTGTATTTGTATTACATTATTTTGTTAATATGTCAAATAACAGTTTAGATAGTGATATCTTTTTGTCTTTGTCATCTAATGATGATAGTTTCCACAGTACAGATTTCCTTCCTCTTGATGAAACCCTTGATTCTCATTTCTCAGACTGTGTGAAAAATTTTAATGTTGTTCATATAAATGCGCAAAGTATTCCGGCCCATTACTCCGATATGCTTGCGTCTTTCAATTCCCGCCATATACATGCCATTCTTGTGTCTGAATCTTGGTTAAAATCTTCTTTGCCCTCAACCTCTTATTCATTACCAGGATTTAGACTGATACGTAATGACCGGATGGGTAAGGGTGGCGGTGGAGTGGCGATCTACTTACGGACCTATATTCCTTTTTCCATTGTTAGTTCGTCTCAACAGCCTCCTTCACCCGACGCAGCTGAGCACTTGCTGTTGGAAGTTATTCTATCTAAAACTAAAATTCTTCTTGGCGTATTTTACTGTCCTCCTTCTGTATCTAATTACTTTCTCTCTTTAGAAACTTTATTGGAACAAGTAGTCCCTATGTACAGCCATTCCATTATCTTAGGCGATTTTAATACGTGTCTACTTAAAGACGACTATCGCAGCAAGAAATTGGTGTCTACATTTGAATCATGTAACCTGTCTATCCTGCCTCTAGCTGCTACCCATTACTCTCCTGGCTGTACTCCCTCTCTTCTTGACCTTATAATTGTGTCTTCTCCTGAGTTCGTCTTTAAGCATGGTCAATGTCCGGCTGATGCATTTTCCTTTCACGATTTGATTTATCTCTCTTACAAATTGCGTCCTCCTAAAGCGAAATCGAGTATACTTCTTAAGCGTAATTTTGCGGGAATTGATAACAGTCGCCTTAATGAGGATGCCATGAACTTAGACTGGGGTGTTATTGTAGATGTAAATTCAGTCGATCGCAAAGTAGAGATTTTTAATACTTTAATTACTCAACTCTATGATGTGCATGCCCCGATAAGACCAATCAAACTGAAACACCTTCCTGCTCCTTGGCTGTCAGAGGACTTAAAAATTTCCATGCACAAAAAGAATGCTGCAAAACATAAATTTAAGAAAACCGACTCTGATGCGAACCGTTCTAAGTATCATAAGGCTCGGAATCGCTGTAATACATTGTGTAGAGATGCTCAACGACGCCACATTTATAAATCAGTTGAAAATGGCAATTCCGCTAAGACCTGGAAATTTCTTGAATCACTTGGAGTTGGTAAATCTTCCCCTAACAGTCCTATTAGTATTGATATTGAACTTCTCAATAATCACTTTTCTACTTCTGATACATTAGATAGTATCGAAAAAGAACATACGCTTAACATTCTTTCTAATGCATCAACTCCTGATTATCTTCCCTTTACTTTTGAGTCCTTCACCGAATGCGACGTTAAGAAGAGCATATTATCAATCGCCTCGAATGCTGTCGGGTCTGATAACATTAGCCGTAATATGATCATTCCCATACTTGATATTGTTATTCCAGTCTTAACCCATATCCTCAACTATTCCATCTACACTAGTGAATTTCCTGAAGCTTGGAAGAATGCTCAAATAATTCCACTCCCCAAAAAACTTAATCCTGCTTCTTTGTCTGATTTTAGACCGATATCGATTCTACCATTCCTTTCAAAAGTCCTCGAAAAATTGGTTTTCAGTCAGCTGAATTTTTTCCTCAATAAGCATTCTATCCTTAGTCCCTTACAATCCGGCTTTCGGCCAGGTCATAGCACGGCCACAGCATTAGTGAAAGTCACTGATGACTTACGTTGGGCGATGGATAATAGGCAACTCACAGTCGTAGTTTTGCTTGACTTCAGTAACGCCTTTAACACTGTTGACTATGATATAATGCTGGGAGTGCTACGCTCTATTAACATTTCTCCATCGGTGATTGACTGGTTTCGGAGTTACCTCAATGGTCGTCAACAACGCATTCGAGTTGATGATTCCTTTTCGTCATGGTGCGTTGTTTCGGCTGGGGTACCTCAGGGTGGCGTGTTATCTCCCTTACTCTTTGCTATTTTCATTAATTCTATCACTGAAATTATCACTTCTCTCTATCACATGTATGCAGATGATATCCAAATATATCGCTCCGCTTCTCTCGAGAACCTTAGCTCTGCTGTGTCTGCAATTAATTATGACCTTGATGCAATTTCGATTTGGAGCAGACAGTATGGGCTTAAGGTTAACCCGACTAAATCTCAGGCAATCATCATTGGCAGTCCTAGTTTAATCTCGAGAGTTAATCGGGCTGATGTGCCGCCTGTCATATATAACGGTATCACCATTCCATACGTTGAAACGGTAAAAAACCTAGGATTACATCTGGACAAGGAATTATCGTGGTGCGTGCATATTAAAGAACTGAGTAAAAAGACGTTTATATCATTAAGTTCATTGCGGCGACTGCGTTCTGTTCTCCCGATCCCTACCAAAATTATGCTTGCGCAATCTCTACTTCTTTCTGTTCTCGATTATGCGGATGCAAGCTATCTTGATTTGACCGAGGACCAGCTTAACAAACTTGAGCGACTTCAAAATCTAGCAATTCGGTTTATATTTGGCTTGCGCAAATATGACCATATATCTGAATTTCGTCAGAAACTCAAGTGGCTTCCTATTCGTCGGCGCCGGGATCTACATATTCTTTCTCTTCTGTACTGTGTGCTATTTCATCAAAATTCTCCTTCATATCTAAAAGATAAATTTTCATTCCTAGGAGTGCAATCAGAGCTTAGACCTTGTCGGGCTCTGACTCTGTGTATGCCGTACCATAAAAGTAAGTTTTATAAAAAATCATTTGCTGTGCGTGCTATAGAGCTATGGAATGCACTCCCAGTAGGCATACGTGAGTCGGAATCGCTTTATATTTTCAAAAAAGCAGTTAAGAGTCATTATTTTATATATTAAAGATGACTATCTGTTTATGTTCTTATGACATGTTAATGTAGGAATATATATTAGTTTATTTTATGACATATTATATTTATCATAGGTATTATCTGTGTAGTCTGGTTTATGTATTAGTATGTAACTATTTGTATGTATGTATATTTTAAAAGTACACCACCTGCAGACCTTTCTTTAATTTTTTCCTAAGCCTAAGGTTGCCTGGCAGAGATCGCTGCTAAGCGATAAGGCCGCCTTTTGTATTCTACATATTCCTTATGTATTTTGTGTTTGTATCTGTATTTTTCTTTTGTGTGTGGTATACAAATAAAGAATAATAATAATAATAATAATAATAATACTTATAATCTACGTAAAAACACATATACACACATGCATACATACTTACATGCATACATACATACATGTCCATACGAAAATTAATAAATAAATAAATAAAAATAATAGACGATTTTCAGGAATGAGAGGGAAGAAAGAGAGTAAAAAAAAATTTAAAAAAACAGACAAATAAATAAGTAAGCAAAAAAAAAACATTTGAAACAACAGAAGAAACTAAAAAAGTAAACTTAATCGTCAATATCAGTTTATTTGAAGTACCTGACCAGACCCCTCTCTTTACAGGCGAAAGATTTAAAGCAAAGACCAATTACGATGCTTCGATGCGGGTAAGCGAGCTTAGAGTGATAAATTATCACACGTTATCACCATTTGATTGTTACGATCACTAGCCGACGTTGTTGAATAATGAAAGAGGCCGAGAAATTCTTGAAACAGAGAAAAGCCTAGACACAGGACTTGACCAAGTACTTCATGAACCGATCTTTTTAATTGCGTGTAATATCTTGTCTATGTACAGAACTCCTCAGGACTTAAAATAGTATAATCGGGATAAATATTTAAGAAAGTACATGTATGAAGCAAGGCTGTGAAAAAAAATATGTCAACAATAAAGGGAATGGCGTTGACTTATAAATCCCATCATTTATATTCAAGGGGTCGTTTTCGTTTATCTTAAAAACGCCCTATTTTATCCTACCATAAAGTTTGACAATTGTGTGAGACGGCATAGAATATTCTTTTCAAAGTGATGAGAAACTCTTTGAAAAAAGTTTTTTTTTGTATTCTGGCGTAATGACCATTTAAAATGATAATAAACTTTATTATACCGTGAAACAGGACGATCGTAGCTACATCTTTTGTAATTCTAATCGCTGACCCTTTACACCCAGTACAAGAAGAAAAGAACTTGAGCCCACAGTGAAAGTAGTGAATTGTAATAGTTCATTGACCGTGTACTTATTTTTTAGGGGGTACCTAAGAAGGTGCTTCCTAAGAGAAGGTTTTCGGAAGAATAAACATTTATCCTTATAAAATTTGAAAAAGAAATATTTTACTATTACTTTCGTAACAGTAGTAACTACTAGTAAAACATTATCAATCCAAAAATTATAGTTATAAAAATGAATTAAAATTATATATTTAGGTAATTCAGAATTATTCATTCAAAAAAATTCCTTATTATATATACTTATATATATATAAATGTATAGAATCTTCAATACTATTTAAAAGTGAATTACGATGAATATTGGTAACATTGTGAACCATAAACAATTTTCATAAAATCTTTTATGCAAGTGTACAAAACAAAATTGCTAATATTTTTCAGTACATATACTTTTTTATCGACTAATAACGAGACTAGCTTTTTGTTGTTAGCACTGAGATTGTAGTGGCGCGTATTCTTTGAAATCCATTATTATATTCTGCTACAATTTCTATAATAATAAACCAAGAGCAAACTCGAACCCCTGTGCAATTTACTTGCAAAATTTTGTTGCGTACGTTTCTTGGAATACACCTACATGAATACGCTTAGCATTTGCATTTTGAAATGTTCTTTTTCGTCGTATGAACGAATACCAGCTATTTATATTTTACAGGAAATTTGAATTGCAAATTACTTGATAATTTACACTAATTTTAACAATGGCGTTATGAAATATATAACTAAAAATCAAATACTAAACGATCTTATCTGGTTGCCACTAAAAGTGTATTGCAATCTAATCGAAATGACATTTATCTCAACTTAATTAATGTCTCTTTAAAATTTTAGGACTTTTGACTAAGGTTTGAAATGACCTTTTAAGGTAGGTGCGGTAGATTTAAAAAATAATGGTAGGTTGTTACATATCCATAATAACAACATAGTCTCTAGTTGAGAGCTGACCTTATGTTCTTTGTATTGCACGTCATGCCATGAGCAGAAATAAGTACATATTATTAATAGGAGCAGGTCAAAGATTAATTAGTTTTGTCGCAATTTGATTTTTCTAATACTCGGTTTCACTCTTCAATCGAGGTCGAGGTTAGAATGATTACTTTCGTTAATGCATGAGTTGTCTGGAGCAGAGGCGGAGGTGGAACTGGTGTAGAGTTACTGTTAACTGATCTGATTATAAATGAACTAGATTTTGCATACAGAAACATATGCATTATCCGGTTAGTTTTCCAGCTCAACGTATTATTGACTATTGCAATATTTTTCAAGTTTCTCTTGGTATTTCAGTTTAAAAGTTTTTAAATGGTAAGTGGGCGATATTATGAAACTATCTACAGACCTATTCTCTAACTTAGCTACCAAATATATTTGACATGACAACCGCATTTTTCCTATTCCGTAAAGTCCGGTATTAACGAAAACAACGTCGTTACAATGACAAATTATTGAACTAGTTAGTAATGTTCGTGTCTATACGCTAAAGATAAAAAGGAAGGGAATAGCCCAGCAGAGGTAGTTCAACAATCAGGCTTCAGATACCCGTTATTTGTTTGTTTAGCAAACTACCAAATAATGATTTTGTCCTCATCAAGCAGTCTGTTCTTGTGCAATACAAGTATAAACATTTCCTGGAAATTAATCATTCAAAACAATATCTACAAAATAATTTATTTAACCAAAATGGAATTATATTTAAAAATTTCAATGATTAATATTTCGGAAATATCTGTCTTAACCAGTTGTGTCAATATACTTCTGTGCAAAAACAGCCAAAACAAAAATATTATCGTGATCTTAGGGCAAGTTAGTTTTAAAAGAAATACATACTACAAACATTGCAGCTGTCAAACAGCTAAACTATAAAATACGTTAAATTAATTAATATTCTTTTAACTCATCGAAGATTCGTTAAAAATACTGTCGTTTGTTTTTTCCTTAAACGCAAAGCACAGTATATTCAATAATACGAGTACATTACGTGGCGATAAATCACTAAAAAGTAAGAAATAAAAATTTTTACAATATTGTATAACGGTTTCCTTTTCAAGAAAAATGATAATTTCCTTGCATTTTATTTTATTTCACAAATAGTTAGCTAATGCCCGCGTCTCAGTGTGCTTGAATTTAGAATGTTCCCTATCCCGCTGAAACTCTTTAGTTTTTTTTCGGGATAAGGCGTAGGCTATTTGTTTATGTAACAAACATATAAACTTTCTACTTAATGACATTACTAGATCCTGTTCTCGTGGTAATATAGGCAAATCAATTCTTAGTGATCATCGACATCGCAAAATGAGTCGCTTTGCTAATTTCAAGTCAATAGAGTGTATAGTTTTAGAGATCTCGTGATGGGTCAGTCAGTGGCATTTGGCTTATAAGTATTATGTAGATTTGTAAGTGATTATTTCTTCGTCTCCATATTTGTTACAGCGTAAGTACTAAATTATCACATCTGTAGCTAACAATGTTAGGTCTGAGACGAACCGGAACAGCGGGAGCAGCCAAGCGACCACTTCAAGGCCGCACACACCATTACAAACATAACATTACACACCTTTGTATTATTATTCAATAAGTATTAACATGATGATAATTTGCATTGTCGATGTTTTTTATTCTAGTGCCATCTTATGGTTGGCAACCATTAATGCTTAATTCAGTTTGTTGGGCACTACCAATACAAGTGATCTTATTTTCGTTGTCTATTATTCTCTTCTTCAAATTCTTTCTCCTATCAGAGAGTGGAAATTTTTAACACTTATTTGAGGTTACTTATTATACTTACCACTACTACTAAAAGTGAGTTTGAACTCATCTTGAGCCATTGATGTAATATCGTAAGCTGCGATATGCCTCTGCGACAATTTTCTCTTTTAGGAAGAACAAAATCGGTACTTCGTTATCGATCTTTACTATACTTTAGTCATTGCTACAACGCGACAAATATATTATACAATTTAAAGCGCAAAGTGTGACTTGTTATACATACTTAAATTTAACTGTATTGTTGATAATTTATTAGTATTGGTTTTCACTTTTTCATCCCAGATATTTCTTGCGACGTTACCACCATTGTCATGAATACATGACATTAAACGATGACGAAATTTAGTATTTATTAATTTAAAAATTTTATGAAAACGTAGAAGTTATATCAGATTTTATAGAGATTTCACATGGGCATTTGAAGTTACAAATAGAAAAGTCTTCTCAAGAAGTGAAATAGTAAGTAGGAACTAATTTGGTACGCAAATCGCTTCGCAAATGAAGCGTGACGCATAACGGGTTGGTCTATTGTGCGCACTGCGACTGCTTGTTATGGAGAACTATTTATCGTGGCTCATCAGCACAATTAAACGACCACTGCTTTATATATTCGCTTGTTGGAAGTGCATCTACCTGTTAGATTGTTATTTATCTATACATTATAAGTATTTATGTATAATATATATAAAAATATTCATCAGTTATCATAGTACCCATAACACAAGCTACCTAAGCTTACTTTGGGGCTATATAGCGATGTGTGTAATTGTCCTATGATATTTATTTATTGTTTAGATTTAGCGATCTAGTTTTTTTCTTTAAGTTGATATTTACAAATGTTTTTGTTTCGTTTGAACTGACGGTACCGGATCTGTTGTCCACTGGCGAGAAGACTTTGGCCGTGATAGCCAAAGAGGCATGGGTTTCAATTGTGTTGGTTCCGAAATTTTTCATATTTTTTTTATTTCTGAAAAATTTGGAATATGTGTGAAGTCAAAGATTATTTATTTATAAATATCATTTAATTACGATTTATATGAACTATTAATTTCCTCACTATACTTAAACCAATCTCGATTGAGAATGCTTGTCAACAAAAAAATTAAAAATGAAGGTAGAAATCACTAGTCATTTTAAACCTATTTTTTTAATTAACTAGTTAATGACGAATTCATGACAATAAAACTAATTAATACATTCAAATAAGATTTTTTTTAAATAACAAAACATAATTTTAAATTTATTAGTCATAAAATGTGTTGCATTTTCTACCTTAGTTCTAAATTTGATTGTTGACAAGCATTCTCAATCTAGTTTGGCTTTAGTATAGTTTCTTGGTATGATCCGTAAGGTTTAAAATATGGTGGTTTATAGGTACCTAAGTTAACGTAAAAAATGAAGTAATAATTATACACGAAATCTATTAGAAAATGTTACTTGTAAGTTAAAGCAAACCGTGCACATTTAGCAAGTGACTAATGAAAATTGGACTCCAAATTCCTCCAGCAATTTCGTACGTGGAGCAAGAAACTAGGTATTCATTATGAAATAGTTATTCTTAAACGAAACTTTTTAGATTGATAGTTATGACAGTCGCGTGACTGTCGACGATTGCACTGAGATTTCTCTGTACGGTTTACAAAAAAAAAATAAGATTGTTTCTAATCACGGATATTACACGAACGCCGAAATGTTCTTTTTGTGTTGGCTCTAGGCTATTTTTGGGAGAAAACGCAAATCTGACATGCAATTTGAGCATAGTGCCTTCTTATTTACTTCCTCAATTAGCTTAATCTGTTTTTAAGCTTTTCTAAGCTGATAATTTTGTGTAATATAGTGTGCATGAATGATTTTCTGACGACGAAATATATGTTCATATATTTTTTTTAAATATGAATAAAAATAAACTGAACTCTTACGCGACAGCGGCATCGGGCTGCCGCTTCGATCCTTGAGGAATTAAACATCATTTACTTTACATTCATCGAATAGAATAGTAAATAGTGTTTTTGTTTTATTGTGAAGTAGGTACTGCTAGGTTAAAACGAATGCACGTATTTTAACATGTTTAGTAATGATGACATAAGGAAACTAACGAACTTTCCATTAATCAATTTAAACGTTGTCCAAACGACGTGCCATGACAACTTTATGAGTGCATCATGTATTATTAATTGTATATTGTGTAAACACTGAATTAAGTTTGACATCATCGTAAATATCGAAGACTGTCGATTTTACTTTCTCTTTAAATCAACTCGTTTCTAATACATTAATTTTTATTTTGTCACAGTTATTTGTATTTGTCACGATATTTTCATCATCATGGTTTAGGACCTTTATCTTCTCAAAAGAATTACAATAAATTCGCTCAAATAAGAAAAACTATTTTTTGTTATCTAAGTAAACTTTTTACGCTGACTGCGGACTTCATAAGAAGGCTCAGTGTCACTCAGCGGGCGATGGAAAGAGCAATGCTCGGAGTATCTCTGCGTGATCGAATCAGAAATAAGGAGATCCGCAGAAGAACCAAAGTAACCGACATAGCTCAGCGAGGCGCAGAACTGAAGTGGCAATGGGCGGGGCACGTAGTTCGAACAGCTGATGAACGTTGGGGGCCCAAGGTGGTAGATTGGCGCCCTCGCATCGGAAAGCGCAGTGTTGGTCGACTCCCTACCAGGTGGACTGACGACATCAAACGTGTCGCAGGGAGCCGCTGGCAACAGGCGGCTCAGGATCGTTGTGTTTGGAAGTCCCTAAAAAAGGCCTATGTCCAACAGTGGACGTCTACCGGCTGGTAATGAGGAAGATGACGATGAAACTTTTTACGAGTGTACAATCTGGTTTTGGATTTTTAAGTGTTAGTTCCTGATAAAAGCAAAAAGTTTCGTGTAAAGCTATCATGTTTATCTGTAATTGACACACAAATCGAATAAAGGTCAACACTGAAACCGGTTTACTACTCTCGATACCGTACCACTGCGGGAGAATGGTTAGCGTTCATTGGAACTTTCGTAACTTTTGTGTTTTTCTTTATGAAGTTGCATTCGCCATTTCGGATTGCTCATGAGTCATGAGTCATGAACTATAAAACTGTTGTAATAGACATTAACTCCTTGACGACCTCCGTGGTACAGTCAGAACAGAACAGAACAGATTTATAATGTCGGAGGTCCTGGGTTCGATTCCCGGCGGAGCAGATTTTTCGTAATTTATCTTGGTCTAGCTGGTAGGGGGCTTTTCGCCGTGGCTAGTTACCACCCTACCGACAAAGACGTACCGTCAAGCGTACGTATATCATTCTACTCCTAACAAGTTAGCTCGCTTCCATCTGAGATTGCATAATCACTTAACATCAGGTGTGATGGCAGTCAAGGGCCAACTCGTAGTTGATAAAAAAAAAACATCCCACACAACATACGAGTAGTAAGATTATTCTTTCTAGTAGTAAGAGATTCTTTCTTTAAGTGCCTCTCCGTCTCCATAACTGAAGATCAGCGGTCAGCTTTTTGAACTTCTCCTTGTCAATGGTTAAGCGGAATAGTTCGTCCTTTCCTTTCGACGCTAGGACAGGACGACGCCATTTTCTGCGATTTCGCCCATCATGATGGTCTGCAATAAGCGGTACCTATCGTGTCGTAAATTATGTGTTATGTTGATAGGAGATCTTCCTTAGATATTGAGACAAGCGAGACCTTAATCTTCTTTTTTATTAGCTTATACTTCTGTATAAAAAGTCTTAATCTCAGTGTTACCAACTTCATCACGATTGTCGCCTAAATACCCATCTATTGCGACTAAACAAACTTTTAGATTGAGTAAAACAACAATGGAGTCCCTGAAACCGATAAGAACCATCAAAAGCATTTTTCTCATTTATCTTTTTTAACGAGTCTCAGTGTAAACAGCTCAAGTGTAAAATGGAATCGATTAAAGCTCCGACACTCAAAGCTACACGTGGAGATTACATTCTATTTTGTTTCTATCGGACCCCTCTCACGATTGCGGCGGCGTGGAGATAAAAGTTGGATTAGGAGTCTAACTATCTGCTTGGGGATCATTTCTTGAGCGTGGTCAGCTTTGTAATTCATTTTACCGCTTGTCCGTTTTATTGCTTAATTATGATTCGTTGTAATTGATTACTTATGCTAGAAATCTAATAACGTTCACTATATAGACTAGCGCGGTGTCCTGAGGGGCACTGCAAAAAGTGAGGTCCTATTTGGGATCACATCACTTTCACATCCTGCATTTTATTGTATTTTATTTGTATTAGTAATGTTTTTCCTAAATAAATATTTTTCTTTCTTTTCTAACTTTCTTATTTTATACATTACTATACTTTACCATAAAGAACTACTTTTGTATAATTTTAGTACCTATCTTAAACATATTTTATTATTTTTTTTATTTTATTAATTACAAGTTAGCCCTTGATGATCAAGTTGTCAATTTAAGATGGAACCGGGTTGACTTGTTAGTGGTAGGATGAAATCCACACCCCTTTCGATTTCAACACGATATCGAATCGGAACGCTAAATCGCTTGGCGGTACCTAGCCATAGGTGAAGCCTCCCACCAGCCAAAAACAATGTGATTAATTTCAATCAAAAGATAATTATCTTAACAGTTCACTCTTTATAAATTCTTAATATAGTTAGTTGTGTTTACATTGTAATTGATAAATTATTTATATTACTTTCTACGATGATTTTTAAATTGGAAAACAGATATTTTTTATTCGACCAATCCTTTATTAAATCTCTTAAAAAAGAAGGGTACGGGTAGCGGGCAGAGATCTCTAATTGGGATAAGCTTTCCATTCTATTTTCCTCTCTAAGTTGTTTTGTTTTAAATCGTACAAAAATAGAATACTTTAGAAAATAAAGCCTGATTTGTATCTAATAAATACGTTTTAACAATGCGTTTTTGCTGTGATGACGTTCTTTTAATTTAGACACAAACATCATTGCGCTGTTACTTCACAACTACATTGAAAGAAAAATTGTCTTCCAAAAATAGAATATTTATAAAACAGATTGTATCGAGTTCAGTCATTTCCGGTCAGCCAATTAGTTGTTTTATTTTTGAAAAGTATTAATGAATCTGGAGCCGGCCGCGTTGTGTTGCGAGTGGTGCGTATCAAGTATCGATCTCAACGGAGCTCAACTGCGTCGCCCTACATATTTTTAAGCCCGTCGTCAAATAAATTCTCTTTAAGGCATGTGCCAATTGAAGTTGGTTCTTTTCTAATAATAATTCTTACTTGGTACTTTGATATTACAATTTTCAAAATGTGTTTGTTTATTTTGACTTGAATGTAGTTTACTTATGTTTATATTTGCAATGTAGTGATTTTATTACTTATTTAATTAGATTTAAAAATTAAAATGGTCCAGATATAGAAAGGAAAATGCCGGATATCGAAATAGCTAAATATTTTGTGATTTAGTGTTTTTCATACTTGTCGATTAATATAGTCCAATCAGATGCAGTGTGAATAACAAAAAATAGAACCGACTCAAAACTTTTTTTCCGATTTTGATAATTCTTTTTTTATTAGAAAGGGCACACTTCCTATATGGTCCCATAGTCATCATGTTAGGCCTGAGCACTAAAAAGTAAAAAATAACTGTGTCATTTATTTGCTTTAATTTACTTAAGCATATCTATGAAGTCGGTGCCAGCCAAGTTTAAGGAACATATATTTTACGAAGTAAAGCGGTTTGTGGGTTCTAGGTAACGTCCTTAAAGTAGACATGATTTATCGCCACGTAACGTACTCGTACTATACTGTCATAGTATATTTATTATACGTCACTAGTAGCCAAAAAGCTACCGATACCGAGACAAAAACCGAAATCGCTGTAAGCATGCCTCCAAAATTTGAAGAGTTCCTTCAATTTCCCCAGGATATCATCATCAGATCCTAACATAATGATAATGGGACCACCTTGAAAGTGTGCCCTTTCCAATAAAAAAAGAATTATCAAAATCGGACAACTCTGTAAAAAGTTATGCGTGGTCATACATAAAAAAAAATGTACGTGTCGAATTGAGAACCTCCTCCGTTTTTTTTCGTCGGTTAAAAATTGAGAAGGACTTGGTTGTGGATTTTGTACTTAAGCCTGCTTTTACGAAGTTAATTTGACTTATTCGTCTTCAATCCGTTTAAAGCTACTAAAAGGCTTATAGCTTCACTTATGATTACTTTTGAAGTATGGCGGCGTGAGTAAAGACCCCTGTCCATGAACACCTTGCATCCTACCAATAACTGCCTTGCTGTACTTACCTCACCACAATAATAGCAAGATTTTCGATTTCGAGGCTTTCCCATATCTTGCTCAGTTACTCTGATCTAGGAGAGTCAGTTGAAAAGCATTAAGATCGAACATAAAACTCCAGAGCTTGAATGATGTAGAACTCAGAACTTTAACCAGGCATTTCTAGATTCATTGCCTGCACTTTATAACTGCATGTTTATTATTAAGTTTCAGTTTTTATCTCACAATCATTACAAGTTATTGTTATACTTTCAAAGGCCAGATAAATCCGTAATTTTGCTTCACAAAATGTAGCAAACCAGACAGACAGATAAAACCACATTCGATAATCCCATATCTATAACATAAATGTCGATTCTTGCGTCTGTCACCCCTATCTGGATACTGGCTACATCGGACGCGAGTATATTTGAAATTCCTTGAATTCACAATGGAGAAATAGTATCCAATAAGATTTATGGATATGTTATGTAGTTTTTGTTGAAGCGCACTGAAATAGAAGTCTTTTTATTTTCTAACGTTTCCTTTTTTGTGTATAAAGTAACATGATTATTTTTGATTTCTTCTTTTTATTTTCAAATGCTTACGACCATAGCATGACTTATTGAATCAAAACCATTTGGTCATGGCATTTTGCAAACATCTGCCCGTTTAATCTATAGTTCGTTCGCGCTAAGAATGCAGTGAGTCATCATTGTTCACCGGCCCTAACCCCGCTCCCTAACCAATCAAATCGCGCATCGAGTTTGAAGCTACGCTTTCAACTGGTCACTGTGAACTTGACCTTGTAATTGGAAAAGATTTGATTAGTTAGGGCGCGGGATCAGGTTTGCGCTCACTGCATTCTTAAAGCAAACGAACTTTACACAAACTCACAATTATACTTAATAGTACTGTTTACTTTATTTTCTTCCTAGTAGAACAGTAGTACTACTACTACAGAACAGAACAAAAGAGAACAACTTTTTTTCTTTCATATTTTGCTACGAATAGTTTCAGAGTTCCTTTGTCTGTCTTGTGATCTGTTAACCAGTAGTACGTATTGTATATTTTAAATAATAATCATATCGTCGGTATATTTACTGCCCACGTATAACAACTGTTCGAGGTTCTCCATTCACACACTTTCCTTTCGCACCTGTTATCAAATTAATGGCGTATGTGGTCCGCCCACTGCCAGTTCCTTTGTGCTACCGTTTCGGCTGTGTCGATTATTTTGGTCCTTTTACCTATATCAATGTTTCATATCTAAATATATTCGTAATTTATGTAGGTATGTTCTTGATTAGGTTTATTTTCAATGTTTAGTATGATGTACACAAGTTAAGTTTATGAGGAAAATTCTTCCGGATGTATATACTATTGCTGATTGAATACTCCATCCATTGATTTCCATCATCCATCCATCGATATAGGTTCTGGGTTTTATTGCCGGCTGGTGTCAAAATAGAATTTTAAACTTTCTCAAGTGTCTCAGGTCTATTCTGGTGGTAGGCTTCGATCTTGGTTATTTTTTAGGCAAGAACGTTACCTCAAGCGATTTAGTATTCCGATATGAAGCCCTGTAAAAACCGTCAGTAGTATGGATTGAATAATCTTACATACTGAGCAATGCGATACAATGATGCATAATACATTGTTGTACAATATGTTTTTATTAGTGGGTTAAAGTCCTATACATTATCTGGTAAATTTACCACATCATCAGTTGAGATCGTGATCAAGGGCTAAATTGTCTATAAATAATAAAAATAAAAAATACTCTAAGCAATTAAAAAATAAGTTTCTGCTCTGTTTCTAAATTCTGAGATAATCGGATACGGGACGCCTTCTGAGATGGGAAATCCCATCGTAAACATTAAAATTCCAATTGAACGGGGATTTAGAGGGTATATGGAGGTATTTTGGGTACAGGATAAATTATTTGGGAACGGAACGAAATACTAAATAATTTGGACCAAATTTCCTAAAATACAATATGCAAATAATATGTTAAACTAATCGTGGTTCAGTTTACGTTATAATTATAACACGATTATTGATTGATATTCAAAATTCATGCAGGTGTAAATATACGCGTATTCATGATGAATGTACATAATTCAATAATATAATTCAACGTTAGACAATGTTGAAGTTTGATTATGGTCATAATTCAACCATGCAACGATATCTACATAATTATGAACTGAATTTACCAATTTATTTTGTTTATTATTGTAATTTACCTTTGTAACCTAGATTAAATACAACCTATTTATTTTACGATCTGTACTTATCGTTGTCGATTTTTAATCCTTTCCCACTGCTCAAGTTAACTGGTACTTAGTAGAAATCTCTTATTCTTCCTTCTTCTTCCTTTCCTTGCCCACTCTCTTTTTCTTCATATATTGACATCTAACGACTATTTTGACACAAAATAAATTAAATAAAAATAAAATTAGTAAAATAAATATTATTTAAGTAGTAAAGCTGTTTTAGGCTACTTACGGCGAAGCGGGCCATCTGCTGGCTTGTCAGTAATAACTATTACCATCAAGCTGGCCCTTGACTGCTATCACACCTGATGTTAAGTGATAATGCAATCTAAGATGGAAGCAGACTAACTTGTCAGGAATAGGATGGAAATCCACACCCCTTGCGGTTTCTTTCTTAGCTTAGCGGTACGTCTTTGTCGGTAGGGTGGCCACGGCGAAAAGCCTCCCACCAGCCAGACCAAGACAAATTAAGAAAAATCTCAATCTGCCCCGCCGGGAATCGAACCCGGGACCTCCGTCTTATAAATCTACCGCGCATACCACTGCGCCACGGAGGCCGTCAAAGTCTTTATCATCTTCTTCTCTTTCAACATCATCATCTTCATCATCTGGAGGATCTTTAGTCCTATTACAAAATTATTATTGTACCATATTGTAATACAAAAGGCCTATAATAAGAACATTTCTACCAGTAAGCAGTAAACCCATATAAAACACTCAAAGTGTGTAATATCTCAGTGGGTGTTTGATCTGTATAATCCCGTCCGGTCCGAGTCGCGGTTAGTTGCGGTTTGCATAACACCCAGATGTTCGCTGACTCACCTAGTGTTAGGTGTCACCTAAGCTCACCTACTCTCTCCATTGTTAATGACCACAATAGTTTCTCTAATTACGTTACCTTATGCATATTATGTTTTAGGTATATCAAGAACAGTAGCCATACTCTGTAACTCGATTTTATAACTCGACAGTTTGAGTTTAAAATTCATCTTTATCTCTCTCTGTCTCTTAATCTGTTTTATGGTGTTGCACAGAGAGAGATAGTCGAATTTGAGGCTCAAACTGTCGAGTTGTAAAATCATTCATATAGTAAGGCGGTACTGTTCCAATAGAACATAATATACATAAAATAATTATAAGGAAACTGTAGAGGATATGTAACTATCAAGACAAGTAGAAAATAAATGGCTTTAGATTTATGTATTTGTAACGAATGCAACAGAGTGTTTTAGGAATTGAAACTCTATTTTATAATAGTGTCTTGTTTATATCTTACTGTTTTGTTCGCACTCCTTGAGTTTCACACACAAACGCGTTTGTACACCTTATTTGCAAACAAAATCTTCCCTAATATAATACTCGTATCTCTACAAGAGCAAGCAATATCACGCAAAAACGATTGTTCATTGTATCGCTAGGAAGCAAGCCATAGTTGTGAAGCTTGGGATAATGAGGTATATTATTCACTTGATGTAACTCTATTACGTTAACTTAAAACTAATGTTTAAAGTTTTAAGTCGTGAGTTTGTAACCATTAGTCGGGTCCGGGTGTTTTGCGCCTAATATCATTTCACTGATGGCGTACAAGAAATTCAATTTCATTTTAGATACGTATTTTTGGATGTAATGATGTGGATTTTTAAATCAGCTTTTTAGTTTTTATATTTTTTTTATTTTTTAATTTAATGTACATATTTAACTTTAAATAATTTTTTTAATACTTCTATTACTAATACAATTATCAATCATCCAATACCGGAAATAAGAAGCGTTGAAAAGGTTAAAACATGGCCCATAAACTTTCGTCATTGAATCAATTTTTTTTGACGACCTCCGTGGCGCAGTGGTATGCGCGGTGGATTTATAAGACGGAGGTCCTGGGTTCGATTCCCGACGGGGCAGATTGAAATTTTTCTTAATTTGTCTTGGTGGGAGGCTTTCGCCGTGGCTAGTTACCACCCTACCGACAAAGACATATCGTCAAGCGATTTAGAGTTCTGTTACGATGTCGTATAGAAACCGAAAGGGGTGTGGATTTTCGTCCCACTCCTAACAAGTTAGCCCGCTTCCATCTTCGACTGCATCATCACTTAACATCAGGTGTGATAGCAGTCAACTTGTAGTCGGTAAAAAAAATCAATTAAAGTAATGAATCACTTATACTGACGGCTGTGTCCAGAAATTAGTTATCAAAGAATTCATGTTGATCATTGACCTATATAAGCAGTAGCACTTTAAGAAGAACAACATAGAGATACCGTCAGTAATTGCTGTCGCACATTTTTTCCTTTTTCTATGGACCCAATTAAGTTCACACAAATGAACTCACGGGAATCCGTAATAAAGAGGAAACTTTATTAAAAAAAACCGTCTACATTTTGTTATTTTTAGGGACTGTTATTAGCTGAGCAAATCGACTTTATAATCTGATTGATTTGTTGACTTACTGCGGGGTGGTAGTAGGTTGTTCATTGCCTTGAGTTGCGATCATTAATCATAAAATCCATTTGCGTAAATGATATTTTCATACGGTATTTTTTTACATTCTCTTCATCCATTTGATTGCTCTCACGGTATATTGACGTATCGTATACAAGCACAATGTACATATATCATAACTTGCGTTCAAATATTGATTTAGTACTGTGTGATGTTTTAATTTAGTTATCATAATATCCATTTTGATTTGTAATTAAGTGACCTAGCATAAATAGCCATAAATATAAATTAAACTAATATATTTTTTATAAATCAATACTTAATAACGCTTTTCTTGTCTCGTGGGTCGATACGTAGTGTTTATCGATGGTTTATTGTCATAGTAACAAAAAATAGAACCGACTCAAAACGCATTAAAAAGTAAAAAATAACTGTGTCATTAACTAGCTTTAATTTCTTTAAGCATATCTATTAAGTCGGTGCCAGCAAGTTTAAGGAACATTTATGTAACGTAATAAACAGTTTGTGGGTTCTAGGTTATGTCGTTATTGTAGAAATCTTCGCTGGCACCGACTTCTAGATATGCTTAAGGAAATTAAAGCAACTAAATGACACAGTTATTTTTTACTTTTTAGTGCGTTTTGAGTCGGTTCTATTTTTTGTTAAAAATTTTTATTTCTTACTTTTTAGTGATTTATCGCCACGTAACGTACCGACTCGTACTATGCTGTCATACATACGGCACTTGTAGCCAAAAAGCTACCGATACTTACACAAACACCGAAATCGCTGCAAGTGTGCCTATAAAATTTGAAGAGTTCCTTCAATTTTCCCAGGATATCATTATCAGATCCTAACATGTTGACAATGGGACCACCTTGAAACTCTGTAAAAAGTCGAATTGAGAACCTCGTCCGTTTTTTTTCGTCGGTTAAAAAAAACTGAGTCGGTGCCAGCCAAGGTTTCTACTTTAAGGATGTTACCTAGAATCCAGAAACTTCTTTACAACGTAAAATAAATGTTCCTTAAACTCGCTGGCACCGACTTCATAGATATGCTTAAGTAAATTAAAGCAACTAAATGACACAGTTATTTTTTACTTTTTAGTGCGTTTTGAGCCGGTTCTATTTTTTTTTTATTTTTTTGTTAAGGCTTAAGCTACATAAGTGTGCCCTAAAATGTGTCAACTTACAATTGGATACAAGAAACTTCGTGAATATTACGATATGGTGCGGTTAACTGTAGAGGAATAAGAACAGCTATTCCAGTAATGGGTGATAATTTAGAACGTTTATGGTTACCGTGAGAAACTTTTCAAAGACACGAGTACTTACATTTCTTGTTATTACAGGAAGTCTCATATTTCACAATATTTATTAACATTGCATTCTATTGTACGTGTTTTATTAAATAACTTTTTATTTCTCGTATTTATTTTTTATTTGCCCAATAGTGCCCACATTTTATGTCGTAATTTCATTTTCTCAATATTTCTTGAGAAGTTGTTATTGTATTTTATTGAATCATCTTACGTTTTAAAGTTAAGTTTCTGCTGTTTTTACACAGATACTTTACAAAAGCTAGGCCTAGTTTTTTTTTACTAGCTTTTGATCCTACTATATATTACTTGAGAATAATTCTCGAAGATTAATAGGCCTGCAAGCAATGCTACAGTTGCTGCTGGTTCCGGCTCAATACTTCTGAACGTCGTTTTTATAGTCTTAAAGTAATTTTGTCATTTTACTAACGGTTGCTACTGTTCTGTTCTATTCTATTCTACTCTTACCTTAGGGTGCGAGTTCCAAGACGACTCCAGACGACAACAGACATAGTGGCGTGCACTTCATAAATGCAAAAAGGCACTGCTTACCCATAAAACACATTGCGACCCAGTATTAGAGGAATAATTTCTAATTTTCTTATAATGGCTACCCTAGTTGAAATCCTTGTGCACGCCACTAAACAGACACAGATGGTGTGAATTTCTATGTAATACCATTCGTAGTCGACGAAGAATTGTTCCCATAAAACACGTATAAACCAGTAGTGTCACTGCGACACGTTTTCTGTTGTCTGCAGTTGTATGTGGTCGACTACACTCGCACGTTTAGGTTTAAAGCAAAAAAAAAATCAGATAATAGAGCTACATATTTATACATATTCATTATTGACCACTTATTAAATAAAACAACATTAGGACGAGAATGCGTATAAGTGATTCAGGTCACCGAACTAATATGCGGCAAATGTGCAGAAAGAGTTGTTGTAAGAAAGAGTATTAACATAACGACACGTAACGTCATTGCATTTTCATGCTTCATTCATATAATAAGCACTGTTCGTTGCGTTGCTGCTACAATTATCGCCACTATAATTTAAACGTCTAATCGGTATTATTTATTTTTTTGTTACTATCATTTCATGTTACGTTGCGCAATATGTTAATGTTTTGAATCGTTGTAAAGTCTACAGTTTATAATTTACATTACGAGATCTTTAAAACTATACACTCGATTGATTCGATATTTGGCATAGTTAGAAACTTATTTCGCGATGAAGACTCACAAGAAAAAATTTTTGGATACTGACATAGGAACTTGACCTCTAATAAAATTGCTGGGCATAGCAAATTAATATTATAAAGGTGAAATGTTTTTTGTAAGTGTATATATGTTTGTTCTTGCACATAAAAAAAGATATAACAGATACATGAAAAAAAGGATTAAAATAAACATGCAGAGGCGGCCTTATAGCTAGAAGCAATCTCTTACAGGCAACCTATTGAAAGGACATTTGAGTATCGTAGGTGGTGCAATGAGAAGAAATTACTTAAATTTAATATACTTAAATATAATAATATTAAAAAAAAACTACATAAAAAAAGTAAACATTATATATAAATTTTTATAAACAATATCAATATACATAAAAAATACATATATTTATTTGCTACTTAACGACAAATAGTAGCTTTTCAAGCGAGACTTAAAAATATGATTGTATGTAATTCGGAATACACTTAGAATTTAGATAATTCCCTTGATTGACACAAATAAGCTCGTAAAGATCGTAAACATTTTAATTTTAGGTAGATTTTAGATATTATCTTAAACAGTCGTGTTTTACTTTATGTAGTAAATACAGCTCTACTCCCCTGAATAATTATACTCTGAATATTTGTATCCGATATATATCCGATTGGCGATAAAGGTCGTTGATCCTTCAAAAATATATACATAGGTAAGAGAGTAATAAATAGTAGTGTGTCTACTTCTTTGCTCTCCTAGCGACTTTCAGGGGTTCAACGCCCTTTATTGTCAATGTATATGGTTCCGTGTATAGTTACATATTTTTGTTTCATGTTGATAATATGTGTTGCATATTTTTCTTGTTAAACGAATTGTTTTCACGTATTGCGTGGGTAGTTATAACATTGCTAATGCCTGTAGCACCGTAACCGTTAACATAGTATGTTTGTATGTAGAATATGCGGTCTTAGGTAGTCTGGTCACGTATTTAGGATAGTCGAAAATGAGTCGCTGTTATAACAAAGTTAAATTAAACAGAATAAAGCCAATAGACGAGTTTATATGTAGACTTAGTTAGTACATAATTACTAAGTATTCGTGAAAGAATCCTACCTTTCGTATCATAATATAGTAGAATCATTATAATTGCATTTTCTATAACGTATAGGTTACGCAGCTCAATCTACGCTTTAAAAGTTCTCGATTAGGTAAGCCTTTAAACCTTATTATATTCTTCGTTACCTTCGTTAATCAAAACAGTTCTTTTAGCAAACATTTAGTTTCTATCATTGTCACCAAATTTACCTTCTTCTTTCTTCTTTCTTTCCGGGCTTTTTTTTTAACATTTGGCCTTGATGTTGGTAGTTGTGTGTGACTTAATTTGCCTAATTATGCCCAATTTAATTTGAGAACACCTGAAAAAAGTTAAAGGTTAAAGCTTGATTGGCTATACCTGCACCATTGGAAAAGTGAAACTATATAAAGGCTTTTAGAAAGTGGTCTATAATAATCTAAATCGTCGATAAGAAAAAATATAGAAAAATGATCACACGATCGCGATAGTTTGGGATGTGACACGTATATCCAATTCCATTCGGCCTTGCCGGCTCTAGTGGAGCGGTGGCGGTATTGTTTGCTCTTTTAATTGAAATCGATCCTATGGCGATCGTGATCCTGGTACCTATTGAGAAAAAGCAGATAATAAGAGCCTCAACAGCTCGACGTCTCAGTGAATTGAAGCCTGAAGGAAAAACGATACTCTTGTGACGCTGGTAGTAGTTAAAAACTTTTAGTTTATAGTTTAGATGACTGAAATTGTTGCTTTGTCGATAAACTGTATTTTCTTAATGTTACTGTATATTACTGTATATTAGGGGACTGTTTACACTTAGCTCCCTTCGCGTTTCGCTGAAAGATTTTTTTAGTCACACTGTCCTCACTTTATTTTGATTGTCGTGAAAGTTGAACAGACGTGGAAAGCTAAACGCGTCTCAATACAAAATCGTTGTTTCCTATGGGCAAAAGCTGAATAAATTTGAATAAGTGTGAGTAGTCCCTATATGTTACGCCACTGTAGCACAACGTCTCAACTCAATGCCATGCGCACGCGCATTCGCCTACACAAGTGTAAAGGGACGTAAATTACGTAAATGTTAATATGAATTAAATAAATTTATTTACATATCGTTAAAATGAGTGACACTTAGAAGTCATTAAAAGGCGTGCCAAGGTCACGTGCTCCTACGATGAAATCATTCGCCGATGATTGTAAATCAGTCTGGTTACTGTTGCGAATAATTTACGACCATATTGTACAAATTAGAATTTGCACTTGACAAAGGAAAATAATAACATTATGCACTTCTGCTGCACAAAAATAGTTTTACGTAAGTATTGAAACGCATTTGATTTGAGCAATGGCTCACTGGACTTATAAACTCGATAAAAACTACAATTCACTGTAACTTAGAATCCTTCTTAGAAGAATATAAATTTGAGCAATGGCTTACTCGCCTTATAAACTCGATAAAAACTACAAAACACTGAAACTTAGAAGTCTTCTTAGAAGAATATACCTATGTTTAACGCTGTAATACGACCTCAAACTTAATACTAGGGCATAAACTAGTGGGTTTAGTAGTAAAAAGCCACTGTACTCATTCAATTTATAGATATTGCAAAACAAAATCATCTCTGCAATATTGTTATGGATGTGCGAAATGTTTTACCTAATCTTTTTATGTTGGTATTGTTTTGGGCTATCAAAGTCACGACTTGCACAATATTTATGTCAGAAAAGAGAAAATAATAATAATCTAACAGTCTTATAAAAGCATAAATTATTTCATAATCCAACGTAAATGCGTTTTAACGTTCGAATTAACGATACAATAAATATAAAATGTTTTATGGTTGTGTTATGAGATACTGTGTATCAACGGGCTGTTAATATTCACTACAATAAGATTGCATTATTATTGTTAACAACACAACATAATATCTAGGTTATCCAACTTTGTTCCAAGTTATTCTTGCACATGAGATTAGATAAAAAGGCCATAAAGTTTAGAGTTATCAGTGTACTTTAGAGGTGACATTTAAAAAAATGTTTATACTTTTATTCTTACTTTTGAATATATAAATATAATCAAAGTTTTTGACGTACCTAACGGGATAAAATAAATTAAAAATAACCAGATAAATTAAAAACCCTTAAAATCCAAAATATAATCATAAAATTCCAATCAGTTTCCGATACTATATTACGATATTGGTCTGTTAGATATACCTACTGCATAAAATAAAATATTAATGAAATGTTCGTGACAAAACTAATGTACTAAACGAACGTTTAAAAGGTTTAATTATTGTACATACGGGATACGATTAGTTTAACGAGTATGTAGAACTTAAAAATATATGCAAGTTCAACGTACTGTAAGCATTGGCTAATGTTACAAGTCTCTAGAGTCTTCATGCAGTGATCATGCTAATTATTATAACTGATTGCGGGTAAACTCATCCGTGACAGAAATATCTGCTCATAGCTGTAGTGAAACAATATAGAAGCATTTAGTAAATAAAAAATGCGGAAATGACGGTGTCGAAACATCGTCAGAGGTTTTAATAAAAGCTTTTCAAGTCGTTATCGTAATTGATGGATGACAAATTATCGCTTTAGTTTTAAACGTACTGCGTTCACGACGATAACTTGAAATACGATTAGAATTTTTGGCAACGAAAACGTCTTTTAGCTTTTCAATTCTTGTCTACATAATATCTTGAACTCTAAAATAAATAAAATTATGCGGAATTTACGATGTCGAAACTTAAAGCTTTTAATAAAACATTTTAAGTTGTTTCTATGAATAACAAATGGCAAATAATAATTAACACATTAGATCCAGTGTAGCATCTACGACGATTTATTCGAAATACGAGTAGCATTTTTAGCAGTGCAAACGCCTTTTGGCTTCTTATTTTTGGTCTACATATTTCAAACTGTAAAATAAATAAAATGATGCGGAAATGACGGTGCCGAAAGTCAGAGCTTTTAATGAAAACTTTTTAAGTCGTTCCCGTGATTGACAAATGACAAATTATCACGTTACGCCTGTATTGCGACAACGGCGATTAACCCGATTTAGAACTTTCGGCAACGGGATAACCATTTTGTTTTCCGATCTTTTGCTTTCCAACGCTTACAGATAAGTGTTGAAATCTCTCGCTTTTGACTTAACTTTCCATAACTGTTGATAATTTCACACCACGGCAAGGCATAGTAAAGTGTGAAATCTTTACAAATAAATAAAATTAAAGTAATTTTTTCGTTTTCATTCAACGTTTGCTTCACGCCGCGTTACCGCAACAAGCAAGCTCATGACTAAGGACCCAATATTGGTTCTAAACTAGTCGAGCATACTCCGACAACCGTGACGTGAGGTTCAGCCGTTATATTTTGAATAATTTCAATCAACGTCTCTCTTACTAAATACATATGAAAGTATATGAAAGTATGTAAGTACGGTATACTTACATAATTTTTTCTTTTAGTTTTGTCTGGCTGTTTGTTCCGGATAATCTCTGAAATGGCCGCATCGATTTTGACGGATCCTTCTCTCGCAGATTATTATTTCTAGAGGGGACGTCTGTCAAGGCCAGACGGGTGGTCAGTCCTCATTAGAACCATTCCACCCAATTCCCGTGGTTGAGACACAGGTTCACTGGTATCTCCACAGTGCCCCCCCCTCAAGCCTACCTGTAGCCTTCGTGAACCTAACAATTCCCCCTATGGTGAGGTTCGTTAGGTCTGCTTCACTAATTCTAACCTTACCTAGTATCTCCCGTCTTACCAACGCGTACATGGGACACTCAGCTATGAAGTGATAACTGGTCTCCTCTTCGCCACACTCTGGACATGAAGGATCATAGATGATCAGGATCTCACAGATAGCTAATGTTATAAGGAGTAACTAAAGCTACTTTTATTTAAGAAATTTTGTTTACCTTAATTTTAGTTCCACGAAACGAAACCGCGGTTGTGCACTAGTGTTTGATTATAAACATGATAACATCCATGAATGCTGTATGGGAACACAAAGTATAATGGCGATATTGACATTGCCAGCAGACGAAGCGTTGGTAGAAACATTTTGGTAGACACTTCCGTTAGTGATAAATTTTCGCTTATCCTCTTCGATTTAACATCGTGCCAAAAGCTTTTCTTGCTTATAATCCTTATCTTCACACCAGGAAATGTTGTATCCTTTTTTTTTGCGATATAAGTGTGACATGTTTAGAATATTTAACAGTTTTACAAATCACTGATAGCTTTAATATTTATTATTATGTAATATTTCTTCTATAATATATAATATTATAATTCTTATGTTTACACAATGAAATTTATCCTTTTTGACGTGAAAACGTCTTATAATTCGTTAAAGCCGGCTGCACGCACGAAAAAACATGACTCATGCGGCGTTACCTCGCTTTGAGGCGTTCCATGTAAGGCTTGAAGTGCAAGCGAGAGCGCAGAACGAGCGACAAAGAAGCACTATCGGCCTTTGCGTTCGGCAGCGTTCGACATCCGTCTATTAAATATAATTATTAAATATATTAATTTTAAATTAAAAATTTATATATTTATAAATTAATATATTTATTATAAATTTAAAATATAAATTTATAAAATCAAAATCAATTATTTTATTAATTTAAATTAATATTTATAAAAATATACTTAAATTAAAAATTTTAATAACAAATTAAATGCTACCATTCCATCAGTATTTTATTAAGACGTTGTCACGTTCAACTATCGTCAGTAAACCGACTTTACAGACAACCAATTTTTTTTACAAGCTTTTATTTAGTTTCACCTACCCGGTATTTGTCTTCAATGAAATTTTGAAATTTTTTGATGATATAGATCTGATGCTGGCGCTGGAAGGTGGCTACAGGAATTCCACAATAAAATGATACAACCCTATTGAGTTTGGGCTCGGTTGATTCGTCTTGATAAGCAGATAGTCTCGTCCTAAAGACGATATTGCTTATACAAAAGGTTTTATTTTTTCAATCAGTAATTTGCGATATTTAACATAACTACAAGTCGCTGATAGCTTAAATGATGTCGATGAATTGTCCCTAATTCAAGAAGAACTGCCTCGTTGGTCTAGTGGTTAGCTTATCTGGCTTCGATCACGAGGTCCTGGGTTCGATTCCTGGGTCAGAATAATTCTGAGCTTTTTCATTCTTCTATAAAATGTTCAGTACATTCTAAGCGCGGAGTCGGGAAGTTGGTGGTGTTACACCCCCGTGCCTCGGAGAGCACGTTAAGCCGTCGGTCCCGGTCACTGTCATCAACATCTGATAGTGATCGTTAATAAATGACACATTATCACCCTAAGCCCACCAACCCGCATTGGAGCAGCGTGGTGGGTCTACGCTCTACATCCCCTCTCCTATA
The DNA here is from genome assembly GCA_034621355.1 of Mycalesis mineus. Taxonomy (NCBI): domain Eukaryota; kingdom Metazoa; phylum Arthropoda; class Insecta; order Lepidoptera; family Nymphalidae; genus Mycalesis; species Mycalesis mineus. The sequence continues at coordinate 6,767,459 of CM067883.1, forward strand.
AGGAGGGAGAACTGGCCCTTTAGTGGGCTGTAATAGGCTGATAATGATGATGATGATTCGAGAAGACGCAATTATATCAACAAAGCGGAACGTTTATTAAAAGCTCTATAAGGAATTTTCCTGATTGACAAATTGCCACTCATTGAACTGATGAGCAACATCGCATCAACAATTATTAATCTCGCCTCAGACCACGCTTTTTTGTACTTAATGCGTGCTTTGTGTTTTTTGCCGTTTCGTATTATGGAGGGGTATTTTTTACGTGCCCGATTTTTAATGAAACACCTGATTAAAGGATGCGTGGTACGGTCAGAAAAGGCGAGGCGTTTATTGAAAGCTTTGTATAGGAAGTTCGGTGATTGACAAATTGCCGCTTATCCGCCTGATGGGTACTATCAGCAATGATTAAGCACTTTTTGATCACGCGCAAGGAAGCTCTTGTCGTTTGGTAGAGTACCTGATGTATTTTTAAACGAGGACATCTAGATAAGTTGAATCGAGTATCAAAATATTTGCTAATGTTTTGATTAATAACAGCCTGCTCATGTCATAATTTCAATTAGATTGTGATGATAACAGATTATTATCTCTTCCTTGTGGTTAGTCTACGTAGTTTCAAATCACATGCCGTTCGTTACTAGTCCTGGATTGGGCAATAAAATAATGAATTTTTCTTTTACACGTATATTTTTACTAAAAACTCGGTACACAGAGAACCCGTTAAGACGTCGGTCATTTATCTCTCATTTATTTATTTACAATTAATTTTAAATTTTTTAACAAAGCTTATAAAATTATAAAAATAAACACTATCAAAAATTAATTCCGCCTGCTACGGGGCCCGGGGGTCTAAGCAACCGGTAGTCAGGGCTCCAGAGTGAGGAACCTCCTCACTATACGCGCCATTTCAAGAATTACTAACTTCTGTACCCGACCCTTGATCCAACAACTAAGCGAAAGCTTTTTAAGATGTTGGTCAAAGCTTTTCGCTATAAGACCGTTGACTGAAACGGCTATCATTGTGTAATTAACATTTCACATGGCGGTAATCTCATGAGCAAGGTCCAAGTATTTTGATACTTTTTCCTTTTAGCTTTCACCAGATTATAGACTCCGGATTATTAACATCTGTTTATCATTACATAATGAAAACATTATTAATTTAATCATGCCAACCCCAGCGTGGTTGGCATGATTAAATCAAAACTCGATATCCACTGAGAATGACAAAAGGAAAAAGCCCGATTATTATCAATCGTTTTTTAATAAAACAATATGGCCGCGTACTAAAATAGAAGAGTCGTATTTATTGTAGAACCAGAAAATTGATTTGGGGTAGCCTTTGAGCGGAAGGCGGAAATCGAAACAAGCTAGTCTGCGGCTACGCGTCGAAATCGATTCCTGGCAAAAAGTGCCAATTTTCATTTCAAACGTAAAAGTTAAAAAATATCCTGCGTTCGGCGCAATTTTTCAAGTGAATAGTAAATAAAGCTAAACAAAAATTTTACTTTACAAATTGTGAAATATCTCAACATAGTACATTGTTGCAAAAAGCTGGGTTGGATGCCAGTGCTATTGAATGCTAGAAATAATTTGTACTGGAGTCTTTGTTTATTTGGTTGTGCTGACTGAAGCCCCTTCATGCGATTTTATTTATCTAATTATTCTAGAAATCTCAAAGCGTTTGATCGACGCCTCCCGTGACGAGAGGGCTGGTCTCTTTTTAGGTCAGAGGATCAGCATTGCCATTCAACGTGGCAATGCTGCCAGCCTTCTGGGCACTTTACCGCTCCGGAGGAATATTATGACGCCTAAGTTTTTTTTAAAATTGTTTTATATATTATATATAGATTAGGTTATTGTAGTGTTTAAGCATTTACTTTTTTATTTATATAGTTGTAAATATATAATTTAATGTACATATTTATCACGTCATCTTATTATTTTATTAAAACTGTTTATACTCAAAATTCATATTGAAAAATAAATTAAATGGAAATAGATTAACATATATAAGGTATAAATGTTACTGAAAATATCTAACTCTATTTATTATTTCAACTTGAACCTTGTTCCTGAGATTAGGATGTTTAATCAAACAAACTCTTCTCTTATATATTCCTATATTCTGTTATTTTAGATTTTATTTTTTTACAGAATTACACATTCACTAACAAAAGAATATTCAAATGAATTTTTGACTATGCTTTACGCTAGCTTCCTAGACGTGGAATGTGTTTAATAATTGAGTTAAATTTACTTTGAAACTCAAGAGACGAAAATAAATTGTTTATTTTCACTTGGACAGACTCACGTTTTACGCAGCCAGAAACCCCAAGAGAGTTTCACTCTTTGACGATATAAATTCAATTCATTAGGAATTAGGAAAACAATGTCATGGTATTTCTTAAAATACGAAGAGATTCGTCTGAAACTTTCTTAATTATTTATTTACTGCTAGTAATAGTTTAATGGTAAGAGCAAACGGCCCGTCTATAATAGAGCTTAATGTATCATCTCTCGCCTAATCGTAAATGGAAAACCATTGTTTATAACAGATTTTTAAAATTCGATTGTCTGAGTTTCGAATTTGTGTGTATTGTTATTTCTCTATGTTCACGTTTTATGTATTCTGTGGTTTATAAAAAGTATAGTTAGAAAGAGATGAAAGACTTGACACCGTCTTCATTCGCACACCGTGGCCTAGCGATAGGGTGCCGGATTGCCAATACTTCTAATACTGTCGGTTTCGCAATTTTTGATATTATGTTTATTTTCTAATAGGAACACAATAAAGTTTGTTGGTGGCAAAAATAACTGCGTTTGTAATACTTCCTCCGACAAGCTGTATCACAAAATGTATAAGTTAGACTACTACTAGTTGTAGAAGTAGAGCCCTCTGTGATAGAGCTAATATAATGTAATCATGAATGGTAGTATAGCTACTAAAAAACATTTTATTATACTAAATATGTAGTATTATTACATGGATGCAAAACAGTCATCGGGCTTGATGTGCGAATCCAAACGTACCAGTTTGACTGGAATAATACTAGGAAAGTAATTTAATTCGTTATCCTCATTTTAAAATCAATAAAATTTCTTTAATGGATTGTGTAACACTAGCAGAATATTTTACTCGTCCATTATATTTATACAGCGATTAGACTCTCACTTTTTATTCGGAAGTTATGTTTATTTTATAACGCTACGAATAATGATACGATGATATCATGTCCTGATTTTGATTTACGATGTTGGTAGTCCAGTTTTAAATGTTTGAGCTCTGACTGAGGAATCAAATTAAAATTTCTAAATTCACCACAGGTGTTTTTCTTACAATATCAATGTCACATGTTATTGTCATGACTTGTAAATATTTGTAGAAACGGATACTTAACTTATTCTATTTTGTCATAATTTTTCCAATGTTCATTTAATTTCTAAATGTCAAAGTAAAAGTTATTATCAGTTAAAAAAAGTAAAATTAGTAAAAGTTATTATTATATATATTTATCAATGAACTAAATAATTATTAAAGTTCCGGTCAATATCTATTGTAGGAACGTGGCGAGTCAAAGCTCCAAATCAACTTTCTGAACATAAGACAAAAATAATAATGAATTTAAATAATATCAATACTTTACGTGAAATCAAATCAAGCAGAACTAAATAAAGAGGTACACAATAATATTATAAGTATACATTTAATATACCATTTTGTATGCAAGAAAACAATGCACCTTGTCTAACTTACAATAAAACTCAATACTCACCGCAAAGTGCATATCGTGATATTGATACACTGTATTTTCCCTTGAGACATGAGCTAATTTGAAGCGAGATATGAAATGGTATGAAATTGCATATACGCAAGGGCAAGGGCCCGCTGAGAGAATAATAAAAGGACCTCGTTGTACGGAGGTCACGTTCTCACCACTTGTGTGGTTCGCAGGTATAGATAGTTCAACTCATTTCTGCGCGCGGCTCTATGTGTGCGTGACATTTGTACCTATACGTACAGTGATTTTGTGAGTGATTCGTGTTGCTTGGACGACCCGTCACTGCCACACAAATTAAAGCTGTATTATTACAAGCACGCACACAAAGCATCGCGCGTACAAATGAGTTGAACTATCTATCCTGCTGTTAAACATACTGCAGCTATCAATAATACGGGTATTATGGTCGTTGTATGTCTATTTATTCATTTACATATTTAATAACTCGCTTCAATTACTTCTAACGTATCTTACATACTCGTATGTTTCTAAGCTCTTGCTTATTCAATACCTATATCAGACAGTAGATTTTAGGTTCGTTATGTAACTAAAAACAACTGTCTGATGTCCGAACTTTAATTGTGCAGAAAAATAGCGTCGTTTCAGAAAAACATATTAAAATCAATAACATGTGAGAATTTTATGAATCAGTGTTACTTCAATGAATTATTTTTTAACTACGTATGCTAACATATATTAGGAAATTACGCTACTGCAAATTAAGGTAATCCATTTTTTGTAATATTTTAAACGATTATTTGGTTATTGATTTTATACAAATTTCGTGTTAACTCAAGTTACAAAAATCACCTACTTCGCAATAACAAGCGTTTTAAAAGAAGAAGGAAAGAGAATAGAAGAAAGAAATAAAAGTCCGTGAGAAAAAAGAGAATAGAAAGAAATAAGAGTCTGTGAGAAATTCAGCAGACGTTTTTTATAACTTAACTAACGTGCAACTCAAATCAATCAAATACTTTGAAGCAGGTTTAGAAACGCATCAATCGCATACTAAATTCAACGTAAAAGATTTTATTTGAAACGAGAGATATTTTTTAAATCAATTTCTGATTATTATCATAGAGGACCTTATATAACTATTCTGTTGCAATTTATGTTGAGGTAGCCGCTTGTTGAGACAATGAGATACAGTTGTAGTTTTATCTCCATATTTAGATCACAGTTCGATTGTTTATTGCCCCTGTCCGCCGGATGTACCGATCCGTTCTATTTAGATTTCATTGTTAATTATATCTCTAGCACCGGTGAAGATCAAATGTATTTATTACTACCTGATCTTGATCTCATTCCTCTTGTGTTTGGGTTATTATTATACATCCATCCGTATTAGATATCTGGCCTTTTTTAAAAGATACAATAACTAATAGTGCATTCATTAAGTAATGACATTGTCTGTGATTATTCAGTTTGTAGTGATGCTTTGTTGGTGGTTTTGAATAGGGATAATCTATGGTTGATCTAATCATTTTGAGTACCAATATTTTTCATTAGCATTACAAGTAAAATTAAATAAAATTATGCTTAATTGGTCCAAGTATGAAGTTTCCTGTAATACATGGTTAAAATGATTATTCATTGATAATTCGTTTTGATTCGTCAATACTTATGATTTACGTTAAGTTTTTATAGATTATTAAAAAAGTTTTTGGTGAAAAATTTAAACGAGTAATGACGAAGTTATAAACTTAAAATTGAAGCTGTGAGGTTAGACATGAGAAGTGCCTTGGTCCAAGAAGAACCCTCTTAAAAACCATTTTACAATATTGTTTCGAACTAAGTCATATAGAGCAATCATTTCTAACCATTTTTGGTCTTATTATTATCCTTTAAATCATACTGTGATGCTTTTATACCTAAACTAAGCAACGTTATTAAAGTAAGAAACTTTATTTAACATAAAAGCTCTATTATAAAATCAACGGCGCTTGAGGTTAAATGCACTCTTACAAGTACCGAGTAGAAAGCGTTTGTTTTCGCTCTAAGATTTACATTTCCAAATAGGATTAGCGGTGTCTGGTATCGTATGGAGCTTTCTAATGAAATCCTTACCGCTCGCCCGACATCAGCCGTGACCTCGCATTGATATTCACCGACATTGTTCGTCACAAGGGAAATTAAGAACATTATATTTTATAATATTTCTCGTCCAAATAATGTATATTTTAGAAGGTTATCGATTACAGTATCAAGTGAATGGTTCGTTGGCCTTTCTATTTCGATTATCGGCACGTCTCGTAGTGTATCGAAGTCACCGTTGCACTTTCTAGCACGAATGCCCTACAACAAAATATAAACAAAACTTTCAACGTCCATCAAGCCATAGCTATGAGTTATCGATCGTTTTAGCGTTAAAGAACTCACGGCGCGGCCATTACAGTCAAGAGTATCTAATTTTATAAATATTCCCAGGAAACGGTGACACGCCACGACGTTTTCAACATTCTCAAAATGGAAAGAGTTATAACAACAGTGTTTGTAGAGTCGCCGTTGACGGCTCCAGGGATATCTTTATCTTTAAGCAAATATGAGAGCGCATTGAACTCCGTGAGAAATCCCCGACAATTATTATTGTTACGTGAGAATTTAAATCGCTCTAATTGGATCACGATTCACCTTTCCATCATGAATGTGTTTTTATTGTGAATGATTATCAGGTCAGGCTGTGAGTCTCGCGGAGTGCACTCGAAAGCTGCAACATGTGCATGCATGCCGCATGCCGCTCCGCAGTCATGCGGCTCGAGTGGCGGCAGCGGGAGGTCATAACCTCCCTCCCACCACCTATGTAATTATAAACCGTGCACCCTCCCGCACGTTACTCGTCAATTTACCATTATCTGATATTATGCAGTTTTTGCTTCTATTTCGCATGAGAACACTTACGCTTTCCCTTGATGTAATTAATTACCGATGTTATTCAACATGTGGTGCATTATTCAACGCTCCACGTGGATGACAGTTTTCCGGTGCAGCTTGCGTTGCGTTTGGTTCCCAAGGCGAAATGTGACCACGATTTTGACATTTATAGTTCAGTATGAATTGCGTCATTTGTTCTCGAAATGTCGTGCTCTGGCGAATATTGCTGCAATATCTATTGTTATTAGTGATTCATAGGTATATTGTTGAAAAGTATTACTTGCAAAAACACGAATAGTAATTCTTGTTATTGCTAGTAATAAATAAAAAATATTTTTATGATACCGATTTACATAAGAGAGTACGAGTCTAACACTCACCTAGATCTAGGGCGTTTTTAATTTTTGGCAAGAATAAATAGGCATGAGCCTATTTATTCTTGCCTTAAAAATGCCCCGGTTATGAGAGTTAGGAAGCAAATACTTCGGGAGGAAGTTCCAAGTCCTGGCCACGCATGCGTTTAAGAAAAGAAACTTTTAAGGATATAATATAGGGCTTAAAAAAACTTTCTAGCGGTAACCAAGATTTTGAAATTTTGCCATTCCTAATCGGAGACTATTAGACGCCAGTGTTCTAATTCTCAAGGATAAACTAAAACCTCGTGCACATAATTTTTGTAACCAATTCAGCATTTTTCTAACCGTGAGAACCTAGTTCAGTTTATAATCCTATATTCACAATCATAAAAAAGTTAGCCCCACCGAACCTGATTTAGCGCTTAAAAATACTGTAGAGACGTCAGAAAAAATTAAAGTTTAACGGTCAAACCATTGTGTTTTATGTGCCATTGTGGATGCATACCCCAGAACAGTTTTCGCTTTGGAGATTTTTATTTCGTATTGCATGTAACAATGTGAACACAATAATCGTAAAAGGCCCCTGTCGAAGCGCGCAAACTGTCCGCGCGGTGATAAAGGAAAATGCATTACTTCCCCTCCGGGGCCGCGTGAGGAGGGATTTCAGGATTTTTTCTTTAAGGGCCTTTGAAATGGCCTCCCAGGTCATTAATGCTCTTCCCGAGGAGTACGCAAATTTTAAAAGTCTACTTCCTTTTTTGCAATACTTAAAGTTGGTAAGTCATGTCCCACAACAAGAAAAGGCGATTTTTTTTACAAATTATATTTATTCTGTATCGCGGCAGTTTGTAAGAGTTTTATTGCTACCGGACGGTGTTTATTTTTTATACTGAGATATTTTCCTGTTATTTATTTTTATTATAGACTATTTGTTTACATTGCTACATAACAATTGATGTAGGTATGTATATTTACATACATGATTAAAATTTGTATATACAAAGAAAAACTACACCTTAACGTTTAACGTGGCGAAAATTAATGACTGTTGGTAGTGACTAATTAAAAAATATATAATTTTCGTAAAAAATAACAGGCTTATCTTGCAATCACAAATTGAAAACTCTTCAACATTTTTAATTTTACGCAAACATAACATTTTTTGTTAAGTAAATTGCTGGCAACACTACAGCCCTTTTGTATTATTTTGTAGTAGAATGTTAGCACGTAGGTAGTGAACACAAACTACAATAAATACTCCACGTATTTAATAAAATGTGACACAGTTTGCAATGATACGAATACATGTGTACGCTTAAAGTGCGTTGTTGGTAAATGAATTAAAACAAAACATGTTCGTGTTCATATATACCTACATAGTCAAACAAACAATCGTGAAAAATTTTGATCTAAAAACTAAAAATTTGTGACAAAGATTTACTATTTATAACCACTTATTCATAACGCTACAATGTATCTATTAAAGTTATGACACTTTCATAAATGGCCATTTAAATTGTGAATAGAGTTAAGGCATCCGACTTTCAACATAATAAGTTGGCTTTTATTAATTAAATCCAGCGTGCTACTAATGATCATAATTGTGACACAATTATATTATTTTTGCACTTACAAAAAAATGTAAATTAATTTACGTGGTTCCATTACTTTTCTACGATTACGAGTCTGTTGACAAGAAAAGTTAACTTATTTCCATTTTGTAAAGTATATTTTTTTACAACTTTTATGAGCTCTTCTTTTATAACCAAATGGTAACTAGGTTATACATATTTAATTGTATGTTAAGACTAAGTGCGGTCTAAAGTAAAAACACTGATCTTATCAATTTCATACATTAAAAATACGTATCCTTAGCTATCACTAGTGGGCACGATTTCAACCGCGTATTCCTTGTTCTCAAAGAGTACAAATAACAAGAGAGTACAAATATCAATAAATTATATTGATATTTCTACTATTAGTAAAATGAGAGTGGAAGAAGCTAAGGAAGTATGCAAGGACTGTGGCAAACGGAAGGATGTAGTCTCTGCCTACCCCAATGGGAACGAGGCGTGATGCTATGTATGTATGTAGAAATATCAGGATATAGATTAGTCATTCACTATGGCCTGTGTGCACCAAGATTTCGGTTATCTTAACCGAGCTTACGTTCTTAACTTGCGTACGGGTTGTCGTGAACAGTAAATTTATAGTAAAGTCATGTTAACAGTTGGTTGCTATAACCGAAATCTTGGTGCACACAGGCCTATGTCATGCGTCTTGTTATCACTAACAAAAAGATTGTTACTATCCGACTGGTCATTTCAGAGATATTTTAAAATGTGTATTTTAACTAAAAGCTATTAATTTGTTGTAAAAACAGATACTTCAATTATATTTATCTGTATATAGTTGAAATTCTTTAACGACAGGATAAACGTAATCAAAGGACCGGTATGTGGAACAATATTACTTGAGTCCATTTCTGTCGTATGCAAAAGTGGTGTAAAGGACATAGGTAAAAAATGTATAAAAGTCTGCCCCAGAGATATTATAAATGTCATTAAATAGTACAAATCTTCTATTTAAATAATAATTAAGTTTCTTGTAGCTAAGCAGTCGCTGATAAGTTATGAAGATTGATAAAAGTTTACTTTTCATACTACGACGATGGTCACGTGATTCAGAACACAAAAAATCGATTGAAATACTTATATTTTTAATATATTTTCAAGTGCTTGCTATGAAACATGGATAGTTGTTTAAAATTCATTGTGTATTTAAATAAAATAGTTAAATATGAGCACACGTTTGAATAGCCTGGGGCAAATTATGGCAATGTTCTTTTCAAATTCATTTGTTTTCTGTCGCTTCGATGACTCAACTTTAAATGTATATATTAGAAAGACGGTTTCTTTTCAAAAGTATATATAATTTTCGATATAACTAATAGTATCTACGCGTACATAACGGTAACGGTTGTTTTCATTCCCCTCTGACCATTTATGTGTTGTGTGACCTACAAGCTATAACATCGACGAGTGCATGAGAGGACTTTTAAACGACTTCACATGAAAGTAGTACGACTCACAACTTTTGGTACACTCTCATCCAATGAGCTAAATAAACCATACGTACTTTTTAGGTGGGCTCAACAATGACCTCCAAAAATTTTTTCAATCCTCGTTACTTACTTATAATTGGAAATTTCCACTAACTGTTGGAGACACCCGGTATAAACATTTTTCTCGAGCTATTAAAAACTGTACATATTTTGTTTTATTCAATAATGGTGAGCTTGAAATCATAAACTTAAAATTATTCCTAGGAGGTTTCCAAAGACATCTTGTTCTTAGAGAGCCTACAACGAATTAAGAATACCTGACCATATTATATTCAACCGAACCGAACAGAACCAAAACCAAAAAAAGTTAATTCAGATTTTCTGAATTGATCTAGAATTCGAATTGAATTGAATGTAATGTAATGTGATGTGATGTATAAAAAAATTGACTTTGTATGAACGTCTCTATTATTCATTGTCTTTATCACAATCACAACCGAAAGACTTGTGTTATTATAGTTGAGCACTCTGTAAGGACATCTAAACAGCACGAATCTGCTTCCCACATCCAGCTTAGCGCAGCATTTTTTTGGGTCGTGCAAACAAAATAGACACTACAAAAAGTAGGAAATGCCGAGCTATTTTAGTGACAGACGTGTTATTTCACAATTTGAACGAGCATTTGGCTTGCTTAACGGTCGAGCTCTGGGGAAATCGTAACCAAATTAGTGCTAAAGTTCTCTTTGAAGAAAATTTATATTTCACCGCCGACCTATATACCTATTTTGGTTTTGAATGAAAACATGCTATATTCAGTAGATTTTTGAAAGCTATTTTGTAGTGTGAAACTTTTTTGAATACGCTATACGTTTGGAATACGGATGACGTGAAAGCGTCATGAAAACTTAAAGAGAGAGATCGGGAGAGAGATAAATAGTAAGGTTAACATATTCTATTTTATGTAGAACTTAGAAAACAATTTCTATGAAATGAGTCCTACACTCATAAGTGTATTTATTACGCTTTGTACTTAAGAAATTTTTAAAAACAGTAAGTTTAATTTAAGTTTTTATTTTCATTATAATATTTTTAAATTTCCTTGTGTTTTGTGATATAAGAGTAGATTATACATGATATTGCGAAATCATCTTTTACCATTTGCCATATTTTATAAACCATCATAAGATCAGCTGTTTAATGTTTTCAGTGAATATTTACATTGATTGATTGAGATGATTAATAACACAATTAGAGTGTTATTAATTATCTCTACTTATAAGACACTTGTTATAAACAATTCTTATGTAATTAGAATCCGACTTAATGAAAGGCTTTGCTTTTTGTCAACGATTATGGGAAGGGAAGTGAAAGAGGAAGAGAGAGCTGATCGAATACTACGAGTTTAACTTTTTTTAAAGCCGTATACGTTTATACGTAATCACTTAAGTAATACAGATAACTGAATCGTTTTATTTATTTAAGCTTATAGAAGAACACATTGTGTTTAGTGATATATATTAGTTTTTATTAAAATTTAACTGTTAATTTATTAACAATACTAAAATGTAATTGAAGACAGATAAGTTACGAATTGCGTAATAAGTTATCCCGAACCTATGCACTGTTAGATTTCACAATAAATATTTAAAAAAATTTTTTAAATAAAAATAGAACAGACTCAAAACGCACTAAAAAGTTAAAAATAACTGTGTCATTTAGTTGCTTTTATTTACTTAAGCATATCTATGTAGTCGGTTCCAGCCAAGTGTAAGGAACATTTATTTTATGTAGTAAAGCAGTTTGTGGGTTCTAGGTAATGTCCTTAAAGTAGAAACCTTGGCTGTTAGATATCTTTGTAAATTAAAGACTAAATGACACAGTTACTTTTTATGTGTTGATTCTATTTTTATTTAAAAAAATTTATTCCTTACTTTTTAGTGATTTATCGCCACGTTACGTACTCGTACTATACTCTCATTGTATATTATACGGCACTAACGAAGCTAGTCGAAAAGCTACCGATACCGAGACAAAAACCGAAATCGCTGTAAGCGTGCCTCCAAAATTTGAAGAGTTCCTTCAATTTCCCAAGGATATCATCATCAGATCCTAACATAATGACAATGGGACCACCTTGGAAGTATGCCCTTTCTAATAAAAAAAGAATTATCAAAATCGGACAACCCTGTAAATAGTTCATACATAAAAAAAAATATATACGTGTCGAATTGAGAACTTTCCTCCGTCGGTTAAAAATAAATGAGACCATTTAGATGAAGTTATTAAAGAAATTTGATTGTAAGCAATCGTAAAATTTCGCATCGATTTGAGAATCTCGGATCCTGTAGTTTTAAAAATATATTGACGACCAAGCCTGAAAAAAAAACGCAAATATCGATATCGCCACAACAACATGTATTTGTCTTTTTATTTACTCCAGAAATGACTTGAAGCGTATGACACTGTAGTACATGACACACCGTGCTTCCGTGCTGAGAGAGTTTTTTGGTCTACCATTTCATTAGTTTTTCGATGTAGCACACAATGGCACGAAAATCGATTACGAGTGCAGGTTAATAAAATTTCTTGGTAAATGAGTCAGTCGCCATCGGGTAAAATCGCTGGAAAGTATTCCACTGAATAAAAATATGTTCTCATTCCCACATAAATGGGTAATTTGATAAAACGGAAGGTACATAGCTAATGTATGTATGAAGGTGGGTTTCCCAGACCTTTTCCTTTTCTAGCGATATCTTAGTTGAGGAGGAAGACGGTGAACGTGACACGGATGCAAAGTAAGGATAATCAGGAACTGCGCCCCTCCCGCCTCCGGTTCACACCTCATTCCATTCATATTTGATGCGTTCAAGTCCGCACATTGTCGGTTTCCTTGTACCCTTATAGTTAAAGGGAACCTCAATTTCTAGTTGTAACTTGTAACTCAATAATCCGTTGGTTTTAAATTGTAAATATATACAAACAACGTGCCGTATCCAGCGGTTTCACGCGCATGGTTTCCATTCCCGGGAGAATATAATATTTTATGTCTTGCATATTATATAATAAACCTGCAAATATAGCAAGTATCAAGAATTTCAATATATTTAAACATAAGCTGCAGGAGCATTTGATAGATAAAGCTTGCTACACGATTCAGGAATATGCAAATAGGTACAGGATTTGACATTGACCTAACATTTCTTTTTTTTAATTTTAATTTTTTTATCATTGACAATAATTATTTTAATATAATATTTGACATTTATTATTTGATATTCATTTTTTTATCTTCTTAAATTCACTTTAACATTTTATTTTTTGTTTTTATAATAATAATTTTTTTTTAATTTTAATTTTTTTTATCTTTGACAATAATTGTTTTAATATAATCTTTGACATTTTTTATTTGATATACATTTGTTTTATTGGCGAGATATTGTATCTTTTTAACATAACAAGACCTATGTATGTCGTACTGTAATGTTTCAAGCAAATAAATAATTCTGATTCTGATTTCATATATATACAATTAGTGAAAGCTAAAAATTTAAAATTACAAACAGAACCTTCAATTATATTTTTCTACATACATAAAATAAAAATGAAATTACACATGTCTTTCATATGTAATAACTCGAAAGTGTACATTTACGTCCTGTTTTTATATTTATGTAACACAGGAAGCTGTTTATAATTGGAACTACTTTTTAATCCGTTATGTTGTAAGGAAGAAAGCGTTAAGTTTGTCGGTAGGTGTGTAAGAAAGATGTTGCGTAGATCCGTTAGTGCGTACCGTCGTAAAGAAATTAAACTTTTCTGATTTTTATACGCTCATATATTGACGTTCGAAATGGGTTGGAAACAAAGCCGTAATTAGCCTTTTATGCGCCGTATGTTAGCTTTGTTCTCCGAAGCTAAAATTCACGTTGTCACCTGCGCCCCATCAACCAGGTCCAGATTAAGTTAGCGCATTTTGTGCCACCGCTGGCATTGATCATATTTAAAATGTATGGATGATATTCTAAAAATAAAACAAGAACATAGTGGCAATGGTCGCTTGGCATTAAAAGAATTAATTTTTGTCGAGTTAATCCTCCGATACTCAGTCAGCGAATAACCTAACAGTGCAGTTATCGCTTGAATTATTTTTATATTAAATCTCCCAAAATAAACATAAGAAAACTGGTAGTTAAAATCATAATAATGAATTTTTCCCAAAAAAATTAACAAAGTAACAAAGGCTTAAATTGATTAATGTTGCTAAAATAAAATTCGTTACGTTTAGTAAAATTTTGCCAGTATCGAATTAAATGACAAAATACAGTTAGAAACTCTTTGAAAACTTTGTTATCAAATAATATATATATAACCACATTTAATTAACGCGTTTTATATTGTAGAATTCGAAATATTAACGAATATTGTAATACTGCAAAACCACTCTTCCAAATTAGAGAAATTTCATTGGAATTCTGACAGGCATCAGCCCTGGAGAGTATCCCATATTTAATAACGAATGGAAGCAAATATATTTGTTCTCTGTATTTCTAACAAATTCTTTACATTCTAACTCATATTAAATTAACACTATACGTAACATAACTCCGTTTAAATTATAGTGACACTATTATACAACAATATAAATTACCTGAAGTTTATCGTTTTTATGAATTTATTTCACAGTCAATCTATTCCGGGAAGTCCGCTTGGTTTTGGATGTAGTGGTAATTTGACAACTCTATCGCCTGTGTGTGTAATGTACTCACAAATGAGTAGAAATACAGTACAAACCTTTAGAAACGCACTGTTAGTTTTGAGTGATACAGAGCCTCCCTCTATGACATCGAAACAAGTTTATTAGAAACTGCAGAACAGGCAAAACATGTTTTATTGTTTAATTTTATATAATACTAGCTGTACCCGGCAAACGTTGTTTTGCCATGTATATTATTTTTAGAAAACATTTTTTTTACATAGGGGTTGATCGTGTAGGGGTGAAAATTTTGTATGTATTTTTTAATGCCACATTATAAAAAAATTGTCCAAAAAATTAAAATACAATGTCAGGGGTGGACAACCCTTATCACTTATCACAGGGGTATGAAAAATAGATAGTAGCCGATTCTCAGACTTACTGAATATGCATATAAAATTTCATAAAAATCGGTCAAGCCATTTCGGAGGAATATGGTAACTAACACTGTGACCCGAGAATTTTATATATAAGATAAACTGAAAAGTATTTTATTTTTATAGTTATTATTTACACAGTCGATTGTTTTTATTTTCTAAAGTTAAGTACTTTTTTATTGCATTGGTAATATTCACAAGCTCCATAAGTTTAACACATCAATGCGCCTGTAAAAAAGCTTGTCTGTACACCTTACAATATAATCCAAAGCCAAAACAGACCGAAAGTAGAAAAGCTACGCCGAGTTATTAAAGTGGCTTGGTTTATTTACGACAGTATAATATTATATCAATTAATTGCCGCGCGCTAATCAATGTTGACCGAAGTCGTTAGCGGACGTGTGATATACCTCTGCTGATACAATTAAGGTTTTCTTTCGTCCTGTGCCGCATATAGCAAATTAATATTCTTTTTTATTATATAGTTTGTGTTAATTATTAAATGTCAAAGTTATTTCAACTTTAGAAAGGTCATGTTGAACATTACTCAAAAGCAATAGTGATGAGTTTTAAATTCTACAGCTTAAAATTAAAACTGCGAGTGTTTTAAATGCCTCTTGGTCTTAATAACCCATGGACCAGATTTTTTGATTATCACAATATTGTTTAGAGCTAAATACCTAGTCATATAGAGCAGAACATTACACAGGTTTTTTTTATCGTTAGTATAGACCTGTTATATTACAATTACGTTAATTTATATATAGGAAGACCGATGAATGTTGGAGTTAGCAAGACGCGTATTTATTATAACAAATTCCCCTACTTGGAGAAATGATATCAAAGAAATTATAAGGAACAGGAGGGATAAAAGCGAGATCGTGGTCTTGTAAATAATATATAGGAGAGCTATGAGTGGTTATAAATCAATGCTTATTGAAGATGAATAAACATGAGATGAGAGAGAATAGATTCTTCATGCGTTGCCTAGTGCGCCGGTAGTTTGAACACAGTACTGAATGAACATCTTATAAATACATATAATTTTAAATTGTATGCATTTATATTTATTGTTTTGTATTTTTGATATTTTGTATTCTTTGTTATTATTTTTTTTTTACCCGCGTAGATCATGTATTGGTAGGAGTATCGTGAAATCCGTTCTTGATGCCTTTCCACATCGTAAAATAAGTAACTGGTTTTCATGATTGTCAATTGAGTGTATAGTTTTGGAGATATCGCAATGAGTCAATTAGTGGTAATTTGCTTTAAATATAATATGTCTAGTTAAAGAAGATGACTTTATTTTTTTTATAAAATAAAGATTTTCCGTCACACAATTCTGTCAAGTTTTATTTTCTAATTCGCTTACAGTAAACGCGAGTTCGTGCAATACGATTAAAAACAAGGGGAAAAGAAACCCAACGTTACAGAAATATTCCTTTTCCGAATACTGTAGCCGGTCGCAAAAGCGATTAACGGTACCCTGAAATTGCAGGTCAATGACCGACCCGGCCGCACCACGTGTTCTTGCATTACGCGATATTGTATAATTCATAACACACGAAACTAATGACTGAGGAAACGTTTTGCTTCCGTTGTTGTGGCGTTGCGTGTAGTAACGCGTACGTAAATATTAAATACTAATTGAGTAACTCCTCGAAAACAACTATGAATTATTTGTTTAAATTGGATAATTAACAACATTATATACTTAACTATACAGAAAATCTTTAGACTTATCCACCTGAAAATTACCTAAACACAAGGTACCCTAATATCTAATGCATTTTGGTGAAATAAGAATTGCGGTAATTTTTTAGACAGTTACGGTGAAACCTGCATCATAAAATATTTATGTTGTTCAAAACTGAAGTCGATTGAAATCACCAGCAACGACAGCTTTCAAAAGTGATAGAGCTTTTTGTGTTATATCTCGTCCGGGGAAGTACTAAAGTAATGCTTATTTCTACCGCCACGCATCATTTCTATATTTCTGTATGAAGGGCATGGGTTGCCGGTGCAATTACAAGCACAACTGGGCTGTAGTTTGTTAGCATTTATAGGATAATATATTCATAATGATGGATCTTTCTACTTATAATCAGGTGGGCCTGCTGATCAATTAGAACTATAAAAACATATTTAGCTGCAAAGCCTCTGTCTCATAAATCCCTATTACTTTAGATTATGTAGACGAAATCTATAAAAAAGCCATAGAGGTTATGATATTCAAAAGCTAACCTTTACAAAACTTTTTTTATCGACTACAAGTTGGCTCTTGACTGCTATCACAACTGATGTTAAGTGATGATGCAGTCTAAGATGGAAGCGGGCTAACGTGTTAGGAGTAGGATGAAAATCCACACCCCTTTCGGTTTCTACACAACGTCGTACCGGAACGCTAAATCGCTTGGCGATACGTCTTTGTCGGTAGGGTGGTAACTAGCCACGGCGAAAGCCTCCCACCAGCCAGACCAAGACAAATTAAGAAAAATCTCAATCTGCCCCGCCGAATCGATCGAATCAAACCCAGGACCTCCGTCTTGTAAATCCACCGCGCATACCACTGCGCTACGGAGATTGTCAAATAAACTAATACAGATCATAAATAGAGTTTCTAAATTGTTCTTTTTTAACATTTATTTTAATGATATGACTAAATATTCTAGCGAATTATTAAGCAAAACATTAACCAAAGGCCGGTGGAGGATTTTCTAATTAGCAATATATTTTTATTACGACACTCATGCGGTCATAGGACATTAATATCGTGGTCTCACTTAATGGCTTTTACGTGGATCGCTAATTTAGCGTCCTATTTTTAGATGGACCTACTTTCGGATTGAAAATGCAATAATGTTGTGATTACGTGAATTTTAAATTGCAGTAACTTGACAGCTTTTTCTTGAGTGTTTTGTTTTGAATAATTTAGTATTCACTTACAATTTACTTGTATATGATATAAAGATTATCAAGTCAGCTTAGGTGAGAGAGAGAGTGAAATTTCATATTTTTTAATTTGTTTATTATTAAAAACATAAAAAATTTTTACATCCATTAGTTCTTTTGAAGTAATTAATACGAAGAATTATAGCCATCACTTATCTGTTTTTATAAATGTTAAAAGCCAAATTAATATTAATTTTTCGAAATAATTTTCTCGATAAAATTTTCTGGGAAAGTCTCGATATCAGAGCAGAGTAACTTTCTAGGAAGATAGCGACAAAAACAATGAATTTATATTGTTTTACAAAATGTAACCTTAATTTAATTTAGCAACAACAACAATGATTTTGTATCGTTTTACAGTTTAAAATTCTTTTTTCTAAAAGTTAACCTTCAGTAAACGATGTCGTGTAGAAACAGTTTTCTACCAACAATACTATTATTTTAGATATTTAACATCAGGGATTATAATTGTAGTCAATAAAAAAAAAAGATATATCAGATTACAGTTTTCAGTAATTGTTAAATATGTTTGAACGTAGGTAACATATAATCTATATAAAAGGCCGTAAAATATTCCTTTATTTAATAACGTACTTTATAATTGGAAATTTGCATAAATCTCATTACCAGCCAACCAATTTGTCTAATCGAAAAAAATATTGCTCCAATTTATTTTTAATCCACGAGCTATTTCCATAATTAAGCGGCACACATAAAGAAAGATATGGCAGCCATGTGCTACGGACAGCGTCTCTTCAAACTATGATTGTTGGCTTCGTGCCATTGCTTAATGAATTATTCATATTGCTCATGATTAATTTGTTTTTATTGATAACCACAAAGAAACTGATATAACAGTATAATAATGGGTCCGGTCATAGTTGCGAAATGTTTACGTTTGGTTTTGCTTTCATTTCCAAACATACATTAAGATAATCCGATCCGATACAATGATGTTGAATTCATTATATTGAACCGGAGAAAGCTAATCTCACATCTATTATCTTATTAGCAAATTTTAGTCTTCCATATTTGTTTAAATTGTTTTTATAATGTTTTTCTCTAAACCTAGTTTATCTTTTTTTGTTTGTTGGTAAAGATGTTACAGCAAGAGCTTTTAACAATTTTTTATACATCATCATACACACATACATTGCTGTAACTTCTTCCCTTATACTATCGGTAGCTTTTTTTTTATCGATTACAAATTGGCTCTTGACTGCTGTCACACCTGATGTTAAGTGATGAAGCAATCTAAGATTGAAGCGGGCTAACTGGTTAGGAGTAGGATGAACATCCACACCTCTTTCGGTTTCTACACATCGTACCGAAACGCTAAATCGTATTTGTCGGTAGGGTGGTAACTAACAACGGTGAAAGTCCCCACCATCTAGACGACGACAAATTAAGAAAAATCTCAATCTGCCCCGCCGGGAATCGAACCCAGGATCTTTATCTTATAAATCCACCGCGCATACCACTGCACCACAGAGGCCGTCAAAAACCGTAGAGCTACACCATTCTTAAGGTTACTCTTAGTATATATTCAAGAGTTATCTTCAGCAATACACTTTACATGATAAAAAAGCCTTATACATTCCACTGTATATAATATTGTGTTGCAAATGATTCGTATATTCCTAAAGCCGGAAACCATGTTTCCATTCTAATTCTATTCAAACAATACGGTTGGGAAAAGGCATTATGCTTTGTTCCACCATTATTCTCACCGGCAGATACATCAGAAGATACAAGAGTTAGAACCGTTTACATAGCAGCGAGGCAGTGCCGTGTTCGCTTTTGAAAAGAATTTTTCCGCTTATCACCCATGACACAATTGTAAAGCCCCGAGACGGGACCGTATATGCAGGATCATTGTTTCATAACAGTATTAAAATTTTTCACAAAAATAGCAAGTAAGCATTTCACACGAATTGGGGCGAGTGTGGAAGAATGAACTTTGAATATGAATAGCGCGATGTGGTAGGTAGGATTTAAGCGCTTTCATGACGTTTAAGACAAAAAACACCGAGTGGTTTTTAAAGTTAATCAATTAACAGTATAAATCAGTCTTTAGTTGTGACGCATCGTGGAGATTTTTTAGAGACCAATATTCTATACACGAGTAATTATGCGTCATGTTTGTTCCATTATCATCGTCATCACAGCCGATGGACGTCCATTGCTGAAAGTATGCAGACTTCTAAACATAGCGACATCCTCCGTGTCACAGTGCTACTTGTAAGTGAATTTATAAGAATATCCTGGGTTCAATTCCCAGCGGGGCAGATTAAGATTTTTCTTAATTTGTCTGGTCTGGCGGCGGCTTTCGCCGTGGTTAGTTACCACCCTACCGACACAAAGACGTGCCGCCAAGCGATTTAGCGTTCCGGTACGATGTCGTGTAGAAACCGAAAGGGTTGTGGATTTCATCCTCTCCTAACAAGTTAGCCCGCTTCCATCTTAGATTGTATCATCACTTAACATCAGGTGTGATAGCAGTCAATGGCCAACTCCAAAAAATAAAAATAGCGATTTAGAGCCGCCTGTGTTACACGTTAAATGTCTTCAGTCCACTCATGTTTCATTAAATGAATTCATCTTTCAAACTATAAGAGATAGTACATCGAACAAGTAAAGATGGCTCTAAAGTGTTTATTTTTGAATAGCATTCATTTTTATATTTTATTGCGGCAGTAATACTGTACGTTTACATAGATAGAGTCCATAAACAATTGCTTATCTAAATACAAAACTTAATAAAATGCTTGTTTGCTACAAAATATTACATGAAGTTACATAAAATATTTACCTCATAATCAATTAATCTAAGCATATCTATCTTAACTCACATCTAAGTTATGTGAAGAACATGTAACAACGCATTATCTTAATTGCGAAAAAAAATAATCTAAATGTGTTATAGAGATACTCGATGTAAATAAAAAGACCTGTATATTCAAACAAAAATCATATCAACGAAAATATCGCAAGTGATAAATAACGATCAAATTAATCTGACGATAGTTCCCGTGACGTGGGGGATATCGAATTAGGTCATCTCATGTAACATGAGGAAGCTAACAGCAACCTTTACGTCATACGCACATAGGCCTATTCATGATAATTTTATTTGGCTACTTGGCGGATGGCAGATATTGATGCGTTCAATGTTCCTCTTAGCCTCCCCTGAAATATTTTATAGGCTCATATGGCTATAGTCCTTGCTTAATGGGTGGGGTCGTTTATTTATGGGACAGTATAGTAAAGACATTTCCGCGGTAGTAATATGATCGATAATATATATACTTTGGATAGCCGGTTTGATTCATTCGACACCGATTTTTTTTTTTAGAAAAAATACGCCAAAGAGCAAGATATTCCGTGACCACTGCTTTTATTTCTGACGATAATGTGATAGAACACCAAAAATATGTTCATTGGATTGCCACTGGGAGTCCTTTGGGATCGGTAAGTGTCTGTGTATTTCCGTTAAACCTAAACGTACAGTTACTTTTGGTTTTATTATCTGTGTACCTTTTATGCCTCAATAAAAGAGTAAAAATCCACAGAGACTCATACTTTCTTACGTTGCGATTTTGCTTAAAAAGAATTATTCAAGTGAATCATATAATTTTCCAACGGAAAAATCAATGTATTGTCGATTGTCTCGTTTCGATGCTATTTGTATTAACTAATTGTTAGCATTAGATATTGAATATTTGAAACGAATTTTTGACTTTGCCAAATTTAAATTAAAACCAAATTAGGTAGCTGGTTTTTAAATTCAAATTCGTTTATTTCAGGTACGCTTATTATAAGCACTTATGAAACGTCAAATTGGACTATTTGTAGTGACTCTACCATAAATACTATATAGATATTGTTATACAAACTAAACTGCATGTCATCGAAATGTTTACGTAGGCACCCATTCTCCTGTACAACGTAAAAGTCAGTTTAGTCCTGAGTGATCAATGTTCCACGTACTCCGACGAATCGGAGGCACTTGAACACGTGCGGCGATGTATGGAGCCATAACTAGTGTGCCGTCGCTTACAGGCTGGGTACATGTAAATACATTGTACTTACTCAAGACACTTCAGTGGGCGAAAAAGTGAAGCCGGCTGAGTGCCTATTGTGGTGGAGAGTGCGTGCGATACCAGGGCTCTTGAGAATGCGATGGGCCAACTATTACTAATTATGACTCGGGGGGATGTGGGGCGTGTACCGCGTGTATGAACGAAATCGTAGTTATATACGTACGTGTACCAAATGCGTATCAAGGAATTAAGTTACGACTTAGAATCAGTAAAAGATATTCTTACTAGACTTAAGATGGTAAGATGCCTTTGATTGTCGTCTTGTGCGCAACGCAATTATTTTGTTCTCTATTCTGAGGCATTTGTCCAAACAGTTAAATTATAGGTAATAGATATATGCCTTCGAAAGAAAGGTATTTAGAAAGCTTTCCAAGTTACAATTTGGTATAGTGTTGAAGTTTATCTCCAATATAATGTAAAAGTATCTAAATAAAATTACACAGAAAAATATATAATTTTCTCTTTCTTTTGTTTCAGATCTTCGGATATTTTCAGCAACCCGTTTCTTAAAGGTTTGTTTGTTTATTTTTCCGAAGACATCATCAATTCTCAAAGTAGACGTATGGTAATTGCTAGCATGAAATCTTTTACTTTTATCTCCACACACACATATACCAGTATATACAAAACATCGTGATGCCAGTTTTAGTGTAGGTACCAGATTTAATAGAAATCGTTTCACTTAAAATGAAAGACAGTTATGCCTGCAAAGAAGAGTAAGGCTATATACTGTCAAGCCTGTCAGCTAACTAGTGCATAAATGACAACAAAGTAAAAAAAGCATCTGTACAAAGTTAGCTATTCTCGTATATTTCTAGTGCCGGGCTTAATCGCATGATTAGTCGCCTATAAGTGTGCAGACAAGTTAATATTTACAGCAATATTTCTACATTCAGCCGAATAAAATATTACAATAAGCATTTTATTAATTCATAATTTAAAAATCATTGAGTAGAGGGGTATCAACTTTAATTTATTTTGTAGAAATTATTGTCATAAATATTAGTAGTCTAAAATAATAGCACTACTTTTACCTGTGTTCATATTACATTTGATTAATAAATGTCTTTCAACTAGAGAAAGTTGTGCTTAAAAACAAATTACCACCACATTAGCAGTTAACTAAATAGGAGATTCTTTTTTAGTTTTTATTGAAAAGTGTTACCCACACTTTAGTGATTATTTATATTTAAGAATAAACATAATATCAAAAATTGCGGAACCGACGGAATTCGAACCCGCGTCTCTCTGGCAATCCGGGCACTTAGAGCGCCTTACCGCTAGGCCACGATCCCGATGACGTCGGTGCCGAAATTGTGCTTTGATATTATAAATAGGAGATGAGACTGTTTGAAAATTGTAAACTTATGTTGCAATAAAACTTACACAACAAGTATCAGAAAAACAAATTGTTGCTCGTACACGGATACAATGACTGATGATATCATAAACTATCTGAAGAATGCAACAAAAAAGTAGCGCTAAATGCAGTGAAGAGTTTCTACATAACTTGCGCATGTTGCTTTTTCAACAGTTTGATTGTAAAATAACTTGCCAGCAATTTAGTCTCGTTCGTCAGGTAGAACTGGGTTATACTGAGATAATAGTTGCCCAATCCGCTTGCTTGTTTCTGTGTTGTTTGAATTCTGTGCCGTGTTCGCTTTATCGAAAAAGTTCTTCTAGTTAATAGGTAACGCTTTTTTGTCCCAGTTTGTATAGTGAGTGCTCCATTGCCGGCGTTCTGCTGAATGAAATAACCAATTTAGTTCTTTTTTGTATGCCAGGCTTTGTATTGGATGCTACTGTACCTATTTTTTCGTTTGATCAATCTCTCTATCTGGTACCTAAGAGTATGTAATCATTTTATTTTTGCGGATAGGTATGGTATAGTCGTATGTCATTTTTTTCTATTTTGTCATAAATCGTTTTCTTTCTTTTTTCTTTGCGATAAAGAATTTGTTTATGTACCCACTTAGGATATTTTTTTTATCGCTATTAAAGCGGGCAAACGAGCATGCGGGACACCTGATGTTGAGTGATTACCGCCGCCCATATACATTTGCAACACCAGAAGCACTGCTAATGTGTTGCCGGCCTTTGAGGAATTGGTTTATTCGCCTTATAAATATACCCATGTTAAAATTGGCAGGAAATACCGCAGCAGGAAGTTGGTTCCAGATTCTGCATGTTCGCGGCAGAAATGATCTAGAAAATCTAGTGGTTGTAGATAACCAGCAATCCATTTTTTTTCTCTCATTTATATTTATTTACATATTTTTTTAATATTTTTAACAATGTTTTAAGTAATACATATATATATATATATATATATATATATATATATATATCATATTTATTAAGACATTATCTAATTTTGGCAAGGAATACGTATACTCGTGTTTACCATGCTCGTTGAAGAAAATAGTCATCATCATCATCATTATCAGCCTATTAACGGCCTACTACAGGGCCTCCCTCCCAGTAGGAGAGGGGATATGGAGCGTAAACCCACCACGCAGCCCGAATGTGGGTTGACGGGCTTAAGGTGATAATGTGTCATTTATTAACGATCGCTATCAGATGTTGATGACAGTGACCGGGACCGACGGCTTAACGTGCTCTCTGAGGCACGGGGGTGTAACACTACCAAGTTCCCGACTTCGGGCTTGGAATGTGTACGATCACATGAGAATTTCATGACAGACGATCGCTAAACGTGCTCTCCGAGGCTTGAGAAGAATGAGAAAAACTCAGAATAATTCCGTGACCCGACCCAGGATTCGAACGCAGGACCTCATGAACGAAGCCAGATAGGTTTACCACTAGACTAACGAGGCAGTAGAAAGTAGTATTCACGCATAATTACCTTGGCAAAACAATGCACAAACAATTATAAAGCTGGGAGGATTTTCAAGATAACAACACGGGGATAAAAGTAAAGCTTTTCAACATATTTATACTGGAATTTTCTGTTCAGCTTCTAGTTCCCAGCTATTCTTCTATTCGGTGCGGTTTACAGTAAATAAAGAATGTTATCTCTACTGTTTTGCATTGCACTATTATTTTATCAAGTTTTATTTACTTTAGATATAAACACGTGGCTATGGAACAAAACCTTTTTAACCGACTTCAAAAGGAGGTTTTCAATGTATCTAATATTTTCAGAACTGCCCATTTTCGCATGTTAGTCTATATCAGCGTCTGAGCATATGTGCCAAATTCAAAAGTGTATGTATGTATGTATTTATGTTTGTGTAGGCATATCTGCGGAACTACAAGTCCGATTTAAGTAATTCTTTATAGATATGTTTAAGTAAATGAAAGTAACTAAATGTCGCATTTATTATTTACTTTTCAGTGCGATTGGAAGTCGGTTTAATTTTTTGAGTGTGACGTCATGCGTCGTTACCTCGCTTTGAGGCGTCCCATGTAAGGCTTGAAGTGCAAGCGAGAGTGCGGAACGAGCGACAAAGAAGCACAATGTTCGACATCCGTCTGTTAAATATAATTATTAAATATATTAATTTTAAATTAAAAATTAATATATTTATTATAAATTTAAAATATAAATTTATAAAATCAAAATCAATTATTTTATTAATTTAAATCAATATTTATAAAAATATACTTAAATTAAAAATTTTAATAACCAATTAAATGCTACGATTCCATCAGTATTTTCTTAAGACATTGTCACGTTCAACTATCGTCAGTAAACCGACTTTACAGACAACCAATTTTTTTTATTTGTATTAGTTGATGAACCAAGAAAACTGCGCACTTGATGGTAGACGAAATCGTAGAAGCAAGCGTGGGTTAAAACACTATATCCTTTTTCCTATAAGGATTGAGGCCTGGTCCTATGATGGGATTTAAAAAATATTGCCGATAAATAATTTGATGAACCATCCGACGCACTTGATGGTAGACGGAAAGTCATCGAAGCATTGTGGGTTTAAGCTCTACAACCCCTCCCACATAAGGAAGGAGGCCTGAAACGCGTAAGGATGTTTTTATAACATCTAAGTGGCAATTAATAAAAAAATAATTATAATGGTCCTATAGTGGGTTGATAATGTAATAATACTTTGTCTTTATTTTAACATCCAGTATTGCTAACAATAAAAAATACACGTGGAGGAAACTGGAAACCAGAAACCAGATGCCATAATGAAAACGGGTGTGCATTATTTTATATGCGGTGGTCATTTCCCCTTCGTACACAATATGATAGTAAACCTGACCGCGAAATTGACAGTATCGTTTACCGTTGCATACGTACCGACCGAGTTGAACGCAACTACTGGTCCAATTTATTCTTAGAGTAACTTATTTAATAACTATTTTAAAACTTTCCTTTTTGATTATAATGTACTGGCACATGTTTATAAGTAATTGTAATAAACGTATACTCCATGGACTGGTTATTGTCCAGGTATTGACCACTTGAAATGTAACCGCAATAACTGTATTGGTATGAGCGGCTGTACGGGATGAAACATCGCTTCAATATGGCTAGAATAGTCGTAATTATCATCGTCAACCTCCACAGAGAAGTAGTCCTACCTTCTCTGTGGAGGTTGACGTCAGCAACAAAAAAAGCCGTGTCAACAAATCTGGAGTTTACTAAATAATCATAAAACTACCACTAAAGTTTCATTATTATTTTTATTTATTTTTTATTATCATTTATTTTCTTCTTCTCTTGTAAATAAATACATGAGGGTTTAAAACATGTTACATATACACAAAAGCTTCTACTGTTGAATTCCGAACCTTTTTGAACTTGGAAAAGAATGTTTTCAGGAAAGGTGGGTGAGTTAATTATTGCGTGTAGGGACCGCGTATAAATATTTTCTTTGTCGAAGGAATTCTTAAAAGTCCAGTCAAAAACTGCGCCCACCGGGTTTTTAAAAGTTTAGCAAGTAAAGTTTGTTTTACTTGGGGTATCTCGCGGAGCCCGAGGCACGTAGGGGAGGCGCTTACTTCATTTAGGACGAAACTTCCTTGTTTTGCATTTACACGGAGAAAGTCACCCTAGAGAACTGAATATTTCATAAGTAGAACAGTGCTAGTAAGTGCGTCCTTACATAATTCAAACAGCTTATATGTATAAATTAAAGTACCATAAAGGGACGTTAAGTAAAAAAGGTATTAAGATAGATAATCCGAAGAAAATGAGAGGGGCCCTTTGGAAATGGAAGCGCGGTTTATATTGGAATGGTAGGTAGCGGCGGTCAGCTTTCCATTTCCCAGTGCGCCGATTCATTTATCCGCGAAATCCACGCCCGTACCGGTAGATATCAATGTCAACACGGGCTTTGTCTCCATAAAATAGGCTAAGTAAATAACCAGATCACCAATTGGCTCATGCAATTTGGTCGGTCGGACGAACGGCGCTTGCACTTTGTCTGATTCGGTTTTTAATTAACGTTGATTCATTTTCGCATCGATTCCCAACGGGTTAAATTGCTCTACTTGAAGAGGATTGAACTGAATAGAACACATTGTTGGCAATCGATTTACATTTAGTTTATGAAATTCTAAAATAGTGGCCAATATTTGAACGTTTGAGTTCGAATTAAATTCGAGCACTGAAATTCTGAAATGTGATATCTACTGATGAATCCTGCAATGCGAATTATTAAGAGGCTTTATTACTGAACATGGATCACAAAACTGTACCAACATTTCAACAAAAGTATTTCTAGCGTATTCACAGTAGTGTTAGTTTGGAATATGCTATGATTGGTTCCAATTCGCATGAGGCTTTCTGTTATATCATGGATCGTCCACTTTTATTTAAATAGAAAAATATAATTGTGAAAATATTCTTATAATATTTTGTAAATTTAATCGTTTTCTCGCCCTTCTTTCAATGCAATGTTATTATCAACTGTACGGTATGGTACTTTAACTATTGCTGGATTGCTCTGGATGAATCTGGGCGGGTTTTCTTCAATAAAACACTTCTTCAAGAACGCCTTTTTAATCTTCTGTTGGTACCTCTTCTATTACAATCTTCTTGGTGGTCGATTGGGAACTGTGTGTTATCACCACAATGCCTCGGATATAACAAATTATTTCGGTCCCTCTAATTGTCATCGATATCTAATAGAGATCATATAATAACCAAACAAATTCTATTGTCTATCCTTATCTAAGTCTGCCATCTCGCATTAAAACGGGCTTTCTGATTGGTCGATGTAAGCGAGAGGGCCTATATCTCTCTCCTTTATTTGACAAATTGGTAGTGAAGCTATTAGCAAGATTTGTACGTTGGGCGATTAAATTTTAGACTATACATTATACTTATTATTAACTATTATTTATGCACGCTATGATCACACTATTAATGTCTATTATTACAGAGTCTATTATTACACACTATTTAAACAGTTTTAATATCACACACTATAAATCACTGTCCCGCACATCAACAATATCGTTAAAAGCAAAAAACAAACAGATCCACAAATTCAGGTCGCGACCTTTCAAAGTATTCTTACCTAATAATATGTTGAAGATACGGTCGTGAACTATAATATGGAAACCCATTTCCTGGATTTCTTCTCAGAACGCTCACGTGTAACAGGATGGGGTAGGTAACTTATGGATGATGGATTAACGTCTTATAAAATGAAAGGTGTGTCAACGTCAAATAATGAAATATTTATTGAAAAGTCATTTTAAATTATTTTCATTTTTACAGTTAATTTTGTATAGTACATATTTGGGAGTAGAGTAGGGACATATATAGTATATAGTACTTTGAATTAGTTATAACGACAGCCTAATTTTTCTAAGCTTTGAATGTCATATTTATTAATATCTAATCAACTGCCTAAGAAATAGGTCTTAATCTTTCAAAATGACGATACTTTCATCCCCCCTTTAACCCCTTACATATGTCCTTTTTCAGGCTCTAGACTTACTGTGTACCAAATTTCATTTAAATCGGTTCAGTAGTTGTAGAGTGAAAGCAAGACAGACAGACAGACAGTTTCTTTCGCATTTATAATATTAGTATGTATGTTATGTATGTAATGTTAAGAACAGACATCCTACTGTTCTTAACATTACAAAAGTACCAACTTGTAAATTGGGTATTGTTAAAATAAACGAATTTTGAGTTTGAATGTACAATAATTCTAGATTAAAAGAATATATTGGCAACTTCTTTAGACACTGTTTTTATAACAATGATACTCGTGTCAATGGACAACACATTTTCCATTTGACTAACATTTCCATCTAATCCTTATATTTTTTTGTAAGTTATAAAGAAACTCAAAACAAAGTTCGCTACCGTACCTATACTAAGTTTATTTAGGTTGTCTCGGGTTGAACCCTCTCAAGTTGTCATAAACATCGTACAGTTACTTATTATAATTGTTGCGAGGGAGCTTCCCGGTTTGTTTGACATTTAAATAAAATAACGTTGGTTAATTTCAGCATAAAATTATTTTGAAATAGGTAGTCTACTTATTATTGCCCGAAATATATACTCGTAGGCTATTGTTTGTTTAATTCTATGAACATACTTTTTCTTATTTGAACATAAAGGTACTGAGGAATTCTTACATAATTATTGTGTTTCTTCTTACCGAAAAGTTCATAACCTTGTTCGTAATATAAATCTGGATTCTACTCTTACTTCTGTTTTATAATTATTAAATAATAAAATAAAAATGTGGCACTCGGAGACTGCCGCGGTAAAGCTATTGCATAGCATTTTTTATCAACTTATGTTTACCTACCGACGTCATCGGGACCGTGGCCTAGCGGTAAGGCGCTCTAAGTTTTGGATTGCCAGAGAGACGCGGGTTCGAATCCCATCGCTTCCGCAATTTTGTTTTTAAGCGTGATATTGAAAAAAAAAATTGCGGAACCGAATTTTGTTTTTAAGCGTGTTATTGAAACTAAAAAAGAATTTTTTTGTCTCCACGCTCAAGGCCCGCGATAAAAGCTATGCAATAGCTTAAAAATAAATATTATAGGACAATTACACACATCGCTATATGTCCCCAAAGTAGGTAGGCGTACTCGTAAGTAGCTTGTGTTCTGGGTGCTATGAAAAAGCACGTTTTAATAAACAAATTAATTTAATTTTAAACTATACTTATTAAGGTATGCTTAAGACAAGGATACTCGTATCGTATTATGGCAATCAGCTGGTACCACTCAGTGTTAACGGTGTCGCCAGGCGATCGTGAACGCGTGACCGTAAGTCGTAAAGTGTGGTGAAAGTTGTTAAATGGAGAAAGAATTCTTGGATCGATGCGTATACTTGATAGATGCACTTGTATTTGAGTTAAGACAGGCATTTCTTATAGCCCATTTCGTTGTTAATACTTTGTATAAAAACTATACAGTTGTGAACATTATTGGAAAAGATAAAAGACTATTATTTTTATCATCGTCATTATCTGCTTATTAATGCTCCCCAAAGGACCAGGTGTCTCTCCTTGCAGGAGAGAAATGAAGCATAGACTTGTCACGCTAGTTAGATGTGGTTTGGCGTGCTTAGAATGTACCTAACACTACTAACTTCCCGACTCCAAGCTTGGTAATTTTAATACTTCAATCCAAAATATAATATATGCATTTGTACATATAAAAATAGTCCGAGAAACTGAACCTCCTACCAAAGATCTTAGTAAAACACGACTCATTATTCTGCCTTTTCATTTGTCTGTACCTTATACATATGATAATCACAAAAGCCTCAGAAAGCATATTTAGTAAGTCAATTCTTCCTGAACTCCCTGATCATAGGCATCAGCGCCAATGCTTCGCTGACAGGCAGGTATACACTATTTCATGTATACTAAAGCCAGACTTGATTGAGAATGCTTGTCAACAAACAAATTTAAAATGAAGGTAGAAAATGCAACACATTTTATGCCTAATAAATTTAAAATTATGTTTTGTTATTTAAAAAAATCTTATTTAAAAGATATTGAATATATTAATTAGTTTTAAGCTTACTAATCTAATTTATTGTCATGAATTTGTCATTAACTACTTAGTTAATTAAAAAAATAGGTGTAAAATGTAAAAATGAGTAGAAATTTCAACTTTTGCACCTAATTTTTTTTTTAACTTGTTTGTTGATAAGTAAACTTAAAACTAATTAATATATTCAATATCTTTTAAAAAAGATTTTATAAAAAATAAAACATAATTTTAAAACTAAGCATAAAATGTTTTGCATTTTTTGTATTTGCAAGCATTCTCAATTGAGTTTGGCTTTAGTATAGTGATTTCAACCTTCATTTTTAACTTGTTTGTTGATAAGCATTCTCAAGCGAGTTTGGCTTTAGTATAGATGATCTCCACGATTTCTTACGATTTTACACAAGGAATATTTAACTATATACGAAAATACGAATTATTTTGCACTCTGCATTTGAATGATTTTCATAATGCCACAAGAACCCACTCAAAAATTTGCTCATTAATTCCCAAAACATTATTATAAACAAAAATTCAGTGTTAACATGTTTTATTTATTTAATACTGTCACTTTTAACTGAAACTCATAAGTACCAGTTACCAAAATATTATGGTTAGTTTTTCATCTTTTCGTATGGTAACACAAAGAAACATTTCAATGTTTGCTCGACTATCAGTATTTCCACGTCGATGCTGCTCGTGTTATTTTTTTGTAAAATAAACCAGGCTGCAACAGGCTTGCTTTGTAGTTTTTCTTTGTAGTGTTTACATCCATTGGCGATTGCCAATAACGTTTCTATTCGTTTTTTTTTTATTTTTTCTATTTGAGTGATTTGAGCATCGTCTCTATACGGTTATCAAATTTTGGTATATACTGAAAACGTTAACGTTTTATTTGTGTTTTTATAAACTTGTATTGACTGGATTACATTCAACATTATTTAAGTTCAAGCTTCATTTTCTAAACAATTAATTTTTTAGTCTTTTAATATACAAGTTTAAAATTTGCACCAGATTTTTTAAGTGTTTACAAACCAAATTTAATTTAGGTAAGTAGTTAATAAACATTCAGGCCCCGGATATTTTTGACAATCATTTATTTATTACCATTTTTTTTAATTTTCAACAATGTTTATAAAAAAAATTATAAAAAACACTATTAAAAATTTATAAAATTAATTAATTTATCAAAATTTTCCACGGATTATTATTATTAGTTCTTTTTTAATAAAATTTGCAGGGGAGTTTTTGATTTTTAAACAATCATGATTTCCACTTCTTTTATTATATTATACCTAATACCTTTAGGAATAACGGTCCTCAATCGCTTTTTTCACTATAGGTATAATCACTCTCGATACTACTGCATGATTGGAATATACAGTACAAACTAATTATTTTTAAGCTGCATAAATCAACACTGTCAACCACAGCACAAGTTTTGGGAATTGGTCATGAAAATCATTCCCTGGCTCGGAGACCATAATATGATAATGTATAAAAGCCATTAATAATAGTCGGAAGGTATCGATGTCACGCCTGCAACATTCTCGAAGTAATGCACCGAAGCTCCACAATGGGCGAGCGGCTTCCCCTGTCCCGAATGAAAAGACGCTTTCAGACGGAGAAATCGAATGAGTATTCGATTATTGTAGAATCAGTACAATAGGCTACGGCGACTTTTCACCATTTTATAATTTCATCTTCATTATTATGGATAAGGATCAGTGACTTTTTGTAACAATTGATACGTTGAACGGAGGGATATTATTGGATATTATCTTCCTACGAGCTCTCTTATCTATTGATCTTTTCTAGTTTCTTTTCCTGATTTTGCTCAAGTTCATACTAAACATTATACAAGAGACGAATATCTTAGCATTCCATGGATTCACCGTGCGGGTGCCGGGTCCATCGCGTGGCTGAGAGAAAAACTCCGAACAGAGCCCGAGACTTGTGACACGGGTGTAGGTTTAAGGGTACCCTTAGTGACGCGCGTCAACACTCACCTCCTCTGTTCAAGTTATTCTCCCTGCCCAGCCAAATTCGGAAGGACCCTACTAGAGCAGCTTTGGACACTCGTTCCAATATGGAGCTTACTGCACTTCTAGTAAGGCCAAGGTCTTTTAGCAGGTTGTAGAGAGACTTCGCTGGTATACCCCTCGCACCCACTTCTACCGCGTATAAACTAATCACATAGCCATTTTTGGTTAGTTCATTAGTAAGGTCATAATATTTATTCACTTTGAATACATGGTCTTTAGGGATGTTTGTTTCCCACGGCACTGTAAGCTCAACAAGTACTATACATTTGATTTGTTTGGAAAAAAGAAATATGTCCGGTCTAGATATCGTAATAGCTAAGTCTTCCGGGATTTTATAGTGCTTTTCATACGTGTCCATTAATATAGTCCAATCAGGAGCAGAGCCCAGAATATTTAATACACGGAGTTTGAATTCGAAGAGTTGATGGACGATTGGAATCCAAGGTGCCCCTTACAAGGTAGTTTGACGCAGAGAGCCACTTGGCTACAGGCGGTTCAGGATCGTTGTGTTTGGAAGTCCCTAAAAGTCCTATGTCCGACAGTGGAGTCCATCGGTTGATGTACTGATAATGATAATAATAATACGTAATAGTAAAGTATTATTAAGTATAATATTAACAAAGACAGGTTTGCCGATTTTGCGTTTAAGTTTGCTTCCAGCATCCAACATATCTGATTCAGACTACGCCGATATGAGGCTACGTTATCTTGTTGGTACACATGGAAGCTACATAAAACTGAGAACATGGACAGTATATATGAGCTTGATGGGTACAACACAATCGTGGACACATTAGCGTGGGCAAAGGTTAAATTTCTCTTTTTCTCTCATAAATCGAAAAATTTTGAATCTTGATCGAATTATTTTCAGATTTTTTTTTCATTTTCTGTTTTTTGAGAACTGTGATCGCTGGAATAAAAGTAAAATACGTTCATCTGTTGGGCAAGTGCAAGTTTTCACCGAGCGACTGCGTAAAAACGTACTCACTCGTAACTTAAAATTATATAGAAAAATAGCGTTCACTCTCAGTATAACTAGATGGCGCTACTCCAATTCCATATAAAAAAATTGAGAGGTGTCAAGGGACACCCGGATGGAACGAAGTTCCTTTCGATTAATTAGTGAAGGAATTGTAATAAAATTTTATTTTTTTTAAGTAATAATAATATTTTTTTATTATTAACAAATATAATGTTATATAAACTTAATCAGTAGGCTCAATTTTCGTAAAGGGCGCCATGAAAGCGCGAGACAGCATACAGCGCGGGCGCCCCCCGCCGCTCACGCGCACACACATCAAAGGCGGCGGCAAGATCCTTTGATCAAAAAGTGTCGTGACAACTTTTCGTACGAATTTTTTCCGTCTAGCCCCCTTTCACAACGCGCGATAAGGAACTTCGTTCCAATTTGCATTAACTGTTTTCGGTCTCGACGCGGTAAAATCTCACACTATCCACACAGATCAGTCAATCTATAAACAAATAAAATCCTGTTTTTACGCATAAAACAGTCATATCTGTTATCAAATAACAATGAAATGCTGTTTCTGTTTTTACTAAAGGAAAAAAAATTGACTAAGGATGGGTAGAACAACAGTCCAACACACAAATTTTGATCCTCAGACGTATTATATTTGAATCCGGCCACATAACTATTGTTCATGCGGGATTTTGAAATAATATTCCGATGTCTTCAAAATCATATTAAACAGTTTATAGATTGATTATTTTATTATTACATATACAGTTTATTTTACAATAATCATTACACTAAAACATGCATACTTTGTAACAATAAAAAGTACAGTAACTTGTACTACTCGCGAATATTCTGACATGTCATTTCTTACAATTTATTTTAGAACTGGAATCAAGTGCTTGCAGTTATTACATCATCTGACGGTCGACAGATAATTACTTACGTTACCATAGACAATATCGTCTATGGTAACAATTCTTATATTTTAAAATGCTAAAGCACTATGAAGGTAAATTGAGACTTCATTATCGAGTACCTATTCGTATATAAGAAAGATTTGTAAAGAAATATCAAGCGAAACGTATAGAATATATATCCACGTAGGCACAATTAATTCGTTTTTGTGATTTCACTCTCATTAGGATGTCGTTTTCAAATTAATTTTGCTTAATGACGTGAGGGTTCATCCCTAATGTCGTGCAGACGCTGATGAGAATGTATCAAATTATTTGCGCGGCGGCGTCGCGGCGGCATCGCGGCGGCCTCGGCCACAGCGTAGACGGTATGGGTGCCAAATTACATTTTAGCTTACCAAAATGTTTACCTTCTTTCTTGGCTTTGGAAATTAAAAAGTTTGCTATTTATGATTCTGGATTCATAAATTGGAAATTGTTTTGTTAACGTCTAGCGTTTTTTGTTTATTAAAACATATTTGCATACGAAACAAAAGGATAAATTTATCTCTAATCATACACAAGGATTTTTTTAATGATTATTATAGCTGTGATCGTACAAATTCAAATTTAACCGTCATAACAAATATTGCGGTAGAAATTTAATTAGCGAATATTCTTTAAAAACAATGGGAAAATTATCGGGTAATTAGAAAGCTATTTTAGGCTGTGGTCTGTTGATACCCTGCAGCCTTCCACTGTTATTCCTATAAGTCTCAAATAATAAAAATATCTTCAATTACTTCTGTTTCCACTATACTACTTTACAGTGCTCCATAATAACTTGTGAAACAGTATAAACAGGGAACAAAACAAAAATTGCGGTACAAACAATTCAATTAGAAAACTATGTTAGACTGTGGTGGGTTCATGGCCTGCAGCCGGCCAGTAATCTCGTTAGGGCGGCCGCACGCGCCGCCGTCGGCGCGCCGCGCTTCGCCGCCCGCCTGATCGAAAGGTAATTGGGTGTACTCACCTGCCGCAAAGTCGATTATAAAATAACTGTTTTGAGCAAACAGCTTCATTAGACATTATTCTATTAAAAAAAAGTATTATAGCTTTAATTTTTAGGAGATCATATTGCTGTCTTTCTCCGTCGACCTAGAAACATGAAAAAAAAAGCATGTAATTTCTTATACCACAAAAATACAAAAACAACCCAATAAACTGTAGTAGTTGCCACTTTCTTAAGATACTTGAAAAATAAATATTTTATGAACTATAGTAATGTCGCATAATTTATTTTTAAACAAGTACGTGAGTCCTAGTCCAAGAGTCGCTTTTCGTCGGCTTTTTATTCTTGCGCTTGACTGGATGCAGTCATGCCTGATGAAAAGCTATGTTGAGGAGAAGTTGAAACACGCTTGATTAAAATATGCCTTTTCACTCTAACCTTTAAGTTGTTCAAATGACAGGTGGCAGGAAACATTGACGCCGGAAGACCATTCCACACTTTAGCTGTTCTAATTTGAAACGTCGGCTTAAAACATTTAACTTTATAATGAATAGAACACTAATGAAGTTATCATCATTACAATTTATATAGAAGTTTAACTAATTTCATTTGAAATCAATACGAATTAATGCACATGTGGTTATACTTAAACCGGTAATAAGCTTGATAAGATGCTTCATAACAACAATTTTCATGCTGTGATTGATTGTGTATTAAAATACCTATGCATATTTGTCTTTTACGTGTTACAAAGCAATCAAACTTCGTTCAAACGCTGAAATACGTTTAATTGTTTATACAATGTTATTATAGCTACAAACACTGCAATTCTGTTTCTTGTAGCTGTCACCGGCATACCTGCAATCAAAACCGCACAACAGTAACAAACTCGAGCGCAAGTCAAATTGAAACGTCACTATATCAAATTACGCGCGTTGTTTTAGTTCCTCGCCGCCCGTCTGACTGCGGACTTCATTTATGCTACTAACTCAATGTTAACAATGTCATAATTACATTCCATTCGGATCAAAATGAGAACTTTCGTAATGAAAATCTTGCATATTTTATAACAACGAGTTATACTGTACATGTAACACTTATATTTATTTTATAATATAGCAGCACTATCTAGTCTAGTAGCTAACACTATTATATAAAAAATAATAATAGGCGCATTGAATATGTTGTAAGATGAACAAAGAATGAACTATTTACATACCTGTATAATTCGCGTCTTTTAAAGTTAAAAAATGATTTTACTTATTTCTTTATAGAGGTACGTCAGTTCTTTAATTTTAAAGAAAATGTTGCAATAACTTTAGAAAGGTAGAGAAAAGTTCTCTTTACATGTTTCATATATTCACTTAATGAAAACCTCTTTCACAGCCAGCACAGTAGGTAAGTAATGATATGAAGACCACGACAAAAATAAATGTAAGGAACATTTATTTTTCTTTGCCTCAAACTATTTGAGAAAATGAAAAAATCTTGAGCGTAGCTTCACAATATAATATAACCTTCCTACTTGTTTTTCATTTTATGCAGTTATGATTTTTTTAACTAAGTGCACTCGCAACGAAATGCTCGGGAAAAAAAAACTTGTATACCCTCCCAGACTTTCTTTTTAGTCAGCTATTAAATGCAGATATGAAGGGACGCAGTGTTGCGTAGGTAAGAGATAGTTTGGTTGTTACTAAAAATGGGTGTGAAAGTTAACTTTAGGTTAGTCTAAGAGCTAATTTCGATTATGATCAAATTGTTATGTCACTGCTTCAACTAAATATCTTGATAAAATGTGAAGAATATTATAAGGATAATATAAGTGTTTCTT
The DNA here is from genome assembly GCA_034621355.1 of Mycalesis mineus. NCBI lineage: Eukaryota > Metazoa > Arthropoda > Insecta > Lepidoptera > Nymphalidae > Mycalesis > Mycalesis mineus. Next base: position 6,805,438 of record CM067883.1, read on the forward strand.
TATAAGAATAATATTGGATCTATTAAATTTACTTTGTAACACTATTTTTCAAATGATCTTAAAAATGTTAAGTCAATCCTGAAAAAACTGTTTCGAAATTTAATTGAGTTCGTTGAGACAAATAATTCGTTTGAATTTTCAAGAAAACTTCGTCATTACGACACTAAGAATGTGGCGTTCTTTACAGTTTACCATAGAGATTTCCAAGTTAGAGCTAAATAGCACGAAATATGGGTTATGAAAGGAATTCTAAACTGTACTAAACACACGAGCTCGAAGTGGAACATTGCGGTTGGTTAGTTTTCAAAACCCTCTTCCTAATAAAAGCGGGCTAAGCATTGCGATAGGGCAGGCATTAAAAGTGTGGCAGGATTCATCAAAAAAATCTCTTAGTTCGTTGTTAGTTAATACACACGATAGAAAACGTTACCATGGCACAAAACTAATAATTCTAATACACAAAATCTTTTAATGCAATATTTGTTTGTCATTGTCGCAAAAGTTTTTATGAAATCGTAAATTTTTTAAAGCTTAAAAGCTCTTTGAAACATTAAAACAGATAACGAGTCTTCATCAAAGATTCAGGAGGTGTCAATCATTTCTTTTGAACCGTTCGTTGCTATAGAAATTCCATTTTTTAAGAAATCGTAAATTATTCATTGGTTTTTTTCTTTTAGCATGCATATATAAATCTTTATTCAGATAAGAACTTCTTAACAATATATTATGTTATATTGTTTTACTGGGAAAACAATGAAGAACACAAAAGCCAGCGAAAGTAAAAATTTTATTATCCATTTTATAAATGATAAACATACTTAACTATAATTACCTTATTTTCTAGTCGTAAAATAACTGCTACTTGTTTTAACGTTTACTCTCTATATATATTTAACTGCTAACTCTTGGGTAATATTGTCAATTATTAAGTTTAAATTAAAACAATTAATCAACAATAAACATAAGTCAACACTTGAATTAATATTTTTAAACAGAGAATGATCATAAAGATTTTTATAACATAAAGATTACCTTCTGTTTTAGTCGTAAAATACCAACTATTTATTTTTAATTTCACTTCTTTAGATAGATTTAACAGGTAACCATTGTCCGGAAGGAGTACATTTAGAGCTACTACTAATATTGGAGCACATTGAATTGTTTTATTTGAAGAATACCATAAAAGTTATCAAAGGCAAATAAATATTAATATTTTAAAACAGAGAAAGATAAAAATTATGCCTTATTTTACCCAAATTTTGATAATTATTTATTTTAATAGAAAGGATATTCCAGTTTTAGGATCTGATGATGAGATCCTCGGAAAATCGAAGGAACTCTTTAAATATTATAGGCACACTTAAAGCGATTTCATTGAAGCATTTTTTAAAGAGTCTATAGCTTTTTGGCTGCAGGTGCCGTACAAAGGTACTCTTATAGTTTAGTACGAGTTTATCTTCCTACGTTCACTGTCGATAAATCACTAAAAAGTAAAAAATAATTAAGTAATTTAGTAGCTTTAGTTTACTTTAGCATATCCATGACGTCGGTGCCACCTAAGCTTAGGGACGTTACCTAGAACCCACAAAGTACTTCGCTACTAACATCCTTAAACTTGGGTGGCACCAACTTTATAGATACGCTAGAATCAGAATAGAAGTAAATTAAAGTAACTAAATGACGTTATCATCTAATCATAATATAGCTACCATTTATTTTAAAGGTCACTTCGATAGATTCAACTAGTGACTATTGTCTGGCGTTGTCAATACAAACACAGCTTGAGCTTTGTCGTAGCTTGTATCAGAATAAACTGTGAATAGGCAAATAGTGTCAGTTGATTCCGGCGTTCGCACAAAGTTGAATGGTCGTGTCTCCGCTGGCCTTGTCCGAGATTCGATAAACAGAACTCTATTCGATGTTCCACGTGTAAATTATGTCCTATTTAGCTTTTACTTTTTGAAAATCTTATTTTACTTAGATTTTTAATTCAAAGAAAATATGTTTGTTTTTTTTTTCATAGATTTTAATACGACTGATCTAATTGATTACATAAATAAGAACGTTGTATTAGTAATATGTATGTTTGTCCTTAGGCATTCTTATACCAATTGTTTATGAAGTATTGGTCAGCATAACGAACGCACCTTTTTCTGAAAATATGATTATTTTGGTCTGAGTACAGACACATATATGCAAAGCGTTCTAAAAGTATAGCATGTTTTCTCTCAGTAACAGTGTGAACTTTCAAAATTTGGTGCCATTGATGGCACTGAGCTCATAATCATAATCATAATCATTTATTCATCAGAACGTAGGTACAAAATATGATAGATATTCTTAAATCTAATTCCCCTATACATTCTACCAATTATGGTGTATGAATATTACATTATCGAGGTCAAATAAATTTTACAACAGTCCAAATAAAATAAAATAAATTTCATGTCAGATTAAAATTACCACAACTATGTCAAAGATTAATACGATGTCATAAAATAAAAGAAAGTCAGAGGAGATCTGCTCACAGTAGTAATTAAAAAGCTTCATAAAAATCCCATGTATGTTTTATTAAATCAATCTAATAAAATAAACTGTTTTAGTTTATTTTATTAAATTATTAAGAATGATACTGATATATAGGAAGTTACTAATTAATATACGTTTAACTGATATATACATAACATACTAATAATTATTGAAACTATCCTTGTATATTCCCGTCATCTTGTGTATTTCTTGTGATTTTGTAACTCCTAAAAACAGAGGAATGTTATTTTAACCAAAACTTCTAAAAAAAATCTGCAATTAACTCCAAAAACATATAAAATTATTATTGTCGTTAGATGAACAAAATCTCTCACCTAAATGTTCTTTCACGATTATATTGTTAAAGTACTCGGCTAAACTTTCCACTTTAAATCGCTCGGCTAAAATAAATAAAAAAAGAATACACAAATAAAAAATATAATCTTTTTTTTTATCGACTACAAGTTGGCCCATGACTGCTATCACACCTGATGTTAAGTGATGATGCAGTCTAAGATGGAAGCGGGCTAACTTGTTAGAAGTGGGACGAAAATCCACACCAACTTTCGGTTCCTACACGACATCATACCGGAACGCTACATCGCGTGGCGATACGTCTTTGTCGGTTGGGTGGTAACTAGCCGCGGCAAAGCCTCCCACCAGCCAGACCAAGACAAATTAAGAAAAATCAATCTGCCCCGCCGCGAATCGAACCCAGGACCTCCGTCTTATAAATCCAACGCGCATACCACTGCGCCATGGAGGTCGTCAAATCACGGCCGACGTCAACGTCGTCGCTTATCTGTACATAAGTGTAATACCACTGGTCTATTAACTCTTCACGAGATCTCTGAAAACTATACTATATTTGATTGATTTGAATTTTTCATACTCAATTCTCGATGCGCTCAGTAGGTACGATTAGATTTCTTGATACTCTCACAGCTTGTTTAGTTTAGGAGCAAACATACTAATATTAAAAAAAATACTTTTTTATTTATTTAATTGTTAATATTTAATTTAATGCATATATTTTATGCATTATGTGCATGTTAGATGCAATATACCGTTATACCAAAAAGAATAAAATAAAATAAACAGGAGTGTTTATTTTATTTCATTTCGTTTACTTTCACATAAACCTTTTTTTACGATAAAAATGATTGAACTAGTAATATTCGTACCTGTTTTGGAAATTTTCGGTTGTATACTTAATAAACGAGATTCCACTAGAATAATAAAAATTCAATATAATTAGAAATTTATAACGTATGAAACCTCATTTAAACATTTCTTCAATTCAATAAATAAACTCACGTATTTTTTCTACTTCTTCATCCACGTAGTAGATTCTCACTAAATAGTTATATTTTCGATTAATATTTTATCATGCATATATTAATTACCCCATTAATTTAGCATAAAATTATTTTAATATTATAATAATAACAACAAAAACGTATTTAAAGATCTTTCTTTCGCAGGTAACAAAGTCTAAGCAATTGTCCCCACCTGCAGCACCATAAAGTATTTAGAATTTTATATGGATATAATGATCCTTGTTTTTCTATTTTGAGTTCATTACTTTTAAGCAGTTGGGTTTTTATTTTTATAATTTTTTTTCGTAACGTTCTATAGCGTAGTATTCGTTGTTGTTTTATTTAAAATAATTAATAAACATAGATTACTCACACGCTCTTCTAAGTTGTAAGTATGCCAAAACTTGTGCATCACTTTTATTTAAGGGAGAGTACTCTGAAAACGAAATTCAAACTTTCCTTGAAGGGCCTTATAAACACTGGCGGCGATGATCTTTATAGTAACGAACATTAAATTACAATTAATTCTTGTGAAATCTAAATTTTGTCCCATTTTATCAACGGGGTACATTTTTTTAGATTTGAATATAGATTATAATAATTATTATAGGCATTCTTTTTTAGTTTTATTGAAAAGTGTTACCCACACTTAAGGGATTATAATATGAGCCTTCAATGGTATTGTAACATGTTCAGTTCAGACTGTAGATGGCATTACAGGCCGTATACCTGGATATCAAAAACATAATACCAAAGTACAATTTTGGCACCGATGTCATCGGGATCGTGGCCTAGCGGTAAGGCGCTCTTAGTGCCCGGATTGCCAGAGAGACGCGAGTTTGAATCCCGTCGGTTCCGCAATTTTTGATATTATGTAAAGTTCATATACTAATTTTACAAAATATTTAATTCTTAATAATAGTTAATAACATACCATCAATAGCATTTATTGTATCGTTGCATTCTGGGTGTATTTGGCAAGAATTAAGAATAACTACATTTTTACACACGTATTTCCAGCGACACTCGTTTTTGATTTGGCCTGTAAATTACAATATACAAAATAATTTTTAATATTAACTTTTGTGTCACTTGTGTAATTAATTCATAATTAGTTAAATCAATAGGTATATTATATGAAGTAGACATTAGGTACTATTGCTATCGGTTGAGGGTCTTGCCTCGGTGGACGCCGCTGGCTTGCGTTAAGGAAGATTCACCATGCTCCCGGGACCTAGTCACCAGGCGACGCGATGGAACATCGCTGGGTTTTAGTGGGTATTTCAGCTGCTTCTTACCCGGGGTGTACCCGGAAACGGCGCAGCTATGACCTATGTTTCCGGCGGGGGATGCGTAAAAGCATTTTTCCCAGCGTGAAAAATGGGACTATTGCTATGAATCTTCAAACCGTAAAGGTCATCGTTTTATTATGACGGCATATTAAAACAGATTTTCATTTATATCTCACGTAATCGCAAACAATAACGTTTCTTCACTAGCTGGTGATAACTTCATCTGCGTGAATTTAGAATTTTCATTATTTCGAGTGAGTTCTTTAGTTTTCCAGGATAAAAGATTTTAATTAGCACCTACATTTATCGATATCACACTATTGTATTAATCCTTAAAATCTATTTATTTAACTGAAAATAGGTTGGTGTATCGACTTACCTTTTTTGACGAAATTTGTTGAAAAAGGTATTTTTCTCACGTTTCTACGTCGTATATTGAATTTGTTGTTCTTTTGCTGTTGGCTTACTATTAAATGCCGTTTCTTATTTAAATACCTTGCAACGTTTATTCCTTAAAATTTAAATATCAATTAAATTTTATCTGATTACGACGAAGTGTCTGAATTTCTCGTATTTCAAGGATTTATTATCAGCCTATTAAAGGCCTACTACAGGGCCAGGCCTCCCTCCTTATAGGAGAGGGGATATGGAGCGTACACCCACCATGCTGCTCCAATGCGAGTTGGCGGGCTGAGGGTGATAATGTTTCATTTATTAACGATCACTATCAGATGTTGATGATAGTGACCGTGACCGGCGGCTTAACGTGCTCTCCGAGGCACGGGGGTGTACCACCGCCAACTTCCAGACTCCGGGCTTGGAAAGTACTGAACATTTCATAGAAGAATGAAAATGCTCAGAATTATTCCGTTACCCGACCCAGGAATCGAACCCAGGACCTCGTGATCGAAGCCACATAGGCTAACCACTAGACCAACGAGGCAGCTTTTTTCAGTATTTCAAGGATAGCGTAACGTTAATTAAAGAGTGAGATTAAACTGTTACAAAGATAAAAATCCTATTCTGAACTGGAAATTTAAACCAGAATAGTCTCTGTTGTAAGCCAATGTATAGGTACTATTACTAAATGCAATAAAATTATTATTATAAAAACAAAAAACCCGACTGCTTAGAAGTTAAGAACTGAAAAAAGAAAAACAAGGATCACTATATCTATATAAAATTCTAAATACTTTATGGTGCTGCAGGCGTGGACAAAATACTTCACTACCTGGGAAAGAAAGATCTACCAAAACTAATAAACACAAAACACCATAAAAAATTTAGAATTTTATATAGATATAGTGATCCTTGTTTTTCTTTTTCAGTTCTTAACTTCTAAGCAGTCGGGTTTTTTGTTTTTATAGTAATAATTTTATTTGAGACTTTTTAGTTTTAATTTGTGATATAGAAATGAGACGGTACACCTGGTATACTTTTTGACATTTTTTGTTAAAACCGTAGTATAAACATGATATGATATTTATATTTTTGAAATGATCTTTTTACGACCTTTTATTTGATACCCATATTGCTAAGATAAAAGAAAAAAATACATACATCCTTTTTTCCCCCATTAACAGCCGCCATTTTGAAAATTCATATAGCCTATGTCACTTCCACAATTTTGCCAAAATCAACGACACCTCACATGTCAAAATCCGTTCAGCCGTTTAGGCTGTAGCGCGTGCCGAAGAAATGGACATACATACATACATACATACATACATACATACATACATACATACATACATACATACATACGCTCGAAAAATTGCAATTCAATGAGCACTTTCAATACAACACGACAATACTTCCTATTCTATGTACACACTTACTTCTTCTATCAATCTTCGGTCGTGAAGTACGACTATACTCAGTACGATAGTTGGCAGGAGCATCTTTTGTCACGTTTTTTGAGACTACTGCAATGTGTACGAAAGCGTTAGATTCTTGCTGTCGGTCAGTAACATCTCACAAATCACAAAACTGATACTTACATTTATATTTACACCTTTTAGGTTTCGTTATACCTAAAAATATATTTTGAATTTATTGCAATTGTTTCATAGCTATCAAATGATATTTTAAGTATTTTATTTTATTAGATACGGACCCTCGCGCTTGACGACCTCCATAACGCAGTGGTATGCGCGGTGGATTCATAGGACCGAGGTCCTGGGTTCGATTCCGGGTGGGGCAGATTGAGATTTTTCTTAATTTGTCTTGATCTGGCTGGTAACCGCCAAGCGATTTAGCGTTCCGATACGATGTCGTGTAGAAACCGAAAGGTGTGTGGATTTCGTCCTACTCTTAACAAGTTAGCCCGCTTCCATCTTAGATTGCAGCATCACTTAACACCAGGTGTGATAGCAGTCAAAGGCCAACTTGTAGTTGATAAAAAAAAGGTCTGTCAGAAATAAGTAGATATCTATAATGTACCAAAAATTGAACGAGACCATCGAACCTATGGCCTCTCGGTTTTGAGTTCGGCCTTTTTACCTGTAGTGCTATTAGGCGTCAACCTTCACGCAATTTTTATAATCTTAATAAAGAGAAACTGGCGTATCATACATCGTTTTATCATAATATCTCGAAGCAATATTTTCAATGAAGCTTTAAAGAGGTTTTATATTTTCAACACATTCAACAATTATCAGCTTTTAGCCACCTTACACAGAGCCTTGACAAATGATATACATACTTAAATGTGTTTATGAATCACACTATCAATTGATTAAAACCACATGATACGCCGTCCAGTACTTTTTTTTTTTATTTTTAGTTTAGTAATCGCGAACACAGAAAAATATACAGACGATTCTGAGAGTCTACTTAATGATAATAACTGAACATTTTACATACTTCTTAAATCATCTTTGGTTTCCGTGGCCTCGATGATATCTTCAGCTTTGGTCGTGTTAACACCTGATCAAAGCAGAATATTTAATTTGGGCATAATGCTTACTATTTTTATTGTACCAATACTACTGCCAATCGGTTGGTATAATTGTTTTTTTGGAAAAATATACAGTCCAAAATTATGTTTTCAACTGTACTGTAACAGAACTTATATAGAGAGCTCGAAATATGTAATATTATGCTATAAAGGTAACTATTTTTAAAGTTTCTGAGTCGAAATTACAGTTACCAACTTCATCTAACGGGATAGATCTTTAATTTAACATGAGATCTTAAAGTATATAATAAAATTTTAATTTTAATTATTAAACTGACTAAATTGAATTAATTTTGCATAAGTAGTTCAACTTACTTTCTCCGCTTAAAGCTAGAGCTTGTAGAGCATCAATTCCAGGTAAATCGTCATCTGCAACATAAAATATTGCAATAATGTATTAATGCACTTGAAGATATTCTGACCCAACAATACACGGCCAACTAAGACATTGTATAAATCCAAACTGTAATATCCCAGACAACTTAAAAGGCTACAAATGTCAAGATTGAATAAATATTATTTATTCTGAAATAAATATTTATCGTCATATCATACCTTGCAGAAAGATGATTCTTTTTGTTGTTAAAACTGTATGCAAAGAAAGAGTATTAGAACTATTTCCCGCTATATTTCAGAAAATAGAACACACAAAATGGAATATTAAGAAAAGAGGCATACAGAATGCTTCAAATAACTTATCTGCAAGCTCCTCAGGACTGAATGTAGAACTCACAAAACCATGGCCCTCTAAAAATAAACAATATACATTTATGAAGAGTATTAACATGTATCAAAAAAATATAAATAAAAAACGAGAGTTAAGTATTATGAGTAAAAAGACTAGACTCATAAAACATCCGAATCATCTGGCTGTGCAGTTGACGATACCACAGGCGATTCGACGTTTAAAGTGACGCAAATTCTAGACTGAAAGCCACATTTGAAATTTATATAGAGCTTCTCCCGCTGGGGAGGTTGTCTCCGATCGCCAAATTTCTTTCAACGACTCTGCTCATAGTCTTCGGACTGATATTTTTTTTTAATGACTACAAATTGGCCCTTGACTGCTATCACACCTGATGTTAAGTGATGATGCAATCTAAGATGGAAGCGGGCTAACTTGTTAGGAGTAGGATGAAAATCCACACTCCTATCGGTTTCCACACGACATCGTACCGGAACGCTAAATCGCTTGGCGGTACGTCTTTGTCGGTAGGGTGGTAACTAACCACGGCGAAAGCCTCCCACCAGCCAGACCTAGATAAATTAAGAAAAAATTCAATCTGCCCCGCCGGAAATCGAACCCAGGACCTCCGCCTTATAAATCCACCGCGCATACCACTGCGCCACGGAGGTCGTCAAAACTGATGAGTAAAACAACACAAAAAAAAAAGTATTACGAGTGTATCGGTTGAATATTACAATCAAAGTTAAATGAAATTAAGGTACGTACTTCCTGGTTCACTCACTTAAACAAAAAAGTTAAGTGCATAAAAATTATATCTGTAAAAAAATCCTATAGACAGTTCCCATAATGTTAAAAGAATCGGATTCAAACGCCATTTGCATTTTATCAACGCGTAAGCATTTTCCTTTCACGTAAAATGCAAATATATGTAGCACGCGACTGCGATTGATTCGATGGAGGGTATCGGGAGAGAGGTACGGACTACGGTGGTACAAGTAGCTTATACATTGCTATAGCAACATGCTATGGGTATAAACATAATTGCTCTAGTTTTGCTCTATGTGGAAAATGTAAAGCCTTTATGGTGATTCGCTACTATGCTAATGGCTGCAAACTTTTTCAAACCTACTTAAAAAGGAGGTACGATATTCGCACCTGTATACGCAATAATTCTAGTAGTTGTAAGATAATATTATATTAAAAATCGAACCGACTTCACGTTTTAAAAAGTAAAAAATAATCGAATCACTAAATGATGCAATTTACTTAACTAAATCTCTAAAGTCAGTACCATCCAAGTTTATGGAACATTTATTTAGCGCAGTAGCAAAGCACTTTTTGGCTTCTCGGTAATGTCCTTAAAGTAGGAAAGCTTGTAGGAAACATTGGGTGATACTCGTATTATGCGTAAGTTAGTTAAAGAAACTAAATGAATTTTTACTTTTCGGTGCAATTTTTTCATTCGATTTTTTTTTCTTACATTGTAAAAATGATTTTTTACTTTTGAAGTCGGTGCAATTTTTTCATTTGTTTTATTTTTCTTACTTTTTATAAATGATTTTTTACTTTTGAAGTCGGTGCAATTTTTTCATTTGTTTTATTTTTCTTACTTTTTAGTGACTTATAGACTTGACTTGTGAACCTTCTCGTACTAAACTATAAGATTACCATTAAACGGACTCATTGCAAAAAGTTATGACATTGTAAAAATATCTAAATATATAATGTACCATAAAATTTGGGAAAAGTTGCTAATAAATTTACCAGGATACTATTATTAAAACCAAACTCGATTGAATTTGGAACAAACATTTTAAAGATGACGGTAGAATAGTGTCCTTTGACACTAATTTTAATTATATAATGATGAATTATACAAAATTGGATTATTCAGTAAAAAACTAATAAATAAATAATATATTCAATATCATTTTATAAGCTGTTACGTAAAAAACGATTAAAATACAAAAATTTGTAGCATTTTTCGGGAAAACTTGATTTTAAATTTATTTGTTGACAAATAGATTACTAGGTACGTATAACTATTTATTATGGAAAGCATGTAGCTAGCCTAGATATTAGAAAACAATCGTGCTAAACTTAATAGGTATCGTAAATAATACATAACCTACTTATACATATACTTTGCAAGCCCAACCCCTTCACACAGATTTTAAGTTAAGTAATGAAAATAAGCATAAAATGTTAACATACCTTTATTGAACAATCTTTCCGCTATAGGCAACATTTCGCTGGGGCTAAAGGAGTCACCTGTAGACCGTAAACATTTAATTGCGTGTGACTGGGATAAATTAGCAATTAAAACATGTAAATATATTTTCATGATTCATTTCTTACCACTAGCTAATGCCCGTTTCTCTGTAATAGTGAAATAAAAATTATTCACAGGTTAAACTTGTTTGTGTCATATCGTGATAGTCCATGAATAATTTGGTGAATAAAAATATATTAAGATTCATTATTTGCGGTTAAAATTTAAAGTTAAATATTTTAACAGCAGATATCTAAGACCAAACACAACAACAATATCTGTATCGACACGAGGGTGAGATTGCGTGCTATGTATTAATATACTCCCAAAGCATGCCGATCCTGTATTGTTTAGAACGAATACAGTGTGGTGCTACATGTTTACATAAGTATGTATGTTTTAGCAGTAAAATGTAGTATATTTGTGTGCGTCTCTGAGCCCACAAAAAGTTGTTTATCAAACATAACGCTTGGAGATATTAGTCCTGTCAACTTAACCCGAAAAGTAAGGGTACCCTTACATAAAATCCCTAAAGGCTAAAAATTAATAGACCTACGTTAACCATAATTCCATGACAAACCTAAAATTTTTGGTTGATATTTGTTTCATAATACTGTTCTGCTAAAAGTACTAAAACCAAACTACTGAACTTTGACTTTGCATACTTTTTGCGCCAGACTTTCAAATGGATTTTCAGCTGCACGGGTTTTTATGTCTTTTATTAATATATATTTTGACTGGAGTGTATATTATTTCTAAAATATAACATGCAAATGTCACCTAATTATGACGTGTTAATTTAATGATTGAATAAGTATAACCTATCAATACAAATTGTTTCGTAAATATCTATTATTCTATTGATAACGACAACCGAGAGTCGAATATTCGTATAAACTTAGCGAAAACAAAAGTAGACCAGTCAACGTATTTACGAGTACATTACAGTTCTTTATTGACTTACCTGCGCCACTAGTTTCACTTAGTTTATCCTTTGAAGGAACTTTCGTTTCGTATACCAAGCATTTCGGTGATTCGGTAGAGTTTACTGTTTTTTGTGCGACAGTAGTAGTATTTACTGGTTTCTGTGCGTCAGTAGTAGAATTTACTGGTGTTTGTGCGGCAGTAGTAGCATTTACTATAAAATGAGAAGAATTTATATAAATAACATTGAAGTGAAGTAAGTAATGATCATTTTACCGAATAATTTAATTATGGCTTTTAAATGTAAATTTTTAAATTAAAATTTTACTAAATTAATACAAATAAATTATCAAAACATTACTAATAAGTTAGATATTTAAAGTTTTATTTTAGATATATTATAGGTATCAAACAGTAAATTGACACGTAAATTAAGTAATAATATTAGAAATGTAAATTAATAAAATAATATAAAGTAAGTAGTAATACTTTGATTACTTTTTTGAGAAACAGTATTCTTTTGATTAACTGTAGTACTTGACTGTTTTGCAAAAACCTGAAATAAAAATGTATTATAAATAGTGTTATTAATACAATTCTTAAAACAAAGTGTCAGTTACAAATACAAAACTTACAGAATTTAAAATGGCTGCGCATAAATAAATTCTAACGAGCGACCAACTCATTTTATTAAATCAATAGCAAGATTGCGCTGAATACAATAAACTGAAAATCCAATTAACAGAGTTAATAAATTGCAAATAGCGTGAAGTTTGCTTTTCGACCAAATGCCTATTTATATTTTAAAACATTTATTTAATTCAATATTAAAATGCTTCGAATGTTATCGCACTAGTAAACAGGCAAATGCCGCATATACATTTCCTAATTAAATATTTTGAAATGCGTACCTATTAGTTCAATTTACAATTAAATTTTAATGAATTTTAATTTAACACAAAATATTATAATAACTGATATTGACGACCGAGTGGCGCAGTGGGTAGGCTGTGGGTTCGATTTCCACGTCTGGAAAAATGTTTGTGTGATGAACATGGATATTTTCCAGTGTCTGGGTGTTTATCTATATTATATTATTAGTAATTATGTATAATATATATAAAATATTCATCAGTTGTCATATTACTAATAACACAAGCTACCTAAGAGTACGCATACTTTGGGGCTATATAGCGATGTGTGTAATTGTCCTATATTTATTTATGTGTTTATTTTTTTTTTTGGTCCTTGCAAATCACATTTCGTCTATGAGCTCAATTTATTCGTTTGTATGGTTACATTTATAAAAATACAAATAAAAAAGAGAGTATAGTGTTGTGGTCACCTTACAGTACTTGTTTTATTATCACGGAAAAAAAATAAAGAAAACGTTGACGCTTTTTAGTTTGACAAAATAAAATGCATAGATGCTACTGACAACCTTAATTCGTTAAGATAAAAAATGAAAATGCTACAAATCGTACATTTAATAGCCCATCTAGTCCAGCAAAGGCCCGACCGGTGAAAGGTTGCGCGATGACCCGCGTCAGATATCCACACACGGCGGTCAGAAGACGGTGTTCCATTGTCGACCAGCAGTTTCGCCACTTAACACCACTCTCGCTAGAGAGATCGCAAAGTACTAACGAGTTTCGCAAAGAGCGCATTGTGTTTGATCTAGATCGTGCTCGAATATGCGCCTTAGATCATCAGCATCCATTGTTGGTTGCCGTATTGTTGCCGTAATGCAATTACAAACCATTTTTATGGCCTTTTGTAATGAAAACTCTTTTGATATAATATGCTCGTATTACAAATTGGCTGTTTAGCGAAGGTATACGAGTACAGTGTATTTAATAAGCCGTATTGCTTTATGCATGTGATCTAAAAATCGCATTGTAATCGTTGACGTCAAGCATCCGAACATTATTTCTGTGGTGCACTTAATTGTATTTTGTTACTACATTATTTTCATTTTGACTTAAAATTAAGTTGTAATATGATCTAAGAGCATTTAAATGTGTGACGGATTACAGAAAGTTTCGAAAAGACCATAACCAAGGTGTACCTACTCCAATGTGCGTTGGCTGCCTCTATAATGTTTCATTTTTTTAACAGTTCGCATCAGATGTTAATGCTAAAGATAGGGACGAAATAATGTGCCCGCCCTTCGGAATATTTCCAAGTAAGGACTTAGTTAAAGTTACTAGAATAATTTTTGAAGTAATGGACCATGTCCAAAGGGTCTCAAAAAAAATTATTATTCATCATCATCATCATCATTATCAGCCATAGACTCACTGCTGACATAGGCCTTTTTTTGGGACTTCCAAACACAACGATTTCAGCCGCATGAGCCCAGCGGCTCCCTGCGACCCGTTTGATGTCATCAGTCCACCTGGTGGGGGGTCGACCAACATGCGCTTTCCGGTGCGTCCCACATTAGGGCCCCCAACTTCCATCAGCGGAACCACGTGCCCCGCCCATTGCCACTTCAGTTCTCTTGCTCATCATCTCGGTTATTTCCTGCGGTCTCGATTCGCGCAGGAGACATTGCTTTATGGTGGCAAGAGCCCTTTTTATTATATCAATTATATTTTGCACTTAATTATATTTTGTTACTACATTATTTTCATCTGAGAGCATTTAAATGTGTGACGGATTACAGAAAGTTTCGAAAAGACCATCACCAAGGTATCTGCCTCCAAGCTGTACCTACTCCAATGTGCGTTGGCTGCCTCTATAATGTTTCACTCTTAACAGTTCGCATCACATGTTAATGCTAAAGGTAGAGACGATAGTTTAACGTGCCCGTAGCCCAGGATTATTTCCTAGTATAAAGGACGTCGTTATTCGAAGTCATCTAGAATAACCAATGAAGTAACGAAGCAGTTGTACAAAGTAAGAGTCTTAAAAATAAAATTATTATTATAAAAACAAAAAACCCGACTGCTTAGAAGTTATAAGTTTTATAATAATAATTTTATTTGAGACTTTTTAGTTTTAGTTTATGGTATAGAAATGAGACGGAACACTTAGTACACTTTTTGCCATTTTTTGTTAAAAAAGTAATATGAACATGATATGATATTTATATTTTTTAAATGGTCTTTTTACGACCTTTCAATTTGTACCCATATTGCTAAGATAAGAGAAAAAAATACACACATCCCCTCTTTTTCCCCCATTTACAGGCGCCATTTTGAAAATTTATATAGCCTATGTCACTACCACAATTTTGACAAATTCAACGACACCTCACATGTCAAAATCCGTTCAGCCGTTTAGGCTGTAGCGCGTGCCGAAGAAATGGACATACATACATACATACGCTCGAAACACATAACCCTCCTTCTGACGCAGTCGGGTAATAACGTCGAGGTCTTAAAATAACAAAGAGCAATACCATTATTTTTCAGTAATGATTGTAATTATGTAAAACAATTTTCCTTTTAACTTTATTAATGTTTCAACAATATTTAACTATGTTTAATGAACAAACCGTTTAGCTATGGGCAATATTTATAGGTTCACTTAGTTGTCGCATTGCAGGCTAAACCTCTTCTTGTGCAGTGAGCGATAGCAACGTGGCCCCTGTTCCACAGTTTGTGTAAATATTGTACTTATTATTTTATGCAACTCAAAAATATGTTATTAATAAAAAAGTGGATTTTATTAGTTACAATATAATAGTCACCATCGTTATTTAAGGAAATGAATAGTAAACAAAATAAACGTAAAAACATATACATACTCGTACTTTTTAAACGACTTCAAAAAAAAGGAGTTTTTAAACGACTTCAAAAAAAAAAAAGGAGTTTCTCAATATCTGAATTCGAGCTTTCTACCTTAAAGACTACCTAAACTTGGATGGCACCGACTTCATAGATGTGATTAAGTAAATTAAAGTAAGTAAATGACGTAGTTATTTTTTTACTTTTTAGTGCGTTTTGAAAGCGTTTTTATTTTTTGTTAAATTTTTTTTTTGTAGTTACTACATTATACTATCTACTTTTATACATTCAGATATTGTCTTTCAGGCGAACATATGAAGTTTTTTTAAGGATCTTATTATAAAGCTGATAGTGATAGGTTATATAAAAGGTACTAATCAGTATATACTCGTATAAGATACACTGTGCATACTGATTTATCTATTCAATAAATAAATATAGGACACTTACACACATCGCTATATAGCCCCAAAGTAAGCGTAGGTAGCCTGTATTATGGGTACTATGATAACTGATGAATATTTTTATATATATTATTCATAAATACTTATAATATATAGATATACACCTAGATACTGGAAAACATCCATGCTCATCACACAAACATTTTTCCAGATGTGGGAATCGAACCCACAGCCTAGGACGCAGAAGCAGGGTTACTACCCACTGCGCCACTCGGCCGTCAATGTCTGTGAAGTTCTTTAAAAATGATTATTTTCATACCTAGGTACAAAAAGAAAATGAAATATTCACTAGATTTTGCAATTTACAATTAAATTAAGTGCATGTAGTAAACAAAGAATAAATTTACATATAATCAACATAAGGTTCAAAGATTTCAGACCTCTGAGTAGCTATATATATTTTCGCTTACGTCACATAATTCTACCAAGACCGATAGCGATCCGACGCACCGTCTAGACCCGACTGTCCCGCTAGACTAGTCTTACGACCGTTGCAATAGACGCCAGACGCGTCCCGATTCGTCTGCCAACAAATCTGATTTAAGAATGAGCGCTAAAGTAAGGCTCTCGATCGAAGTCGAGAGCTGGTTGCAATAGTGACAGCTTCTTACCACACGATAAGTGCGCTGAGAATTTGCGGCATCTATATCGACACATTGAGTGCAGCGCCTCAGATGCTGTTTGCTATATCCTCGACACATATGTGCCACGTTGGATTCCGTGAAAATAGATTTCGCAAACATTTCTGAATCTCGTTGAGGTAATGTTTGTTGTGCTTTGACTTCAAGGTGCGTTTGAATGTGTATAGGAATAGAAATTCAAGGTTCGCATGTTATAAACATGTTATTAATAGTGCTCACCTGATGTATACTAAAACAGAGAAGCGATAACTCGATTCTGAAACCAGTATCGCTATTATTTAAAGAAACTCGACAGTGTGCATTTTGAATTCGTCTCTATCTCATAGTATTGTGTTAAACTGAGAGAACGATTTTGAAACTCACAATGTCGAGGTTCGTTATAGAAATGAGAATAGCATTATTTATATAAAAATAATATAATATATTTTATTAATATTAAAATTGGCTTCGGATATAAAAGTAAACACAGACGCCACTATGTGTGTAAACTGAAGAAATGTATGCGCAACAGAATCGCATATTTAAATTATTATGAAGAGAGTGTTGTGTTGTGTGTGAAAGTATTATGAAGAGTGCGAAAGCGTGCGACACAACCAGTTTACCACAAAATCGTTGCTTAGCAACCACTCAAAGACAGATGACAACTTGTATATTGCGTTTTTGCTTTGCTAATACTCTTTTAGTTTTACATACAAAAGCACCTGTCAAACGCCTATCATACTTTACAATTACAAAGCCAAATTATTGTCGTCCAAAAATAGATAACCTAACAAGCTTAGCATATAAGTAGATAAAAGTGTTATGATAGTATACCTTTCTGTTGTAAACAGAGAGTGCATTTCTGAAACAAAATATCAGATCTAAGGAGAAAGTATCTACCTAATGTTTTCTACCTTTGTACAAACGAAATACCACCGAAATTGAAATATGCTTTAGTGTAGTTGAGGCCAATTTCCTAACCACTAATATGACATATTAATGTTTCCTCTGGAATAGTTCATTTTAACTGCATATCGTGACTATTTTAGACTATTTCTGGAAATAGGTGATAATTGTAATAAAGCGGTTAACAAACTGGCCTAAATTCTAGTTTGACCTATTTTCATTGTACATTAATGTCAGATGATTTTAAATGCGATGTGTTAACACGGTTTCTAGTTACGAGAGTTAGACTTTTTTTTATATCATGCCCGTGAATATTATAAAAAGTCTACGATGTATGTACCGAAAACCTATATATACTCATTGTCATATAATTGTGGGGATAAATATCTCGTCGGATATTTAATTCGATGTTTTATTGATAGATGAAAATTGATTGATTTTATAACTAACCTAGTGTACCTATATTTTTTAGAGACGCAGAAAATTCCTCGTTTTGCAAAACATTCATCTAATTGTACGAATAAAGAAAGAAAAAAAGAAGAACAAGCTTAAAAATGGTTGTGAAAAAGAAAAAAAAAGAATTTTATTCTCAGTCTGTCTTTTTAATGTTTTTGTTTTTAAGAAAAAACAAGCATTTTATTTTTAACTCGAGTGAGGTAAAAATAACGATGACAGTATCCTAAACCGCGTCATACCAGCTTTGTACCTATTATGTTAAGTGTGAACAATTTGTGATTGTTTTGGTAAAGAGCTAGTGGGAAAGGAAATTAATGATAGAGTAAAAACGTGTTTATTTATAGAAATTTTTTAACTCTTATGAGTTATCTATAATATTGAGCTAGTCAGACGGAAATATGCATTGTCGAAACAACTGCTGTCAACCCTATCTGCATTGGTTAAAAACCACCCTTTACCAGATTATTGCAAGTTGTAAAACCAATTTCTTGGGAAAGAAAATCGTATATTTATTATTCGTGGATTGTTCAATTTTTTTTTGTATAATGAAATGCTATCTAAATGGAAGGAAAATTTTAACCTCTATCAAAATTGATCCAATTACACCGCGTGCCACCAAAATTTGAAGAGTTCCTTCAATTTCCCCAGGATATCATCATCAGGTCCTAACATGATAACAATTGGACCACCTTGGAAGTATGCCAAATCTGACTGTAAAAAGTCATAATATTCTTTGCCAAAAACTGCTCGAATGTTGACAAACGTATCTATTGTTATAAACTTTAAATTTTAACAAGCTATCCATTAAATTATTGTACGTACTCTTAGGCCACTCGAACGCTAGAGTTGAGTCGAGAATTCATTAGATCATCCGTGTTATAACCTCGGCGACACGTTAAAACATTAGTTTGTCTCTAATAGTGTTAATTTGGTGGTATTTGCTAGCAGAGCTATGAATACGTAGTCATAGGTATGTAGATGGCTTACATATATTTAATATGAGTTGATTGGATTGGAATTAGGATCTTCCTATTTTGGTAAGTTAATTAATCCAAAGTTTTTAATTGAAATGGTGCCATATAAAACCTACGTCTTTTAAGACTTGATGATAGCTTTTGTGCAAAAAACTGGGCAAGTGCGAGTCACTGGATACGCTTACTGCGGGTTCTGGCTCAAACTTGAAAGTATTAAGCGAAAATTTGAGTTTTCATAAACTATTAATATTTGCTGTGATACAAAACGCCTGGTAAAATATTTTTTAGAATGGATACCACCCTACCGACAAGGCGTACCGCCAAGCGATTTAGCGTTCCGGTACGATGTCGTGTAGAAACCGAAAGGGGTGTGGATTTCATCCTACTCCTAACAAGTTATCCCGCTTCCATCTTAGATTGTATCATCACTTAACATCAGGTATAATAGCGGTCAAGGGCCAACTTGTAGTAGATAAAAAAAATATATGGCCGGCCAAATATTTCAAGTCTCTTGTACCTTCTGAAACTTGAAAATTACTTCACATGAACTATTTTTGTGATGTCATGTAGAAAACGAAATTGTATAAATTGAAATTCGAACAAATTAGGTTCTACTATTTACTGCAAGTAGCTGGTACCGACCCGGTAATAACAGCGCAATTAAGATTTCGAATTTCATGGTTACCAAAATTACTTCAATCTCTCTGTACAATTAATTACTATCTCATTTCACGGAAATAGAAAACTCAATCAACTCCGTATTCAGATTTCATGTAATCGTAACGTAATATTGATATGCGAATTTGTATGAAAGTATCATGATTTTCTAATGAATCTTCGAGTGTTAGATCGTTCAATTTCGATTTCGCAATTGAGGGTACTCATATTAAACGCTTTCACTTGTTTTCTTTAGTTTAACGCACGTTCTTTTATATTTATCTGTGTGAAATAAGATTAGTAGGATATTAAGCAGACTACTCTTTTTTACATGACTCTCTTTATTACTTCCGTTAAGTAGGATTAGTGTGGAACTAAGTTTTGTTTTGTAATTTATAAAAAAAAATATTCTATCGCTTTAGATTGCTCTTGTAAAATGTTTAATTTAAAGGCTAGAATATACATGCACTTACTAGAATAGGGTTTTGTAAACTTATATTTTAGAAGGGATGGCAGAACTTTATGTTTCTTTTAGGAAGTGAACTTGGATGTCAAAACCAAGAAAAAATAAATAATGTCGTGCGCATTATTTTAATGCATTTGTGTTTTGGTTTTGTTTAAAGTATTTTTACACTTTGAATTGTGTCCCCTTATCATTAACAAATAGCGCTGGGTTTTGGATTTTCAGATTTTAAGGGAGTAAATGGCTGGTGAAATTTAAATGGAATATTAAGTAAAAACAACTAATAAATAAGGTGTATTTAAGTATTCTTTTTTAGCTTTATTGAAAAGTATTACCCACACTTTTAGGGATTATTTAAATTTAAGAATAAACATACTATCAAAAATTGCGGCAAAATGCTCTAAGTGCCCTGTTTGCCAGAAAGACGCGGGTTCGAATCCCATCGGTTTCGCTATTTTTAATATTATGTTTATTCTTAAATTTGTATTTAAGTCTGTAGGAGTACAGATAATATTTATTTCATTAAGGACAAAGAGAAAACGGTTGTCTCAAAAACTGTAATTCTAGTAGGACGACGTTATCAAGTAGTCTACAAAGCATAAAATATATTTCATCGTAGCTCTCAAGTAAGTCAAGTTCATAATAATTGTCGTTCAATGTCAGTGCTGGGACGCGTCTGCGAGGAGGGCGGCACTTTCCCAGGCTCCCAGCTGCGGCCGAGGGGGCCTGACGTCACTATTGAGGATTTCCTTTATATTAAAGCAGCACGCAGTCGTAAAAAACGACTACAGTATGGAATCTATAATATAAGATGTTTTAGAATTTACACTATCACTATTGTTGTCCACTGTACTGAAACGGATAAATAGCTAAAAACCACCTTTATAGTATTTTTGGGACTAATTTCGTCCTAGGTAATTTCGGGACTAGGTGTCGTTAGGTTCTGTTGCTGAAAGGAATGAAGTATGAACCCATGAAGCTTAATCACTTTGGTCCCAGGCGTGGGTAAAAGGGAACTGAAAACATCATCGACGGCCGATTGGCGCAGTGGATAGTGACCCTTTTTCATGCGGTTCGATTCCCACATCTGTAAAAATGTTTGTGTGATGAGCATGGATGTTTTCCAGTGTCTGGGTGTTTATCTATGTATTATAGGTATACATGTATAATATATAAAAATATTCATCAGTTATCATAGCACCCATAACACAAGCTACTTACGAGTACGCTTACTTTGGGGCTATATAGCGATTTGTGTAATTGTCCTATAATATTTATTCATTTATTTATTTATCACCTCGGTGCCGCTCTTGATCTCACAGATGAACACCTACGCTTTCAGGCCGATGCATATAGTTTAACTTTAATATATAGGCCGTACATTGAATTCCATCTGTGATTGTAAAGAGGCGTAAGGGTACGATATGAAAGGCAAAACAGTCAATAATGCCTTTATACATCTGACAGATGACGCTGCCGCAAGATGCCTCGTCTATGTAGTCGGTGAGTCTGTGACTCACTGTTGAGTTAAACGTCTGTGGCATACAAAAATATTGTGCTCTGTGTGATCCTTTTCTTTTTGTCGTTAACTCCGCTTTGAAAATTGATATAATAATTAATTACGAAAAGTGTAAAAATAAAGAAGATTGGTGTTAAAAGCTGTTCACTCTTTTAATTATATATTCACAAGTAAGCGGAATCTTACAAATTCAGAAGTAAGGGATAAAAAAGATTGTTGCTAAGTAAGTCACAATTTCATCGGATATCTACCTACGCTGCCAGCCTGCCATCTTGGTATTGTTTGCCGATATGATGTGATGCTATTGTTCGATGGCACATCAGCGATCCAGGAATGAAAAGTGAGGTCAGTGACAAAATCATATTATGTTGTGAGTGTTATTTTATATACAAAGAAAAAGAGTGCAAAACGTAATTTGTGTTTAGTGCGCGGGTAAGCAGAAAGTTGTAACTTTTATTACTCGTCCCTGATATGAACATAAAGTGAAAATATATTGATTCTCCATTTAAATTGATTTTAAAATCAATTAACTATTTGATAAATACTACCCTAGAAGTTAAGATTAGAATTGTGGAGCATACAAAATTGTTCTGTTAATTAGCAAGACAGTTGTGTCAATTCACAATAGTTTGTTAAAGTTTTAAGTTAAGTTTAGTTAAGTTTACCTCTGTCCTATTGGTTCTTTGTAAATTTTGTATGATAGCCTCTGTTATCGATAGTTAGTTTAGAAATAATTATACAATGAGTCCGATACGAAAACCTCGTTCCCGTGTGAGACGTAAGTCAAGCTACCGTAAACGTAGACGTAGTATATCGCACCGGTCATCATCAGCTTTTGAATCGTCGTCTAGCAGTTCCCATCGACGTGACAAACGAAATCGTACGAAGCGTAAACGATCACGATCGAAGTACCGTCATTATCGACGTGAACATAAGCGACGTTCCCGTAGTTCGAGTAGGCGAACTCATAGAAATTCGCGGTCGCGGAGTAGGCGTTTAAATAAATCCAAACGTAATTCAGATACTATCCTTCCCGCACAAAATGATAATACTACCGCAACGCCTATAATTGAACGGTCCACTGAGTTACTAAATAGCGTTTCCCGTGATACTGGTGCCAAGGATAAATGCGTACCTTCTCCTCTGCGAACAAGTACGCCAGGAGCACCGATGTGTTATCCTAACATTTCTGCCCATATAAATGTCGTGCCCGAATTTGATCCAGCGGATACCAACCAAAGTATCGAATGGTGGATACATAAAGTGAACGAATGCGCTAAAATATATTCCTGGGATGACCGACACATTTGTCATTATGCGTTACCTAAGCTAGTAGGACTCGCTAAAAAATGGTACCAAGGGCTTCCTTCTATGCTTTTTACTTGGGACGAATGGGTGGTAAAGTTAAAGGCCGCATTTCCATCAAATGAAAATTATGGTGATACGCTAATGAAAATGTTAAAAGTTCGCTGTAAATTGGGACAACCATTTGACGATTACTATTATACTAAATTGGCTTTATTAAATAAATGTGGAATAATGGGATCAAGGGCTGTAGAGTGTTTAATTCACGGGATAGATGATAAATTTGTTCGTATGGGAGCCGGGGCTTGTATGTTTGATAATCCGGAAAAATTATTGTATTACTTGCGAACGGTAATTCAAAATGAAGCACATAGGTCCAATATACCTCCCCAGATGCGTAATAATAAGATATCTGAAAATACTGAAGGAACTAGAAAGGCCGGAGATTCAATTCGTTGTTTCAATTGCCGTGAACTAGGTCACGTTAGTGTTAGCTGCCCGAAACCACTCAAAAAGTGTGGATTTTGTCACCGTTTAGGGCATCTAACTAAAGACTGCAGGAAAAGAACGTTACCAAACAACGAAAAAGTTGAAAACAAACCAGAAGTTAACGAAGATAAATCTTCCAATAACGTTCTATGTATTGAAGGTTATTCTGATAAACCGAACGACAAGTATTACAAGCTTATAAAGTTAAATGGAATAGATAAGACTGCTTACATAGATTTGGGTAGCAGCTGCACTATAATTAGAGAGTCAGATGCTCGAGAGATGTCACTAAAGTGGTCGACATTAACAACTATGCCTAATTTACGAGGTTTTGGGAATTCCATTATTAAACCTCTTGGGACATTAAAAGCTTTAATTGAAGTTGATAATGTCAGTGCTGAGATTGAAGTAGTTGTCGTGGCTAACCATTTTATGAATATACCTATCATAATAGGTCAAACGTTTAGCGAAAGACCGAATGTGCTAGTTTTTAAAACGAATAAAGACCTTTTGTTTCTCGAAACTCCGTATGTTGATTGTTGTGACCGAGCAGCTAAATTTAAAATATTTGTAAATAAAGATTACTTCATAGATAGTCGATGTTCAACTCCAATCTCTGTTACTTTAAATTCGCATTACTCGGGCAGTTTATTTGTATCAGGGGGACAAAGAATTATTTTTAATAAAGAATGCTTCGTGATTCCGGGATTGTACAACTTTGACAGTGGAATAGGATACTTATTCATTACGAACATTAGTAAATCAGAGTTACAGCTAAAAGAAAATTTCATGATAGCGAGGGGATGTTCCTATGAAGAAATTCATGACAATTACGTGGGTGTAACGGATGTGACATCTAAAGAACTTCAACCGTTGCCCTTAGAGCTAATAAAACTGGGTACTGAATTAAAAGAAAAAGATTTAATAACATTTCATGAATTATTAGTAAAGTATAGAGATTGTTTTGCGTTAAACTTGGCCGAGTTAGGCAAAACCACGTTGACCGAAATGGAAATAAAACTGAACGATGAAACTCCTGTAGTATACAATCCTTACAGAATGTCAATCAAAGAACGTGAACACTTATCGGATATTGTTAATGATTTGTTAAGTCACGGAATTATTAGGGAAAGTTCGTCGTCATACGCCAGCCCAGTCATTCTAGTAAATAAGAAAAATGGCGAGAAAAGACTTTGTGTCGACTACCGAGCCCTAAACAGGAAGACTCTGAAAGACAAGTATCCGCTACCAAGAATTGAAGACCAATTGGATAGTTTAGGAGGGAATAGTTATTTTACTAGCTTAGATCTTGCGTCGGGTTATTATCAAGTCCCAGTAGCGGAAAATAGTAAACATTTAACCGCATTCGTTACGCCTGACGGATTATTCGAATACAATCGAATGCCTTTCGGATTAGCAAATGCGCCTAGCGTATTTCAGAGAACTATAAACTCGATGTTAAAGGGATCGGGGAAAAGACTTGCACTTGCGTACATGGACGACCTTTTAATACCCTCCCAAACTATTCAAGAAGGCTTAGATAAGCTGGAAAAATTGTTACAAATATTACGGAGTTCTGGACTTACTTTGAATCTAGAAAAATGCTTTTTCTTTCAAACCCAAATTGATTATTTGGGTTATGAAATATCTTCAGCGGGTATAAGGCCAGGGACTCAAAAAATACAAGCTGTCAAAAACTTTCCGGAACCTAAAAATGTGCACGAGGTGCGTCAATTTATTGGTCTCGCGAGCTATTTTAGACGATTTGTGAAGAATTTTTCTGTTATTGCTAAACCAATAACAAATTTAACGAGAAAGGATGTAACTTGGAAATTTGGTGACGAACAGAAACAGGCATTTAATATTTTAAAGGAAAGATTAACTAGTCGCCCAATTTTAGCTTTGTACGATCCCACCGCTAGCTTAGAAGTACATACAGACGCTAGTAAACATGGTGTGGGTGCAATTTTAATGCAGAAGAAAGATGATAAATTGCAACCTATAGGGTACTATAGTAGACAAACATCGCCAGAAGAGCAGAGATTTCATTCATATGAGCTGGAAACATTAGCATTGGTAACTGCTTTACAAAAGTTTCGAGTTTACCTATTGGGCACAAAGTTCAAAGCTGTAACCGATTGCAACGCTATACGGAGTACAATGACTAAACGAGATCTTATACCCAGGGTAGCTAGATGGTGGATCTCAATGCAAGAGTATGACTTTTCAATAGAATATCGGCCGGGATCTAGAATGGCGCATGTAGATGCATTAAGTCGAAATCCGGTCACTACTAATGATAAAGAAACTGGGGATGTTATTGATATGCTCCTTATAGATGATGATGCAGCCTGGCTGCAAACAGTGCAGACGGCCGATTCAGAATTGCAACGAGTAATTGAAATTCTAAAGGATCCTGAAAGCGATCATGTTGTGGAAGTTAAAAATAATTTCACACTTAAGAACGATCGTTTATACAGAGTATTTAAACAAGGTGAAGAAGTACACCTACTTTGGGTTGTCCCGAAAAGTGTTAGGTGGCAGATTCTAAGAATGAATCACGATAATAATGGTCATTTCGGTTTTGAAAAGACATATAATCGTATAAAGAAAGTGTATTGGTTTAAAAATATGCGGAAATTTATTAAAAAGTACTGCAAGTCCTGTTTGCAATGCGCTCATAATAAAATTCCGGGAGGTCCTAAGGAAGGTCTACTCCATCCCATTGACAAATCTAATAAACCATTCGATACGTTGCACGCGGATCATTGTGGACCATTTCCCGTCAGTAAAAAAAGGAATCAATATGTCTTGGCTATAATTGACTCATTTACGAAATATATATTCATAAAAGCCGTCAAAGATTGTAAAAGTAAGACAAGCATTAGGGTTTTCGAAGAATATTTTTCGTTATTTGGAGTCCCACGGCGGCTAATAACAGATCGAGGTACTAGTTATACGAGTAAGGAATTTAGTAAATTTATTCTTGAGAAAGGCGTAAAACACATCTTAAATGCTGTCGCGACACCTCGAGCTAACGGGCAAATTGAACGTTACAATAGGACCTTAGTTGATTCTCTTACCGCCTCTAATCATGGATTGCCAGAAAACGAATGGGATACTCTCATTCCAAAAATTCAATGGTCTCTTAACAATACCATTAATAAAGGGACAGGTAAGACGCCGTCTGAAACTTTATTTGGTGTTGCTCCTACCGGTAGCTGTGATGGATTCATGAATAATTTAGTCTCCGAAGCCCATAATATGCAAGATGTAAATGACATGCGATCTGAGGTTCAGGAACATAATAGATCTGAACAGTTGAATCAAAAATCTCGATTTGACAAAACTAGGAAAGAAGCTAGAATTTACAAGGTAGGTGATTTAGTAAGAATACAAAAAGATGTACCATCTGTTCCGGGTCAAAGTCGTAAACTGGTACCTAAGTGTTCAGGGCCATACAAAATAACGAAATGTTTTGATAATGATCGGTATGAGGTACAAGATACTCCTATTACGCGAAAAGAAGGTAAACCAAAATATATTGGTGTTTATCCTGTAGATAAAATATATCCGTGGTTAGTTTTTAATAATGATCCCATTTCAAGTGAGTCAGAACAGGAATAGAACAAGGATATGAATAACAACTTATACTGAAATTAATGATTACTTGTAATTGATGTAAAGTTTTATAGATTTAAGTTAGTTATATTTATTTGTTATAAGTAAAACATTATATGTTTTGTTTTTGTTCATATTAATTTTTAGTAACAGGATCAATAACTATAGAGATGTAATGACCATCTAATTCTTAATGTGTACTGACATGCGCTTTGATTGTAAACGGTCATTACTGACTAAAATGTATGATTGTGTTTTGATGTTATTATTTAGTGTTAAACGGTTAATGATGCTAACCAAGAGCTATTATGTAATGAATTACATGAGTATTGTGAAGGTGAATATTGTTAATATTAATAAATAGTGTATAAAGTGAGCCGATGTAATTCGTGGGCACAAAATGAGCCGATGTTATACGTGGGCATAAATTGCAAAATGAGCCGATGTTATACGTGGGCATAAATTACAAAATGAGCCGATGTTATACGTGGGCATAAATTGCAAAATGAGCCGATGTTATACGTGGGCATAAATTGTAAAATGAGCCGATGTTATACGTGGGCATAAATTGTTAAATGAGCCGATGTTATATGTGGGCATAGATTGTATATTGAAGCAACTATCTTAAGTAGAGCCGCTGTTTACAATACGTCATATGAGTGATAGAATGAGCCGATAAAAATTAATTGTGGGCAAAAGGTAAACTGTCATTGTAATCATATTAGATAAACTTATATTATTATTATACTGCGAATTGACGTTACATAACAAGCTAGATATATATTTAGATGTTAGTTTAAATATTATTGATATTAGTAAGATGTTAAATTTTATCAAACATTTTTTTTTTTGTAGAAATAGGTATAACTTGTCCGCGGGGACGCGTTATTTGTCAGAGTTGGCCGAATGAAAGGCAAAACAGTCAATAATGCCTTTATACATCTGACAGATGACGCTGCCGCAAGATGCCTCGTCTATGTAGTCGGTGAGTCTGTGACTCACTGTTGAGTTAAACGTCTGTGGCATACAAAAATATTGTGCTCTGTGTGATCCTTTTCTTTTTGTCGTTAACTCCGCTTTGAAAATTGATATAATAATTAATTACGAAAAGTGTAAAAATAAAGAAGATTGGTGTTAAAAGCTGTTCACTCTTTTAATTATATATTCACAAGTAAGCGGAATCTTACAGATATATATACGCATTTTTCGTGTATTAAAATAGCATCATTGGCAATTCAAATCACGCGTCGTGCAATGATTGTCGATATTACTCTTCCACATGACGATAATCTCGTGAAAGCTGAAAAGGAAAAATTATCAAAATACTTGGACTTGCTCATGAGATTACCGCCATGTGGAATGTTGATTCAACGATGATTGTTCCTATAGTCGTTTCAGTCAACGGTCTTATAGCGAAAATCTTTGACCAACATCTTAAAAAGCTTTCGCTTAGTTGTTGGATCAAGGGTCGGATACAGAAGGCGGTAATTCTTGAAAGGGCGCGTATTGTGAGGAGGTTCCTCACTCTGGAGCCCTGACCACCCCGGGCCCCGCAGCAGGCGGACTGGATGTAAAAAAATAAATGATAGAAGAATTAAAAAGCATTATCGTGTGCTTTCTGTAAAATAAAGTTTAGCAGTGGGGAAGAAAAACCTCTTGATTTTCTTCTTTAACACAGTGGCGCAGTGGTTAGTGACCCTGCCTCTGCGTCCTAGGCTGTAGGTTCGATTCCCACATCTGGAAAGTGTTTGTGTGATGAGCATGGATGTTTTCCAGTGTCTGGGTGTTTATCTATATATTATAGTATTTATGTATAGTGTGTATAAAAATATTCATGAGTTATCATACGAGTACCCCATAATACGAGCTACTAACGAGTACGCTTACTTTGGGGCTATATAGCGATGTGTGTAATTGTCCTATAATATTTATTCTCTTCTCTAAAACATAATTAAGTTATTGTTTCTATATCACATATTAATCATGCCGTAATTAAGTTCTCTCAATGTGCGATTTCACTTGCAATCGTACTTCACGTATATATTCTCTTAAATCTAACTTTCTCCAGTGAAAGATCCAATCATCGAAATCGATTTATGTATGTCACGCTTACTTATTATTGTTTTGGTGGTTTGCAGGTGTGCTAACATACTCGTACTCGTAGACGATTATATGAGTATCTTATATGCGTTCATATATTTTTCAAGTCATTGCATTAATTGGTTTTCACAACCCGTAGTAACCTTTTGTAAAATGTTATGGCGTCTTGTAATTGGCGTATTGTAACTGGAAGTTTTAATAAGAGAGTTTTAAGAGAGTTGTTTCTGAATGAGCTTGTCTGCTTATTGCTCTGTTCAGAGTGCCTAGTGTGAGCTTTCAAAACAAATCGAAAACTTCACATTCGCGTAAAGGCAAATTTTATATGGAATTGAAACAGCGCCCCTGGCAGTATCGAGAGAAAACTCAAATGGGTGAGTGTCAGTGTCATATAAAATTTGCGTTTACCGTTCTCGATATCGACGCGGTAAAATCTTACACTAGCCACACTGATCTGAAGGTTGAATCTCTAATTCAAATTTGACGACCTCCGTGACGCAGTGGTATGCGCGGTGGATTTATAAAACGGATGTCCTGGGTTCGATTCCCGATGGGGCAGATTGAGATTTTTCTTAATTTGTCTTGGTCTGGCTGGTGGCTTTCGCCGTGGCTAGTTACCACCGTACCGACAAAGGCGTATCGCCAAGTGATTTAGCGTTCCGGTACGATGTCGTGTAAAAACCGAAAATGGTGTGGATTTTCGTCCCACTCCTAACAAGTTAGCCCGCTTCCATCTTAGACCGCATCATCACTTAACATCAGGTGTGTTACCAGTCAAGGGCCAACTAGTAGTCGATAAAAAAAAATTATAGGGACTTTGGCTAGAGTTGATAGGTCGTCTAGCTTGTGTTTCTTGTATGAGCTGGAAAGTACTGCTGTCACACTCGTAAGACTTCGACAATTAACATTGAATGTAATGCTTTTCAGATGTTGATGTTTATTGGTAGGATAGGAGGTGTGTACTAAGTTATTATGATCATCACTTTGAGTCATCATCGGCATCGAAACGAAGCTTGGGGGTCACTAGGTATGGAATAAGCTTTCCTATTTTTAACCGACGAAAAAAAACGGAGGAGGTTCTCAATTCGACACGTATATTTTTTTTTTATGTATGACCACGCATCACTTTTTACAGAGTTGTCCGATTTTGATAATTCTTTCTTTATTAGAAAGGGCATACTTCCAAAGTGGTCCCATTGTCATCATGTTAGGATCTGATGATGATATCCTGGGGAAATTGAAAGAACTTTTCAAATTTTGGAGGCACGCTTACAGCGAATTCGGTTTTTGTCTCAGTATCGGTAGCTTTTTGGCTACTAGTGCCATATAATACACCATGACAGTATAGTACGAGTACGTTACGTAGCGATAAATCACTAAAAAGTAACAAATAAAAATTTTTAACAAAAAATAAAACCGACTCAAAACGCACTAAAAAGTAAAAAATAACTGTGTCATTTAGTTGCTTTCATTTACTTAAGCATATCTAGGAGTCAGTGCCAGCCAAGGTTACTACTTTAAGGACGTTACCTAGAACCCACAAACTGCTTTACTACCTAGAATAAATGTTCCTTAAACTTGGCTGGCATCGACTTCATAGATATGCTTAAGTAAATTAAAGCAACTAAATGACAGTTATTTTTTACTTTTTAGTGCGTTTTGAGTCGGTTCTATTTTTTGTTAAAAATTTTCTACAATTCACTTCAATTGTGAGTAGCCGAGTCCAGTCCACTAAAATGTTAAAACAACGTATCCTCTAATTCTTACTGTGTAATAACGAATAAAGGTTACGTATAGGTATTATAATATTAAATCATTTATCATTAAAAGAAGTCAGAACAGAACAAGTTTCATATTAACTAATATAAACCGCGGTCCTGTTCTATTTCCTTTGTGAGCTAGTTTTTGTTGTATTTCATTACGGTCGCTATATTACGGTAAAACATAAATAAAAACCAATGTGTTGTACGTTGATCTCATTGCAATTGTAATTGAAGCATCGGTACGAGCATTCACATAGCAAATAGGTACTAAACCGACCACTCTGTTTGGTTTGTCTATTTGTGGACCGCACAATCACTGTCGAACTAAGCGGACTAACATCTCAAATCGTTTTATTATTACTTCTGTTATTTGGTTAAACCGTTGATAGATAAAGACTTTAAGCTTTTAAGCCGCTTTAACTCCTTGGTTAAAAGATTGGATTGAAATCCGGAAGTTTCGGGCTTCGATCCCCGCCTGGCCGAATATTGTTGCAATTTCAGCACAAGCTGTTCGCATAGTTGCAAGGAAAACAGGAATATTGTTCATGATTAAAAATTAGGAAGCCTACTTTTTTTTATTACAGGACAATTACACACATCGCTATATAGCCCCAAAGTAAGCGTACTCATAAGTAGCTTGAGTTTTGGGTGCTATGATAACTGATGAATATTTTATATATACTATACATAAATACTTATAATATATAGATAAACACACAGACACTGGACATGCTCATCACACAAACATTTTTCCAGATGTGGGAATCGAACCCACAGCCTAGGCCGCAGAAGCAGGGTCACTACCCACTGCGCCACTCGACCGTCATACCCACCTTATAAAATATGACCACTTAAGAAATCAGAGCTTATTCTCATTCTATATTAAGACTATAAACTCACTTGATGTTTGCGATTAGCAAAATTGATGACTTTAATGGTTGATGACGCTTCGGGTCGCTTCGACGCCAGTCTGAGTTAAGATCTGAAATGTTTATTTAATTGTACCTATGTATGTTATTAAAAACATGTACGACATCTCTATACTAAAGCCAAACTCGATTAAGAATGCTTGTCAACAAACAAATTTAAAGTGAAGGTAGAAAATGCAACACATTTTATGTCTAATAAATTTAAAATTATGTTTTGTTTTTTTTTAATCTTATTTAAAAGACATTGGATATATTAATTCGTTTTAAACTAACTTATTTAATTTATTGTCATGAATTCGTCATTAACAACTTAACTAAAAAAATTAGATGTAAAATGACTAGTCGTTTTACCTTCATTTTCAATTTGTTTGTTGACAAGCATTCTCAATCGAGTTTGGCTTTAGTATAGTTAGACTGTTAGGACTTATCAAAATCTCTTTAATGCTGGAATTTTATTATCTGAAAATTCATCCCTCTTTAATTAAGTATTAAGTTACGTTATACGAACTATTCGTTGTATTTTACCTTTGATAAACCTTTGCTATTGTTCTACCATTAAATGAAGCGTAAATAACTAAATAGATGCCAGTAATTAACATATAATCTGATGTTTATACATGAGAGAGCGTTCGTTTAACTGTGTAGATTCATTGCACAACATTAGCTTATATTGGCCCTATTTATACTTGTAAACGTTAAATTTGAGGTCGGTACGTCCATAACTCGAATGAATAACAATTAAATTGGCTAATCCAGTGAAGTTTGTATTTGTAATTCGTTAATGTAATCAAACAATCATGAATGCACACAAAATCTACAATTTGTAAGTGTTCGGATCATAATTTAATTAGCGGTAATCGTATCATAATCGATAAATTATATCGTATTTATTTTTTAAGTTGGCAACATAATTTTTCGTACAGAATAGTCAAATGTCATTTTGTGATTGGTTAACGCAAAAGGCGGCAACCAATCAGTGTTCACTCTCCCTTCCACGTCAAAAAGAGATTTTGTAAGGTTTTTGGCTACCTGGCGCGCTCTTAGTGTTTTCTAATTTTGAAGTAATCAAGTAGATACTGTTTGTGTAATTTCTGTAATGTAATAAAGTGGATTTATACACGCTTGAGTATTCCTTGCTACCAACGCTCCATGCTGCTGAAGTTCATATAAGTACCTCCAATTTTATTTGTTATTTTTTTTTATTACAGGTAAGCCCTTGACTGCAGCCACACCTGATCGTAAGTGATGATGCCATGTAGAATGGAAGCGGCCTAACTTGTTCGGATTAAGATAACATCCTCATCCAATTCGGTTTGTACACGTCATCGTAGCGGAACGCTAAATCGTTTGGCGGTACGTCGGCTTTGACTGAAAGGTCTGATTTTAAATCAACCTCAATAATAAGAAGAGCTTTGTGTTAAACAAATCATCAATCGTAAATGACGTTACATATGCTGTACGTACTATTACTATGCTAAAAATCAAAGACTATAAATTCTGTAGAAATGGCTACTAATACTAAATCAAGCTACATTAAAACTATAACTTCTTGTCGTAAGAGTGTGGAGAAACGACTACATATTAAGATACGATATCTACAGATACACGTAATCTGTCTGATTATTATTTAAATCAATATGTTACCCATTAATCATTTTATGTTGATGTATCTTGTCATCTCAATAAATAATTATTATTAAATTTCATAAAAGAAAATAAGCTTTTAAAACAACATCTTGTCCATAGGACACCTCAAAACTCTACGACATGGCGTCCCAATGTGGTATCTACTGTAAAAATATGAATACAAATAAAAAAGTCTCCCACCAAACTTCTCCTTTTGAAAGTCGGTTGAGAAAACTCTTGCTCACATATTCTGAAGTCAGACAACTGTCCGTTCCACCAATTATATTATATGACTGTCCGTGTACAAAGAAAGCTCAGTTATTATATTTACGTTGCACTGGCTTTTGATGTTTTTCAAAAAGAATTTTTAACTAATTTAGAACTAACCTTTTATATTAAAACGAAAACATTTTTATTATGAAAACCAAGAGCTTATAAAACTACAAAGCGTCGCGTAATACGAAAAATAAATAGACATTTGTGGTAATGTGCACAAATATACAGAGGAATAAAACGCTTTATTGTCACAATAGGTTTAAACTCGAGATGTCTTCGCGGATATTCTTTGCCGGATACTGACGAAGCGGAATGACAGCTCTTAGCTGTAACATTGAGAACGCTCGAAACATCCATGAGATTGCTGTCGTGTTTCAAGAGCCCTAGAGTTATAGATACGGTTAGGGGTGCTACCTTAAAATATAAGGGTGGAAGGTATGAAATATACATACAAAAAAAATACTCAAGTTAGTCATAACAATTTTTAATAATATTTCTTCTTGCATTCGTATTTTATATAGAACATTTAAAGAAAAGAGAACCTTTTCCTTAGTCCCGACTCTTATTGACTCTAATTTGCTTTAGTAAATAATAATAAATGATTTAGGAGGCAAAAAAGAAAAAAGAAAGATCACATTTTATAGAACAAATTATAGTCATATAAACTTACACTATAAACTTTACTCTAAATTGGAATGATTAATCGCATAAACATATGTAATAAGTACATATAAATGCGCAGCTAGCTACCGGCGGTTCATTTATACGTATGGTTGTGTTTGGAAGCTCCTGAAAAGCGCCTACGTCTACGGTTGATGTAATAATGATGACGTGTAACTGACTATTCTATATTTTTAGCAACATCATCAGAAGGGGTCAAAAGGCACAAGCAGCAAAAGAACATTAATCAAAACATCAACACATTTTTATTACAAAACTTCCTTAAATCAAATCAAAATGAAACAATCTTTCATTAAACACTAATCTAACTAACTTTTACAATACTATTGAGGCAGCATAACTGCCTATGCTAGAACTGGAATTGATAATGTCTGCAGTTTAATAAACCGTCCTTTATATAAGCCAAAAACGTCGCAGAGTTCATTCTTTTTTTTATGATTTTCGTCTCTAGACTCTAGCATTTTAAAGCGCAGGGTTCAATGCTGCTAACAATATAATATATTTATCACTATCACTGTCATAATCGTCACCATCATTATCATTGTTGTATCATCAGTTGACATTGAATCACTAAATGTTTCCTATCGAATATTAGGAACATGTTTTTGGTACAAACGCTGTGATATGGAAATACCCTGCGGCGTCTGCGACTTGCTAATACGATATATACGACTTCAAGGCAAGACATAACCTAGATGTCTGCGTTAGCATGTACCAAACATATGGAAATTTTACTATCTTAAACACGGACTGACTGCATTTCGTTTGGCTACGACTTAGATATGGTTTTACCTATTTTTACCCGACTGCGTCAGAAGGAGGGTTATGTTTTTCGAGCGTATGTATGTATGTCCATTTCTTCGGCACGCGCTACAGCCTAAACGGTTGAACGGATTTTAAAGTGAGGGTATAATGCTGTAACGTATATGATATTTATCAATCAATCATCAGTAGATAGTGACATAGTTGTATATAAATTTTCAAAATGTCGACTGTATTAGAAACATGTTTCGGGGACAAACGGGGAGATATGTGTATTTTTTTCTCTTATCTTAGCAATCTGAGTACCAATTGAAAGTCGTAAAAAGACGATTCCAAAAATATACATATCATACATGTTCATGTTAGCTATTTAACCAAACATAGTGTAAATTCATTTCTATACCATAAACTAAAACTAAAAAGACTCAATTAACATTATTATTATAAGACTAAAAAACCCGACTTAGAATGGTTTGAGCTAAATTGAAACCCAAGGATCACAAAATCGACGGAATGTTATAAGTTTAACGTGTCTGTGCAAATGTGTATGTGTCTTTCTTTGGCAGTTAAATATTGTAACTTCCACACCATATGATTCGATTTGAATAGGGCTTTTTTTTTTCTTTAAAATTTATATTATCGAGAGTTGTTCTGAGCTATGTTTGGTGGACATAGATTAAGGTCATCAAGGTCGTCAGTTCGTTTATTAGGTGTAATAGAAATGTTCCACGCTCAGTTTCCTTGAAAGCATGTGTGTGATTAACATTTGAAACACTAATGTCTTCTGGAATCACTGACCTGGTCTTATGATAAGGCTCGAAGGTAGGTGACGTAACCCTGGTCTACATTTTTAGTAAACCCATCGAGTTTGGGCTCGTTGAATTTGTCTTGACTAATTCTTTTCATGCTTCTAATTTGGGTCAGGGGTTTTTAAATTTTTAATTTAATGTTTTATTTATTTACATAACATACATATGTATGTTATGTATCTTTACTTTTATCTATACATATAAATTAAATTTGAGTGTCTGTTTGCAATATTGAAATAACCGTTTTTACGACATGCATATGAATATAGTATAAGTATACCACTTAATTTCAGGCTAAAACACATTTTCTGAAGTTGCTTTATATTTCTTTTATTTATATTTTACACTGTAAAACAACAGATTGTAAGTGCAGGCTAAAACACACATGACCCTACGTACAAAATAACGCACTTCAAAAGGGCTTGCATAATATTAATAATTAATTAAATTAAAAGTCTCAAACTTGGTATTCAACATATTTTAATTTCTAGTGTTTTGCGTCGAGTTTCACTAATGAATTTTCCAATTTAGGCTGATTTTAAATTTGTCTTACTAAAGTTAGGCTCAACTTAAAATACAGACTGTATCCAAGAGCTTGCGTGAACTTTAGCTACTCGGAACAAGGAAAGCCTCTCTCTTAACGTTTTAATATTAAATTAGATTTCTTTAGAACCTAACCTAA
Source organism: Mycalesis mineus (assembly GCA_034621355.1). Classification (NCBI taxonomy): domain Eukaryota; kingdom Metazoa; phylum Arthropoda; class Insecta; order Lepidoptera; family Nymphalidae; genus Mycalesis; species Mycalesis mineus. Next base: position 6,842,254 of record CM067883.1, read on the forward strand.
CACTTTCCCCTACACGTCTACAAATGAGATTAAAGTATAAGTCTTAAAAATTATGTTTATTTAACGGCTCTGAAAGTTGAAATATTATATTTATCTATGTGAATATATAAAAGTCACTAGACACTTTTTAAAAATTTGATTTAAAATATTTTGAATATAAAAGCCTGTCTTATACGAGAACAAAATAGAAATATAAATATATTAAGGCTGTCTTTTGTGTCCTACTTATATTTTAAGACTTATTTCTATATTGGATTTTTTATTGTGCCGTGGAATACAAATAAAGAATAATAATAAATATACACTTTTAAATATAATGATAAATGTTAAATGGCTTTTGTGTATGAAATCTGTTAAAAATTGGACACAATCGAGCATAACTCATACTGTATAGATAGTTCTCTTTGGTAATATAATTGTAGTAATAAATATTCCCTCAGTGTTACTCGATCGTGGGTATACTGAAATGTAAGTCGAAGCTTGGCGAGATGCCAGGGGGTTTCCTGGCGCGGAGTCAGGACATTTTGATACCACTCGCTCTATCTACCGGAGAGAATCTACTTCAATTAAATCGATTTTCATGGATTTTCGCGGAAGCTTTCCGTTTGAAGTGAAATTTAGTTGCGCTTTTGGGAGCATCAGATTCTGTGCACATTTATTGATGAAATCGTCCATTGTTGCCAAATGTTAAACTTTATTCGCACAAATTAAAAATCTAGTAGAGATGAAACTAAAGATTATTAATTCAAACTAAAATACTTTAGTATTTTATTAAAAACAATCAGACGTCTCACAAGACCTAATTGATTAATTTTAAAATTTCAATAATTTATCTTAAGTTCATTTTAATATTCATTATTTTTATTAAGTTTAATAGGAATAGGTGAAAAAAGGACAAGCAAGCATTAACAACAATATTTTTGGTAATATGAAATCTAAATAATAATCATAAATAGGTACATCAACATTTCTCATATCAATTAAATAAGTGCTTTGTTACTGACTTTTTTGCTTAGTGACTAACATTAAAGAGAACAGTGAAAATATTTCGTAAAGAGCATTTCTATAAACAAAACGGCTATTTCCATTTTGTGTGTAGAGCAAAGTGGAATCGCTTAGCGGCTCTCCATTAGTTTTTATTGAGAGTTACAGACCGGCCGAAGACTTGCGCCGACTTGTCGACTTCAACTTTGAAACAATTTTCTCGTAACCAGCCCCCGGGAAACTTTGTTTTTGAAAATTTCATTTATTTACTAAGCTTTTGTAAATAAACGTTATCGTTACAATATCATCGTCATCGGGAACTTGGTGGTGCTACACCCTCGTACCTCGCAGAGCACGTTAAGCCGTCGTCCCCGGTTATTATCAACATCTGAATGTGATCGTTAATGAATTAAATATTATCACCCTAAGCCCGTCCACCGGCATGGAAGCGTCTTGGGTTTACTCTCTATACCCCTCTAATACAAGGAGGGAGACCCTATAGTTTATCGTTAATAAGCTGATAATGCAGACGATGATAATGATGTAGTATTAGTTTAGTATTTTAATCATCAAAATTGAATTAAAACGATTCAATAAAACCAAAAAAAATAAACATAATATAAAAAATTGCGGAACCGACGGGATTGGAACCCGCGTCTCTCTGGCAATCCGGGCACTTAGAGCGCCTTGCCGTTACCGCTAAGCCGCGATCACGATGACGTCGGTACCGAAATTTTGCTTTGATATTATGTTTTTGATATCCAGGTATACGACCATGCTATCTATAGTATGAACTGAACATGTTACAATACTAATATTATGTACTAATCCCTAAAGTGTGCGTAACACTTTTTAATAAAAGCTAAAAAAGAAAAAAAAACCAAAAAGTTTATAATAAAAACTTTATCGTTATACTTGCTGAAGTGTACTAAAAGTTTTAGCATTAACTTTTTAGTTTTAGTGTACAATCTTTAATACTTAACAAATAAATGACGAAGTAAAGCTTACAACTTACAAAGTTATAAGCAATCTTAAGTACAATGTCCTGGAAATCAGTATAAAGTTTTAAGAGTTGAAACCGTTTATCATCAAAAACAAAAAATACAAACAATCCTGAAAACATTGGTTTATACGTAATAAAATACATTCAAATAAACAAATGCGCTGAATTAAGAATCATTATTGAAAATCAATAAAACGTCGCATATGTTTAGGCGAGTATTTAGCAAGATTACAAGATTACCGCTTGGGCGGCACCTCACACGTCGATAATCCTTATCAATGTGCCCCGAGCTGCCGTTACACAGCCTAATGTAGTCACTGACTCCATCCTAAACCTTCGCAGGTACATCTAAAGCCGTTTAATGACAATGTTCTCCGTTCATTAAGTGCACGGTACGAGCGTATTTTGTCACATGTCAGTGAGATGCTAATTTGTTCTCGGCATCCAATATAGGCCCGGCTGTGTCTCATACGCTTTTACGGCAGAGTATAAAGAGCAGAGCAGAGCAGAATCGTTTATTTATGCTGAATATTTATACTTGCCATATACGTTTGGAAATCTCTGGAAAATTTTTCAATAAAACCTCGGTGTTTGAATTGTGACTGCTATTTATTTATCTTGTCATTTAGAGTGCAGCTTGATCTTGTTGTGTGCTTGCTCTCCTTTATTTACTTTAGAATTTTCTTTGATTGATTGAAGCTTTTACCATTTATATTTATGCCATTTTATTTTACGGTACAAATATTATCGTTCCTGTGTTTTGTACAATGCTTGTTATAGTCTAGTTGAACTAGTTTTCCTGGAATAGTTAGTTTATAAACTAAACTTTTTCGACTTCTTGTTCTTTTTTGCCAACAGCCTGATTAAAATTGCAAGGTTTCTTACCCCTTGAAGTAGGCACACGTGTACATATACCTTACCTACTTTTCTGTATCACATTCTTCTCTTAGGTTCGTTTTATTTCGTACGAAATACATTGCAGAAGTGGATGGCACTTTAATTGTCATCCTAAACTCAGTTCACTCGGTTCGGACGATTTTCGTCAAATCATCACAGGTCTGTGAGATGCTAATTTGAAGCAATACAGACTCGAGCGTACCCCTAAACAAGCTTTTGCGAACAAAATTAAAACTGCCCCGTATGCTTATGCAAATACTTTATTTAAGTTACAATGTGCTTGTACACGTTTGGGGAAACTAGGTCTTGCGATATTTCACGCCACTTGACTTTCACACAAATGTACAAAGCTTTTGACTGTTTATTTTGCTTTTTGCTTTATAAGCACGCGATTGTTTAAAATATTTTCTTAACACATGTTTCAGTGATTTTGTATTGTGTAACAATGGAATTGTTAATACTTCGCTGTTTCTGTGTGCATTGAATGAAATAACTTTTATATTTTCCCATTTCATTTTCATTTATTAAAAGAATATGTAGTCTTTTTAATAATGTTTTTAAATGTGTATTGATTGGTGTATCGATATGAATAATTTAGCCACAATTTTATATTAAATTATCATTTTTTACTTCAATTGAATGTAGATGAGATCCACAATATTAAAATTTTTCAATAACATGGAAATATTTAAGAATTTTAAGAAACAACGAGCATTTAAGAATCTCGGGATGAAAAACTTTAACACTTATTTGCATTGACTGTTTTGCGCTGAAATAAAGAAGAAAACAATATACTGTAATATATCTATTATTTCTGTTTAATCTAATTTTTTTTGTGCAAAAAAGACTTTATCTGCCTATCCATCAGGAACAGGAAGAACTTGGTGGCGAGGCTTGGCAACTATTGCAGCATGTTAATGTATTCGTAGACAGCAATAACCTCGAAACTTGGCGAAACCCTCGTCAATTCATGGAGGCAGTTTAGACCTAAACACTTGCCCTTGTCTGTCACTCTGACTTTATTAAAGTTTAAGTGGAGTTTTTAGTTGTAATAACAGTCTACGAATATTAAAATTTTGTATCGCGATTAAATATTTCATCTATATCAAAATTAAAGGAGCTAATAAAACAAATAAAGTTTGAAACCTTAAAATAAAGATAATTTATTTATAAACAATCATTTGCTTAATCTACGTCAGACTATAACTTAACAAAATTAAATAAATGATTTATTAAAATCATAAAAATAAGGTTTAAGAAATCAACATTAAATTGATCTTAACACGGTGAAATAAATAACAAACATTTTCCTTTTGTTAGAAAAATTAATCGAAATTTACCATCTCAGAGCACATAAATATTAATTTATTTTATTTTTATTGCACTGCACTTAAAACAAACTCTTAAATCATTATTTTATTGAAACTTATTAGGACGTTGTGCGCTCTCGACTATCTATCATCTATCTAAGAAGTGTAAGCTATAAATTGATTACGACTAGATTTTTTTATTAACTTGTTAACAGGGCATGCACGTCGTAAAAAATATTTATTAGCATTGATTGTAATGTATGAATGAATCTAATGAACTTTATTTCCATCAAAGTAACGAACTATTAACTATTACTAAACTTAACTAAATATTTAATAGTTAAAAAAAAAGAATAAAACAAGATATTTAAAAAAGAATAAGCCATTTAATTGTTCACCCAAAGGCAAGGTGCCCAACACACTGGCGCTATTTCCCCTCTGAATGGCAAGGCTTGTATTCTTAGGTGTTCTTTGGGCTAAATAAGCACCAGCACGTGAATGAGTTGTTATGATTAAATATCTATCTGTATAGAAAAAATACTAGAAACCGAGTATATGATTGAGATAAAGTGATAAAAGAAATAAAATATTTGTATATTATAAATAAAATATTAATGTAAAAGGACAAATTAATTCTTATAATTATCTAAAATATCTCTCTTCTTTAACTCTGTTAAACACAGTCTGGTTTTAGTCAGTCAGTCTGTCTGGTTTTGCAGGCATCTAAAAATGTAGACCTATTGAGATATAATTATAGAAGACACAATTTATCACCAAGTCCTGACATTTTAAAAGGTTACCCTCAACATTAGTTTTAAGAGACTGTGTTATTTTATTCCGCTGTCGTGTTAATTTTATTTTATTTTCAGGAAGTGAAAATTTGTTTCTTTTGAGAAATAAATTTCTTTAACCACAAAGTTACTGCATATTATTGACCTCATTCAAAAAATACGACGACGTTTATGTATTCAATGCGCTTTCGCATTTATCACAAGACTAGCAATCTACCATCTTGTGCAGATTTTACAGTAAATACAACACCTACAGTCAAACCACCGGCATCGACTATTACACTTGCAACACAATTGGAGCTATCAATAGGAGTCTTGATACCAAATGCTCAATACTATTTCGGTTGTAACCTCGTCAGGCTCATAAGGTCCGATCGAAACACGTTCGGTGTTAGGTCACAGGCTATATCTAGGTCACACGGGCACAGTTTACTGTCATCCAATCAACACGCTAACAATGGACCAATTTGCTATACATACATCGGTGCATATTAAACGATAACACAGAAATATTATGTATTTGTTATATCAATAATATTTTTAGATAAAATGTGTCATCTTTTAATTTATTCGATTAAATATTGCGATATTTTTGAAGTGGGAGGGTAACGTAGCGCATTACGGCGCTAGTTTATCTGACTTCACTTTGTTTTACGTATACGGCAGCGTTAGGAAGACTTCTCCTCTCTCACTGTAAGCGTATGCTCTAGCCTCATGTAAGTTATTACTTTTATTTTTTGCAATATTGAGTGTCTAATAACTTTAGAAATTGGTAATACTTATTTTTTAATCATTATTTTTTACGCCTTAATAATGCCTTTGATTTAATTCATAGATAATTAAAAAAAAATAAATACACACAAAACATTAACACCATCTTTCATAATTGAAATTACTAGGTAGCGACATTTTCACTAAGTAAGTATTTCTATATCCAGCTGACAGCTGTCACTTCAAATTCACTTCCATTCATATTTTAAGACGGAAAGTGAAATGCTCCGTTAAACTTATTTTTGCATACATTGTTTAAATCATTCTAAATTATATCGCATTTCACCGGCAAACAATACGTGCATTGTTTGTAAAGTGCGATTTATTTAGAGGCCGCTCACACGAAGGAACTTTCGTTTAAAACTTGATTTATATCGGTGGGTTAGTCAACTTGTCGGCTATTGTTGAGAAAAACAAGCTGCCTTTTTTACTTTGGAGTTTATATGATTGAATCGTTAATTATTCAGTTGTAATGAATATGCCGCTAAGAGAAACAAAAGAGAAATTTGAAAACTCCTTGGCTAAGTGACTGCGTTCAACACCTTAAGAGATGGGTTCGATTTCTGTCGTAACCACTCTTAACAGAGCCCTTATTTGGAGGGAAACGCAAAAGATATGAAAATTATAATACTGGAAACCGAGTTAAATTTGACATTATAAAATTACGAAAAATAGAAAAAAATTATAAAAGAAATGTAAAAGTTTATTTCCAGTATTTCCCCAAAATTGATTTTAACATGGTTTTTTTCAGGCACTCTATAAAAAAATATTTGCTATATATTATAAAAAGGTGAAGAAATAAACACTGTTCTTAAACATGCTATAAATTTTAAGGCTTTAAATATTTCATCCTTATTTATTTACTTATTTTATACTTGAAAAATACTTTCTTTTTCCAAATACAACACAGCGCATGTTATTCTTTTTATCATTACCTTTTGTTACCCACACAATAATAACGGTACAAGGATGGGCGAGTTTTAATTAAAGAGATCATATGCAGCCAACGTAATGGGATCCGCTCTTGTCAGTGCCGCTTCCTAGCAACAATTCCATCTTGAGACACTTCATTTATTATTCACAATGAATTGCTCACCCCGATGTTATCTACTCGCTACTTCTTTTGTTTATTCAACTACATACTTGGACCTTACTACTAGTCTGCTAGTATAGTATAGTAGTAAATTTCTCGTTAGTTTAGTGATTAGCTTGTGTTTCTATTGATATTAAAGTTCTGAGTCCGTGGCTTGGTTCAGGCTTTCTTCCTCCAGGCTTTCTCCTTCACTGCTTTCTTATTTGGAATTTTTTGATTTTGTTTAAAGATGTTGGTCTCTTTTAATTTATTAGCTGATTTATTAGTTAACATGTGTGGATATTTATCATAAGGTTCTGCATCCAAGTCTTGGTTTAGTAGGCTATGTAACATAATTATATGATATATATTGGATTATTCTTTCTACCAAATAATTATCGTTACGAATAGTAGATTTTTTTTCCTTCAATTATTTATTAACAATTCTTTTTTTAATTTCTAACAATGCTTACAAAAATTAAAAAACAAACTTAACACGAATAGTAGAATTATAATTAGTGCTTTAGAGAGCATATAAAACAATTGGCTCCTTCTATCATTAACTAATCTAGTGGCTAGCTGATATGACTATGGATCATAATGGTACAGTAATCAGGTCAATGTCGTGAAATGGTCGGAAAGCTACTCTAGTACGTATAGGTTGGAGTGCGGGGTGAGGCAGGGAGGCTTAACCTCCCCTAAGCTCTTCAACTTATATGTCAACGCACTGATAGAGGTCCTTAGCAGCACCCGTACTGGATGTCATATTGACGGCATGTGTCTCAACAACATTAGTTACGCGGATGACATGGTGCTGTTGAGTGCCTCTGTCTGTGGCTTAAGGAAACTGTTAGGTATCTGTGAGCAATATGCTCACCGTCATGGCCTAGCATATAATGTAAACAAAAGTGAATGCATGGTTTTTCAGGCCATGGGGAAGTCGTCTACGGTTCCCCCTATTAAGCTTTATGGGATTCCTTTGCAAAGGGTGGAACGTTTTAAATATCTGGGACACATACTGACCCCTAATCTGAAAGACGATGCCGACATGGAACGCGAGCGTAGGGCTTTGTCGGTGAGGGCAAATATGATCGTCCGCAGGTTTGCTCGGTGTACAATGTCGGTTAAAGTATCGCTTTTTAAAGCTTACTGCACTTCATTCTACACGAGTAGCCTGTGGGTCGATTACACTCAAAAACAATATAGCGCTCTACGCGTGCAATATAATAATGCATTTAGGATGCTATGGGATATTCTGCAGTGCTTCAGGTATGTTCGCCGCGGCTCGTGTGGATTGCTTCTATCAACCATGCGTAAGCGGTCACATCTCTGTTTATTTGAACCACTGCTCATTGGTTCATGTACTTACAAGTCGGACCGGTAATAGATTTAAGTAGTTATAAATGTATCACTAACACCTAGTTTTTAAGTTTAATAATGTATTTACTAACACCGCTATGACTGTTAATACGGTTGAAATAAAAGATTTTTATTTATTTTATTATTATTTATAAGGTCGGGCTAGTGTGTGTTTCAAAGATTACTTTATGACATTGGTCCCATTTATCATGTCTGACAGTGATCATACAGTCCAATATTATCACTCAAGTATGTTAGAAGCTGGAAATTTCCTCTTCTACAAGTAGAAAGGCCTAACTATCTAGGCCATTCAGAATAGACTTTTGATGATGTTATCTATTATAATGGAAAGATAGTTAAAATTTGCTTCGGCTTTGGTGAATTATCGTTTCGCCTCGCTCAGTTTCGTGTATGTTATGGGCGGTGTTTAGTTACGGAGTCGAAACCCATTCATCTATCCAATCTCATCAATTGTGTTAAATGATGGATCAGTTGCGAGAGTTAGATGGCTGTTACAGGTTTATTGAATTAGATTAGTTATTATTACTGACGTGTTGATCGTGAAATGTATTGGGAATTCTATTTGTACGCAATGTAAGTTTTTGATTGATCCTTACTACTTCTAGCATATTATTAATATTAGTAAGTTCAATAAGAGTTATTGAGCGAGAGGCGAAAAGGTTTAATATTGATTTAACAGAAACGAGATACTTAAAAATTCTTTAGTTTTCTGATACTACATTACTGAGCATCGTAGGAGCAGTAAGCAGGCCATGTAGCCCGATAAACGGAGTCCTGTTGCTCCTTATTAGAAGGGTGAACGTAGACGTAGACCTTGAAATATAAGACGGAAGGATGATGTCGTCAAGATGGCGAGCATAGCTAGAATTTGAAACCCCAAAATAGAAGGCATTGTAAAGGTTAAAGAAGGCTTACCCCAATATGATAATAATGCCTAATAAAGAAGTAGAAAAAGAGTTACTATGTCACTATACCATCCTGGCAAAAGTATACGTAACTCTCATAATATTTAAACCAAATTTTGGTAGAGCTGTTTGTTAAAGAAATCTTTCCATTAATGAGCATAAATAACAATGTATTCAGTACAGCTGTAACATTAACTGCCGCCCTGTTAACGTCCGCAAACCCAGTTATCCATCACGACTTGTAATTTATATGGCAATTTGAGCTTAATCCTGTATTCATTAATTCTAATAAGGTTCCCCTTAAGGCCAGTTTCCTTATAAGGCTCTATATTTACAAATGAATTCACACCCTAGAGCTGTGATAACACGGGGTACTTAATTACGACTAAAACCAAGGACAAATTCTGCAGAGTCAGCAATGATTTATGTTTACGATCATAACCATTTGAAATAATAACATCTGGGTGACCGAGCTTCGTTTGGAGTTTTCGTTTCTAACCGCGATTTGGTTCGTTTACCAATTATTGTTATTTTCAAGTCATGTTAAATCTATCTATTTTTAACCGATTTCAAAAAAGGAGGTCGTTATTAACGTTGTTTATTATGTCAGTTTAGACGAACCAGGATATGACACATTTACGAGATAATATCTGCAAGTTTTACGAGATGGTATTACGTGTATGATACACGTCTTGTCTTAAAATACATTTTATTATTTCTCATTTGTCGCATGTTCTAAAATATATATCTATATGGATACAAAATGTTATCAAAATCACCTGGATACCTACCATCAACTATAATAACGACTCAACTGTAGGCCAAAACTGACCAGTGTGGCTAGTGTAAGATTTTACCGCGTCGATATTTTGACCCTGGTTGCAACACCATAAAGTTTTAATATGTACAGATACAGTGATCCTTGTTTTTCTCTTTTCGTATAACTTCTAAGCAGGGGCTCTGCTTTAATCATAATAATTTATTTGTCTTTAGACGACCGAATGTGACACATTTACGAGATAATATCTGCAAGTTTTACGAGATGGTATTACGTGTATGAAACACATGTCTTGTCTTAAAATACATTTTATTATTTCTCATTTGTCGCATGTTCTAAAAAATATATCTATATTGATACAAAATGTTATCAAAATCACTTGAAACGTTCCCGAGACTTTAAAAGATTAAGAATTCTATAAATTTGGTTATCGTTGTCTATTAGATCGGTGTGGATTATCCAGTGAAAACCTTAGGTATAATTATATATAATTAAAGTATTACGACGGTTAGTTATTTCGGTTGAATACGGTTTTCATTAATTCTGATATGGTCCCCTTTAAAAGGATAATGACCGTTACAGGCGGGGAAATTGCAAATATTTGTAAATTAATTCAGCTACTACGAAAACTAGTTTCATCAATGTTTAATTAATTCAAAGACGTTATAATAATATTTGCTTCAATTGTTTAATAAATATATATTTTAATAACTGTTATTACATTTTATTTTTAATCTTAATATATAGAAGTACGTCCAGTTTTCTATGATTTAAAGAAATGTGATTGGTCTTTTAGGGGTTGTCTTGCGTAAGTGACAAAGTGATGCGATGCGACAAGATGCTGCGCGACAAACGCGATCAAAATAAAGGCATGCCCTACTTGCGTTCTATATGGCAGTCTGTAGCAGGACGCGACATAATGGGAAAAATTGTGTCGTATCGCGTAGCGCCGCATCGCATCGCGTCGCGTTTGTCACTTACGTAGAAAGCCTTGTTATGCGATTTGGTTTTATTTTTAAGTTATTTTGTTGTATCGCAATTATAGTATCATTGCAATTTTAATATTATATGAGAAAATCCCTTCGCAATCATTATAGACTTATATGATTGTGACAAATAGATACTCAATATATGTTATTTCATTTTATATCACCTTTTTTTTTCGTGCTTGTTAGAGCGTCTTTTGAAGCGAAAATAATATCAAAAAACAAAAAACATTTCAATTGACAAAAGGAATTGGCTTAATGTAAAATTCGAACTACCAGGAACTCATATCGAAGGGGCGCCTTGCGCTACCCTATGTGCCAACACTCTTTGATACACGCCTTTTGATGTCTGCAACGTACAATGCTACTTTCATATCCGCACCAAAAATAACTTTCTTTTGACTATAAAATTGCATTTTTAGGCAGCGCTTTTACCGGCAATGAGGATAATTTAGAGCTATGTATTATGTGTGCTCTACGCTTAGTTAAGGTCTTCGTAGATTTTCAGAATTCTTTATATTATTTACGGAATATTTTTTTTGTTGACTACAAGTGGGCCCTTAACTGCTATCACACCTGATGTAAAGTGATGATGCAGTCTAAGATGGAAGCGGACTAACTTGTTAGGAGTGGGACAAAAATCCAACCCAGGACCTCCGTCTTATAAATCCACCGCGCATACCACTGCGCCACGGAGGTCGTCATAAAAGCGGCATAAGTATGTAAGTACGTATTAATTTTATGTAGAGAAGAAAAAAATATACATTTTTGAATAATACATCTTTACAATTCATTATTGGTATGCACATTTTGTTCCGTTTATTGAGCATAAGATCCGGACCCAAAACATTTATTTTTATGATGAACTAGGAGGCTTGCTAACTTTTCATTAACTAGTTCTCTCTCCAAAGTTTCAATATCCATACAAAATTACCAATTTCTGTGTCATTCATTTCTTCTTTATTCTAATTTCTTATAAAAACACTCCAATATTATGGCAAACAAAACATTTTCACGTGGCACTCCATCTCGCTTCATCATCGTCATCATCATCAGCCTGTATTAGTCCACTGGACATAGGCCTTTCCGAGAGTGCGCCACCACACACGATCCTCTGCCTTTCTCATCCAGCCACTTCCCACTACCTTTTTGAGGTCGTCAGACCATCGGGCTGGAGGGCGTCCTACACTGCACTTAGTGGTTCGTGGTCTCCACTTCAGAACACGCCGGCCCCAGCGACCATCTGTTCTGCGAATTATGTCGCATATTAAAGAAAATTTCAATAAAACTTAATCGACAATTTCCTGTAATATCTGCTTAAAAAAGGAAAAGCTCGTTTGATAACCATTTAAGTTGGATTATTGTAAATGTTAATACCCAGCCCGTTGGTTCTCGACACCGTACAATTGTGCCGCTTGTTCACGTGAAACTGTAATACAGCTATAAAAACTTTTACTATCTCGTTTAACGTGCCGCCTTGCAGATAAAAATCCGTCTTCATGACTGATATGGTTAGTGACACATCAACGTAAACATAATAAAAATAAAATATAATACCTTGCAGTAGTGTACTATAGTATTTTTGACAGTTAATTGTATTTTTTTTGGTTTAAAAATTTAACTGCACTAATAAGTATAACATTAAATATTGTGTTAAATTACGGGCGATCTGAGGTCGGGAAAGGGTAGGGGGTAGGTTTTAGAACGAACAGAAAACACACCAATTTTTTGAAAAAAGCTGATATTTTGACGGCCGAATTTTTGGTTCAAAATTAGATTACTTTTTGGATATTCATTCAAAATAAGGTGAAAAATAATAAATCAAATTAAATCAAATAAATTATAGCGTGTTTGGGACATAAAAAGGGTAAGTTTTCACCAAATTTCGTGAAAATAAAATTTTTATTTTTCCTTTCATTTTTATAATATTCTCCTCCTTTTCCAATGGGTTTCAACTTCTGCTATTTTTTTGGTTTCAAAAATTCACTGCACTGGTCTAATAACTATAACATTAAATATTGTGTTTAATTTTTTTACCTATATTTTTTATTAAATTTCAAGTAGACTTGGTTTATATGCACCTATGGAAAGTCAAGTTCGTCTGTTTTAAATACAAAACGCAAATTTTTGGATAACGTTATTTTCATTAAGATCGAAATACGATGCAATTTACTTTAATTAATATTCGTAATATGTAATGTAATTACATATATTACTTTAAAATATTAACTGCTTCTACTATTTGAAAAAGCATAAAGTCAATAAGTACCCGTATTTTGTTTATTTTTCTTGGCTTCAAAATGAAATTCAGTAAACGAAAAGAAAATATCTTTTGATGCATTCGCCTCCCTTGTCATCAGATAAAAGTTGTCAACTTCGTTAAATTGCATTTCAATTTTATGCTTTCAGGACGTTGCATGCAAGTACACGGAGTGTAAAATACGAGTGAGCGAGTCGCCAATGTTATTATGAGCCACAAACTTTATTAACTATGCAAATTATCTACCTACAAGCGTACTCAGAATACTGGCAATCTTTCACGAAGTCATTTCGGAAACTTGACGAGTTTCCAACCTGTAGGAGATTAGAGCAATAAGAACCTTTATATTTGGAATTGTGTTTGTTTGTGAGCTTGTGATATATTTTATTTTTGATAAAAAGTAGGAACTTCTTTTTTAAATTAACTAGTTGTATAGTCAAGCGCGAAAAGAATATCTTCTCTACCTCTCTATCAAATTACATTTAATTGTTTTTGCACACTGACTGCTTAACTTTAATGCACTTAACCATTAGATATGTTATTATTTGTGTTATGAAACAGCCAGAAGGGAATAAAACTTAAAACACCAAAAGACAAACTTAATCGGAACAATTTATTTACACAGACATCAAATATGATCAAAATCAAACATAATGTGCACAGATTCTTACAATAGTTAAACAGCATGACTGTATATGACTCGGACACCAACGTGAATCATAACAATTTTCCATAGGGGCATCTTTTATAGCCTACCGCCCACCATTTTTGTACGACGACTACAGTCCCTAGTCTGTTATGTATAGTTTAATCGGGGTACCAAAACACAACAAATAAGGCCACTATTGTCTATAGTCTTTTCAAATAGAGTATACAATGCTGCTAACATTTGTTACTCTTAGATTAATGATAAGTCTTGCGGCGGTTGAGGGAAGCTAAACTAATATCTAATATGTGGTAATAATATATTTACTTTCATTCTGTTAGGGAAAGCTAGTCAGTTGCAAGTACAATTTTTCAATGTTACAGTTGTGTTTTTAAAATATTTAAATGTTTGAAACTTGGACTTTCATTTCCAGTTGCATTTGTAATAGTAATAAGAGCAGTAAGAGAGTAAAATATCTCTATTACTCCCAAACAGTGAAACAAAAAGAAAATAATTTCGTTATTATCTATACTAGAAGATTCTGATACCAGACGTCTCTTGTTATTTCTTCGTAACACAATTTGTAAATAAATTGACTTCGATTCTTTATCTCATCTGTTTCGTTGTTGATTCTTGCTGAGCAATACTTGATAGCTTCCCCGAAGATTATATCTGAAAAGTAAGAAGGCAGTGTTTGTCGAAAACAGGGAGAGGCTATTTATATCAGTGATCAATAAGTTTGTCGATAAATATAAAACAAATCGAGATATAAAGCCAAATATTTTGTACGTGATATATAAAAAATAATATATGGCCCTCGTGAGGCGCACGGCAGAAGAAAATATTAAAAATTCATAATCATCATTATCATCATACTATCAGCATATTAACAGCCCACTATGCCTCCCACCGAGCTATGCCTCCCTCCTTATAAAAGGTATAGAGCTTAGACCCACCATGCTGCTTCAATGTTGGTGGGCTAAATAATAATTATCGTAATGAATAAAAACAACATCAAGCACTTTTTGGAATTAGAAATATAAGCATACTACATTAAAACTGTGATTTATTTTAGTTTGTATTACCGTACAGAGATGGCGCAACAAATCAGCGTCACGCTATTAACCGTCACGGCATCCAAGTCGATCTTCCACTCAGTAGAAACGTTGTAGTAAGAAGAAGATAATAATAGCAACTGTTATTATTGGTGTACCAAATTAATTTTGATATTGTTAAGATTATTTCTAGTATCTCTTCTGTTAGACAAGTTTTTCTCATGAAAACGGACCGGCAATCAGATAGTCGCACTGCTGTCGTCGATAAGGAGCTCAAGTCGAGCTGCTTTTAAATATTCCGCTTGAATAATATTTACCTTGCACTGGGGACGAGGTGACAATTAATTAAACTTCGTCCCAGCCACAATATTTAAGATAGGAATGGTTTGTTGTTTCTTCTATTAGGCGGGGAAACTTTTGAAGCATTATGATTGTATCAGTTGTTTCAGGAGGACCGAAATGTTCCTCAAGTTAAATTAAATTAAAAATATATTGCATTTCTCTGTGAACGAACTTATGCTGCCTCGTACAGATGCTGTTGGGAGTCGGATAGGTACTATATATACCAAGAGTTGTTTTATGTTTTCCTCTCTCATATATATATATGTATATATATACAACAAGCAATAGTGCATGAATTTAATAACAATATTTAAAATAATAAAAATATTAGAAATAATGATTACAGATTTACTTAAAGTAATTGTCAAAGGATTTTATTATTAACTAAATAAAACACTTTCTATAGTAAAGCCAATCTCGATTGAGAATGCTTGTCAACAAACAAATTTAAAATGAGGATAGAAAATGCAACACATTTTATGTGTTTTGTTATTTTAAAAAAATCTTAGTTAAAAGATATTGAATATATTAATTAGTTTTAAGCTTACTAATCTAATTTATTGTCATGAATTCGTCATTAACTAATTAATTTAAAAAAATAGGTGTAAAATGGCTAGTGATTTCTACCTTCATTTTTATTTTATTTGTTGACAAGCATTCTCAATCGAGTTTGGCTTTAGTATAGATATAGATACAAAATGCAAAAGACGAAAACGTCCAACAACTAAATGCCAACAACATTTACTTATCAACACAAAAAAATGTGGAAGAATTTTCATGGGAAGGAATTTCCAAGTCGACAGTGAAAAGCGTTCATTGTACAAGCGTTCCCGTTTTTCTTTATTGAGAGAAGCGGTGCAGAGGCGACGGCGTGCACTGGCCTGCAGCGAGCCACCTACATCACTGGCTCTCTGCATATCGAGCATGCCTAATGAAAGTGACCTATTCACTGTTTAACGTTTCTTTATTTGTATCGAAGTTAAAAGGGATAAATATTTTTATTTACAAAAAATTGTAACTTTATTTTGAGTTGATTACTCATTGTTACATTATCTTACTTTATTAGGTAGATTTTTTTTAATAAAAATATTAATTGTGTATCTTTGCCTTGACAAATACCCATTCCTTTCAAATAAAGAAGTATTGCTTACTCGACTTAACAGAGCTTATTCGGCAAATACTATTGCCAAGCTTACTTTTATCATCAGTAGTTCCGTTCTGAAGAATATGGTTGCCGCCTTTATTACAGGCACATGTGGTTTGACACCAATACCTTAAGTTGATTTGCACTTTGTAGGACGTTTCCCTTGCATGCCCTGGAAGTGTTTATTTTTATAGTTTCTCACTTCCCGTCCGGTGGACCTTCTTCTTATTAACATCTACACCTCAGATTAATGGACATAGTTTTTTAAAATGAGTTTCTTGCGTGTCTTGCGATTTTTAAGCTATTGCTATTGCATAGCTTATATCGCGGGCCTTGCGCGTGGAGACCGAATCCAGAAATTCTGTAACGAAAAAAATCTAACACGCCCCACTCCGACCGGCACAGCGGTTATACTTTTTAGTTTTTCCATCTATCGATAAATACCAGAAAAAAAGTACTGCATAAATAAAATAAATATATAATTATAATTGCATAAGTTGTTTAAAAATGGCAGTCTCCGAGTGGCACACGTCTTTTATTTTTGACGTGAAAACGTCTTATAATTCGATAGACGGCTAGATACTCATACGGCGTTACCTCGCTTTGAGGCGTTCCATGTAAGGCTTGAAGTGCAAGCGAGAGCGCGGAACGAGCGACAAAGAAGCGCAATCGGCCTTTGCGTTCGGCAGCGTTCGACATCCGTCTATTAAATATAATTATTAAATATATTAATTTTAAAAATTAATATATTAAAATTAATATATTTATTATAAATTTAAAATATAAATTTATAAAATCAAAATCAATTATTTTATTAATTTAAATTAATATTTATAAAAATATACTTAAATAAAAAATTTTAATAACCAATTAAATGCTACCATTCCATCAGTATTTTCTTCAGACGTTGTCACGTTCAACTATCGTCAACCGTAAACCGACTTTACAGACAACCAATTTTTTTATTAATTTTCGACTTACCATCTGCTCTATAACTTAAATGTAATCTGTAATTCCTTTAGCTTAATAATAAAACGATGAAACTTTTCTAGGCTCTCTTGAGTCCTATATACAACTAAAGCAATAATTTTAGAGCCTTGACTATTTTCTCTTCCTACAATAGCTGCAATCTTTTACCATCTATTTCATGGAAAAACCAAACTATTCCGAATATTCTACACGTATCAGTCTTATTTTCTTTTTTGTTTCTATCATGCAGCACGTAGCATACAGAGAAACTGAATTGGTCAGCGCACATGGATGATTTTAATAGCTCGTCTCCTTTGTGGATCGCTAACTAGGGCATGTGGCTACTGCAGGACCAGCCATTGTTTTACACAGGTTAAACCACTTGTTCACTTTGATAGAGATAGTTTAACTTCAAATTGTACCTCTATTTTTGACATGGCTTTGTTCCAACGGATTTGTTTATTGTTTTGAGGATTCAATAGTTGATTAAACAATTAATCTTCATTATCATTAACGTCCGTCAATTATTAAGATTCAAATATTATCTCCGTGAGTTCGACTAGCTGTATTCAAACAGGGTGAAGGGTCTAGCTTAATATCCCTTCTCTTATACAAAATCTAATTCTATAGTTGGTCGTAAGATTAGGCGGATAAGTATTTTTTTTAACCGACGAAAAAAAAACGGAGGAGGTTCTCAATTCGACACGTATATTTTTTTTATGACCATGAATAACTTTTTACAGAGTTGTCCGATTTTGATAATTCTTTTTTTTTATTACAAAGGGCACACTTCCTATTGTCATCATGTGATGATATCCTGAGAAAATTTAAGGAACTCTTCAAATTTTATAGGCACACTTACAGCGATTTCGGTTTTAGTGTAAGTAACGGTAGCTTTTTGGCTACAAGTGCAGTATAATATACTATGACAGTATAGTACAAGTACGTTACGTGGCGATAAATCACTAAAAAGTAAGAAGAAGAATAACTTTAACCTAGACTTATACTAAAATATCATTTAATGATATTTAAAGGAAGCGGGCTAACTTGTTCGGAGTAGGATGAAAATCCAGACATAACCACGGCCAAAGCCTCCCACCAGCCAGACCAGGAACAAATTTCAATCGGCCCCGCCGAGAACCAAACCCAACCTTCCGTTCTATAAACCACTGTGCATACCACTGCACCACCGAGGCCGTCCAAACTATTACATAGGTATAACATTCTGTAACAAACTAGGGAGTTTTCATTTTATTGTATTTGTTCAATTTACTTTGCTTTCAAGTTATAATCAGTACGTTCAATCTGTTCGATCAATAGAGCTTATCCATTTATTGAACAGATTTTATATCACATCTCTGAACGAATCTGTGCGTCCAATCACATTTCGAATTCCTGAGTTAATAATTTTGAAATCGTACTAAAACCTACCTATAAGAAAATTACCTGCACATGTAAAAAAATTGGTTGTCTGTAAAGTCGGTTTACTGACGATAGTTTAACGTGACAATGTCTTAAGAAGATACTGATGGTATAGTAGCATTTAATTGGTTATTAAAATTTTTAATTTAAGTATATTTTTATAAATATTAATTTAAATTAATAAAATTATTGATTTTGATTTTATAAATTTATATTTTAAATTTATAATAAATATATTAATTTTTAATTTAAAATTAATATATTTAATAATTATATTTAATAGACGGATGTCGAATGCTGCCGAACGCAAAGGCCGATTGTGCTTTCTTTGTCGCTCGTTCCGCGCTCTCGCTTGCACTTCAAGCCTTACATGGAACGCCTCAAAGCGAGGTAATGACGCATGACGTCATGTTTTTTCGTGCGTGCAGCCGGCTCTATCGAATTATAAGATGTTGTCACGTCAAAAATACAGCTTTATTTTTAAGCAAACTATTATTTTAGTTTGTAATGTTTCGTAAAAGCTCCCAAAACAGAAAACTTGTTCATTGTTCCCATCACAATGTTGTTTGGAAAAAAATCATTTAGATAGTGACGTAATGGAACGCAATCTCGTAACGGTGCATTACGTTCACTCGATGGCACAATATGACAATAAGCTTTCGCAGAATAACAGAGTAATATTTATTGAACTATTATTTCTGTTCGGATGCTCCTCTGTAACTTTAATAAAGTAGGTAGTAGGAAGTGGGTCGCGTACCGGGAATGCTTTGTTCGCACCCGTTATAATATATTAACTGCATTCCTAGTTCCACTTCATATGTATCGATTGAACACGTTGAATTGCAGTAACCCACTGACCGCCGTCGGATATTTTACGGGAGCATATTACAAAATTGTTTAAATTTTTGCTCGTATCGCTCGTATGATTTTAAACCAACTTTCAAGCATTTGGATAGAATTCAATTTATAGCATCGCGTCCTTTACTCCGTGCTATATGGGCAAGGTAATCGAATTCGTACGGTAAGGATATTGAGATTGAATATTGAAGTTTGATCGATAAAGTGGAAAGCAGTAAAACCACAAAACAGTGGTTCATATTATGGACTGTCGTTTTCCGATGATTTATTATTTACAGAATCAAAATCGTTGCAGACTCGTCCTCCTGTAGTACTCTATAGGCCGTAAAGTGTTTTATTGCGGCCGCAGGTGTGGAAGGAACCGCAGCCCGTAAACCGTAAACGTTTATGTGGTCCTGTTTTAGACAACTCTTAACTATCTGCCGATTTAGGTCAATGCGAAACTTTGATAACTTCCGAAGTGTAATATTTTTATTTGTGCCTATATTTACATAAATCGTGGGTATCAATCGGAATTTCGCCACATAAAAATTTTTTAACAAAAAATAGAACCGACTCAAAACGCACTAAAAAGTAAAAAATAACTGTGTCATTTAGTTGCTTTAATTTACTTAAGCATATCTATGAAGTCGGTGCCAGCCAAGTTTAAGGAACATTTATTTTACGTAGTAAAGCAGTTTGAGGGTTGTAGGTAACGTCCTTAAAGTAGAAACCTTGGCTGGCACCGACGCCTTAAGTTATTTTTTACTTTTTAGTGCGTTTTGAGTCGGTTTTATTTTTTGTTAAAAATTTTTATTTCTTACTTTTTAGTGATTTATCGCCACGTAACGTACTCGTACTATACTGTCATACTATATTATACGGCACTAGTAGCCAAAAAGCTACCGATACCGAGACAAAGACCGAAATCGCTGTAAGCGTGCCTCAAAAATTTGAAAAGCTCCTTCAACTTCCCCAGGATATCATCATCAAATCCTAACATGATGACAATGGGACCACCTTGGAAGTATGCCCTTTCTAAAAAGTTATGTGTGGTTATGCGTGGTCATTAAAAAAAAATACGTGTCGAATTGAGAACCTCTGTTTTTTTTCGTCGGTTAAAAAATAGGGTTGTACCTACTATATCAAATGGTATGTAATTGTATGTACAAAGGCTTGCAACGCTAAAATTTTATTCCGTCAATCAGTAAAAGCCTTGTATTATAAATATTAGTTCTGTGTAATGTTTTTAAAAGATAATCTCGTGGGATAAAAACTGTTTGGCAACAAAAATTTTCGTATCATATATTATTTAGGCATACATGTATCGGGATGCGCAAACCGGTCAATCTTGCATTTGGGTCAACGGGGCATGGCCATCTGTGCCAAGGGACCGCCTGTAAATTGATCCCTATACTATAAACGAGTTCACCGCGTGTGAACGGACGGACACCTAAGACAATTTTGACAAAGACTTATCTCTTTAGTCCAAACAGCTTGTGATACCCGTCAATTACCTAACAAATATTCTTTTTATGTTTTTTTTGGTATAATGTGAGATATCATGACCACAGTCGCCTAACGTTTAGCCTTATTCATTTCTTTTGTCAAACAGTTGAATGTTAAAGATCTCTGCCAAAGGTTGTAATGAATCTGTGTATAGCGACTGAATACTATTACGGTAAAAACAATACGCATCATACCGATCGAGGGGATCTTCGCGAGGTACTACCTATAGAAACCACCATGATTCAAGCTCCGTAGTTACAATTTTACCAATAGTGAGCAAGAGCTAACAAATTTTTATAAAATTGCAGAAGTCTGGCCATCACAGATGCTTGTTCTACCTCAACGGAATCTTCTAATGAAGTGTGCGTTCTCGACATTTTTAGATCAAATACGAATATTTTATGAAGCTTGCTGATCGAACAATATCTGAGAGAGAACTCACTTGCTATTTGTTCCAAATTGAAATATGTGGACGTATCCAACGTCAAATTGAACAAATATTGTATTGAAATATTCGAATGAACCACTGAACGATCATTACCATACTGTAGAGCCTCCTAAGATACAGATAACTAAGATAGGGAACTTAGCTCACATGGACGCGCTGGTGAAATTAGTGTGCTTTGACACATGTAAGGATCACTATCAGATGATGATGGGAAAGCACTTGGCCACGTTGTTGGCCGTTATGCGTGATAGCCGAGCTCGCTCCAGAAGCTTAGGAGGCCGCCCAGGTCGCCGATCGCTTCATGGAGTATCGCTGAAGAACCAATGTAGGTAGCTCGTTGCTCCGACACACTGCTGCAAAGTTAATCGACATCGATCGACAGCTTAATGACACTATTTACTTCTGTACTTTGCACTAAAAATGTTCACAGTGAATTTCTTGGTAGGTAAGAATGCTCAATAGTCCGACCCGCAAGATGATTCCCAAGACTACCAAGGATAATTACTTGACCAACATGGCAATTGACACACACACAGAACAAAACGAATATGACGACTTCCGTGGCGCAGTGGTGTGCGCGGTGGATTTATAAGTCGGAGGTCCCGGGTTCGATTCCCGGCGGGGCAGATTGAGATTTTTCTTAATTTGTCTTGGTCTGGCTGGTGGGAGGCTTTCGCCGTGGCTAGTTACCACCCTACCGACAAAGACGTATCGCCAAGCGATTCAGTGTTCCGTTACGATGTCGTGTAGAAACCGAAAGGGGTGTGGATTTTCGTCCCACTCCTAACAAGTTAGCCCGCTTTCATCTTAGACTGCATCATTACTTAACATCAGGTGTGAACTTGTAGTCGATAAAAAATAAAAGAATAAGTAAAATTAATTTTACTATAGGTAGTGGGATCCAAACTTATATTGAAAAAATATTTATTTTGCAAATTATTACGTCGGCTAGGTGTATTTTCACGTCAGTTTCCAAACGTTCGGCCGTGTCTAACTGAGTATATCAAGTTGTCCTATATTTCGCGTGAAATGGATGAAATATTTAAACGGGACCTATTTCGGTCAGCAGATACGGGTCGAAGTTCAGGCTGTCAATCATCTGTGAGCGACGGTCTGTTGTTTTGATAAACATTCACTGTTATATTGCGTTCATAGTTGTCACTTCTGTTGAATTAATTGTCTGGTTGCTACTTTGCAAAGTACCAACACAAACAAATTTTGCAACTTATATATTTAAAGCCCTTTTAAAACATTATAATTTTTATGTAGCTGTACTTTTTTTTTAATTTACAAATCTGGAGCCAATCCGGTATTGATAAGTACTGGATTAGCGCAGGCTTTTATATTTTTGGATTATTAACTAAGTAAATTATCATTTCTAGTCTTGTCTGCTTTATTATACCTTAAAATATTTAGTAAGTGCTCTATTTGCAGTGGTAAATTAAATTATGACAAAATATTTTAATAGTACTAATAAATCGCTGGTGAGAGGCTTTCACCGTGGCTAGTTACAACCTTACCAACAAAGACGTACCAACAAGCGATTGAGCGTTCCTGTACGATAGGAGTGTGAATTTCATCCTATTCCTAACAAGTTAGCCTGCTTCTGTCTTAGATTGCATCATCACTTAACATCAGGTGTGATAGCAGTCAAGAACCAACTTGTAGTCGATAAAAAAAATATGTAATAAGGTAAATAAGGGTAACAAAACTGTTAAACAATAAAATGTTTACCAAAAACATTCAAATGAAAGCAAATACGCTTGTTATTTTAAGATTAACGAAAATTGATTATTTTTTAGTATAAAATATACATACAACAAAGGTAGACACAAACGTAAATCTTGTACACCTGCAATAAGGTCACTCTATTACAAGGACTTGGGTATTTGATAAGACATCAATAATAATAATTGGTATTAATCCTTGTAATCAAACCAATCAACGAGCAGAACATACGTTGATGTTTTCTCAATCATATCTAAGATCCGTAGATATCTCGAATTAGTAAATGAGATGAATGCTTTGAATTCTACTTGATATTAAGTTTGTTGTATGACACGTTCTAAGCAATCGGTCTATTACAATACACCACTAAATTCATGCTTTTGACTTTGGTTAATAATATATATTTTTATTTGTTTCAGATATTTGGAATGATCCAAACTAATATTCTACTCTACCTACCTCCGGACCAATCGTCCAGGTAAATAAAATCTTTAAGGCTTTTAGTACTTTTTTTATGTGTATCTAGAGTAAGTAATATTAATATTATTCGCGACCGCCGAACGCTCGTCCCTGCATTTTGAATCTTTCATATCTTGGAAAATATTCACTTAAATTACATGCTGTAATGGGCAATAGTGATCTATATTGAACGCACAAAGTATTAAAGATACTCAATTGGATAAGGATGAATACAGTATTGCTTAAAATCGCTTCGTAAATAAGCCATTACTTTTGGTTAAAAGTAAACGATAAAAAATGGTTATTTTGGGTTATCCCTAAGAGATAGACATATACCATCGCGGACTTTTTTGTCAACCTTTTTAAGTTGTGTAATACTGTAGGACGTTATTTTGATATATCTCCTAGGGTTTAACCAGCGTTTGCAATGTAAGCGCAAAAAATGCGGTAATTTACGACATCACATCAGAAACCTCTAAAATTATCAGTTTTTTTCTCAACTACATTGTGCATGTATATTGTACACATATATTTTTTTATGTTGACCACTCTATCTTTCTACAAATACCGCTTTTGAAAATTGGTTATGTAGTTAGAAAGATAATACTTAAATGATAAAATTTTTTACCAAAAAATGACTAATAATGTAAAATGAAAATTATTGTGACATTCGTAGCTTTAATTTACTTACGTTATGAAAGGGGGCTAGCCTAGGTTTCTACTTTAAGAAGTTACGTAGAACCGAAAACTGTTGTCACGTACAATAAATGTTGATCAAATGGCTGCCACCGCCTTTGATGTGTTTGCGCGTAATAAGCGGCAAATGACACCGTTATTTTTTACTTCTCGCGCTCTCGTGGTTCTCTCTTTTGTTAAAAATTATTTCTGTACTACATTGTGCATGTATTATACACATAAACCTTGTTAATCACTTTAAAAAAATAAAATTTTTTTAAAGATTAAAGCATACATCCGGACAAACCTAAAAAAAGCGACTTTGTTTTTTTACTATGTAATGATATTGTATGACTATTAATGTTATATGAAAATTTTTGTGCATCATATGTACTGCATGATTTTATTTTTGTTAAACATTAATCGAATCGAATCATATTTTTGTTAAATATTTGTTAATGAGGAAAATCGGGAAACTAAATCTGAATTGAATGAAAATGGTTTCGCTCTAATTATGTAAAACTCGGTCTACTACTGATGCATAAAATGAGATCAGAATATAAAACGATCAAGGGTGCTTTATGATTCCAGTCTCTCTTTAGCTATCTCTTTCGCCTCACCCCTGTTAGAAAATTTCAATACCAACAAATGAAACGTCAAATTTGGTAATAAAATATCTTGCCTCTCCCTCAATGCATTCAGCGTTTGTAATATTTGGATACGAAACGAAGAACACAAATATGATTCTGTATTTCATAAAATTTTGTGTAATGCAATTAAATTTATATTCAGGTACACGCGTTAAACTGTATGCAATTTATTTTGGTTTTCATTTGGGAATTATGAATTAATTAAGTAATAAGTGTACTACTGTGTTACTTTATTTATTTTTATTTGAAAAAGTATTGCATACATTGATTATTTCAGCATCTTTGTCGCCTGTTGCGAAATTAATGCTTATTAATCCTGCAAATGAGTATCGTTTTTTTTTGAAGGAGGTTTCTTAATTCGACACGTATATATATTTTTTTTATGTATGACCACGCATCACTTTTTACAGAGTTGTCCAATTTTGATAATTCTTTTTTTATTAAAAAGGGCATACTTCCAAGGTGGTCCCATTGTCATCATGCTAGGATGATGATATGCTGGGAAAATAGAAGGAACTCTTCAAATTTTATAGGCACACTTGCAGCGATTTCGGTTTTTGTGTAAGTGTCGGTAGCTCTTTAAAACCGCAAAAACATAAAACGCACTAAAAAGTAAAAAATAACTGTGTCGTTTAGTTGCTTTAATTTACTTAAGCACATCTAGGAGTCAGTGCCAGCCAAGGTTTCTACTTTAAGGACATTACCTAGAACCCACAAACTGCTTTACAACGTTAAATAAATGTTCCTTAAACTTGCTGGCACCGACTTCATAGATATGCTCTCAACATCTCTCTTTATTTATGACCCTGGTTCTGCGATTTTTTCAGTGTCTGGGTGTTATCTATATATTATAAGTATTTAGGTATTATATATATTAAAATATTCATTAGTTGTCATAGTACCCTTAACACAAGCTACCTACGCTTACTTTGGGGCTATATAGCGATGTGTGAAATTGTTCTATAATATTTATTTAGTATTATTATTTATTTATTATTATTTATAGTATCGCATTAGCCGAAGAGACATTGAGACGATTCATTAACCCATTAACGCCCAAAATGAAACTGCAGTATATTTTTCTATTGTTTTTCTATTTATTAGTCCATAAGGGATAAAATATGCTATATAAATAGATAAAATGAAAAAAAAAAATTTACATATCAAGTTTTGGGGGTGTACTCAGCCGTGTACAGTGGACGCTTTAGGAGTGAAATTGTTTGAAACAAGGTCGTTCAACACATAGCGTTTTCAAACATATTTCGCAACGCCAGCGAATTCTTTGGTGACAGATAACACATCGCAGTGGGTTTTCCATCCGTTCATGATTATGACCATTATTGTTCCAACCCCCTAGTGCCGCTGAGGATGACGGACGGCCCTTAGTTTTCGTTGGACGTAAATAAGTCCGTGCAAGTATTCGTCTGAAAGATAACTGGTCCATGTAAGTTATGTCTTGTTTAGTTTTACTGAGAATCAAATCGCATAATGATCTGAGTTTGATCATTTTATCTGTTGAACCATCTATTAGACCTTTATCCACGAAATGAAGATTTCTTTTTATCTCCAAAAACCTATTGCGTGACATACAATTAGCAATCAATGGAACACCAAGGTCCTCATCCAAACTCCAGTAAGCACGTTCAGATGGCAATTCATGGTAACCGGTCAGTATTAGGACACCAAAAAAAATTTTTAAACTTGCACTATCAAGTTCAAAACAATGCCTATTATTTTTTTATTAGCGTACAAGACACTGTTAGTTGTTATCAAATCCATTACATCAAGATCAAATATTTTTTCAAACATTACGGGATTGCAGTCTCCTAAGCTTTCAACAACGTATTTTTGTCTCTTTTGTACGATATCGGTAATTTCATAAGTAGAACTATAGGTTGGCTGAGTTTTCCTCCATACAGGTAAATCTACATCACATTTTATGGCACGTTTTGCAGGCATAGGTCTTAGCGGCTCATCATCACTGTTGCTCCATTCCGAAACATCGTAGTCAGGACGACGCCGAATAGTCCCTGGAACGTCTTTAGGGAAACTTGAAGCCGCCAAATTATCTTCATTACCTTCTTCCTCATCACTCACCACAGCCGGATGTGGTGGCACTAATACCATATCGTACTCTTCATCATGGCTTTCATCAGCCAAAATTGATTCCAAGGCTTCCTCCAGTCTCTTATAGCTGGTAAATACGTTCCGATTGGCCATTTCAACTTATAAGTAATACTCTAAACAAAACGAAATTTTAGTACGAATCTGCCCGCTGTACCCGCCTGTGTACAACAAATGAAACAAACCCTACTTTACAAGTTTTGTAATAAACTTTTATTCTTATGTTATTATTACCAACACAAATAAATAGTCTCCATAAAAATAAAAAAAGAAGTTGAAATATTTCACTATTTTTGATAAAAACCGACAAAATAATCTTACCTTGTATGTCGTGTCTGGACTCCGTATTTTATTACAAAATAAGTGACATTTGTTTTCGCGCCAACGCCTATTTTTATTTATTATGTGGTAACTAGTCTCATCTAGATTTGTAATTTCTAACTACCTTCAACACTTACCACAGATAAAATACATAATTTATCGATTAAGTAGTTGTACCTGTGCAGGTACAGAGGGCGGTAATGGGTTAATCACACAGTCAAGTTATAAAACCATTCTTACAATAGCGCTACAGGTGAGATTATTACTGTCAAATTCCTGTATAATGTATGAACTTTGTTTTTGGCTGCTAACATTAACCGAGATAAGTAGGCTACAAGGCGACGAATTGAGGACCCTATTTCCTTATATAAACTAAATCAGCGGATACATAAATCAACAGTTAATACAATTATACGCGACACATGTTAGCAAGTGCTACCTAATGGCAAAATTGCGTGTCTCCGCGAATTATCGCAAGCGTTTTACACAATAACACACAATGCCAAAATGCTTGCGATTCGCAAACTTATATACTCAAAACTTGATATAAGCATGGGATAATTGACAAACAATAAAAGAATGATGAAGATAACATTGAATGAATAGTTCGTATTTTTTTCGTTTTCTTGGTTAATTCTGCATTGCTTGCTCGGAATGTGCAATAGGAACGTCTAGCGCTAAATATTGAAACAAGTCGTTGTCTGTAACTCGTTCATAAAACACTTATGTCAGCTTTCTTTGCTTTTCATATAATATGACTAGCAGATGCCTGCGGTTTCTCCCGTGTAGTTTCCGTTCGCGAGTATCAGGATAATAATAATTAGTCTATGTGTGTTGACGATAATCTATGAATTACCGATGTGGAATGTTGATTCAACGATGATTGTTCCTATAGTCGTTTGAGTCAACGGTCTTATATTTAACCAACATCTTAAAAAGCTTTCGCTCAGTTGTTGATGAGGAGGACATTTAAAATTGGTGAAAGCTGAAAAGGAAAAAGTATCAAAATATTTGGACCTTGCTCATGAGATTACCGCCATGTGGAACGTTGATTCAACGATGATTGTATTTAAAAATATACTTATTAAAGTCGCCCATTAAATAAACATAATTAAGAGATTTCAGGTCAATATTCTGCTAACACAAATAGCGTCGAATCGAATAATCAATAGCTCGCCATGGTCCAATGTATACCTTTTAGTTGAAGATGTCGCTTAAATGCACCATTTCGACACTGAAATATTCTCCCGGGGCCATCGATCAAGCTCTACGGAATTGATTGCTGATTAAACTGCTAAATTGCAGCTTTTATCTAGAAGAGAAATTGTCTAAAGTGGATAGATGAGCAATAGCTCTACGAGTTGGAGTAACTTAATTTAGCTCTCAAGAACTGTATCAAAATTTTACACAACAGCGCTTTCAAATTGCAAACGTTTAAGTAGTTTTAAAAATATTATAATACAATGAGACTGATATTCTTCATTTATACATTTACCAAATATCGTACCTAGTATTTATATACTACAACATACTTGATAGGTGTCGGTGAGGGGTCATAGAAAATGACTGCAATATTTTCTAAGAATTTTTTTCTTTAATCTTTCCATAATATTCTAATGAATTTTTCTATTATGTTCTAATTTTATTCTGATAAATCTACGAAGTAGTGTAACATAATTATGATCTATCACGAAAATTGGTCGAGAGTTATAGACTAACTCAAGTAGAGTTATATATGTGGTGTATGTAGACCACTTTTGTATTATATATAAAAGTGATTGGCGAGAGTGGAACTTTTCAAATGTACTTACCATTTGTTTTTTTCTTAGTTACGTTATGTTCTACAACTGCTAATAAGTTTCTGTTTTGAACGCTACCGTTTTATTCAGGTCCAAAAGTTCATACTCATTCATTCATTCATTCGTTCATAGCTCCTTTAGGTATGGCCTTATTATGGCCCCTGGCTACAACAGAACAAAACAATTGGTCTACTGATTTTTCCTATAGGAAAAATGAAGTTGAGAGTTCGCTCGATTAAATCCGCCAGTATCGTCTGTCTAATATAAGATAAATGCTGTCTTAGTAGTATTTAGTGCAGGAAAAGATGTGGAAAAAGGTCGTGTCGACGTTAATGGATGGCATGTTTTTTTTCCAGGGCGTGGGCGTGAAATGGCACGCGCGGGCATGCTGCACAGGGGAGGAAAAAATGGAGCTGAGTAAGTGGCCTATCTTGAACGTAAATTTGCCTTACTCTGGAGTATTTATTACTCTCTTTTTTATGTTTCTGTCCGCATGCATGGCATTATGATATTTAACTGGCATTAAATTAATTGTGTCGCAGTTTTTGTTGTCCTTATTCTTCTTCCCGGGCTTTTTCCGCACTTGGTCATAATGTTGACCGGCACATAATGTTGTTGTGCGTTGGTTATCCTTATGGAAAGGCTTTTCCCCTTTCTAAACTAAGTTTAAGGAGTTCCGGTTGTACTACTAATATCTGCAAGCATTTATTACACGACGGCCGATTTGGTATAGGAAAACTAATTTTATTAAAAAACTAAACTGAAAAAAGTTCTTTGCAAAACATGCAAAGGTCATTTTGTTTTATTAAATTGACTCAAAATAATAACAACCACTCAACGTAATTATTTAAATTGGAAGTAATGTACAAGCTTATAACCGTTTCAATATAGCTGGTTAACGAAACATGGAACCAGCGGTTAAATTAAAATACTCATTTATTACTCCTATCATCCGTGAATTGACTATCGTGTTAAACAAATGTGTATTGATTTTTCGCTAATATTGGCTACGATATACTGGTATCATATTCAACTTATATTTAATGACCCAGTCATCCAATGCAGAGCTGTCTCTCTTCTTATAGGAGACGGGATAATGAGCTAAAACCCATGCTACTTCTATGGGTTGATGATAATGGAACTGATGGTTTAGCACGTTCACTGAAGCATAAAGAAAGAAGAAAGAAAATCAATATTTGGTAGGTTCAGGACTTGAACAGAGGACATCGTTTAGTTTTTTTTTTATTTTTACTCAACTACAAGATGGCCCTTGACTGCTATCACACCTAATGTTAAGTGATGATGCAATCTAAGATGGAAGCGAGCTAACTTGTTTAGAGTAGGATGAAATCCACATCCCTATCGGTTTCTACACGACATCGTACCGGAACGCTAAATCGCTTGGCGGTCCGTCTTTGTCGGTAGGGTGGTAAGGTAAGGTACCAAGACAAATTAAGAAAAATCTCAATCTGCCCCCACGGGAATCGAACCCAGGGCCTCCGTCTTATAAATCCACCGCGCATATCACTGCGCCACGGAGGTCGTCAGGAGGTTAGTGGACGAAAGTGATAGTTTTTGGGCTAAATGGTGTAATACTTTCTTGTAAATCCAAAATATTAACAGTTATATTCAAGTTAAACTCATTCACACGCGTGTTTAATGAATAAATTCTCGTATGTACGAGTAAGTTATATTCGTTTCAACAGTAAAGTTTAGTTTCAACAAAGCTATTTTGATGATACAGATTGAGGCAGCAACCGCTTTTTGAGTGCATTAGCATTTAGCCTCTAAGAGAAGCCTGATGTGTGGCCTAGATTTGTCAATTACTCTGGCTGACTTAAATTAGTATAGTCAATTCGACTTAACTTTACGTGCGGTGCTTTGTGTGGGTAAGCCTTATATATGTACAATGACTTCGTGTGCGTCGCGTTTTCCTCGGACGGTGTCTGACGCGTTACACAACCTAAAGCTGTATAACTACAAATGTACGCACACCTAGCGCCGCGCGCACAAATGAGTTGAACTATCTAATACTGAACGGTTAATCGACTTTAAAGGTTTAACTTTGACCTTTGTCCTGTCTTGTGTATGTTGAAAATCTAAGTTATACTGTTTTTATAATCGAATATTTCAATCTATTCCACCAAGTTCGTTTGGCTTTGAATTTATTATTTGCCTGCACTATTGTTTGTGTAATATAAAGGCCATGTCAAGACAGTACGTTCCTTTGCATACGTCCAAAGCTAAACTACGATTAGTTATGTATACGCGTAGATACTTTTTATTGAGTTGTTTATGGACACGTGTCAATATATAGATATATGATAGTTCTGGTTACAATATAAATTGTAAATATGTAATATATTGTCTAGTAGATGTTGTTACCAAATTCATAACATCAACATAGTTCAAAATAATCCCGATAAGTCTTGTAGTTGAGGGCGTTAATGCCCGTGTACACATTAGTTTTAGTACGAGCAGTACATGCATTTTGCATTACAAGTTAGAACATTTAAGTTCATCGCAATTTCCGAAGGGACTAAACTACGCTTACAATGTCGACGAGACGGAACAGGGACAAAACTGCCCTTATCATAAAGTACTTGAGCGTTAAAGGCGGGGGTAGGGCGGGGCTCGAAGTGCGGCAGGTGCAGGCCTGATAGAGCTATTACTTATTTTAATATTTTTAATGCCTCTGGGAGCAGATGGCTGGTTCCCATCGTCAAATGAAATTCTTTTTATCCCATAAACAGATTATGAATTTTCTATCAACATCACTCACAATAGGCAAAATACAATGTATTTCTATAGAAGTAAAACAAATTGAAAAATAAAATACTAGTTAAGCAAATTGGGCAAACTCTAAGAATTAAAGTATTGGGCTAATTTTTATGAAAGAAACGTCAAGTAAAATAAAAAACAGTTAAATAAAGATGATTAATTCAAACTTAAATACTAATCTTAACCTACCAAAACAAGGGGCAATTTAAGGAATTAACTATCCAGTGAGATGGTGTTGCCTCTTGTAGGTCCTTTTTTCGTCACCCGACTTGGCCGTTTAAGATTTCCCAAATTTACGATCATTCCTATACGATGTGGTGTTGAAACCGAAAAGGGTGTGGAATTCATCTTACTGCTAACGAATTAGCCTGCAGTATGACTTATCATCAAATTTGATTGCATTCAAGTATAATATAAAAGACCTTAAGTAGCATTTTTGACGACCTCCGTGGCGCAGTGGTGTGCGCGGTGGATTTATAAGACGGAGGTCCTGGGTTCGATTCCCGGCGGGGCAGATTGAGATTTTTCTTAATTTGTCTTGGTCTGGCTGGTGGGAGGCTTTCGCAGTGGCTAGTTACCACCCTGCCGACAAAGACGTATCGTAGAAACCGAAAGGGGTGTGGATTTTCGTCCCACTCCTAACAAGTTAGCCCACTTCCATCTTAAACTGCATCATCACTTAACATCAGGTGTGATAGCAGTCAAGGGCCAACTTGTAGTCGATAAAAAAAAAGCATGTATATCTGAAAATGTAACATTTCAAAATAAAGTTCCCTCGTCAACACACGTCGTTAGCGTTTTTTAAGTAGCAAATATTCGAGAGAAACTTTCTCCACCGACACTGGCCGGTATCTGGTACACATCTAAAGCAGGAGGCAATCCGTCTTGTCGTTCCTCTGTAAACTTCGCAGACGCGTCCCGAGAGATTCCTTCTCGTGTCTATATTCCGGTACTTACTATTCATTAGGTATCTTAATCTTATTACTAGGAAGATCTTTGTTTTAGCCCGTCCCGGAACAGACGGCTCTTTTGTACACATCTATTTTTGCCATTTAATTCATATTCAAAGATTTTTCCATTGCTTTTTTATTTAATTTTCCCTCTTGCTCATCTATTTTTATTATTCTTTACATCTCTGGTATTAACAATCTGAAGAGATTTATAGAGAACCTTGATCAGGGCGTCATCCGCCCTTGCTTTTGCTAGTAAATGAAATTATACTTTTGTCATTTTATTTAAAGAATAAACGGAAACTATGTATAAGCGGACGAGTATTATCTCCGTCCTTATCTCTCTTATGCAAAAATATAGTCAGTTTTCCAAGAATAATCCATTTATTTTCTGTCGTTTCAATGGTTCAGTGCTATATTTTATGTATTTTACGCCACAGGGTTAGGTTTACTGACATCTGGAAAATGTTCGTGTGATGAGCATGGATATTTTCCATTGTCTGGGTGTTTATCTCTGTATTATAAGTATTTATGTATAATAAATATAAAAATATTCATCAGATATCAAAATACCCTTAACACAAGCTACCTAAGCTTACTTTGGGGCAATGTGTGTAATTTTCATATAATATTTATTTATTTATTATTTTTCTAACCAGACAATACTATTAATATCATTAGAATAAAAATATCCATTAGTAGTGTAAATGATCAACAGATTGATTAATCGACATGAAAATATATTAATAACATATATTTTTTTTAATTTTTATCACGCTTTAAATCTCCATCGCCCAAATAAACATTGCATCACAAATAGTGTGTAGTAAATTATATATGGCTTTATTGTATAAGAAGATTTCCTTGTAATATAAGCTTCTATAAACAGTACTTGAAATTCTTCGATATCCGAGTCATAACATTCACCGCTAAGCGAAGAAGCCCACGTATCACGCTACTGCGCAATATCCAAGAGCTACCATGGCCGCAATATCAGGCAGTAAATTTCTCAGATTTAATAAAACTTACCGTATTCCAGAAAGCACCTCCAGTGTTTTAGACGTGCTTTTAAAATATACGTTTTGCATTTTTGATACAATGCGCTTGACTGCAATTGCACCTACGTTTATTAAAAAAATAATTTTATACAACAATTTTATAGTATCTTTTCCTTTTAAGCCTGTTCCAGTAGATGTTTGATGTACCAATGCTTATCGCAAACACCTGGACAGTACGAAGACGATGCGCTATTGTTTTGGAAGATAAAAATAAATGTAGGCGAATGATATATATAAGAAACCTTTGGCAAGCCAGAGCAAGTTCCACGTTATTTGTAAGCACTTTATCTGAACTAAATAATATACATTAAAATATATGACAATAACCTAAAGCCAGCACTTAAAAGGCTACAGTAGCGAGGACTTCAAAACAAACACTGTTTCAATTATAATAATTACTACGTATCTACTGTATTGCTAAAATAGTTGTAATAATGAAGTTTCATTGAAATTCCTATACCATTCTTTCACGAGTATATTTCATGGA
This sequence comes from Mycalesis mineus, assembly GCA_034621355.1. Lineage (NCBI taxonomy): Eukaryota > Metazoa > Arthropoda > Insecta > Lepidoptera > Nymphalidae > Mycalesis > Mycalesis mineus. The sequence continues at coordinate 6,876,795 of CM067883.1, forward strand.
ACAGCTGAAACATGTACACCATTTCGTTTGATGAAAACTTTCCCCTACACCTGTGCATATTTATTGTCTGTCTACAACGTGAAAACAACGTCACTTCCGCAGTCCCATTCCACTCACACATTCGCCCGACAACAATACGATGTTCCATGTAATATTAAAGGCTATCCCGAAGTTGGTCTGCGCTTGGTTAAGTCACTTATTTCTGCTTCGATGCAACTTTATCAATGTCGGGAGTGCTCATACCGTTAAAGTCCAGGGCCTCCCCTGACCTCGCCCCCGAGATTTCTCACCTCTTCTATTACCCCCTGGACCAACTTTAAATTGTCAGCTGAAACTTTGCTTGCCACTTAAACGAGCTTTATTTGTTCACTCTAACTTTTTCTTTCTATAACTCTTTTTGATATCTGCTTTTGTTGTCAAGTGCCATTTACATTGTGTCAGAAAGAACCATATTAATAATATTATAGTAAAATGAAAGACTATAGAACTTAAAAATATTTAATACTATTTCAAGATTCACGGATACATATAATATGTACGGGTTAAATTAAAATATAACTCTACAGTTCTTTTGCATATTACCAGATGCACTAGAAACGATCAAAAACGGTTTCAAATCAGAAACCACACAATTTTTAACCGACGAAAAAAAACGGGGGATATTCTCAATTCGACACGTATATTTTTTTTTATGTGTGACCACGCATAACTTTTTACAGAGTTGTCCGATTTTGATAATTCTTATTCCAACGTCGTCCCATTGTCATCATGTTAGGATGTGATGATGATATCTTGGAAAAATTGAAGGAACTCTTCAAATTTTATAGGCACACTTGCAGCAATTTCGGTTTTTGTGTAAGTATCGGTAGCTTTTTGACTACAAGTGCCGTATAATATACTATGACAGTATAGTACGAGTACGTTACGTGGCGATAAATCACTAAAAAGTAAGAAAAAAACATTTTTAACAAAAAATAGAACCGACTCAAAACGCACTAAAAAGAAAAAAATAACTGTTATTTAGTTGCTTTAAGTTACTTAATTTTTTACTTTATTTTCATACAACGACGAATTCAAACGATACTGGAATTATTAAGACCGGTCTGGAATGCGATTTTGGAACATATCGTATAGTTTATGTATATTTAAGTACACGAATACAAAAATATTTCGTAGTCAGGTGGAAATATGAGAAACTCATATACTTACACCGTACACAAGTGATATTTTTTCGCTGTATCGTCAAGGGGCTGCAATATTTTAATAACAAATGAAGGCTGCGGGAATAAGGCTGATGTTTTGGCAATGTTCAGCCAATGCGGGACTTGTAAGGGAGCATCATAATACGAGCATATCTTATACTGTATGTATGTATACACGTTGAAATGGTCCGGAGGGAAGATGATATTTGATTTTATCTACGATGGTAATCCGTCACGCGCACAGCCGGGTATTTCACGCAAAAATCGTTAGGTATATCTATACTTGTATTCAATTCTTACACGTGGCAAGTAATATGGATAATCCATATTTGGAAACATAGGTAGGTTTCCTTCTACTTTATCGTTTTAGGCTTTATTAAAATATTCTTTTTTAGTTTTATTGAAAAGTGTTTACCCACACTTTTGGGATTATTTATATTTAAGAATAAACATAATATCAATAAAAATTGCGGAACCGACGGGATTCAAACCCGCGTCTCTCTGGCAATCCGGGCACTTAGAGCGCCTTACCGCTAGGCCACGGTCCCGATGACGTCGATACCGAAATTGTTGAATATTATGTTCTTGATATCCAGGTATACGGCCTGTAACGCCATCTTTTAGCATGAACTTAAGATGTTACAATACCATTGAAGGCTCATATTACGAATGAAGCTCTCCAATTTTAAAAGATGACGTATTCCTATTTTATTTAAAAATTGGAGAGCTTCATTCGTGATATGAGCCTTCAATGGCATTGTAACATCTTAAGTTAAGTAAGGTAAGGTGTTCTAAGTGCCCGGATTGCCAGAGAGACGCGGGTTCGAATCCCGTCGGTTCCGCAATTTTTGATATTATGTTTATTCTTAAATATACACAACGATTATATACTGACTAGTGTAAAATAATATCCTTCAACCTTCATCGTCCTATATTAATAGATATTACTTGACTTTAGCGATTAAATTTGATATTAATAAACGTGTCCAGTTCCCAGAGTTGAAATTTAATTTCATCTCTACATTTAGATTAATCTTCCATCAAATCAGTTGCTTGTACCTAATTTTGTAAATAATTAAGTAAATTTCGGTACCGTGGATTGATTTCATGGAATTAGGCTCTACATGGTAAATTGGTATTTTTACTGTTAATGGTGATTTTAATAGGCATTTAATATTTTACAAAATTTTCACTTTAAGTGAAGGAAATAGAGGGGGAACTTTGTAGGGTCCGTTCTTTGAAGTTAGAAGGGTCACGTTTTTCCACGAGGACGAAGTCGGGGGTGGGTTACCAATATTATATGTTCCTTTCATGTACCTTTTTATTTTAACCAAGATTATTTATAGAAGAAAGAAAATGTAGGTATAAATGATCTTAATATATTTAGGACTATTAAAAAACAAATCTTAACAAATAATAATTATGGGTTAAAAATCCGTTTTATAAAATAATACTGATTTTATGCTAGCCTTTCCGCAAACCTAGGTCCGGCATAACAGACATATAAAAAAGTGGCATAGAATTTGACCCTTAATATCAGGATGATCCTTCAAGACATGTATTACGAGGTCCGTTAGGATTATTTAGATGTGGATCAGTGTCCCGTGAAAGTTTCCGCGGACATACCCCTTTAGCCAATTACCGTTAGCGATCAAAGGTAAGCTCCTATAATGAAAATCCTTAATCTTGGACCTTTCGAAAAGTGACCTTAAACCTTAGCTACAATAATTACATAAATATATAGGTATAAATTGAATGTAAACACGTCTTGTTACTTCTATAAAACTTTTCTTGATTAACTAGGATGAGAAGGATATATCTATGCAATTAAATTAAATTGCTTGTTTTGTTCGTTTGATTCATGAGTTGTGATATGGGCTAATCTGTTTCCTAATATTCCAACGAGAAAAGGAATTACACGGGTAAACCTGTAGGTGCTGCTAGTTGATAATAATGCAACATTCTATTATATTTTATTTAATAACGCAAAAAGCGATTAAATGACATCATTAGCTGTATTTAAAAATCGTGTTAAGAAACATTATCTATCATTATAATTTTCATTTGATGCTATGTGTAAACTTGTATATTTTTTTGTATTATTATTTATGTTTTTAAAATATATCTTATGTAATTATAAGTATTATTATATAATATTGTATTTAATTAAATATATATAATAGGCATTTATAGTATCTATATATGTAGTTCGTTGAATTGATATGTTTGAGTATTTATTTTATTGCAGTCCCGTCTCATACTTTTATATAAAGGTAGATAGCCTGGAAGAGATCACTTTTAGTGATAAGGTCGCCCTTTGCTTTTTATCTTAGCTCTAAGTTATATTGTACCTTCCTTTTGTTCTGCAATAAAGTTGTTTAAATAAAAAAATAAAAATAAATAAAGCGCACAGAAAAAGCTTGATTTTTCAAACCGTTTGAGCAAACTTTAACAGAATAAATACCCTATCCTCCGCGCAAAACGGGAGTAAAATTTATCCCGAGCCAGTCTGATGCACTAAGCGGCATGGCAGCATAATTATATACAGTATTTGCCCCCCATTAACATCTGCCGCCAGCTCAGTTACAGCTTACTTGCAGGCTGAATCCGCGAAGGCTTTTGCGTAATTTTACCGTTCACTGTAGCGTAAAAACTCAGGAGCGTTTGCTTAGCGATTACGAAATTTAGAAAATTAAATTTTACCCTTATAAGATATCGCATGCTCTTTATACGTTACGTTTTCTTTGATGTTATTTGGGTCATGCCGTGGCAACAAATATTCCGAAGTATAGAACGGATTTTGCTGTACCTTATATATTAACATTATTATTGCTCATAATGGAAGGCCGACTGGCGCAGTGGTTAGTGACCCTGTGCTCTAAATCTAAAGCTGGTTTTTTACGCATTACTGAGAAATGTGTGATGAGCATGGGTGTTTTTAATTTATTATAGCGTTTGCGTGGGTTTTCAAAAAGAGTAGCGATATATGCGCACAGGGTCCGCGTTAGTTTTTAACACATTTTCTAATGGCGGTCGATCACACACTGAACTTCTTTGCGCGAGAGACGGGGAGGCAGGTAGGAGAGTGGGACAAAGACAAGAATATTTGAAAAGGACGGCTTGTTCCACTTCGCGTTATTAACCGACGAATAAAAACGGAGGAGGTTCTCAATTCGACACCTACATATTTTTTTTTTATGTATGGCCACGCATAACTTTTAACAGAGTTGTCCGATTTTGATAATTCTTCTTTTATTAGAAAAGGCACATTTTCAAGGTGGTCCCATTGTCATTATGTTAGGATCTGATAATGATATACTGGAAAAATTGAAGGAACTCTTCAAATTTTATAGGTACACTTGAAGTGATTTCGGTTTTGGTGTAATTATCGGTAGCTTTTTGGTTACAAGTGCCGTATTTTACTATGACAGTATAGTACGAGTACGTTACGTGGCGATAAATCACTAAAAAGTAAGAAATGAAAATTTTTAACAAAAAATATAACCGACTCAAAACGCACTAAAAAGTAAAAAATAACTGTGTCATTTAGTTGCTTTAATTTACTTAAGCATATCTAGGAGTCGGCGCCAGCCAAGGTTTCTACTTTAAGGACATTACCTAGGACCCACAAACTGCTTTACTACGTTAAATAAATATTCCTTGAACTTGCTGGCACCGACTTCATAGATATGCTTAAGTAAATTAAAGCAATTAAATGACACAGTTATTTTTTACTTTTTAGTGCGTTTTGAGTCGGTTCTATTTTTTGTTAATTTTTTTTCCAAACAACAATTTTAATACTCTATTACTAATTTATTATGTGAGGATAGAAGAGAGACGAATATCTTAGCATTCCATGGATTCACCGTGCGGGTGCCGGGTCCATCGCGTGGCTGAGAGAAAAACTCCGAACAGAGCCCGAGACTTGTGACACGGGTGTAGGTTTAAGGGTACCCTTAGTGACGCGCGTCAACACTCACCTCCTCTGTTCAAGTTGTTCTCCCTGCCCAACCATATTCGGAAGGACCCTACTAGTGCAGCTTTGGACACTCGTTCCAATATGGAGCTTACTGCACTTCTAGTAAGGCCAAGGTCTTTTAGCAGGTTGTAGAGAGACTTCGCTGGTATACCCCTCGCACCCACTTCTACCGCGTATAAACTAACCACATAGCCATTTTTGGTTAGTTCATTAGTAAGGTCATAGTATTTATTCACTTTGAATACATGGTCTTTAGGGATGTTTGTTTCCCACGGCACTGTAAGCTCAACAAGTACTATACGTTTGATTTGTTTGGAAAAAAGAAATATGTCCGGTCTAGATGTCGTAATAGCTAATTCTTCCGGGAAATAATGATTTTAATGAAAAAAAATGATAATAATTTTAAATAATCGTAAACGGAAGTTATTTAATCGCGGTATAAGTACTTGAAAATCTTGAAGGTGTTGGTAAACACGACCTACAACCTCCCATTGTAGGTCTAAATTGTCTCAATACAGCGTTCGCAATTTTGCCATACAAGTAAATAATGCTCGCACTGGGTCCGTTCCAGCAATTTGCTTAGGATTCGATATTGTGCTGCCCTGACCAAACACTATTATACGTAAATGTGATTACATTTTACATAGGGGTGACATTACATGAGAATGAAAAGGTTTTGCCAACAAAAGTCATTGACTTTTCTTTTTCTTTTTATTACATTTTTGTAGAAAACTTTATGAGCAAGTTAAGGTTTAATAAAAATATATAAAAGTCAAGTGAAAAGCACAACCACTTTAATATATTTTTTATATCTGCGATTTTTGGTGTTATAGACGAATTTTTACATCCGTTAATGTGGCCCCTATGAGGTCCCTATATATGAGTTTAGTGATTACTTACTAATCGTATTTAGTAATGTAGTTATTAAGAAACGAAAACAGTTTTTAATAATTAGCATAGTATCATAGTATCGAGAAATAGCATTCAAAATATGACATACTTTACAAAAAAAGTAGCTACATAACAAAAAATAGAACCGACTCAAAACGCACTAAAAAGTAAAAAATAACTGTGTCATTTAGGTGCATTAATTTACTTAAGCATATCTATGAAGTCGGTGCCAGCCAAGTTTAAGGAACATTTATTTTACGTAGTAAAGCAGTTTGTGGGTTCTAGGTAACGTCCTTAAAGTAGAAACCTTGGCTGGCACCGACTCCTAGATATGCTTAAGTAAATTAAAGCAACTAAATGACACAGTTATTTTTTACTTTTTAGTGCGTTTTGAGTTGGTTCTATTTTTTGTTAAAAATTTTATTTCTAACTTTTTAGTAATTTATCGCAACGTAATGTACTCGTACTATACTGTCATAGTATATTATACGGCACTAGTAGCCAAAAAGCTACCGATACCGAGCCAAAAACAGAAATCGCTGTAAGCGTGCCTCCAAAATTTGAAGAGTTCCTTCAATTACCCCAGGACATCATCATCAGATCCTAGCATGATGACAATTGGACCACCTTGAATGTATGCCCTTTCTAATAAAAAATCGGACGACTCTGTAAAAAGTTATGCGTGGTAATACATAAAAAAATATACGTGTCGAATTGAGAACCTCCTCCGTTTTTTTTCGTCGGTTAAAAAGGGAGAAATTTGCCAAGTAAAATAATAGTAAAATGAAACTTATACATAAATGATCAATTGCACACCTAAGCAATCATTGTAATAAGTTAATGTTGGATTAAATCAATAAAAAGTACTGATATGCTCTTCAATAAGATTAAACGCACAAATCGCTGCCTTTATCACAGCAATATGCTAATGTTTCACCTAATTTATGATCCCTGGATTTGATACAAGAAAATTCAAGTTTAAGCCTACTCTCAAACTTCCACAAAAGCCCTTTCGTTTCAAATCTTTTTAATTACTTACTATTTTATTACTCCGTTAGGAACAAAGTTATTTTAAGAGCCTTATTACCTACTTTCGACACAAATCTTTATCGTCGAATCGATAGCAACAGAGGGATAAGGTAATTTCAATTTGACGTAAAGCCTTCCTCTAATTTGAATATTCATATTTCCCATCTAACTTGAATCGCAATATAAAATTTTACATAGAAATGGAATGTAATATCCACAGTTAGAGGGAATCAAGATTGGGGCTTTCAATTTTGCCGATTGCATACGGTGTAATTTCCGATGTCTGATGGCAATTTATGTTACCGGGTACTCAAGCAGTTATTATTGATATTCCTACCTCTACTCACGGTATATTTACTGTAGATACTCGTTTATCCTCGGATTAATTCTACTGACCGTAGGCTTAACATGTACACTTACTCTGTATTAGCGAATTTGATAAGGCACGTATTATTTGTACAAAAATTTCTTTAAACAGAAAAAAATTTCACATCAAGTATGTATATATATGTGTGTGTGTGTGTGTGTGTGTGTGTGTGTGTGTGTGTGTGTGTGTGTGTGTGTGTGTGTATTATATATATTTATATATTTTACATTTTGCATATGTATTTATGTTTATTTTTTTATAAATTATATAAATATTATATTATTATTTATAAGTAATTATATATTTAAGTAATGTATAAAGGTTTTAGTTTTCTACATATTTTTTTCAATTTATTTGTGAATTTAGTTTTTATTTTCCTTGTTTTGTACACCCTCACCCTCTCTTTAACTATTAATAGTTGCTTCTTAACTAGGTTGCCTGGAAGAAATCGCCTGTTGGCGATAAGGCCGCCTATTGTGCTACTGTAAATTCTTGTATCTATTGTTTCTTGTTTCGTGTCTTTCCTTATACTTTATTGCACATACCATAACAGGTGTGTGCAATAAAGTATATTTTCATTTCATTTCATTTCATTACATTTAATATTAACTACGTAGAGTTTGAAGGTGTTTTTCGAAGTATTTGCTCATATTACTCTATGAGGTGTATATGAAATCAGAAACATGAATCAAAAATTTAGATAGAAAACTGAAAAATTACCTACTAAGGCCAAGGCTTTCGTTATGCGTTGCTTAGCTGTTGGTAGAATGTTACTGGTAAAGAAGGATCTGTTTACTATCAACAGAAAAGGGCAACAAGATCGAGTCCGTACCTACCAAAGAGGTCTCGGTCAATTTGTTTAGGATCTCAGATGTTATCCACTTTACGGAATGTATCTTATTCACTCGCGTAAATCCTACCAACTCAATCCCTGCGTTTCGAACGCGTGTACATATATTAGTGAGAGGCTAAATTGTTTTCATACCAAAACCTATCACAATTTCCACTTTCTTATTAGGGGAACAACCCGGAAAAAGTGAAAACACCGAAGCGAATACCTTCATTATTTAAAAAGGACGCATCTGGCTGCTTTCATTTTCGGTAAACTCTATGATTAGTTGATATTTTTATGGAAATAATATAGAAGTATTAACTGAAATATGTGGTATATCGACTATAAGATGGCCCTTGACTGCTATTACACCTGATGTTAACTGATGATGCAATCTAAGATGGAAGCGGGCTAACTTATTAGGAGTTGGATGAAATCCACACCCCTTTCAGTTTCTACACGACATCGTACCGGAACGCTAAATCGCTTGGCGGTACGTTCTTGTTGGTAGGGTGGTAAATAGCCACGACGAAAGCCTCCGACCAGCCAAGGCAAATTAAGAACAACTTCAATCTGACCTGCCGGGGATCGAACCCAGAACCTCCGTCTTATAAATCCACCGCGCATGCCACTGCGCCACGGAGGTCGTCAAATGGTCGTCAGGTGGTTTTGAATATATAAATTATGTTACCCTATCATAGTAGGTAAAGTCATTATCTTTTATCTATATTTTATTTAGTGTCGATATACCCAAATATCGTCGCGTAAGCAAAACCTTATACTGAAAATAGGAAAATCTTATATTTTGCTATAAAAAGCCAACCCTCTAACCCTCCCTATTCATTTTTAGGGCGCGCTATGATTTACTAGCTGCTTCCTCAATCAGAAAAAGTGTTCCAAGTAATACATATAAAAGTAGTACATAAAATTAACGTATACAAATTTGTAACTGTCTTTACTTGATGTGGGAAGACTTTTAGATATTTATTTTTTGTGTTTATTATTGAAATCAAATCAAATTCGTGTGTTTCAAGTAGGCTTAGTTTATAACCTCTTTTGAAACGTCAAGAAGAAGCATTTGCGAAAAGTCAAGTATTTATTGATAGAATATAGTCTAATTTCCGATAAATTAGTCTCTTTTATTCGTCATCATTATCAGCCTATTCACGGCCCACTACAGAGCCAAGCCCCCCTCCTTATAGGAGAGGGGGTATGAAGCGTACACCCACCACGCTGCTCCAATGCGGGTTGGCGGGTTTAGAGTGATAATGTTTCATTTATTAACAATCACTATCATATGTTGATGACAGTGACCGGTACCGACAGCTTAACGTGCTCTCCGAAAAAAGTGCCACTCTTTTAATACTTTTGAATAATTATTGAATAATGATGTTTTTATTAATTGTCAATAACAATACTCATCATCTTCATTATCATTGGCCTGTTTTTAAGCGGCTCACTAGACCCAGGCCTTCCTATAGGAGAGGAGATATGGAGCTCAGACCCACCACACTGCTATACAAGTTGGCGGGTTAGGGTAATCACTATCAGATGTTGATTATAATGACCGATACGACTTTACTAACTTATTTGACCACACAGCCCTTTTAATGCGAGTTTTAGTATAAAATAACTGTATACTAACTATAAAAGTCGGTGCCACCTGTAAGCTTTCTACTTTAAAGATGATACCTAATTCACACAAAGTGCTTTGCTGCTTTGTTGAATAAACTTTCCTTAAACGTAGACGAGATTAGTATGGCTCTCGAACACCTAAAGAACAACAAGGCGCCAGGTGATGACGGAATCACAGCAGAACTCCTGAAAGCGGGTGGTAAACCGATACTTGAAGTCCTTCAGCGATTGTTCAATTCCGTCATTCACGAGGGCAAGACGCCTCAGGCGTGGCACAGGAGCGTGGTTGTTCTGTTCTTCAAAAAGGGTGACAATACCTTGCTGAAGAATTACAGAAAGTCATGTCTACAAGTTGTTCTCCAGAGTCATCACGAATCGTCTCGCTCGTAGGTTTGATGACTTCCAGCCTCCCGAACAAGCCGGCTTCCGACAAGGCTTTAGTACCATAGACCACATCCATACGCTGCGGCAGGTTATACAAAAGACCGAAGAGTATAACCGGCCACTTTGCTTGGCGTTTGTGGACTATGAGAAAGCCTTTGATTCGGTGGAAACCTGGGCGAATCGACTACCGGTACATCCAAGCGTTGCAGTGCCTGTACGAAAACGCCACCATGTCAGTCCGTATACAGGATGAGACTACGAGGCCAATCCAATTGCAGCGAGGAGTGCGACAGGGAGATGTTATCTCCCCGAAGCTATTTACCGCCGCATTGGAAGACGTCTTTAAGCTCTTGGACTGGAACGGACTTGGCATCAACATCAATGGCGAGTACCTCACTCAACTGCGGTTTGCCGACGATGTAGTGATAATGGCAGAATCTCTAGATGACCTTAATAATATGCTCAATGACCTCAGCAGAGTTTCTCAACAGGTGGGCCTTAAAATGAACATGAGCAAGACAAAGATCATGTGTAATGGTCATGTTTCGCTCCACCCAGTTATTGTTGAAAATTCTGCACTCGAAATTGTAGACGAGTATATATACCTAGGGCATATGGTCCAGTTAGGTAGGTCCAATTTCGAGAAAGAGGTGAACCGCCGAATCCAACTCGGTTGGGCAGCGTTCGGGAAACTGCGTGACATCTTTTCGTCCAAAATTCCTCAGTGCCTGAAGACGAAGGTCTTCGAACAGTGCGTGTTGCCAGTGATGACATACGGATCCGAGACTTGGTCGCTAACTGCGGGCTTCATAAGAAGGCTCAGAGTCACTCAGCGGGCGATGGAAAGAGCAATGCTCGGAGTATCTCTGCGTGATCGAATCAGAAATGAGGAGATCCGCAGAAGAACCAAAATAACCGACATAGCTCAGCGAGTCGCAGAACTGAAGTGGCAATGGGCGTGGCACGTGGTTCGAACAGCTGATGGAACCCCGCACCGGAAAGCGCAGTGTTGGTCGACCCCCCACCAGGTGGACTGATGACATCAAACGGGTCGCAGGGAGCCGCTGGGCACATGCGGCTCAGGATCGTTGTGTTTGGAAGTCCCTAAAAAAGGCCTATGTCCAGCAGTGGACGTCTATTGGCTGATAATGATGATGATGATGATGATGAAACTTAGACGGCACCGAGCTTATAGATATGGTTAAGTAAATTAAAGTAAGTAAATGACGCATTTATTTTATACTTTTCAGTAGGTTTGAAAGTCGGTTTAATTTTTTACTAATGATTTTTTGTATGAATATATTTTGACTCGAAAACAAGTCTCTGTTAACTGACACACACACACAGATGTGATCTTTCTATCGGAAGTCGTGTGTCAAAGTGTATGTGATTTATAAACCAGGGCCGTGAATGTAGACGGTTAAAATAAAAATACGCGTAACCTAGACACCTCACCCCCTTGTCAATTTCCATAATGGAATGACGGGCCTGTCGCTGACCAGACACCATTATGTTATACCTGAAAAACCTTTAATATCGCTGACACAAAGGTTAAAGAGCCCCGAGGCGTAAACGATCCGTGTATCCGATTGGAAAGTGAATTAATGTTATGTACTGCGCCCATAGTACACGTCCTCGCAACATGGAGGGTAGATCGAATATTTATAAAATTAGACTTCTAAAACCTGCTTCTTTTAATATTTTAAACGGTGAGTGTAAAATGTATGTTTTTTGCTCTTTCACGCAAAAACTTCTGAATGGTGTTATTTTAAAATATTACAATTTGTTACCATAGACAATTACTGTACGATATTGTCTATGGCAACGTAAGCTTTGTGTCTGTCGACTGTGAGATGATTTAAATTCCAGGCCGAAAAATAAAATGTAAAATGGATATGTTAGAATAGTCGAGTAGTGTATTTTACTGTTCTTTTGATTGTTACACAGTATGCATATTTTTAGTGTAATATTCATTATTGTAATTGAGTGGTTTTGTAATTCATGTAAAAAGAGCATGTGTCGAGTTTTTCTGGCCGCGTCATTTCTCGTTACGGACTGCATTTTCCGACGCGGCGGTAGTTTACAAAAGAATAAACAATTTTGAAGACATCGGAATATTATAAGCGGGCAGTTCGATTTGTTGACAATTCCAAACTCACAAACCAGTTGGAGACCTTAGAGCACCGTAGGGACGTCAGCTCTCTATGTGTGTTCTATCGTCTTTATAATGGCCGTGTCGAGGAGTTGTTCGAAGTAATACCACCCTCTGTCTTCTCTCAGCGGAACTTGCGGCGTAGAAACAAGTTTTCACCCACACCATCTGGATGGCTGATTTTCTACAACCACTAGATTTTCTAGGTCATTTCTGCCGCGAACATGCAGAATCTGGAAACCAACTTCCTGCTGCGGCATTTCCTGTCAATTTTAACATGGGTGTATTCAAGGGGCGAATAAACCAATTCCTCAAAGGCCGGCAACACATTAGCAGTGCCTCTGGTGTTGCAAATGTTTATGGGCGGCGGTAATCACTCAACATCAGGTGACCCGCAAGCTCGTTTGCCCGCTTTAATAGCGGAATGGAAAAAAAAAAAAAAAATATTATTTCTACGCCCAAAGTTAATAATGGATTTTGATGAAACTTAATAATCCCTCAGACATAGTTTCCGGATGTTCTCATCTTGCTAATGGCGAATACTTGCACAGACATAATCAAGTAGCCAAGATAATCCACCAACAACTTGCTCTTCAGTATACGGATCTGAGACATGGTTACTAACTGCGGGCTTCATAAGAAGGCTCACAGTCAGACAGTGGGCGATGGAAAGAGCAATGCTCGGAGTATCTCTGCGGGATCAAATCCGAAATGAGGAGATCCGCAGAAGAACCAAAACAACCGACATAGCTCAGCGAGTCGCAGAACTGAAGTGGCAATGGGCGGGACACGTGGTTCGAACAGCTGATGGACATTGGGGGCCGAAGGTGCTAGAATGACGACCCCGCACCGGATAGCGCAGTGTTTGTCGACCACCCCACCAGGTGTTAAGCCACCACACCTGATGTTAAGTGATGATGCAGTCTAAAAAGACCTATGTAAAGTGGGCAAACTGGCTGGGAGTAGGACAAAATCCACACCACTTTCGGTTTCTATACGACATCGTACCGGAACGCTAAATCGCTTGGTGGTACGCTTTGTCGGTAGGGTGGTAACTAGCCACGGCAAAAGCCTCCCACCAGCCAGACAAAGACAAATTAAGAAAAATCTCAATCTGCCGCCGCCGGTAATCGAACCCTGGACCTACGTCTTATAAATCCACCGCGCATACCACTGCGCCACGGAGGCCGTCAATACTTAATCATGGTCATGCACGACCTACGCAGGTAAAATGTGATTAAAACAAAGTCGCCTTATTTTTAAATTTTTAATTATTAAAAGTAGTTTAAAAGTTATGAGGAAACAAATACTGTATATTGAATCATACCCCTCCTTTTTGTAAGCGTTGACAAATCATTCTTCGCTGTTTTCATTTTGAATCTGAATCTGATCTTCTCCGCCTGTGACCGACTCTATCAACGTAGTTTTAATCTAAATGTTTTTTTTGTTCTTTAAGTCAACTGAAAACTCTATCAGGGGTACAGATTGTAAAGACTGTCAAATTACCCCGCTCTGTCATCACCAATTATTTACAACAATTTACAATTCAATTATTATTATCATACATAATAAAGATTTAAGTACTTTAATTCTTATATTTGGTACTCTTAAGAATCATAAACGGTTGCAAGATGTACAAACTCGTACTGTTCCTGATATTGTGCTGTATTGTCAATTTGTTTGACCAAACACAAATCCAGTGAGTCAAATCATAATAGTTCAACGAGACTCACATCCAAAAACCAGTCGTTGTAATTTATCCAATAAACCACGTAAATAATGCTAAAATGCAATTATTATTAAGACAAGTAGGCAGTTAATTTGTCAATATCTTTGTAAGACAATTAACGGCCCATTACAGGGTCAGGCCTCCCTCGTCACAGGATATGGGATTTATGTCCACCATGCACCACGTCAATTCCATATAAATCCATAGGAACCTGTATGTCGCGGCTAAACGTAGCTTACTGCAGCTCCAGTCGGTAAAATTAGTTATAAGGCCATTTAAGTTAAAAGGAATTGATGATTTGAGAACGTTATTATCTTTACTGTATATAAAATTTTAATTATTATTCAGTTGGCTTTTCAGTAGCTGAAGTTAGTTGGAGAGGTTGGAAATTAACAACTCTCTGAAATAAGTATCGATTAAGAAAATATAACAAGAGGTTCGCGTCGTCGGGCGTCGCTGTACGCAACGAAAGTGAAGGTTCCCCCCACTCCCCCCTGGCGCGCCAGACTTAGCCGCAGACATCGGGGAAAGTTCGGGAGGGAATACTTGTTACCTACCTACATTTTGTAAAATGGATTACGTAGCCGTGTAGGATGATCCAATATTACAACAGTTTTTCTCTTGATACTTGAATATACATTTAACTATACGTAGAACCATAGCAGATCGTATTGAATTTGTATAGTCTTTGTGGGATGAAATTCAACATATACATTTTATGTATATTTATCATATAACTGTAACAGATCCTTTTTTATTCTGTACAAAATAGTTATTGAAGGTCACTTCATATATTATAATTGTATTTTTAAACTCTTGTTTCACCCTGGTTTATCGGCTTACTGCAGGGCCAGACCTTCATCCTTAGTTAGTGTATCCTTAATTCAAATAATGATTTAGAATAAAAATACTAACAACAAAATAAAAAAAATCCAGTCCGTTCGTTACATATTTATACCTTTAGTACACGTGCCTACCGTACGTATAAATAATTAAATAGATTAAAAAAGGAACACTTAAACTAGAACACCTTATAAAAATGCAAAAAAAGGTAAAAATCTACGGCAGATGAGTAAAAGAATAAAAAACAGATAGCACAGACTGACTATTGAACTTTAAATTGCACGATGCGCTAGACAAACGAACTGTACACACCAATAAAAACAACTTTATCGCTGCAACTTTTATAGCCCGAACAATAAAAGCACTAAACAAATTTGAATTAAAACACGTATATAAATTTCGAATTATTGTGTCTGGAAATAAGTTTTCACTGTTGATTTAAAATTTTAAAGTTCATCAACAGAAAGGCGGAGTGAAAAATGTTTTAACCTAAAATTCGGGATAATAATGATAGCACGGCAACATTGTTAGCACTCGTGTAACATTTTAAGCAAGTTACGCATGTATGAGTGGCCATAGACTTGTGGCATAATTTAAGCTCCCGCCCTAACGAGCTGGCACTCCAGTTGAGCCTTTCCTCTCGTTTATTGCAGCACTCCTAGACTAGATATTGTTATATTGTGCGCTTATTGTTTCCGTCGCAATGCGAATTTTGATACAATGTAATATTCATATAGAGTTCTATTTATATTGTGGTCGTACAATGATGACTTGGTTGGTCACTGCCCTTGTTGAAATTATCACATCCTTTCTTAAGGTAAATCCAAAATTTGAAATATTTGATAGGACTAAATTCCTTAGGTACAAAATGGTTCAAATCCAAAACATATTTTTATCTGCATATTTTATTTTATTACCTATCTATACTAATATTATATAGAGGAAGAGTTTGTGACTTTGTGAGTTTGTGATCTTGTGACGTTACAAGGGGTAATCTCTGAATTTACTGAACCAGTTACCTATATTTTGTATTCTTAAAAGTCGTAATCGCTTGCAATATATACAAACTCACTACTGTTTCTGATATTGATTCAGTGCTGGGTAATTCATTAATTAAGATTAGGCAATATTCATGTAGCTACTACTTACCCTAAAAGTAAGTAATACGTATTTACAGAATGACTTATTTAAAATATTAAGTTGCTAGTTTACCTGAGTTATCGAATATAGAAAAACCGGGTATTTTTTTGGAATTGTGACGTGTTGTAGTATGTAAATTACCGTAATCTTTTTCGTTCTAACCAGTGCGATAGCATTATGATTGCGTGCAGGTTGTTTCCCGCAACAAAGCCTACGTGAATGTTCCAGTGTCGTCGACCTAACAACAACTGAACTGCATGAAATGTACCCCTAACGTTTCTTTGAAAAGTTTCATATCACTCCACTGCTATGTGTCATGAAAAGCCTTTTTAGTGAACGAAATTGTTAATTTACGACTCCTTTTTTTCACGACAAAAAGAAATTCCTTTTTTTCGGTGAGAATCGTGCTCTTTGTGAGGTTCATCATTTTCTTTTGTACAGATCCATTTTTGGATATTCCTAAAAAGTACTTGAATTTACGTAAAAGTACCTAAACTTTTAATAGCTACTATGTTTTTATAATAAGTTGCTGTTTTAAATCAGCTCAGTAAAATTAGCTAGGAAAACCTATTTTGCTAGGCAGGAGAAAAATAAATACTTATACTTAAGACTGAATCCTTTTTTCCTATTTTACTTACTTGGATATTCAATATAAGCATACTTGCAGCAATCAACAATTTGGTAACCTTTTTCCGCGAAAACCTACCAAAGCCCCACACAGATAAAAAAATATTATCGACGTACATTTACATAAAATTCTTATTAATCAATAGTCATTACAATTTATTACCGCTTTGATAATAAATTGGCTGTTAAATTAAACAAACGTTTACAAAACCAATATCCAACAATAATTTGCTGCTATTTTAAAAACGCGTTTTTACCAAAATCAATAATCTTATGGATTACCTCGCTTTTAAATTCTGTTTACATTTAGCGAAACTATTTCAAGAAAGTGGGCGTTGTCTTACAAATCCGAAAATTGGATACCATATGCGTAGTTTATGGTCACTAACGGTTTTCATACACGAGAACTATAGCCGTAGTAAATTTAAATATGACTACGTCAATAGATGTCTTTCCTAATTTGTTAAATCAAAAATTATACATGTATAAGGTTGCGTGTACTCCTACGCCCTCACATAAAAGCGTGTATTTATTTACGTAGGTGTAATATGATAGCTTATTTTGATATGCGGCAATGACATTTGGTGTTTTACGTAACCAATCTATCTATACTAATATTATAAAGAGGTAAAGTTTGTAAGTTTGTAAATAAAGTTCTGTCGGGGCTAATCTTCGGAACTACTGGTCCGATTTAAAAAAAACTCTTTCACCAGTAGAATGCTACGTTATCGATGAGTGTCATAGGCTATATTTTATATTTGAATATTTTATATTGTATATATTACCCGAGTTATCACAGTTTTTGTCACGCGAGTCGGATCGTGAAATTTATTAAATCGGCGTAAATCGCTTACGCTGCCTTAGCTATTGGATATAATTGAAAACATTGTATGAAAACTTAATGCATCTTAAAAAGTCTTACAAAAAAGTCTGCGATAGCATATATGTATCTTTTATATTTTGGCAGATATATAACTTTTTGTGTTTTAAAAATCATTTAACTCATATGCTTACGATTACGTCATTATTTATACAACTAATGTTTAATAATTTCAAATTAACAACTATACACTGAATGCATATGAAAGTACAGAACATGGTTACTAAAACCGTTTATTTACATTGAGGTAATTTATTTGACAATGTAAATTAATATTAATAATATAATATAGCAATGGTATTTTCCTACTGTAACTGTTACCAACTGGTACTAACAAATTCCGAGTGTATTTAGCAATTTACAAATAAATCTTAAAATTAATTTATTTGAATGGTTCTTCACGAACTTTTGAGTCGTAAAGTAAGTCAGTGGTTGTAATAATTTAGCACAAAAATATGGCGCAGAAAATAGCGTGCAAAACAGATACCAACTGAAACCTTTACCTAATCTTTTCAAATTAAAATTAAGTACATTTGCTGCTTAAATTATTATTATTATTTATCTTTACGAAATACAGTCACGAAAACTATGTTAGTTGTTTAAGTTCTTTTAAAGACCTTTGCCAAGTTTTTGACTATTGTCGTGAGTGAACTGCATAAATTTTTACTAAAAATAGCTCCCGATAACCTTGTGTAACAGCGGTTTCAAAATCGTGACGTGTTTCCATTAGCGCCTGCGGGCATTTGCTAAAACTGCCACGACTAAGTTAATTAATTTATATATTCCTAGAATAGTAATATTGATATCATATTTTTGAAATATTTTATATCTTTTTTATTACGTTACCTTTAAAAGGGTTATTCAAGTTTCATGTATTTTAGGATATTTTTTTCCACACACACGTCTGTTTTAGTTAATCATAATGTATCACCAAGAAAAATGAGTCCAAATAATGTTTATTGTTTTTGTACGAGTTCCTATGACCACCTTCCGACTCTATCATCAAACCAGTCATTTAATATTCAAAAGTATAAGTATTAATCCAATCGGACGTGAAGTATTGAGTCTAATTTAGCCTTTTACTAATAAATGACTTTTTTTTATTAACTACAAGTTAGCCCTTGTCTGCCATCACACCTGATGTTAAGTGATGATACAATCTAAGATAGAAGCGGGCTAACTTGTTAGGAGTAGGATGAAATCCAAAACCCCTTTCGGTTTCTACAAGACATCGTACCGGAACGCTAAATCGCTTGGCGGTACGTCTTTGTCGGTAGGGTGGTGACTAGCCACGGCGAAAAGCCTCCTTGTATAGATGCTAATAAATCTCCCTTATTGAAAAGCAGCTGACTAATAGCATGAATGAACGTCATACGAAAAAGCATTCACTAAATACAGTTTACGACAATCACGTCAAAAAGCGTTAAACAAGGTCGTCACGTGTTTCCATTAGCACCGGCCGTCAAGCGGCTGCGATTAATTCAATTCATTCATTTCAGACGGGATCCGCTCTCGGCGCATGCAGCGCCACTCTTAGCCCGTGACGTCATGCTCTTAGCGTAATGGTTTACACCACTTTTAGTATTTCGTACATAAAATACCTTCGGTCTCCTTCAAGCTGTCAATTTAGACTAAAAATGCTCGCTCGCTCCTCAGTTCGCTCGTGATATTTTTGAAACGGTTCTATCCACGATTTAGATAATATTATAGTTACTAGAAATATAGTAATCTTATTTTAGAAAGAGTATAGACCTAGATCTAGTATTTATTAGATGACATTGAGAATTTCGGATTTGTCGTCTCTCTTTGTCTATAGTATTGTGTTAGACGGAGACACATACAGACGAATGCGTTAATCACATAGTCGAGTTCTAGAATTATGTGAACAGAATAGACGATCCACAGAATTCTACAGCATACCTACCATCAACTATAATAGCGACTCAACTGTAGATCTAAACTGAATTGCAGTTTAGGTTATTATTACGTAATAACGTCAGCTGAGTGCCTAGTGTGAGCTTTCACCAAAACAAATCGAAAACTTCACATTCGCGTAAAGGCAAATTTTATATGGAATTGAAGCAGCGCCCCTGGCAGTATCGAGAGAAAACTCAAATGGGTGAGTGTCAGTGTCATATAAAATTTGCGTTTACCGTTCTCGATATCGACGCAATAAAATCTTACACTAGCCACACTGGTCGGTTTTAGTCTACAGTTGAGTCGCTATTATAGTTGATGGTAGTTATCCAGATAAAGAAAACCTATCTTCTAAATAAAATATCGTTACGAAGTAAACACACAATAATTTAAACCTATAAGTACAAATTAATGAATTCATATATGAAGGAATTTCAAATGAAATAATTCTGATACCTATCGATAAATCTTCTAATTAACCATATTTCACTAAACCAAAATCAATAAGACTTAAAGTCGGTGACATTCTAATTGTATTTACAGTATTGATTCAGTTTCCCCCATTTAGTTTAATTAAAACTAATTGCAAGGGCTCTACATTTAGATACCTACATATCTTGGATCTGACTGACGAGGGGGAGGAATTGGCGCTCGCGACGTCTTCCCCATCCGTTCCCCACGCAGATAATTAACTGCAGATATAACCCCATATTAGGGGTGAGATCAAATTTTGTACAACGCTTTTTAAAGAGGAGCGAGCGCCACTGCAGTACGCAGGACCGCAACCTTGATAGACCCCATACAATTTGAAGGGTTGCTAAGCTGTTGTTGTATTGATTTGTGACATCTTATCTCTTAAAGCCGATTGTCGTCAACGTCATGAGACGATTTAATTTTATTTGTTATAGCAGTTTTAGTAATGGTGGTTGGAACAAAATTGCCCACCTAATGTAAAGTGGAAAACGATCGCCTATAAAAAAATAATAATTTCCAGAGGCTAGAAATACGACCTATGCTGTTACTCTACTAAACCGGTTATCATGTTTTACATAATGGTTGTTAAGTTACACAAAAGAACAAAAATTTCTGTTCCTGTGAAACAGAAGAAAATGTTCAACACGCGCGAAAAGCTGCGGGAAATACTTAGTAAGTATAAGCAACTCACGACCCTTTCAAAATTTTATACCACATTGATATAATCTCCGTATACTATCTAACCATGCCGGCCCATTAAGCATTTATCCTAATTTACGACCTTTAACACTTTGTTCGATTCAACTAAAGTCTTCAATGGTGCCTGGTCATTGTGTCCCATTCAACATGGGGTATTAGCGTAGACGAGTACACACGCCGCCAGACGAATAAATCACGACACTAATGCCGCAGCATCCGGCAAGTCTCCGCGTTTCGTCGAGTAGCGTTTGCCTAATGTTTTGTCACCCTTCGACTAGTGAAGAGACGGAGTCACTCATTCGATTCTTAGTCGGAATTCCGACTAGTGATGTTTACTCTATACATAACCGTAACTTATGTATATTGTAAATTAGTTACAGTTATGACGTTAAGTACAATGTGCTTGACTTGAACTTCAGGAGTCACATGAAGCATCGCTGAAGATTAAATCGGTTATCAAAAAGCACATTGTACACCTCTGATAAATAATTAATTATTTTTTTTTTACTAAATCAGAAAAAAAATTATATTGCAATAAGAACTTTAACGTTTACCGATTGACTGAATAAAAACTTCGACATAAAATTGAGGTCATTGTATATGGAAATGTCTGTTTTAAAACATAATATATAGGTATAAATTTTCGTATTAGACAACATTTGTTGACGAAAATTCATGGTTAGTCCATGAATAAAAAAAAAATTTAGATTTTCAAAATTATGGAATGTCTATAATGAAAATTTCTCAAGTAGCTTATTTTAGAAAATAAGCTAAAAGATAAAAAAGTTATTTTAGAATAACTACACATGTGTACATACTGATTAAAATTCAAGTACCTAAATAAATATTGAATACCTCGGTAACTAGTTGTAACGTATCTTCTGTATAAATGTTGAATGAAACGTTCAAATCACCGACTCTACTCACGCAGTGGCCATATTCGTAACATCCCTATCACGGACACCCCTGCCATGGCAACTGCAGGGACAAGGGCGACGGCATTATTTATTAATACGCGCTTATTGTTTTTCCCCAAGCCGTATACTGAATGACTCGTAAATACACGAAAGCAGTTAACATAAAGCGTTCCGAGCTGGCGAATCAAAGCGACCGTACTCATATTATCGTGGGCCTCCTGATGAGTTTTTGTCTATCACTCCGCATTTGACAATGCCTTCGCTGCCAGGTATGTTATACTACTTTCAAAAGTCTATTCATGCTTTTAAAGAACGACAAAGATATATAGTTCGACTAGGTATATCGTTGAATATATTTGAGAATGTCCCCGCGATAGATACGAGGAATCTGTCGCTTACTGCAGATACTCGTAAGTCCTCGAGTTGGAAGGCGCATTGTATTCCCGATACGCATTCAGAGTGCTAGGTTTCTGTAAATCCTGGAGAATGCACTATCACTCTTCTAGCTAAGTTGCGATACATAACGGTGCGCGTTGGTAGCCGACCTCAGAGGAAGTGTCGCTGTGACACTTTAATTTTTATATTTTATGGAAACAAAGATTCGTTTACTACGAATTATGACATACACATTCTTAGGTCCCTATTCCATATATACCATTTATTCCACAATTACAACCACGTACATTTTTTAACAACTTGTATGACAAATTTAAATGTATTATTTTTCTTACCTCAAAGTTATAACAAGCCTCTCTTCCGTATGTAGTTTCTAACATTCGCAAATATTTACAAAATTCAAATTCGTTAATTTTAATACTATCAGAGTACAGTGCGAATTATTCCCTTTCTTGTAATCGATTCGACCACATAGGATTTTCCCAAATATGACGATGATAATTTATTACTTTTTTACGTTATTTTCGTCGAGTCAATTTTTTTCCTGATTGTACGCGGAAACGCAACGTTAACGTTGCGCAGACGTTCAAGGAACGCTGATGCTCGCAAAACGCTACTGGAATAGGGACCTTACCAACCAGTATTGTCTACGACATGTCGTTTGCAGATGTCATTTGCAGCCACGAATTCGCACCTTAAGCATTAACATAGATCAGTTATACACACAGCGAAAAATTAGAGCACCGTTGAATTAAGTCGGTATAAGTCCGACAAAACCTTCTCGCCTCCCAGTTGGTAGAGGACGATAAAAAGCCATATCGGCTACAAACTTGAACTATCACAACTAAATGTGACCTACTTTTATTACTCCTTATTTAGGAAGTCTTAAAGTGCGTGACGCAAGTCAGCGAATTTTTACTACCTCAATCTGGTTCCTTTTACGGTCGCCCTTAGTGACTGGTATCTTTTAAACGATGATTTCTTTTTTTCTTTTTACAAAGAATTTGATACCTTGTAAAAAAATATATCTCTTTTGAAAAATGTACTCGTATATTATAGCATTATTTGTTAGATTTAAACATTAGATATATATACATAATTTGTTATAAAAATTTATTGTATCATACCTATTGCTTATTTGCTTTTGAACTGGAGTCTCAGTGGATTAGCAATCCGCCAAAACAGAAAAATATGCTGGCAATTAATGAAAGAATAAAAGAAAAAATTGACATATCACGTTAAAAAATCGTGTTGCATTTTTAGTTAAATAGAAAATTCGTATCAGTAATATATTAAAATAAATATAGTAGAAACAAAGCGTCGCTGAAAAGGTTTTAACCACGTTTTGAGGTTGAAAGTACAAACAAAGCTGACTGGCTGGCGCAAGCTTATCTGCTAAAAAGTTCTTTGATAGACAACTTACTAGTAGTAAATAAATTGTCAAGTAAATACAGTTGAAAGTTGAATGATGAAGTGTACGTGACGCAAAAGTTTCCGAACAAAAAGCATAGTATTTGATCGTCGCGTCGTCTGGCGCAGCTTCAGATCGATAGGGTCGCGACGCATTCCGTGAAACCGTCACAGATTACAGCAATTTAACTAATTTAACAAATTACTCTAATTCTCTACTATTCAATCACAGGTGGTTAATGATAACTTTTTGGACTAGATTTGTATAATTTGGTAAACGATATTTTTTTTAATGTGTGCGTTGTTATCAGATAGTGTTCAACTCAAGTCGATTTCCAGTATTCCGACTATTTATATAATATATACCTACATTCATAAATTGTTTATCATTAAATGAAAATTATAAAAGTATTTAGATCACACCTAGAAGCACAATATCAGACACAGCAACTACACTTTATTTAACTTAATTATTGTAAATATTACATTGCAGTATGTCTATAATTTTATCAAAAAATAAGTAAATAAATAAATAATATTGTAATTACATCTTAGTTATGCTAAAAGATAGCTTAGGTGCTTGTTTACCTGGATATAAAAACGATTAATATTTTACATATATTATACATAAATTCTGATACTATACAGATTAAGACCCGGATAGACACTGAGAAAACATTCATGTTCATCACATAAACATTTTCCGCAATTTTTGAATTATGTTTATCCTACAACCTAAAGGATCCAGAAAATTGACTACCCACTGCGCCACCCGGCCGTTAATAAAAGACTAACTGGCGCTAGCAAGCTAGATATTAAATCTAGCGTCTGCAATTTTTAATGATAATAATACAAACTTGAAAAACAATAAAAATATAACATTAATAGGCATATATCATCAAAATGATATCATTTACCACCCGAGTAACCCATTAATTAGTCAACCAACGAGCATAATGGGATGTAACGCTAATCATATTTACATGCATAACGCATCAACGCGAGGAAAACGTTAATTTCACTGAGGAAATTGTCAACAACGCTCGAATGAAAATGTCACCGTGATACAACACAAATTTAAAATTATTCTCCCTTCACTGGCTGGCATACAAAATTTCGATGACACCGCTAATGATTTAGGGCGAAAATTAAACTCTCCCCGAGCGCCGTTGACCATAAATATTGTCGCGTAATAACAAATCACAGGGGGCACGTATTATATGGGATAAATTCCGTATTTTGAAGCTAGAGTAAAACTTTAATTTTAAAAGCATAATAGAATACAATTTACATTATTGTGTTTCTATTTTTGTAATAGGTAATATGGACAGTAAAACAAATTTTTGACACATTTTCAAATTGTGATTATTATTATGTCAAATACATATAAACAAAAGGTAGAAAATCTGCGAGTGATAATATAATTAGCGTTACCATTATGATGACATCTTCTCAAAGAAATACAAATTTTATAGAGATTTGATCTGAAATCTATATAAAAAAATGTGTCAAATTTTAACATGGTCAGTCTAATATCTGGAGCACAATACTATAGTACAGTATGACTCATAAAGCTAAAAGCTGGCATTACACAAAACTAGGAAAAAGTTTCGTCATCAAAAGATCGCTTGCTCGCTATAATTTGTCGCCGAGTGTTCCGTGTCGCCTTACAGCGAGTTGAGATCTCAGCTAATTGCCTAGTTAACACCAATCCGAGACCTAACGTCGGTTTGCGTCTATTTATACTGTATTCTAGACTTGCATTTAAATTATTAATCTTGTTTCCTACAACAATACGAGTTTACGCTACAGACAGACTTCCTGGCATCTATTTAAATCTGTCTTTCCATACCTACTATTCGATACTAAGTTATGTTTTCTATACAATATAACTTTTTAAAGCGCTTTTTATTTACTATAAGTTACCCTCGACTACCATCACACCTGATGAAAGGTGACGATGCAATCTAAGATAGAAGCGGGCATGAAAGGACATAGGTAAAAAAAAATTGGTTGTCTGTAAAGTCGGTTTACTGACGATAGTTGAACGTGACAATGTCTTAAGAAAATACTGATGGAATGGTAGCATTTAATTGGTTATTAAAATTTTTAATTTAAGTATATTTTTATAAATATTAATTTAAATTAATAAAATAATTGATTTTGATTTTATAAATTTATAATAAATATATTAATTTTTAATTTAAAATTAATATATTTAATAATTATATTTAATAGACGGATGTCGAACGCTGCCGAACGCAAAGGCCGATTGTGCTTCTTTGTCGCTCGTTCTGCGCTCTCGCTTGCACTTCAAGCCTTACATGGAACGCCTCAAAGCGAGGTAACGACGCATGACGTATGTTACGTAGGATGAAGGTAAATGAATTATAAGACGTTGTCACGCCAAAAATGTATGGAAGTCTGCCCCAGAAATGCCCAGAGTTGATATATATGACATTAAATAGTACAGATCTTCTATTTAAATAGTAATAAAGTTACTTGTAGCTAAGCAGTCGTTGATAAAAGTTATGAAGGTTGATAAAAGTTGACTTTTCATACTACGACGACGGTCACGTGATTCAGAAATCGATTGAAATTCTTATATTTTTGATATAATCACTTGAAAATATTATTTACAAGTGATTGCTATGAAACATGGGTAATTGTTTAAAATTCATTGTGTATTTAAATAAAATATTTAAATACGAGCAAATTGGACAGCCCGGGGCAAATTATGGCAATGCCCTTTGATTAAACACCACTTTCGGGTTTTACACGACGATCGGCATGTTAACCTTGGCGGTACGTCTTTGTCGGCAGGGTGGTTACTAGCCACAGTTGAAGCCTCCCACCACAAGAACTGGACCAACTAAGAAAATCTCAATCAGCCCAGCCAGGAGTCGAAACAGAGGTTCTGTTTCTGTTTTATAAATCTACCTCGCCCACCACGAAGGCTGTCAGGCTTTCTACAAAACTTAATAAGTAATATGTTTAAGTAACTAATTGGCCATCTTTTCATCGACTACATGGGTAATAAAAAAACCTAATTTATTTTACATTGAGCAGGCCGACTATTACAGAGTTACAATTAATTAAAGTTAGAAAATCAAAATGGTAAATTGAGTTCTAAAGTTCCATAATATTTAATACACCATAAACCTCTTGGAATTGGGCGAGTAATCCGGTAGTTGATTTATTTGAAAGGGACACATCGTTCCCAAGACTTGGAAAGTTCAATATTGACTCACAAAATTGCTTAAAGCCGCTGCAGCCGATAATATAAAGCGCTTATAACAAATGTCAACCTTACAGCACGCTCTTAGGGGCGAAATCGCTTCCGGCAGTTGTTTGAGCGAGGTGTTGTTATAGTCGCCGCGCTTTATTGGCAGGTCCTCGACGCTTCCTTCCGACCGGCTTGCGAGGACCAATGACATTTCACTAAATAGCTCAATTTTCTTCAGTGAATATAGTGTCGGGACAAAATGCCCTTAATGACAAATGGAAGAGTAAACTCTCTGTGTGTCTATCATAAAATTATGCGGAAAAGTGTATGCTTTCGAATTTCACTCTTAGGAGAATAACGTTTTTAGGAATAGAACGAATACTTCACAATAAATAAACAGTTTATAATACGAGTATCTATACAATGTAGAAGAGACTATCTATACTTACCATTAACTTGGTCAAGCACGAGGCTGTCTATAATAAAAATTAATTTATGTAACATGAATTTGATTTTTTTAATTAACCACAAAGTAATCCTTGACTGTGGTGGTAAGTGAAGATGTAATATAAGACGGAAGCGGACTATTTTGTTAAAGGAGGATAATATCTACACGACATCGTACTGGAACGCTCAATAGCTTAGCGGTACCTCTTTGTCAATAATGGTAACCACGACTGAGGCCTCCCACCAGCCAGACGAGAATCAAGTCAGAAAATTTCAATTTGCCCTGCCGGGTTTCAAACCCAGGACCGTCCTAAGAAATTAATAAATGTCTATTGCTGTAGTAGTCGGAATAATACCTTTTACTATACTACCAGATAGCTGGCAGGATACCCACCTATGTAACCTTCATATCTGACATATGGTGTCAGGGTAACTGAGGTAGAGAGGACGGATCACCATAAAAGGGGAGATAACAAAGGGTTACTTCACCCTTCCGGAGTGAGGGTTAGTCATTAGGTATTAACATGAGTGATTTTTAGGCAAATGTAAACAATTGAATCGTATCAGTGTTTCGTAAAGACTAATTCAGTTCGACATCGATTTATTAGTTTAAAACTACTTACTTAAGTTATTTTTGTGAAAGATCCTTTTCAAGTTATCTTGTTTCCTAGTTGTCATAAAACACTTCCTATTTGATTTAGGTTTTTGGTTAGTTAACTAATATTTACATATGGTATTATAGTTAAAACACATTATTTTGTTACCAAGAATTTTCTAAAAACTTTTGGCATAGATGAATAGTTAAGATAAGAGAAAATATTATATGAAAAAATGTTTCATATAAAATGGTCTCTCATTAATTTTATAAGTTATAAAAAATTTTGACCAAAAATAGAACCGACTAAAAACGCACTAAAAACTAAAAAATAACTGTGACATTTAGTTGCTTTAATTTACTGAAGCATATCTATGAAGTCGGTGCCAGCAAGTTTAAGGAACATTTATTTAACGTAGTAAAGCAGTTTGTGGGTTCTTGGTAATGTTCTTAAAGTGGAAACCTTGGCTGGCACCGACTCCTAAATACGGCACTTGTAGCCAAAAAGATACCGATACTTACATTAAAACCGAAATCGCTATAAAATTTGAAGAGTTCCTTCAATTTTCCGTTTTCATTCATCGGTTAAAAATTTGACATTTCAACGATACGAATTGTTTCAATTAAAATTCCAAGATCCTGTTTAGGAACTATTTTATATACCTACATAATTAATTACATATCTAGATTTAAAATTACTAAAATGATAATTAACTCCAAGTACCCTTGACACGATACAGTTTGGTAATTATTAATTGCATTTTTAGCGGTTCACAATGTCAGTACGTACAACTTGTTTTTGAAGATTACCTTAATGGTAACCTTGACATAATAAAATTCATAATGCTATTCAATTAACTCTAGTAAATTGTAATTTTAAAGTAAACAAAAAACTGAATATAATTTCGACCCGAAGCATCTATGTTTTGTCGTATTAAAAGGCGTAGCCTAGTATAGTTTAATAGCTTTTAGACTTAAAGTACATTGCCATAATTTGCCTCAGGCTATCTAAACGTATGCTCATATTTAACTATTTTATTTAATTTCACAATGAATTTTAAACAACTACCTATGTTTCATAGCAATCACTTGAAAATATATCATAAATAAAAGAAAATCAATCGATTTTTTTGTGTTCAGCATCACGTGACCGTCGGCGTAGTATGAAAAGTCAACTTTTATGAACCCTCGTAACTTTTATCAGCGACTTCTTAACTACAAGTAACTTTATTATATAAATAGAAGATCTGCACTATTTAATGGCATATATATCATCTCTGGGCATCTTTGCGGCAGACTTCCATAATTTTTTTATCTATGTCCTTTTTGTTTTCGTATTTTCAGGAGATAAATATCAATTCTTAAGTCAAATAATCTTACTTTATCACGTTCTGAATTTAGTAGAAACTATTTATCATATTTTAGTATACATTTAAATAATACGAGGAAACAAATGAAGCTACTTTCACATATGAACAAACATAACACTGCAGTCGGGTAAAAGGATGTTACTCTATTGTCTACAAAAGAAGGAAGCACAGTCTTCAAAGTACGCATGGTACAAAGCCACGGGACAGGCTCTAAACCGTGCGCCGTCGTGTACAAAAAGTATTATTTGTCACATCAAATAGCACCCCAGCGCCGTCTGGTGCAGCATTCATTACAACTATTCATATTAAAGGATGTATGTACTCTGTACGAAGTGCTTGTACTCGTAGTGGCGGGCACAAAGCACCCCTTTGCAAGAAGAGCCGCTTTCACGCCAGCTCTCGATAAGCCCTCAGCGCTGCATCGAGTTCTACGCCATACTTTCTCAATCAAATGCCGCAGTAAAAAAAATCATAGCCAATATTCTGTATAACGCCGCAATATGAAAAGAACTTGTGTATAGATTTATTAGTTTTCAAATTAAATTGATCGCACATTGCTGCAAAATGTAACATTCTTTTTCTGAAAATGCGTTCCCTCGACTCCAATAGTATCAAGGGTCAGCTTAATTCTTCTCTTTGCTTTGACATATACATATTGAAACCTGTGTTATGAAATAATTTGGTATAATTGATAATTTATTAATTAGCCGACGAAAAAAAACGGAGGAGGTTCTCAATTCGTCGTACATTTTTTTTTAATGTATGACCACGCATAACCTTTTACAGAGTTGCACCGACTTCATAGATATGCTTAAGTAAATTAAAGCAACTAAATGATACCGTTATTTTTTACTTTTTGGTGCGTTTTGAGTCGGTTCTATTTTTTGTTAAAAATTTTTATTTACGGTAACAATTTAAGACAGTAAGTGATAGAGCAACATTCGTGGCTCTACACGGAGCTTTGATTAGTATTAATGATGTATGTAATACCTGGGTATAATTCTTGTACAAATAAATAGGTACCACAAATACCTTTGGATACTGTGCCGGTGCTTAATATTTCCGCGTTCGTTCATCGATAGAAAAAGTACACTCGTGTACAATGTAGAAGTATGTATGAACACGAGCGGAGACACCGATAGCGTAGCCCAAGCGCCTTACATCTGCAGCAATCGAGAGCTTCATTAGTGT
Organism: Mycalesis mineus; assembly: GCA_034621355.1. Taxonomy (NCBI): domain Eukaryota; kingdom Metazoa; phylum Arthropoda; class Insecta; order Lepidoptera; family Nymphalidae; genus Mycalesis; species Mycalesis mineus. The sequence goes on from CM067883.1 coordinate 6,907,127, forward strand.
TCGCCTCTAATGATCCCCGTCGTGTTCAAGCTGTTTTTCCTACTAAAAACATTAAGGTTTTCGCTTGCAAAATGTGAGAAAAAGCCTTTGTAGCCATCTATGGACTCATGTAGACATCGCCAACTAATTAAGTCTCCGAAGTGCAAAAATTCCAATTAGAATTTTCCAGGCAAACCGAAAGTATTTTTCAGTAATTGCTCGGGATCATAAATTAATCTATGGCGCTGGTTAATTGCCGAGAAAATATATAACCGCTACGTGACCCAAACTTTGATGTTTACGCCGTATTCGTGTTTCATTCCGTAATGTTTCCACAGATAAGATTTATGTAACACACCGGTGGTGAAGTTTATACTTGTCTTTAAAATAAAAATGTTTTAAATGTAGGTAAGTGTATGTCACGGGAGTAATAAGCTTTAACACGGGAGTTTGTCGCTGGATAGGCTTACGTGTCGGCGTACGTACTACATTGTATCGCCCGGCCTTCCACAAAGCAGCACTCAGCATGAGTGCCGCGGCGGGCGCGTGCTTTTGTTTTATTTCACCCACACTCCTCCACTTTCGAAACTTCGTAGGGGAGACTTCGAATTGCGTTCGTTTTAACCCGCTCGGTTTGCGCTGATTAGTTATCTCGACTTTTAAAAACTAGTAACTAATTAAACCACAAGAACCTCAACTGTTTAACTTAATTTTTTCCTGAGTATTTCATTTTGTTTGTTAATATTTGCCGTAGTTGTCGCAATTAGTGCTAGTAACCCTATCAGCGGAGTATTAATTCCAATGTGACTTATGTCACAATAATCCGTAGGTCTATATCTTGACGGAATAAGGTGGGTAGGCACTGTTTATACGGAAATGAGTGCAGTGAGGCGGAAGCGCAAAACGCCCCCCGGTGCACCCCCGGGCGTCGACCCCCGGCGGTGACGAGCGTGTACGCGCCGCGATAGAGCAGCGTCTTCTCACAGACACCACGCAAAAACCTTGCCGCAGATCAATTAGGCGTACATTAAACAAATGACCGGAAAATTATTGCAATCTGAATACATTTTCACTTATATCACAAACACAGATATCTATTTTATTGTTTGTTATAAAATACTTATAACATTTTAACTCTGGCACTAACCAAGTTCCGATAATGCTGATTGTTAAATCTCGTTGGATTAGACTGATCCGATTTTACATACACTATCATCATCATCATCATCATTATCAGCCTATTAACGGCACACTACAGGGCCAGGCTTCCCTCCTTATAGGAGAGGGGATATGGAGCGTACACCCACCACGCTGCTCCAATGCGGGTTGGCGGGCTTAGGGTTATAATGTTTCATTTATTAACGATCACTATAAGATGTTTATGATAGTGAACGACGGCTTAATGTGCTCTCTGAGGCACGGGGGTGTAACACCACTAACTTCCAAACTCCAGGCTTAGAATGTACTGAACATTTCATAGAAGAATGAAAAAACTCGGAATTATTCCATGACCCGACCCAGGAATCGAACCCAGGACCTCGTGATCGAAGCCACACAGGCTAACCACTAGACCAACGAGACAGTCATACACTATAAATACTCGTAAAGCATAATTTGGGTAGTTTGCGTTTAATGATTAACCGTCAGCGGAGAAAATCGTCTTAATCTTCTTACAATCAGCTGTGATTGCTGCCTTTTGGTTGCAGACTTCAGACAGAAAGTTTGACGAAAGTTTTTCTTTATTGTTATACTTAGGTATGTTAGAACTTTTGAAAATAGCATTGCGAAGTTTTGATGCTATTTGGAGAAATCGTATAGATATATTACATGCAAGTAGAAATGATATCTACGAGTACATCTAATTATCTATATACCGTAACCACTTTATAAGGAAATATATGAATTATATCATGAGGAACTTGTATTTATATAAATATTTTCAACAAAAAATAGAACCGACTCAAAACGCACTAAAAAGTAAAAAAAAAAACTGTGTCATTTAATTGCTTTAATTGCATATCTATGAAGTCGGTGCCAACAAGTGTAAGGAACGTTATTTAACGTAGTAAAGCAGTTTGTGGGTTCTAGGCAATGTTCTTAAAGTAGAAACCTTGGCTGGCACCGACTCCGATATGCTTAAGTAAATTAAAGCAACTAAATGACACAGTTATTTTTTACTTTTTAGTGCGTTTTGAGTCGGTTCTATTTTTTGTTAAAAATTGTTATTTCTTACTTATTAGTTATTTATCGCCACATTACTATACTGTTCTAGTCTAGTAGTAGTCTCTATTAGTATACTGTTATAGTGTATTATACGGCACTTGTAGCTAAAAACTTACACCGATACTTACACAAAAACGGATCGCTGCAAGTGTGCCTATAAAATTTTAAGAGTTCCTTCAATTTTGCCAGGATATCATTATCAGATCCATGATGACAATGGGACCACCTTGGAAGTGTGCTTTTTGTAATAAGAAAAGAATTATCAAAATCGGACAACTCTGTAAAAAGTTATGCGTGGTCAAACATAAAAAAATATATACGTGTCGAATTGAGAACCTCCTCTCTTTTAACCTTTTTTTCTTTTTTTCGTCAGTTAAAAAGCGCTACTCGTTTATATGAGAACGATTTCATAGATTCGGCGGATTGCCGTACGTGCTTTGAGGCACAAATATGAAACCTTGATTAAAATTTCATTTTTGTCTTTTAGTGCGGAAACCAAGGGTCACAGTGACCGAGGGCTCGAACCCATTCGTTACGATGCAATCGAAAATGTTTGGATTTTTTTAATGACCAATAGCTTTGTATTTTGTAATTTATGGTTCATTGTCAGCCTATTAACAGCCCACTACAGGGCTAGGTCTGCCTCGTTGTAGGAGAGGGGATATGGAGCGTAGACCCACCACGCTGCTCCACTGCGGGATTGCGGGCTTAGGGTGATAGTTTTTCATTTATTAACAATCACTATGAGATATTTGTCGGCATGGACCAACGGTTTAACTCGCTCTCCAAGACGACGACCTCCAAGAAATTGACGACCTCCGTGGCGCAGTGGTATGCGCGGTGGATTTATATGACGGAGGTCCTGGGTTCGATTCCCGGCGGGGCAGATTGAGATTTTTCTAAATTTGTCTTGGTCTGGCTGGTGGGAGGCTATTGCCGTGGCTAGTTACCACCCAACCGACAAAGACGTATCGCCAAGCGATTTAGCGTTCCGGTACGATGTCGTGTAGAAACCGAAAGGGATGTGGATTTTCGTCCCACTCCTAACAAGTTACCCCGCTTTCATCTTAGACTGCATCATCACTTAACATCAGATGTGATAGTAGTCAAGGGCCAACTTGTAGTCGATAAAAAAAAAAACGGGGGTGTAACATCAGCTTCCCGACTCCGTCCTTAGTTGTACATGTGTACAAAAATCATATCAAGAATGTAAAACTCAAATCCGTGACCCGACCCAGGACTCGAATCTAAGGCCTCGTGATCGAGACCACATAGGCCAACCACGAGATGAAACAGGTAGTCAATTTATTACATTTTGTTATTTTTTATTGATAAACTAAAAATAAATCCCTTAGGAAACTGCGCAGATTTAAATAATATTGAATACAAATTTTCGAAGTACGGCAAATCCGAATCTTGAAATCCAACTACTTTTTAAATTGGAGTAAACTTTGTCAATTACGTAGTTGGATAAGTGCAGTTGTTGGTCCATAAAGTGAAGTAAGACTTCAGAATTGCAGCTGATCATATTAATTACTTTATTAAAGAGTTTTTGGTTGTTATCTATGGACAGTATAGAGATAACTGCCTCATGGTCCTGTGGTTAGATTGTATAGCTGCGGTTCGTAAGGTCCTGGATTCGACTTTTGGGTCCCATGAAATATTGAGCATTTCTTTCTTTAGTTACCAGTACCGACAAGGACGTACCGCCAAGCGATTTAGCATTCCGGTACGATGTCGTGTAGAAACCAAAAGGGGTGTGGATTTCGTCCTACTCCTTACAAGTTAGCCCGCTTCCATCTTGGATTGCATTATCACTTAACATCAGGTGTGATAGCAGTCAAGGGCAAACTTGTAGTCCCTAACTACTTTATAAGGAAATAGATGAATTATATCATGAAGAACTTCTATTTATATAAATTTTTTTACCAAAAAATAGAACCGACTCAAAACGCACTAAAAAGTAAAAAATAACTATGTCATTTAGTTGCTTTAATTTACTTAAGCATATCTATGAAGTCGGTGCATCATAAAGTATTTAGAATTTTTTGGCATTGCTTGTTAAAACAGTAATATAAACATGATATGATAATTATATTTTTGAAATGGTCTTTTTACGAGCTTTCATTTGAATTTGCTAGGATAAAAGAAAAAAATGCACACGTCCCCCCTTTTTCCCTCCATTTACAGCCGCCATTTTGAACATTCATATAGCCTATCTCACTTCTACAATTTAGCCGAATTCAACGACACCTCACATGTCAAAATCCGTTCAGCCGTTTAGGCTGTAGCGCGTGCCGAAGAAATGGACATACATACATACGCTCGAAAAACATTACCCTCCTTCTGACGCAGTCGGGTAAAAATAATAAAGGCTGATAAAGTCGATACCTAAAGTTTATTAATATTAATGGACAAAATAATACGTAGAGTTTATACGAGACTGATATCTATGGATAGAAAAGTTTTAAATCCTAAATGTATTGCGAAGAAAGCCTCTCCATTAAAGTAACCATTCCAACTAATTGTGAGTGATAAACTCAATAATAGACCTACATAGTTATTCTCTAATGGTCCAGCAAGAGGAAACATTCTGAAGGAAATGATTTCAATTTAACATTATCTCGGGGAATTGGCTGCCTGACCTCGTCTTGTTACGCTAAATTATGTCTGACTCTGATGCTGCTCGGAATGCGATGAACGAGCGTGAAGCACTTTTACCGTTTAGTTTTTTTTTAATTCCAAACACATTAAAACCTTTTTTGACGTGAAAACGTCTTATAATTCGATAGAGCCGGCTGCACGCACGAAAAAACATGACTCATACGGCGTTACCTCGCTTTGAGGCGTTCCGTGTAAGGCTTGAAGTGCAAGCGAGAGCGCAGAACGAGCGACAAAGAAGCACAATCGGCCTTTGCGTTCGGCAGCGTTCAACATCCGTCTAAAATTAAAAATTAATATATTTATTATAAATTTAAAATATAAATTTATAAAATCAAAATCAATTATTTTATTAATTTAAATTAATATTTATAAAAATATACTTAAATTAAAAATTTTAATAACCAATTAAATGCTACCACTCCATCAGTATTTTCTTCAGACGTTGTCACGTTCAACTATCGTCAGAAAACCGACTTTACAGACAACCAATTTTTTTAGGTATGGTTTAAGGAAAAGGGTTTAAATGTGATTTGAATAAAAAAATACAAAACGAAATTAGACCGAATGGATCAAATAAGCATTTTTTTAAAAATGCACACATTAGGATGTATTCCTTTATCGTCTTAACTGATTAAGTAGACGGTGGGGCAGGTTGAGATTTTTCTTAATTTGTCTGACTGGCGGGAGGCTTTACGTCGTGGCTAGTTACCACCCTGCCGACAAAGACGTACCGCCAAGCGATTTAGCGCTCCGGTATGATGTCGTGTAGAAACCGCAAGGGGTGTGGATTTCATCCTACTCCTAACAAGTTAGTCCGCTTCCATCTTATATTGCATTATCACTTAACATCAGGTGTGATAGCAGTCAAGGGCCAACTTGTAGTCAATAAAAAAAGTATTTGGTAAAAGCTGTGACTTTTATCACATTTATTCACTTATTTAGCTATCAACCATTTTCTATTTCAAAGGTATTGTACGAAAACAGTTTTATTAGATTGTAATCCAATATAAAAATATAATATACTAGCAGTCGCCCACGACTTCGTCCGCGTGAAAACTCTTAGGTACCCTTTTAATTTCAAAGACTGACTTTCATATAAAGTTAGTTTAGTAAAGTTTCCCCGCTACCCTTCTCAATTTAATTTTTAATATATTATTTTGTCATTTTATGATTTATGTTATTTGTAATGCTTATTGAATTGTACCCTCTCTCTTTAAAAACTTGAAAAATATCAAGCTGTCATTATCATTAACATTTTATAGTCTATATTGATTACTTACTCAATCCAGTCGAAAAGTATCGACATCTGTTAGAATCTTTTGGAGTTAACAGATAATTGTGTATGTCAATTAATTATTAATTATAGACAAATAATTTGCAATAAAATAAAATTAAAGATCTAAGCTATCTTATCTCTCAAGTTGGACCAAACTGCTTATTGCGTGCAAATTTGAACGAAATCTGTTAGCGGTTTAGGAGTCCATCGCGTACAAACATCGTGACAGGAGATTTATATATATTAAGATAATCCGACATCGTGACAGGAGATTTATATATATTAAGATAATCCAGCACAATATGGAGTTGCGAGAAATCAAATAAATTTCTATAAAAATAGCTAATATTTTAGGTACTCAGGCCTAGGATAATAGCAAGGATAGGATAGGATAATAGCAAGGGTGGTTATTTAAAGCCAGGCTGAATAAAAAGCATTTTTCATGCCACAGCTTCATATTCCTTTTCAAAAAGTGCCTACTCAATTCTCTTTCAAAATCTCCAATCGTAATGACTGTCTCCATTCTATGAGATCGATTCACCAAAATGCCACTTTTGTACTTATCAAGTGTCATTTACATAGGACCAACATTTAATAACAAGAATATATTGAAAAGGACATTGCCAAAAATTGTATGGAAGTGTACCCCAGGCTGCCCAGTAATGATATATATGTCATTAAATAGTGCAGATTTTCTATTTACAGAAAAACAAAGTTGTATGTAGCTATGCAGTCGCAGGAAAAAGTTATGAAGGTTGAAAACGTTGACTTTTCATACTACGACGACGGTCACGTGATTCAGAACACAAAAAATCGATTTTTATTTTTTTGAAATTCATTGTGTATTTAAATAAAACAGTTAAATATGAGCATAAGTTTGGACAGCCTGGGGAAAATTTTGGCAATGTCCTTTTGAAAACTCTCAGTGAAATTAGAATATCGTTTCAGTGTAATAGAAAAACGCCAATAACTTTAATCATCGAATCTTAAAAAAATCAGAAATCAACCGCATCGTAATCGATCCATTCGTTTAGAAGCTAAGATGCTGCAGACAGACTCGTTAAATTATTTCCCCCTCTTTTTTACGTCGGGGGTTAAAAATTTAAACTAGTGATAATAAAACTACTTATACTGATATACTTACTGTAATAGAGAAATGGCTGCTAGGGATAATAATTTTCAGGCATTTACTCACTTAGACTCTGCTTCCTAATTGGTTTTGCGTTAACTCGGTTCAAGCATGGCGTCTGGCCCCCATTAACTATAAATGCAGCAGTATAATAAAGTGCCAAAGCATCTTACTAATAAAAGTGATTTAATGCCATTATAAAAATTTTATACAATCTGATAGTATTCTTTCCAATATCCTTACTAAAACAGAAGGATTTTTGTACTACGAGTACATAACATTTTAATTCTATGATCTACTGTAAAAATATACCAAATAGGCTGGACCAATATTAGTATTTCTTACTATCTTCTGTCATATGTTTGCGTCTGACTTTGTCTTTCGTCCTTTACAAGATTGCATTTAGTATTTAGTAGATTTATTTTAGGGGTGTGGGTTTTCATCCCACTCCTAACAAGTTATGTATAAATATACACGTTATCGTTGTTTTCTTTTCTTTTTTTTTTCTTTCTTGCTAATATTATATTATTTCTTACTAATATTATCTTATTAATGCTGTTATCACATAAATAACATATCTTTTCCTTTTTTTTATGTACAAATCTTCGGCAATGTATTGTCTATTGTTACACACGTATTTTTTCTTTAATGTAAAATTTTTTATTTGTAATGACTGTTTTTGCCAAAATAAAATAAAATAAAAATAAGTTAGCCCGCTTCCATCTTAGACTGCATCATCACTTTTTTTTTCTCTTTATTTGGTCTACCAACAGGTTTACAGATAATACATTGAATAGAAAATAAAACAAAATGTACGAGTAACATGTTAAAATGTAAAACTAATTAAAGGTAAACACAGCATGCGATCAATTTACAATAATTTTTAACAGAAAACTTCAACAGAATCACTTAACATCAGGTGTGATAGCAGTCAAGGGCCAACTTGTAGTCCATAAAAAAAAAGATTGCAAAATAGTGCGCCCTATGCAAGCCGCTGCTCGTAAAAATGCATAATATGAAATAAAAGTAATAGAGTAACTACAATCTTAGTTATGTAGTTACATCATTTTTATTAGCCTATTTTTAATGACCGACTGCAGGACTAGGCCTCTGTCATAGCAGTGGGGAGGGAAATAGGTTGGGATTAGGCGACCTTCGTGGCGCAGTGGTATGCGCGGTGGATTTATAAGACGGAGGTCCTGGGTTCGACTCCCGGCGGGGCAGATTGAGATTTTTCTTAATTTGTGTTGGTCTGGCTGGTTTTCGCCATGGCTAGTTACCACCCTACCGACAAAGACGTACCGCCAAGCGATTTAGCGTTCCGGTACGATGTCATGTAGAAACCGATAGGGGTGTGGATTTTCGTCCCACTCCTAACAAGTTAGCCCGCTTCTATCTTAAACTGCATCATCACTTAACATCAGGTGAGATAGCAGTCAAGGGCCGACTTGTAGTCGATAAAAAAAAGGCCCACAAATATGGGTTGATGGGCTGATATTGTTTGACACTGAAGAATCTATATCACATAATGACAGGACCGATGGCTTAATGTCCTCTTCGAGACACGGGGTCAATGTATCATCAACTTTTCAGCAAATTGGAAATATTGACACATGTAAGTTAAATGAAATTGTTGCATTTTCCAGTGGGTGCGACGACGTGCAGCGTTCCTTGGAACTCCTGGACCAAGTGCTGAGCGAGTACGACGAAGGGGAGCCGAGGTCGCTGGAGGCGCGCGCGCCGCCCACGCCCGCCACGCCTGCCACGCCCGCCACGCCGGCCACGGACGACGACTCGCCGCTCGCCGGACATACTTCCGAGGACGATGGATACATGAGCATGAACGGCAGAAGGTACAGTATTTTAATCTAATTATTTGTACTTCATGCGGTTGCGTTTTTTAAAGAATAACTAAGTATGTCTTCAACAAATCTAAACGAAATTAATCCGAGACAAATAATGAAAACTTCTCTTGCAATCTAGACCGGCACACTATGTTGCTATTGAGGTTGAGCTACTTATAGTAATCATCAATGGAATATCATAAATACATATCAATATGAGGAATGCACGTTAAACCCTCTGCACCTGTAGTTTTATCGACGGCAATTATATATATATCTCTTCTCAATGAAATTATTGAATTATATCTAGTCTTTTTTTTATCGACTACAAGTTGGCCCTTGACTGCTATCACACCTGATGTTACGTGATGATGCGGTCTAAGATGGAAGCGGGCTAACTTGTTAGGAGTGGGACGAAAATCCACACCCCTTTCGGTTTCTACACGACATCGTACCGGAACGCTAAATCGCTTGGCAATACTTCTTGTCAACATGAAAGAAAAATTAAAATATATATTATTGTGTTTCAGAGCGAAGTTCGCACTGGGCTTTCGACCGACGGAGGAGCGCGAGGAAGGCTCGCCACCAGACCCGCCGTCGCCGCACTCACCGCCGCCACCCGAGGAAGCGGAGAGAATCATATCTACCTTATTGCCAAAGTATGTCATCATCATCATTATCATTATCATCTTCCTATAGGGCCAGACATGCCTATAGTTAGTACTATATATATATAGACTAGCAGTCGCCCGCGACTTCGTCCGCGTAAAAACCTCTTAGGTACCCTTTTAATTTTAAAGACAGACTTTCATATAAAATTTGCTCTTTTCCCGCTCTTTTTAATTTTTTTATACTTTCCCGTGAAGCAATATCCTCCGTCCCGTCCCGTGTACTAAAGATCTACATTTTTGTAAAACATTGTACGATATTACAGTACATTTACATTAAGAAAATATATTTATAGCAAGCTTTTGAGTCTAGCATTCATAATAAACAAAATAATTTCGAACACGGTAGGTACCTCGTGATCCGAAGTAACCACTGGACTATAGGGGCAATAGACCTCATTTATAACTATACTATTAACATCAGACGTACTAGAATTTAAGTACCTAATGGATGTAGGTGCCCACCCCCGATTTAGCTTAAGCTCCTTTAGCTTAACAAATACCTACGTAAATATTTAAACGAACTCAGTGAGAGTTGCGTAGTTGTTATTTTGTTGAGAAATTCATGTTTTATTGTATGTAATATAGTTTAAATAGAATGTCACTTAGTATTATTCGAAGTCCAGTTATACTAATCTTTATACAAAGTCAAAAACCGAGGTAAAAGTCCTTGATTCAATCTAAGATTGCTTTATTTCTAAATTAGATGAAGTCCTGATCTGCGGTTCGGCTTCGGTTGCGGCTAGATAGCGTACTATCGGCATTGACAAGCTGCTGAGCTATTTAAGTTTACAGTACGAGGCGATAATAGAACGTATTACACTCACATCATCAGGAGTACTTAGTTCATTTGTAAAAATACCTTTTGTACACATAACTATAGCAATATTGCATCGCCTTATCAATCACAAGGACTTACAATTTCTAGCTGCTAAGCTGTTATCGGAATGAAAAACGTACAATATAATCAATATTAACGCAGTAATTGTTCCCTGTTTCAGAGTATCGCCCGCCAATTCAGCGAAGCGCACCAACTCCGTCGAAAAGTGCAGTGCTGATGACAAACTAGACTCTATCATCAGCGTCAATGGTATTACAACTGCTACACAAACTACTTTCGTAAGTGAATATGTATATATAATAGCTATGTAGAATCTCTTGAGTATTTTACACAGACATGTACAAGGTAAAATGAACCTTATATATGTTTACAGTTTTCCAGACTGTAAGATTAGAAAATTGTAAATATGTAAGGTTCTTTTTACCTTGTACATATGTCTGTATAAGCTATGAATAATATTTTCCAAGATTCAAATTCAATTGCTAACAAACAAAGTGACAAGCCCGATTGTTTTTATAAAACTGAGTATTAGAAATAATGCCAGCCTATCTTATATTGTGATGAAGAAGTAACGAAGCTGAGGACACCAAGTTACTCACTTTGTTACGAGTAGTATTCTTACAGAATTGTGAAAGCTGCTCTATTGATTTATTAATATCTGTTTTATTATTTGTCGAATCAGTTAAAACAATCGTTCCCACAAAAATCCTTTTATTAACCGACGAAAAAAAACTGAGGAGGATCTTTTTCGACACGTATATTTTTTTTTATATATGACCACGCATAACTTTTTACTGAGTTGTCGGATTTTGATAATTCTTTTTTTATTAGAAAGGGTACACTTCCAAGGTGGTCCCATTGTTATCATGTTAGGATCTGATGATGATATCCTGGGAAAATTGAAGGAACTCTTCAAATTTTATAAGCACACTTGCAGCGATTTCGGTTTTAGTGTAAGTATCGGTAGCTTTTTGGCAACAAGTGTCGTATAATATACTATGACAGTATAGTACGAGTACGTTACGTGGCGATAAATCACTAAAAAGTAAGAAATAAAAATTTTTAACAAAAAATAGAACCGATTGAAAACGGACTAAAAAGTACAAAATAACTGTGTCATTTAGTTGCTTTAATTTACTTAAGCATATCTAGGAGTCGGTGCCAGCCAAGGTTTCTACTTTAAGAAAATTACCTAGAACCCACAAACTGCTTTACTACGTTAAATAAATGTTCCTTAAACTGGCTGGCACTGACTCCATAGATATTCTTGAATAAATTAAAGCAACTAAATGACACAGTAATTTTTTACTTTTTAGTGCGTTTTGTGTCGGTTCTATTTTTTGTTAAATTTTTTTTTAAAGGACTGAAATGATTATAACAAAAATGTACGAGTTAAAACAATAATTCTTATTACTTTCAGCCCAAGACTCGTCACCAACGTCCATACGGGTGGGATAAGGAATTAGAATCAAATGGTTTCCAATTACAACAACCGCCAGTACCTCCATTCAAGTTTGCCTCACTACAGCACGGCGCGCGGCCGCCCTATCCGGAAACTATCCCAACGTGGCTCCCACCGAGGCATTCGACCCCTCCTGTCAACAATAAAAAATCACCTAGTTACGAAAATGCACCAGTGTTCCCCTTCATGGGCTTTTCTAGCGAATTTAATGACAAGCCGTATAACGAACACCCGGTGACAATTTATCCAGGGCCAAACATTCAGTATAACCGTCAATCACATTCTCCTACGTATAAAATTTCTCCATCCAATAGTAAGAGCATCGATAAAAAGAACGTCAAAAGGGACAGCAGGTCGGATGGAGAAATGTTGTCACCGAAAAGTAAATTGCCTCCCCGTACTCTCGCCAGTTCTATGGAGAGACATAGAGAAGTGTGTAGAGGATCATCGGAGGACGTGATGGATAGCTGCAAGTCGCGAGGCCTGAGCAGGAGCAACGACGAAGACCATTTTTCGGACGACTCGTTGGAAGAATTGTTCCCCCCGCCGCCGCCCGCAGTGAGCACTCCTTCGAAACGTAATTCCATAGCCTGGGAAGTGTCCCTCGATGGTGACGATCCACTTCTCACACCAGGCAGCACAAAGGTATTACTACGTTACGTTAAAAATTTCAGAACACAAATATGGACTTATTATTTACTAGCGGTCGCTCGCGGTTACACCCGCGTAGTTACTGTTCTGGATACAAATATCTGGATACAAATTACCCTAAATCACTCCTCATGGGCCTAGCTATCATATACAAATGGTTTTTTACAATCCGATTTGTAGTTTCAGAAATTAGGCGGAACAAACAGACAGACAAAAAATGTTATTTTGGTGTATGTACCTTATATATATGCCTATAGTAAAAACGGTTATTTCAAGTTTACAAACAGATACGTTTGACCAACTTTATTTATATGTATAGATATTAAAATAGTCGAAATCCTATAATGACCACGCTGGGATGACAGATTGGTCATAATAGAGCACCTTTTTTGCACCGGTGTCGCTGCTGCATAAGACCGACCGGTGTCAGTTTGTACTGTTTATTAGTAGTCTCGTCAGTCGATGTGCAGGTTACACCACCGGGCTGGTCAGTTTGAAAGTTGGCGAGGCTCACTGGAAAGCGACATTCGACTCTCTAGAGGTTTTTTTTTTATCGACTACAAGTTGGCCCTTGACTGCTATCACACCTGATGTTAAGTGATGATGCAATCTAAGTAGCGGGCTAACATGTTAGGAGTGGGATGAAATCCACACTCCTATCGGTTTCTACACGACATCGTACCGGAACGCTAAATCGTGGCTAGTTACCGGGTGGTAACTAGCCACGGCGAAAGCCTCCCACCAGCCAGACCAAGACAAATTAAGAAAACTCCCAATCTGCCCCACCGGGAATCGAACCCAGGACCTCCGTCTTATAAATCCACCACGCATACCACTGCGCCACGGAGGTCGTCGTTTCGATGATACTGCTATATAAAGCCGGTAACAGGGTGCCGACGCATGGCTTAAGATCATGATATTTAAAAATCCTTACAATAAATGAATGTCCTGCAGTGGACGTACGTAAAGATGATGCACAATTTCAGCTCGACTCACTATGGGATTACTGTTTTAAAATTCATTCGCATAATTGGACCTGACCCAACAAATATTGCAAGTTAAATAAAAGCTACTATTGCACATACAACAATGCATCTAAAATTCAAATGACATTATACTGTTTAAAATATACTGCCTTAGATAATATTTGGCAAGCTACCAAGTTTTACATAGCATTTTAAATACACTGCCATCATAAAGTAATATTTAAAATTGTTTGCTTCTTTAAAACAACCTAATAGCTATGTACTACATAAATGTTTGACATAGAAACATATGGAACAATTGGAATAAGCCTAAATTCAAAGGGTTTTAACTTAGTGATTTGAAACTAAGTAAGTGATTTTAAACAAATTACCTACCCCCAAAATATAAAGAAAAATTAAAAGTTACAATACTAACCCCCATCGTATATCTTTGCAATGTAATCACCTACATCCATAACCTACTCACGTTATCAATCTATTGCCGTAAGTTTACAAAATGTGCAATCATTTAGGCTAATTTTCATACAAAAATCTGCTTTCTCCTTTACACACAATTTTAATATAACTTTTTATGATTAGGTTATAGGAAGACGACGAAGGAAATCTGGAGATCAATCCCACTCGAGTACAAGTTCGATACCTCAACGTCTCGACGATGACTGGGGCGAGGAGTATTGGCCTCCGCCTCCACCAATATCTCAGTGTGAACCTCTTGCCTCACCAATTTCCGACGCTGAGCCAGAACATCGCCGACCTCAAGATTTAGCATCTGGCACATATGTCATTAGAAAAGGAAAGAACCGAAAACAATTACCAGCTTTTAACAAAAATGTCAATAATAAAACACAATCGAATACCACTAATCTCTCGCAGAGCCACAGTTTAAACAGAAGTATCGATAAGTCCATAGATGGTTCAAGTATTTCAATTAGTGGATCTGGCTCTGTGGGTTCCTATAATTCTAGACCAAGTTCAGATTTAAGTTTACCTCAGTCCCGATACAGCGCTGACCTAAACTCGCGTTTGAGTCGGGAACTTAACACTCCAAACTCTAGATATAGTATTGACCTCTGTACACCGAATTCTAGATTAAGTAAAGAAATTACGTCACCTAAGTCGAGGCTAAGTTTGGATCTCAACAATGGACAAGATAGGTACATCAATCCAGAATATTATGCACATAGTCCTAAAAGTAGACAAGTAAATAGTGATAAAAATGCTATTGTATCCAAAAATAATAGTGTGCAAAACAAATTGTCTCCGCAGGCTAGATTTACAGACTTTAAAAAATATTCTTCTACTTTTGATAATATTCAGTCGCTAATTAAGGAGGGTAAGGTTGAAGAAACGCCTGCATCAGAATGCAATGAAACTGTTGGTGAACTTTCTACTGTACCTCCAAACATGGTTCGTGTCATATCGCTTCCAAGTCTCGGAGCCGAAGGAGACTGCAATAGTGCGAGCCGCCAAGCTCTCATAACTACAGTCGAGGAAGAGGACGACCAAGAAGTAGGCGAACCAGGGTCCAGTGGTGAGACTTCACCTCTTCGCAAGATTGAAAATAATATAAGCGCAATACTGAGCCAAGGTCGGGACCAAAAACATTTTACCCCATATATACCAAAAGACTGGAATATTCATAAGGACGAGTACTGTGATGAAATATCTAAAGATATATTAGAAAATCATTTTCGTTATAGCTCTAGGGATAAACAAAAAAGGCACGACATTCAAAAATCATCAAGCCACAATGAAATTCAGAACCAGAGGTCGATAGAAAGGCGGGAGCGATCGTCCAGTAGAAGATCAAACAGTATGCATAAATCGACTAGTGCTAAAGACGTGCCAGTTGGCTTAATGCGACAACCCTCTTCCTCCGATTCAGCAGTATCTAGCGGAGGCGACTTTCCTCTCAATGTTCAAATTGTAGAGCATCCGTACAGACATAATCAATTACCACCGTCACCGAGTATGGTTCATGAAATGGGACCGTTACCACAAACACCAGAATCTCCTAAATTCCCACCTTTACCACCCTCGCCAGTACAAGAAGTTGAAGATGAATACACTGAAATCATGCAACCCACAGATAGACGACATGGCAAAAAAGCAGATACTTTACCGACACCTACGTTAGAATCTAGAAGAAGGTATGTACTATAATAATAATAATAATAAAAATATTGGCATATTTAACTGTTCACCACAGGGCAAGGCCTCCCTCCTTTAGTAGATGGGGTTCAGAGCTTACTAAAAATGTTTGATTTGCTAACTGTCACCAAATGTTATCAAAATGTTAATGGTAATCACTGGTACTCATGGTACTTAACTTGCTCTTTGAGGCACCTGGAAATAATACCGAATGAATTACCGAGAACTTGTTTGAAGAAGGAAACGTAATTAATATTTCGTAAACCGACTCAAAACGACACTTTTGTACCGAGGAAAAAAAACGGAGGAGGTTCTCAATTCGACACTGTATTTTTTTAATGTATGATCACGCATAAATTTTTAGAGAAATTGACATTTTTCCTTAATTTGTGTTGGCGCACACTTACAGCGATTTCGGTTAGAAAACGCAAGTTGCAGTAATTTAGAACAACTAAATGATACAGTTATTTTTTCATCAACAGTTAAAAATTTTGTACTATAAATTGATATTTATCCTTAACTTGTATTTAGGCACAGTATTTAGAATTTTTATATTTTTTAATTTTAAAAATTGTTCCAGGCCATCAGAACCCCCAGCCGTGCCCCCACATCGTGACACCACAAACAGCCTCAAAACGAGATCAATGGAGACAAGCTACAACAAAAATAGAAGAAATAGTAATTTCAAAAGTGGCTCAACAGACAGAAGAACTCTACCAACTGGTATGCCACAATTATACATACCTACATACCTAGTTCCTGGACCAACAAAGTTCCATAAGAATTAAATGCTCGTTAAATAAATTGCTTGCTTTATACTGAAAGCTCCTGTTAACATTTTTATAAAATTAGCCTGATAGTAAATTTTGATAATAAGTTTAGAGTTCTACAAAATACGGATTATAATACGGGGCATAAACTTATTCATGCCCCGTCACTTAGCAGCGGGTGGAACGCAGTCAAGGCCCCTAGGCCTAAATAATAGGTAAGGAAAAAAGTTCTTTCGCATTTTTTTAAGAAAATACAAAACATATAGTTTATTTATATTACCTAAAGTATGTAGGTACCATTTTGTTTGATAACTTTTTGCCATCTTGTAGATAGGAACATGATCCCATTGCTATAGAAATTTTGGGACTTCTGATCAAAATACCGCGACAAGTAGTTTTGGCACCTCTCGTGATGTTAACCTGACATTGCCTAATGAATTCTGAAGAGACCGAAACATATGAAAATGTGAACTATACGGAGCTCTCAGCCAAACTCTCCTTAAATTGCTGACTAGCTAAAAATGTGTGCTTTCTCATAACTTATTGCTTCAATCTCATCAGTTTTTCGCGGTAGAGTACAGAATCGATTGTCCTGCCTGGTGGTATCAGCTCATAATGAATAATGACCTTAAAATCCCACACATACATCATCGCCTTGTTGCGAGTTAATCCTGGTTTCGCCATTTTTACCTTATTTGTAGTAAAATTTTAAAACGTATCGATTTTTTATTAGATTCACTCATCTTGACAGTACGAAAATGAAAATCACACATTTTCTCAATTTGAATTAGTAATTATGTTCTTCAAATTTAAACTTTCAATGATAGCAAAGAGATTTTGATACAAGTTCATACGTAATATAATGCGAAAAGACTTTTTCCCCAACCTATTAATTAGAAACATCAAAAAAATGCATGGTTAAAATTTGTTATAACGAGTTTTAGCAATTGTTTGTTGTATGCTGAAAATTATTCTGTCAAAAATGGTACATAACGCAACTTGTGTATAATAATTGTCTACATACCTATACAAGTAACCACTCATTAATAAATAAATAAATAGACTGTGGTTTTCTGCAATGTGGATATAAAATTGCTGGCTCTACCAGTATTAAACCACCGATCAGTTTCGTGCGGGCCCTATGTTACTGGTGTGGTTACGGAAAATAAAACAATGACACGTCCCACAGACACAGGAGCTAGCGGCGCCAGAAGAAGAACATTGCAGCGACAAAGTCGGGAGTCGTCGTCCAACATCCGCGGTCAGCTCCAGACCTCGGCCAGTCTCCCCGAGACGCCAGTGTTCGCGCGTGGCTGCGACGTTCCTAGAACTCCACCGAGAAATTCAACGGGACCACCAAGAAACAACACTATTAATTCCATCCAGACTATAGGTTCGTTATTTATCTTTCTAGTATTTGCATTGCATCATCGTTATTGCATTCAACTGCATGTTTTCATTACCGCGAGATGCAGCCTAATCAAGGTTGATAATGTTGGTATTTGGAAGTCTTTACAAGAAACTTAAGTTTAGCAGTGGACTTCTGTATATTATTGGGTGATAATACAATGAATCGTTTGTCATTATTTCTTTATACTATCATCGATCCATCGAAACAAAAAAAAACGAATAATTTATTCTTGAAAAACTGACAGTATTTTTGCTAAGTTAGATAAGGACAGATATACTAATCTGCTTTCACATATTGGTTCTTTGTTTACGTTGATTCTGTCGATGTTTGTACCGCACTTTACATGTATTTAGGATTAAGCAACAATCTCTTTTTAACTTGTAATCGTAAATCATCATCATGGGATATTGATATAGAGCTTAGACCCATCACGCTGCTACAATGTGGGTTATACT
This sequence comes from Mycalesis mineus, assembly GCA_034621355.1. Taxonomy (NCBI): domain Eukaryota; kingdom Metazoa; phylum Arthropoda; class Insecta; order Lepidoptera; family Nymphalidae; genus Mycalesis; species Mycalesis mineus. The sequence continues at coordinate 6,925,637 of CM067883.1, forward strand.
AATGATGTTTTATTCTTAAGGATCACTATAAAATGTTAAAGTGACCGTGACCGACGGCTTAACGTGCTTAAAGGCACGGGGTACACCACCAACTTCCCTCTAGAATTTTACTGAAAATTCCGTAGAAGAAAGAAAGAATCAGAATTATTCCCTCGTGGTCACACACCACATAGGCTAGGCACTGAGACAATGAGACATTCGTTAAGAACTGGTAATTTTGAAATACAGGTAGTAGCGCTACATTAGGAGGCTACGGTCGCGGTTCTGTAATGGGCACTTCGGGAGTATGTACTGGAGCTGATCTGCTTCGTATGGGAGGACCCCCACGAGGCTGGTATCCTCGCCAACGAAACCGGTTAGTAAGCCATACAGTTTGTTACCTAATTTAAGAATTATATTAAGGATTAATATCATAATACTGTTAGATTAAAGTAGCGATATCATTTTTGTTTATTCCCACAAAAGGTTGAACCTTTTTAACCTTTGAAAATGAAAATGGTAATGGAAAGTCTCTGCAACTTTCCACCAATGCAAGCCTATAAGCATATACCTATGACTTGGTTTGCGCAAGCTTTCGTGAGCTTACCGCCGATCCGGACTAGAGTTGGTTTTTAACAAAGATATGCCTATTATTTAAGGCAAGCAATGGCAAGCGCTTGCGATGCGTTTACACGTTAGTATGCCAGAACAATACGGCACTTGTTGTTTTGGTAGCAAGGTAATAAAAAACGTCTAGACCGTCAAAGGTCTTGACGTAATATATGAAATCGTGTTCTACGTCGCCAGATATACAATGATTAAATTATAGAGATACTGGCGAATAGTTGCCACAAAGCTTGAAAAAATATTACGCTATATGTATAGACGGCTGACTTAAGACGTGGTTGGTCTGGAAAGCCACTTTGCTTCAAGCGCTCACTCACCTCACAAACACCATCAGTGCTTTCCCATCCTAACGCTATTAACTGAAGGTCTGAAAACCCTCACACAGGGTCTGTAGCGAAACGATCGCTACGTTTTTCTAACGCTCAGATTCGTATCTAACAGAGAGTATGCAATCGTACGAGAACATACTATCGAATATAAATAATTTCCTACTTTAAAGATTGTGTCTACACACTTCTTACTCTGGTGATGTTGCTGCGATCTCATTTAGGAACCTACAGGACATACACAATAATAATTTTATTACCTTCGTGGTTAGGTATAAACCTGGAAACTTATCTTAAGGAAGTATCGCTGCATTGGTAGCTTTGCAGATAAAAGTTTTAAGAATTACGTATACAACATCTTTAACGCAATAGTCTTTTTGAAAAATCGCATACGATACTTTGTGACGTGTGAACTTTAGGATTTACACATGCTTTAATAAAACTTAAGGAAAGAAATTTAAGAGAATAATTTATGCTTTGCACGAAACACACGCCTTGGGCGCATCGCTCGCATCGTAAGTAACTAGTAAATACATCATGAATGTTTGCAACAATGTTTAACATCCGGCCTTTACATTTTCCTACAAATCTTTACTTTATAGGTAAAGATTTCTTTAGTGATGATTCTACTGTTCGCCTAGATTTTGTAAATTGTTTAATCAGTATTCATACACTAATTTTCCATGGGCGTAGTAGTACTTACTCGTACTAGTAGTAGTTGACTATATCGTCTGGGATGTTGAATACGTTCTTTGGACATCTATTTCTGTAAGATGCAATAAAGATCCAGGTGTAGAGTTATGAGCATTAAAGCTAATGATTTAGAATAGCGAAATAGATTGTACAAGAGGTCTTAGATTAGTTAAGTTAACCACTTCAATACAGAGGTCATTTTGACAATGGTTATTCTAAAGAAAGAACCCCACAATCATCAAATAACAGCACATTTAGCACTAAAATGTCATAAATTTAATGGTCGGTTAACTAAATTAGTTACGAAACCAATCGTAATAAACATTAAGTGAAGAAATACCAGACCAAACCCAGTAACCTGGTATTCTTGTCGGTAGCTACATTCATAACCTTTATTCTGATTTATTATCTAAACCACTGATATCAATTCCACTTCTACGGCATAGTACCTACTATACTGCCAGATTTAACTCTTTGATTGGCTAAACTAAGTTGTTAAACTAGCTTTCAGTTCTTTGGTCACCGGTACTTTCGATCAGTGCCGTAACTAGGGCAGTATCAGCAGTAACCAGGCACAGGGTGCAGAAATGACCAGACCATATACAAACAATACCTTAATTAGAGTAAGTTACAAGTCTGTAAGGCGCAGTTACGCACGCTGGCACAGGGCGTATATGTTGCTGGTTACAGCTCTGCTTTTGATTGCGCTTTTTAAAAGTTTTAAAAAAAAAGATTTATGTCACGGTCCCCACGGGCTTATGATCTTTACACCAAAGACACAAAGACGAAATAGCTATTAAGGTTTTCGTATTTGCTCTTTGCCTGTTCAATAGTAATAATATCACTTTTGTTAAAGGCCGGCTTCAACTGAACACCTTGATAGAATAACCACATCTTCGAAGATAGCAGCGGACATCCCCGTGCCCTGGGAAAACTCAGCCGCACGCAAGCCGTTGACGCTGCCGCCGAATTTGACCCCTAAATTCTTTCAAAAATCTCCAAGAGAAGCCTTACGAAGAGTTACGAGTCTATTAATACGAAAAGGTAAGTGTCTTTCGCATTGTCTTAATATTTTCACTGGTGGCTGAATAAAACCAATTTATGAAGTATCATGATTATATAATTCTCCAACTGGTGACCGAAGGGCTGGCTATTTTTTGCGCAAAGGATTAGCCTGGCTATCCAACGCGGAAATGCAGCCAGTATTCTTGCCACCATTCCACGTGGGCATGATTTGTATAGTTATTAGGATAAGTTAGCTTAAGTTCCTTATTGTATTCTTTCCTAATAAAAAAAAAATATATATATATACAGTATCACAAAATATATTATAATTCCGCTACAAAGCCAGACATTCCCTCATATAGGAGCGAAGCGCTCAAACCCCCCAACGCTGCTCAAATGCGGATTTGCAGGCCTTAAGGCCATAATGTTTGAATCTGTTATGACCACATCAGAATGAGAATGTTAATGGCCAATTTGTTGTGGGAACTTTTCGGACCAAGGCGCGTTTGGAACGCACGTAGCTGTGCCGTAACTGCGGCAGTGCCAGCGGTGCACAGACAAAGGGCGCAGAGCCTGGAGGGGCGCAGAAATGACCAAACCATATACTAGATCTAGTCTGTAGGACGCAGTTACGCACACTGGCACAAGGCGCATAAATTACTGGTTACGGTTCTGCCTCGAAGCTTTAATTTTAAGTGTCTAACCATAAATAATCACAAAGTTTAGATATACTATAATGTCAGGATTCTAAATAATCAAAACGATTCAAAATAATCCTAAAGATTTCACTGAATTAAGATATTTTTACTTAGACTATGACTGTATGCGAATTGAAGATAAATCTAAAACGTATTCATAAGATTAATTAGTTCGTACGGTCATACCACTCCCACCAATCTCGTCAGACTAACCAAACAAATGATGGCAAAATTTATAATAAGATCTCACGTCATGGTATTACTACGTACAGAAACGCGTCCATGCCGAATTCTTTGCATACGCAATTTAAAATACCGATCGCCCACATTAATTGTATATCCGCTTTAATATAAATAACGTTTATATTTACTTTGCCTATTTATAGTGCCTATGTTTCTACTTGCATTTTCGTTCTTTTTTGTTCGTTGTTATGTTCGTTTGGTATCCTTTATTAATTATTATGTGTTCCATCTGCCTCGTTGGTCTAGTGGTTAGCCTATCCGACTACGATCACGAGGGTCTGGGTTCGAATCCTGGGTCGGGTCACGGAATATTTCTAAGTTTTTCATTCTTCTATGAATTTCTAAGTAAATTCCAAGCCCGGAGTCGGGAAGTTGGTGGTGATATGCCAAAGTGCCTCGGAGAGCACGTTAAGCCGTCAGTCCCGGTCACTGTCATTAACATTTGATAGTGATTGTTAATAAATGAAACATTATCACCCTAAGCCCGCCAACCCGCATTAGAGCAGCGTGGTGGGTGTTCGCTCCATATCCCCTCTCCTATAAGGAGGGAGGCCTGGCCCTGTAGTAGGCAGTTAATAGGCTGATAATGATGATTATGATGTATTCCATCTGCATTTTTTTATAAGCTGAACACGAAAAATATACAAACTGTAACAGTGAGTATGACCTCGTTGGTCCAGTGATCAGTCTGTATGGCTTTGCATCTCAAGGTCCTTTGTTCGAGTCTGGGTCGGACTGTGAAATACTAAGCTTTCTTTCTTCTGAGAAGTTCTCATTAAAAGTGTAAATCGTTGGAAAGTTAGTGGTGTTATGCTCCCGTGCCTCGGAGAGCATGGTAATCATGCCCTGGTCAGTATGTATTAATATGTAATAGTGATTGTTATAAGAGGAGGCTGATACCTAAGGCCTAAGCCCGCCAACGCTCAGGTGAACAGCATACTGGATCCATTACATAGGTACCCTTCAAATGTACGAGGATAAGAGCAAATAGGCTGTATATGATGATGATGAACGTTATCTTGAACGAACGTTATTAACTATTTTTAAGGTAGTCTGACATCCAAAAGATTCTAGGTTTAATCCTTAGCGTGTTCTTCTAGTCCTACCTACTTCTAGAATAAGCTTCTGTTAGATTGAAATTATAGTAGATTATTAGTATAAAAAACCCATGTTATAGGAACCCACGAAGGTTTTTTACATAGTAAAAAAAATATGTATTGAATTTTTTAAAATCGTTTGAAACACTGTCACGCCTGGTCAGTCTATGTGTCTATGCCAATCATTAGTGCCAGTCTCCACAAATAGATGGCGCTACCATACACGTTCGAAACGATGTACTGGAGTTTATCAGATTATTATTGCACATAATTGTACTAGGTATTATTATCGTAACACGTTTTAAATGTAGCTAATATTTACGATATAATGGAGATAAGTTTAACGTACGCAACAATTTCTTACATTCATTTAACAAGTCTATGGTGGATAACGAAAGAATAAACATTTATTACTATTTTTAAAATCTATCATAAATTTTATTAGAAATTAATTACTTTAAATTTGTAACCTTATGAAAATTGATAACAATGCACGGAATAAACCATCTATACTAAAGCCAAACTCGATTGAGAATGCTTGTCAACAAACTAATTTACAATGAAGGTATAAAATGCAACACATTTTATGCCTAATAAATATAAAATTATGTTTTTATAAAATTTTATTTATAAAAAAACAATTTACATCTTATTGCATATTGTAATACTAGGTATGGACCTACATTTTTATATTAGCACCCTATTCACTATTGATTGCATATTTTAATAATTAAAGCTAGTAACCCAATTGAAAAATATTTTTTAACAAAAAACCGTTGGCGCCAACTTAAAACAATCCACATACGTATAACTAAACAACTAACAAATGGTTTGTGGGCTCAAATAGGTACTGTTATTGTTCCAATCTAAATAACAAACCTACACGTCAGTCCACGGAACAATAACACAATTTAAGGCGCTAACAATCGGTTGGAGGACCTCAAAAGTTCGGCTGCACAATAGCATCCAGTATACAATAGCGATTCAGTTACCTGCGACATCAATATGTGCATAATAGCCCGCGTGTAGTGAATCAGCCGGCGCCGTCAGTCCCCTGCCCGTCGGCTTCTCGTGACTCACCCGCGATCGCGCGAGGGAGGATGTCAGTACACCGTCTACTTACCACTACTTATCTATCTATACTTATAATAATGGATTCTACTACAAATTACAAATGTAGATTCTACTTTGTACATATTTTATTTATAAATGATCTGAAGTAGAAACCGTATTAAATTACTAAAAATTGAAATGCAGCAGTATAACACACTAACAACTAATTAATTAATTGACAAGTGGCGCAGTGGGTAGTGACCCTGCCTCTGCGTCCTAGGCTGTGAGTTCGATTCCCACGTCTGGAAAAATGTTTGTGTGATGAGCATGGATATTTTCCAGTGTCTGGGTGTTTATCTATATATTATAAGTATTTATGTATAATATATGTAAAATATTCATCAGTTATCATAGTACCCATAACACAAGATACCTACGAGTACCTAACTTTACTTTGGGGCTATATAGCGATGTGTGTAATTGTCCTATATTTATTTATTTTATTTACTTATAAATTTATTGACACTGTGTAACTAGGACGTTAACGGATTTTTATTTTTACAAAGGTGGATTAAGCAATATAAATATCAGTACATTTATGCAGAGCTTTAAATAAGAAGCATATATTTAGGTAGCTATATAGGATCAAATATTGAATTATTTGATTGGTATTGATGAAACGAAGGCCTCGTTTAATAATGTTATTCATCTTAACCTACCTACTAGTGAAAACCACATGAATTTACATGGAGAGAACTTTGACACGAAAACAAATCGGTTTAAATTCAACGTCAGCGATATAAACTTTTCTCTTCCATCTCGTCTGGTGAACGTCAGCCCTTATTCTTAATAAAGATACCCAATAAAAAACTTTCCATATAAAAATATGAAGTACAAGACACCAATAATAATTCTGTCCCAGTAAAAGATCATAAAACAAAGTTTAAACATCGAATTAAAGTGTTGTGTACAGAAAGCGTATGGTCACAAACCGGTCGCCGCCAAAGATGGCAACCGGTCGCACTTTGAGGCCGGCTGCCGCGGCGCCCTACATTGACCACTCGCACAATCCCACTTCTCATAGACATGCTCTTTACTCATATACTACGTTGGGTTATAATCTTTAATCCGAATGATGTGCAACTTTCTCTGCAACACACCTACTGTAAAAACTTTCATCGAGATTGAATTAGGTACACGTTGCTTCTCGGAAAAAGACTGAATTCTTTGGTACGCTGCCAAAACTCATTTATGAGAGTGTTTACCTCTAGGTGAGAAACAATCTAAAAATGTACAAATAACACAGTCTAAGGCCTGTGTGCACCAAGATTTCGGTCATCATAACCAACGGTTAAGATAACTTTACTATAAAGTTACAACAATAAAATGTATCTTCAAAAATTCTTTATTTTTTTATAAATCAAAATCACTAAAAATAATTAGAATTCACAATTGCAAATACATTTAAAAACATGTTGTAGATTTTGGTAAATAATGACATAATAGTGGTTCCGGCATAATTGAAACTGGCAACACTAGTAATCGTTCCATTTCCATTACTCAATGTCAATATCATGTCATCAATTTAATTGAAAACTTATGGCTTTCAATTGAATTGAATTGAATCAATTCAATTTGACTAATAAATTATCTTTAAATCTCTTTTCTGAGATTATAATATAATGAAAACGTATTGAAATTCAATTATTCGTCAGATTCTGACTATAAAAATAGGTTGATAATTGCATAGTCGTACATATATTACTATGTCAAATAACCCATATAACCTAACTCGTGTATTTGTGCTCATATCTTGATTATGCAAATGTCTATTAAACTGAACTTAAACATGTTTAAAATTGATATTATTATTTACCGAATGACACTTATTTGGACATTGTAACGTTTTATCAAATTTTGGACCCAGCGATGTATGAAAAATGGTCAGTGTCCTTTACTATTTATAATAAACCCGTGCGTCGGTTAAGGACGTAAACCGGGCGATTATCTTAACCGAGCTTACGTCCTTAACCGGTGTACGGGTTGTCGTGAACAGAAATTTTACGTTTAGCTTTTGATAACCAAAATCTTGGTGCACACAGGCTTTAGTATCGGTGACTAAATACTTACATACCTACCTACGTATCAGCTCCTAAACCTATCAAAAATTTATTTTAAACATTGACATACTAATTAATTTATTTATTTAAGCCCAAATAAATCATTGACATATTTATATTAATACTAACTATTAATATGTCAATGATTTAAATGTCTTTTTATTTGTACTACAAAAATGTCTGTCATCGTATTAGTTAGTAAAATGCTTTCTTTGATTATTATTGTCTAAAGTTTCGGACACCCGCGATTTGTCGTGAATTAAAATTGAAATAAATAAAATTTCTAAAATAAAAGTATTCCTTATACATTAGCTATTTGTGAGTGAATGTCCCATCAAATTCGGTCCAGCCGTAGCCTAGATAAACAGACAGATAGATAAAAATTTTAAAAATTGATTTTTGAGCTGTCTATATTTTAAAACGTAACATAGTGTAAAAACGCACCATACAGTAATATTAACATTACATAACAACAAAACAGTTATATTATGCAATGACTAACCTACAATAATTTTTCCTTAGCCGGTTAAAAGGCAAACAACTCTAAAAAAATAATTCTAGAACACGTTTATAGGTGACGCCCTTCGCATAGCACTCAAACATTTCTACTGCGAAATTAATCTGAAAAATGCTCTAACGTGTACTTAAAATATTAATAAAAAGTACCTTTACGCATACCTAATACATAGAAAACCTCGTATATAAACCGCCTTTGTTCTCATTTGAAATCGATAACAAAATTGATAACTCGATATTGCATTGATAGTCTGTTTTATCATTTGAAATCGTCCATTTCGAACAGTCTGGGTTATGGTATGCCCACACAACCTAGCGTCACTACTTCATGACGCATTAGATATATATTGTCTTACAAGTGTTACTTAAAATTAAATTATTTTTTTTATTAATATCTATTTATGACGTTTAATAAGACTATGAGGCCAGGGTAGACGGAAATGTTTTAAGGGCAAGACCTAGGCGATTTTTTCAACCAAATTCAGGACGTTTTAACGAATGGGCAGTAGAGAAAGTTAAGGAAGTATGCAATGACCGCGGCAAATGGAAGGATATTGTCGGTCTGTAAGGCGTGATGTTTATTTATGAATGTAATAACAGAAATAAAAAGTTGTTATATTTATCTACAAAATACAAAAACATTGGATCTACATTTCGCCTTCACATACTGCTTGCTTTTTAATATAATCAAATACTTGCATACTTACATAGTTGCATATTTTAAACGGAAATGCACTGACGCAACATTGGTATTTCTTATTATTATGTAGATATTTATTTTTAGATAACGTCATTCAGCTCTTGTCTTGTGTGACAATGATAATATAGAAGGACAAAGGTTAGGACCCTTTAACGTAAAATAGTTTAATTCAATGCTGTCAATAGATTTCATAAATGCCTCGTCGGTCTATTGGGTAACCTACGTTGCTAGAAAATCACGAGGTCTTTTAAGATTGCAGTACTAGGTCGGGCTATGGAATACTTAAATCTTCCCCCTGTAGTGAATAGAGATAATAGGCTAATAATGAATGCAGTGATCTACATTAATTAAATTATTTAACTTAGACTTACTCGTAAGTTGGTGTATACTGTTCCCACATTCTTTAAAGGGTTATTAATTATTGTAGCTCTTAACAGTACCTATATTATTATGTACACAACTTGACGTAAAATTTTTATACTTACTTACGCAGCTGAGAACTATTTAATATTTTTTTATTTTTTTTGTGTAAAAACGTGCTCAATATTCTGGTGCTGCTCCCTTGCGCAGTGGACGGGTCGCGCCGCGCATGCAAATGGCGACACATCCGCCTCCAACCAAATCTACGACTACATCCGGTCGATAGATGGATGCGAGTACACTCTAAAGTAAAAAATCTCTCACAGCCACAATTGTATGACGATAAACTTGAACAGTGAGATGCGATTAAAATTCATATATAAAATGTTTTATCTACGACAAAAAGGCCCCACATGCTTATAAAATCGCAACTCGGATGTTATAATGTAATGTAATGGTAATATTAATGCAATTATTTTTTAATAATTGCAAAATTGTTAAACGCAATATGAATAATAACAAGTTAAGTTTTTACCTGAATAGTTAGTTATTCGAGCTGTATCAATATACTCAGCCAAGTAAAATTATTGCTATTACAGGCCTACTTTAACAGTCCCGAATATACATCCGTCCTTATAGGAGAGGGGATATGGAGCTTAAACCCACCACGCAACGCTAATGCGGATTGACGGGCTTCGGGTAATAATGTTCCAGAAACGATTGTTATCAGATGTTAATCATAATGAATTAATGACCAGTAGCGCTATTCTAAAAGAAAGTCATATATTACTTAATATATGGAATTTCTTCTCCTAACTATCTCACTCATGATTTCTCGCAATTCTCTCTTTACCTTCAGAATAACGTCAAAATGTAGAGATATAAAAAATTTGTTAATCACAGTGAGTAATAGAAATGTCCTTTTTCAGTAAGCGCCAATATTACCAATGATTTTAAAGTATCATTTTCTTAGAAACAGGGTATTTTATTAAAATTCCATAAATCATCCAATTAGATTGTTGCAAATTAGACTGTATAACAAGATAAGATACATTACTGTATTTTTGTTTATAAAAACATAAATACATAGTGTGTATAAAATAATGAAACCTTTTAGTAAATTTTGCATTAGACCCGAAGTCCATAGTATTAATATGTCAATGGTCATGAAGGCTTTTCATAATACGTTATCGTGTACACAGGAGCGTAAGTGCGACGGTTTATGGACGAACAACCGCCAACCTAAAAGCTTTTATGGGCATGACTGTCGTCAACTATCAGTGCCATATGGTGGCATACAGTCGCGTGGAAAAATCTATCACCACTTAAAATGTTTAAGCGCATGTTAGTGACGCTAAATGGGTTCGGTACCGCCTTATCGGCACGGTTTTGTTAACGTTAAATGAATGTAGGCAAACAAAATATCTAGGTATTTAAAATTAATTCTAATATCGAGATAATAATGGGAAAACATATTGGGTTACATACAAAAATGCGATTACAGTTTATTCCAATTTGGTTGTTAAATTTTCAATTTTAGTAGCTACATACAAAACATTAATGAAAGAAAGATCTGTTTTACAAATTTCGATTCTTATTAGTGTCTGATGCCTCAAATTTATGAGAAAATCGCAACCATACGAACATACATACTTAGTTACGTAGTACTAGGTATGTATGTACATACCTGACGAAATCAATATTATTTTAACCTTGCAACACAGCATATTCCAACACTACTTGTCTAATGTCTATGAAACCATTAAACGTCACATTAAAAAGTTACTAAAAATGTCATCTTGAACTTATATTTAATTTTTATATTTTTCAAGCCGATTCAGAAGTCGATTTATAGACCAGTGCAAATAGCTTTAAAAATGATAAAAAGTAAAAAAACCGCAGTAGGATGAAACACATTGGACTATACTCCTCCTTTTCCAATGGGTTTCATTTCATACTACTGCGATTTTTTTGTTTCAAAAATTAACTGCACTGGTCTATTAAGACTGCATAAAGGATATCGTGCGTGATATTACATGGCCCAACCTTAGGGTATCTTTCGTATCACACGGTCGAGTACGGCCTCGTAGTAATTCAATATGGCCAGGCGCCACGCTCGAAAGCATGATTGCTCTTTTGTAACTAATCGTATTATATAAGTACAGTGGCTATGTCCCGGTTTCAGCCGCGTTAACCCTTGCTTAACTCGACTGAAACCTAACATCCGGTTGTGAGCTTTTATCAGACCTTCATGTTATCTAAGTTTACACTTCATATGACTGCCTCAGTGCTAGTGATTAGCTTATGTGGCTTCAATCACGAGGTCAAGGATTGAAATACTAGATCAGGCCGTAGAATAATTTTCTTCTAAGATATTTTCAGTAAATGCTAAGCCCGAAGTCGGGAAGTTGGCGATGGTGGTGACACCTCGTGACTCAAAGAGCAAGTCAAACCGTCGGTCCCGGTTTCATCATTAACATCTGATAGTGATCGTAAACTAATTAAATATTATCAAATAATTATCTATGCCCACCAACCTGCATTGGAACAGCGTTATAGGTCATAGTTCCATATCCCCTTTCCGTTATTCATAACGGAAAGGGGATATGGAACTCCCTTCAGGGAGGCATGGCCTTGTAAAATAAATAAATATAGGACAATTACACACATCGCTATATAGCCCCAAAGGAAGGTTAGGTACTCGTAGGTAGCTTGTGTTATGGGTACTATGATAACTGATGAATATTTTTATAAATATTATACACAAATACTTATAATATATAGATAAACACCAAGACACTGAAAAATATCCATGCTCATCACACGAATATTTTTCCAGACGTGGGAATCGAACCCACAGCCTACGACGTAGAGGCAGGGTCACTACCTACTGTGCCACTCGGCCGTCAAACGCTGTAGTATGCTGTTAATAGGCTAATAATGATGTAATAAAGTCAGGTTAGGTTAGGTTAGGTTACAACTACGAGCTGAATTGCATGAAAGAGAGTTAGATGGTAGTTTGGAGCAGCATCCTGATATTCTCACTGGAATAAGCTCTAAGCGCGAGAACTCGCGGGGTTAGTTTTTTTTTTTATCGACTACAAGTTGACCCTTGACTGCTATCACACCTGATGTTAAGTGATGATGCATGCGGGCTAAATTGTTAGGAGTGGGACGAAAATCCACACCCCTTTCGGTTTCTACACGACATCGTACCGGAACGCTAAATCGCTTGGCGATACGTCTTTGTCGGTAGGGTGGTAACTAGCCACGTCGAAAGCCTCCCACCAGCCAGACCAAGACAAATTAAGAAAAATCTCAATCTGCCCCGCCGGGAATCGAACCCAGGACCTCCGTCTTATAAATACACCGCGCATACCACTACGCCACGGAGGTCGTTAAAATATATAGCTAATAGTTGTTAATAATAGTTGTTATATAGCAGGCGTTACTTTGTGGAAGTTTATGTTACACAGAATGAAATTAGTATAAAATACATCTGCAGTGTAACTGTTGTTTGATGTATGTGACATTTTTTGCAAAGTTTTATTAAAAATTGTATGAAAATAGTAAAATCTATTGAAAATTTTAATGCATTTTTGAACTTAATTCATTTCAACATAAAAATCTTAATATCCGTCAATATTTGAATTTTATGCTAATCTCTGAGAACCACGAGACTCTACTGATAATAACATCTGATAACAGATTATGTCAAGGAAAAGATTGCAAATAATACTGATATTCGGAAGAACAAAATAAAACACTAACGCCTATTGGAGATATTCCTACTGGAGCTCCTAATCTATCTGTCTAAATATCTGTACAGTTCTACATTTATCAGGTTATTTGACTACAAAACTGTCGGATTAGAAGATTAGATTAAAAATTACAGATACAATCAAGTTAAACCACAGTTAAACTCAAAGATAACAACTTTAATTTTTCTATTAAATAAGACCCCAATTTGATATAATATATTGGTCTAACAGTCTGACTGTGATAATTTCATAAAAGCTGAAGTTTTGAAATTTAAAATGACGAAAATCTGGCCATCGCAAGCTTTTTTTTCTTTATTATTCATGTGCATAATTTAATTATAATGTAATTATTATTTTATTATAGTGGAACTATAATATATTATGGCCACTGTAATAAAATTATTGTTTGATTAAAGTGGCACTAATTTCTTAGAAAGTTATGTAAAATACTCGCGAGGTTTAACGGTCACATACGTAACAGCTCAAGGCCTAAGTCTGATAAAGGCCATCCTTAATAATTCTTCGAAAGCGGGCAATTGTTTAAATTGTTTATCTTTTTATATTGAATACTTACTTATTTTCACCAAATTAATGACTTACCTACCTATCTATCTTTCACTTAATAAAAATGACTCATGCTGTACGAACAGCCCACTCTCACATTTACATAATGAGGTCTAGAAATTAACGTTATTATGATAATAGCGCCAACTCATTTTTATATAGAAACGGTTAATTTAACTTTAATTAAAGAGAAACAGTACATACTGTAATCAATTTTATACTCGTTTCAATAATGCGGGTATGTGAATATTAAATACCTTTGAAAGAGGTCGTCATACATTTTATCAACTTAGCATACAAAATATTATAAGTTGATAACCTCTTTCCAATACTTTCAAATATCTTTTTAATTATAGCAAGAAAACCGATAAATACTAACGTTATGTAAATATATAAGGTGGAAATTCCAACGTACCTATAACGAATTTACTGTTGTGTGCATACGTTTAAATGTGACAGATCTACATGGAAACCCAATTAAATCAGATCCGAGAAACTCTGCCAGTTGGAATATTGTCGTAGATAACATTGCACAGGATTTTCGAAATGGATAGAAGAATTTATATGAATTATTTTGTTTTTTTTTATTTAATAAACAGTCATAGAAGTAGACAATATAGTGCCATAGTAATGTGTAATCTTAGGTCGTTACACCTGTGCACATACGCCATAATGCACACACGCTGCCATAAAACCAATCGAATGACATTAATTTACATAACTTAACAAGTAAAATATACCTTGGAATAATTTAGAGGCTAATACCTTATAAACTTTAGATTTGGTATATTATAGAACTAACCTAGTAAATATTTTTGGAGAAATATTGGGATAAAAAGTAGGCTGTTCTATTCCAGAGCCAGACTATGATCTATCTCTGTGCCAAGTATCATTCAGATTGTTTTGGCTGTTCTGGCGAGATTGCGTATCTTATAAATATTCATCCAAACTTTCGCCTTTTTATAGTATTACTTGAATCTAAAAAGTGGCCTGGTGGTGGAAAACATATGGTTATGCTGATCTGAGCGTCAATCCAGATTTATTTATTTATCGATAAGTTAACCCAAATCTAAATTCAGTTTCCTCTGGGTTCTCCATGACACCATAATACTGGGACATTAAATCAGTTTGCGGTACGTCTTTGCTAATAGGGTGATGTTACTGGTTTACCTTGTTTCATAGATAGATCTAGACTGCATTCCTATAAGTATGGCCTTACAAAAAAAATATATTAATGGGTAACCTTTGACTAATTTCTAGGATATCTACCTATTTCACTGATTTTATATATTAGCGACTTTCCATTTAAAAATATACATCAATTAGTTGGCTTTAAGGCTTTGTGAAACCTATAAAGTGAATTTTAAACTTTCTATTCAGGACAGTCACAATAAGAAACGATTGCATTATTGCTCTTGTAACAAATAAATAAATATAAAACAAACTCGGGTTATATTGATATCTAAGAAGGCACCCTCGGTAATAAAATTATATTTATTTGGAAGAAAATAATGAGTATTGCAAATAGGAAACTAAATATTTCTAAATTAGAGCATTAGAATTATAGATAGTAATTAGTTTTAATTTCTTTTAACTCAAATAATAATTAATTAGATTAAACAAGTAAGGTATTTACTAGATACAAGAAGTTACAAAAACGTTGAACTCAGACCTTAAAAATCGTTTAATTTGTATTTAATAATGTATTTGCCTACTTTTAATCGTTAGCCTAGTTTTTGCCTTTTCTGAGAAGGTTATATTCACCATCGGAAAGTAGAGATTTCAACGAAGAAAGCACACCAATTTTTTGAAAAAAATGATATTTTGACGGCCAATTTTTCGGTTGAAGATTTGGTTATTTTTTCGAATAAGGTAAAAAAATAAATATTTCAAATCAAATAAATTATAGCATGTTTGGGACATAAGAAGGCAAGTTTTCACCAAATTTTATGAAAAAAAATTTTATTTGTAAAAGATAAAAATAAAAAACGAAAAACTTGGTTTTTGAACTTTTCACACAAATTTTGAGGTTATATGAAAAAAGTGTAGGAACAACAGTTTTAGATCTTTTTATTATCTACAACTTTGCCACAACTTTGAACTTTTTTTCCGTAGGACTTTTAGTTTTGCCGGAAATCGAGAAAAACTGTTTTTTTCCTCTAAACCCTCACCTTCTACCCCTTCCCGACCTCAGATCGCCCGTAATTTATTTTTCCTTTCATTTTTATGATATTCTCCTCATTTTCTGATGGATTTCATCCTACTGCAATTTTCTTGTACTTTTTGTTATTTTTAAGGCTAATTGCACTGGGGTATACCCGTTATCACTCAAATGTTACGTCAGTGCTAATAATAATAGCATTAAATCCAGTTATGGCTATTTCCCAACACTATATAGAAAACAATGCGTTTGTAGGCGATATTTGTATGGACAAATGTTTTCCTGCTCCAGTATGGTGCTGGTTTTAAGCCCGAACTCCATAACCATACACGTCCTGTGAGCGTCCTATTAACGGATATTTAATTTTGAACCGATGATCGAACGATGACGTGTCAAAATTATAATTAGCAGCACCGTCGCATAGGCGATGGAGCGACACATGACAACATCTGTTGTTTATTCTCGTCAAAGCCTAACGTTTATACTTAATATATTATGTTCGAACATGTGTTAGTTGTTATATTACGTAGGGTTGCCATTTACAAATAACTTTGTATGGACCATATTCCAAAAAAAACCGTTGTCATCCTATCCAGAATTTACTTCATAAATTCACACCTATTTTCTAATTCATTTTTATAAATAATTTCCCTACAATCATACAGACACTGTGCAGAGAATTTATTTAAAAAATGTCAATTTTTTTTTTCAAAAAAAAACAAAAAATTAACTTAGTTATAACACGAATAAAACACAAAACTGTATGCTTTTTATCGTTTGAGTAATGTGTTTAATTATTGGTAAAACATTTGTATAGTAATAAAAAATACATAACTTGTAAATGTAAAATACGCACATACGAGAAGATAGACCTATCAAAATTTAGGCAGATCATTGTTGAAAAGCACAATTTATTGAAACATTCAACATTTTTTTTATTTTTTTTATTTTTCGAGACTATAAGTTGGCCCTTGACTGTTATCACACTTGATGTTAAGTGATGATGCAATCTAAGTAGCGGGCTAACTTGTTAGGAATAGGATGAAATCCATACCCCTATCGGTCTCTACACGACATCGTACCGGAACGCTAAATCGCTTTGCGGTACGTCTTTGTCGGTAGGGTGGTAACTAGCCACGGCGAAAGCCTCCCACCAGTCAGACCTAGACAAATTAAGAAAAATCTCAATCTGCCCCGCCGGGAATCGAACCCAGGACCTCCGTCTTATAAATCCACCGCGCATACTACTGCGCCACGGAGGTCGTCAAACATTTAACATCGTCGTAACAGTAACCATTCTACCTGTTAAATACTCTGATAATTTTTTACCTACAATTGTACTTCAAGACAAATCCTAAGAAAACCCATAGAATGGCAACCTCGTAGTATAGCGACGCGACGGTTGGTTGCGATTTAAGGCCACATAAGTCAACGCCACTGCCAAGGTCAGCTCGTCCGGCCTCGTTAAACTATCGTAAAAATTCGATGCAATCGAACTTCTAATGTAAAACCCTTTACCCTTATCATGGAGGAGATATGACGTTACCTGTTTATCTTTTCACTTCAGAGATAGTATTCCGATATTCTCGTTTATAGAGATGTCCGTTATTATTCAACATTATATCACACATTGATACTTGTATACATATTGATTCACACTTATTATATGACATGAAATAGAAATATGAAAAAAAATGTAATATTTAAAAATGTATTATAGGTAGCTAGCGAATATTGGTTACTACTACCTACTCACAGTTTACATCTAGTAGGTGGTTTTATGTATGTTCGTTGTCGATAAACCACTAAAAAGTATGAAGAAAAAATTTTAATAAAAAGTTAAACAGACTTCAAAACACACCGAAAAGTAAAAAATAAATGCGTTATTTAGTTACTTTAGTTTGGTTAAAAATAATACAAAATTCGTACTTTACTGGTATCCATATATATCATTTATCATATAGAAAACAAGATGTAGTATAGGTATATCCTTGTTGGTAGGTACCCTTTAAGATATAGCACATAACACAGAATGCGATTATCATATTTGAGATCGTTCCATCCGTCTTACTTTCATAGTATAAAATGATGTGTATTTTAGGTAATATAATTATTATTGTAATAAATGCCTGTAAACGTTTCATTTCATCCAATACTGTTTCCTCAATAGAAAGCGTTATAAGCCACGCATAGTCGTAGATACTTATGCAGGTCTTATAGAACCATAATATTTATTGATTCACTTACTGAGATGTCATAACATTGTTTGTGAATAAAGGAAACCTCAGTAGATATTGAATATACATAATGTCTTCTGTGATCGCAATGCTGATTGTGATAGTAGAGTAATTGCTCGTTCTCATCACTTAGGTATAGTACCTACAACCCCCTTAGTTAAAGTCCTTCAGGCGGAGCTCTTAGGAAAGTATGTAATACCGTCATGCAAATTGAAAATCAAAATCATTTATTTCAAGTAGATTTATTATAGGCACTTTTGAGACGTCAAATTAGACTATTTCTAGTGACCTTAGAAGGCAGGTCCTGCTGAGAAGAGCCGGCAAGAAACTCAACAGTTGCTCTTTTAAAATCATTCATTTTTACAATATTAACGGTATTGTTACATAAAATTATTTATTCCACTTCTTGTGTGAAGTTGAAAACCGATCCAATTGCCTCTCAACATCTTTTACATTTTAAAATTAAATTAAATTCATTAATACTATAATAACCTTGACTCAGTAAGTGAGGTTTAATACATTGCTTAAACTTATGCATTGGCAGATTTAAAACTGAATGGGGCATCTTGTTGTAGAAGAGTACACCCAATCCCACGAATGACTTTTGTATGTTCGGAGGCGATACGCTGATATAACTAACTTATATTCATTTCATGCTTATTAGTTTCTACCCCTAAATAGCATAGTAAACCTAAAATTACTAACATCTATACTTCAGGTTAATGGGTGCGAGGCACGGCATTGTGTAACGTGTTACTTGCATGTCCTATAGGTAAACTCTATTCTATCAACTATTACTATTTATAAAAAACTTGGTAAATAAGTTAGTATTAATAAAGATACTCTTATTTCCTTATCGCTTTAGCTTTAGCTGTACTTGTGTAACTTCACTTAGCCTATGCAAATCTTGTTGCTAGTAAAAATTTATAGGTGTTTGTAGGTGTTCGTATTTAGCGTAACGCACCCTCAATTGATTTCCATTCTCCTTATTTAAAAGCATTTTAGTATCAAACACCGAAGCCGGCGAATTTGTTTGTCCATTAACATAACAATTGTTTTTCGAAAAGATAGGTTCGGCGATCTGCGTAAATTCGCGGGCGCGCTGGGTTGAACGATCGCTAGAACCGGTCAGACGGGCGGGCGCGCGGCACAAAAGACCCACCCGGGAATGCGCCTCCGTCGGGTGACTCCCTCCCTTCTCTATCTGCGCACAGATATTTCCGGCACGGATTGATAACTTCAAGTTAACTACTATATTATATTACGGAAAACAATATTAATAATACGTACTAAAAGTGAATTACTTTTTTTGTTAAATTACCTACTTTTACAAATATATTTGGTTTAATTTGACAATGACTATATAAATGTAATATTAGGTAGGTAGATATATATATTTATCAATAATTACGCTAAGATTATAACATTAAAGAAGGTATGATTTAGGTAAACAGATTTGGGTTAAGTAGTTTTTTAATATTTTTTATAAATCCGTATCGACTGAACGGATCTGGTTGAAATTTTGCACAGAAAAATTCGTTTAAGTATGTAAATAGATACTTTATATACTAGCATTCCCACAAATACGCAATCCTGACTTGTTTAATATAATTATAAGGAAATTGTTTAAAATATGTTATTATTTTCATAATCTCCTCTTAAATTTTTTTCGTATTTGATTAATTTAATAATCGGATTATACCTACCTGACAGCACACCTACACAATGGTTTCTGATAGAGAATCGTTATCAACTTGGTCACTGACACAGCCGTGTGATTTAGTTTTAAAAGATAAACTTTTACTGGAAAATTACCTAAACATGATTTCTTGCAATATGTATAACATATTATGATAATATTTTGTTTATTTCAAGTAGGCTTACTTTACAAGCGGCGACTTTATATATTTGCGGCGCTTGCGTTTGAGACTATGGATCCCTGGTCATCGGACACCAAAAAATTTTTAGACATCGTATCCAAAAAACTGATCCATGTGTCCGGTGACCAACTGCTGGTGCTTAATTTAGAGGGAAATAGCGCCAGTGTGTTAGGCACCTTGCCTTTGGATGAACAATTAGATGGCTTTTTCTTTTTAACCGACGAAAAAAAACGGAGGAGGTTCTCAATTCGACACGTATATTTGTTTTTTTTTATGTATGACCACGCGTAACTTTTTGTGTTGTCCGATTTTGTTAATTCTTTTTTTATTAGAAAGGGCATACATCCAAGGTGGTCCCATTGTCCTCATGTTAGGATCTGATGATGACATCCTGGGGAAATTGAAGGAACTCTTCAAATTTTGGAGGCACGCTTACAGCGATTTCGGTTTTTGACTCGGTATCGGTAGCTTTTTGACAGTCGGTGCCAGCCAAGGTTTCTACTTTCAAGGACGTTACCTAGAACCCACAAACTTCTTTACTACGTAAAATAAATGTTCCTTAAACTTGGCTGGCACCGACTTCATAGATATGCTTAAGTAAATTAAAGAAACTAAATGACACAGTTATTTTTTACTTTTTAGTGCGTTTTGAGTCGGTTCTATTTTTTGTTAAAAATTTTTATTATAAATATCTTGTTTTATTTTAAATTTTTATTTTTTTTAACTATTACTTATTATAAACTATACTGACCATTATAACTAATTCGGTTTGGAAATTTATTGGTTAGTATTGTATATCAACTTTAAAGCACATAGGAAAAGTCAAGGCATGTTTATTGTGACTCTATTACCGGTTTGGAAAGCAGATTCTATTTAGAAGAGAATATTTACATAATATATGTAAATATTATTATTTGTTTGCTAGAATATAATTATTGTTTAGAGCAAGACGTGAGAATAATCACGCTTCTAGAGTTAGTTCAATGTAAAATCCTTACTAATATTACTAATGCGTTTGTATGAGTTATGGATATTTGTTATTCTTTCACGCTGGAACTATTTTACCGATTTTGATAACATTTTAATGGATTATACCCTAGATTAAATTGTACAGTTTTATTATATTGGGATAAAAATATATGATACGTACATACTTTTTCACAGGTATATAAAGACGAAACCGCGGGTATAGCTATTGTTTTACCATATATGTTTTTATTCTCAGGAAACAATGGGAAGGAGAAGGAAAATTCTCGAAGCAAGGAGGCGACTTCGCCAGCGGCCCGTTCCGCGAACGGTCAGTATACCAAACTTTATGTTTACTTACATATTTTATTTTACTGCGTTGCTATAGCAATATTGGAGCTTAGAATGAATGAGCGAGTAATGATCGAGCCTTTCATTGGGAAGCGGAGGGTTGGTCGACGGTAGGGTTGCCAACCGCAACCGAACTATTGCCTATATTAATATATTACTATGTCTCGTAACTGTGTACCGTATTTTTTTAACGACTACAAGTTGGCCCTTGACTGCTATCACACCTGATGTTAAGTGATGATGCAATCTAAGACGGAAGCGGGCTAACTTGTGAGGAGTAGGATGAAATCCACACTCTTATCGGTTTCTACACGACATCGTACCGGAACGCTAAGTCGCTTGCCGGTACATCTTTGTCGGTAGGGTGGTAACTGGCGAAAGCCTCCTACCAGCCAGACCAAGACAAATTAAGAAAACTCCCAATCTGCCCCACCGGGAATCGAACTCAGGACCTCCATCTTATGAATCCACCACGCATACCACTGCGCCACGGAGGTCGTCGAAATGTAGGTATGATACGAATACGATAATGAGGTATTATACGAAACGTTAGATTTAAATAGTTTTAACGAACCTTTGCATCCGAACACGTCTGTCGTAATTCATCACTATCCTATTTACAGTCCACTACAAGGCCAGGTCTGCTCTCTTATCAGCAGAGGATTTGGAGTTTAAACCCATCACACCCTAATGCGGGTTGATGGACTCCAAAGATAACATTGCCAATGTATTCAAAAGGCAGCACAAATTACCTATAGTCTTAATAAAACATGAGCAATAAATAGTCTTCTTTTATAGGTACATCCTTTTTCAATAAAATGCCCGCCAGCCCGCATTTAAGCAGCGTGGTGGGTATAGGCTCCATCTCAGGAAGACCTCGCCTTGTAATGGGCCGTTAATGAGCTGATAATATTTTAAAGTTTATTTTAAAAATATTTTACCAAACGTTGGTAACCCTAGTCAAGGGGTGCGGGCGTGCGCGGCGTGGGGTTAGACATCGCACATGGTGTCCCGGGGGGTTGCGACTATCGGAGGGTAGCGCGCACGCGCGGCCGCCACCCTGACGACGTTACCCGGTTACTCCCCCCGCCCCGCAGGCCCCCGCTCTGCAGGGGCGACGACTCCAGAGGACACCGCTACTACTCGCATTTTTGCGGAAATTGGAATCCTCCCTCGATATAACCGGTGTCTACACAAAAGTTCGACAACATTGGCTGTCATTACCACGCTTCGAGACGATTGCTTGCATACCACTTGTTTAATTTACCGCCAATCATAACAATAATACGGCCCTCCATTACACTCCGAAGTGCGAGACAATGAACTGACTGTTTATATTATGATAGTGATGAGAGTTAGTCGGTCGGCTCTTGAAATCGATTGATCCGTAACTGTAGTACCTGGTTTCCAAGGCAAGAAAAATTTTAGAAATTTTTTCGTGTCGACATTTCTTTGTTCTAAAACTCTTGCAAAAAAGTTATTTTTTGAACGATAAACAGCTTCACACTTACCTAGAAATTTTCCTATACCGAAATGTATTCAGTGTCCATACTGGAATAACTGAAAATAACGATAGCTTATTCATATACCTCTAAAAAAAAGAATTTTCAAAATCGAACTATTGTGAAAAGTTATGCGTGGTCATGCATAAAAACATCGCTATCACAAAAACTACTGAATCGATTTTAATGAAACTTGCAGTATTCCCTAAGTTGAACAATACCTAGTACAACAAAAAAGGAATTACCTAAATCGGACTTGTAGTTCCGGAGATATGCCTCCACAAACATAAATACATACATACATACACTTTTGAAAGGCACATTTGTTCAGACGCTGATATAGACTAACATATGCGAAAACTGGACAGTTCTGGAAATGTTACGTACATACGGCTCGAATTGATAACCTCCTTTTTTTGAAGTCGTTTAGTAAAAATACAGTTGACTCTATCAGATAGCAGCATAGTGAGCCAATACTGATGCTATTATAATTTTACAAGTTATTTAAGTATCTTTGTCTTCTACTGTGATCTATATGACTAATATTATTATCTATATGGACTTGTAACTTACTGACTACGTGTTCGGTAGAACAGCCCACATTTTTTCGTTCGCCTGATTCACCCTCTATGAACAGAATAATATTTCAAATGTAGCAATAGCCGTCCTAGCAACGGGTGATAATGCGAGTAGGTATACTCGAAAATACAATGTCAGCTTGTCTGCAAACGTGACATATCAATGGGACGAACGTTTAGATAATGGTACATCCGCCTTTGGAAATGAGTAGGCGGCATACATTTTGTTCACTGCATTGTTTTAAATAATTATGTGTATCCTAGTGCAGTTACATATTTATTTTCAAGAACTTAACTTAACAAATAGACCTGTCTGAACTCAAATCAAAGAAATGATCTGAGGATATAAATTATCTATACTAAAGCCAAACTCGATTGAGAATGCTTGTCAACAAACAAATTAAAAATGGAGGTAGAAATCACTAGTCATTTTACACCTAATTTTTTAAGTAAACTTGTTAATGACGAATTCATGACAATAAATTAGATTAGTAAGCTTAAAACTAATTAATAAATTCAATACCTTTTAAATAAGATTTTTTAAAGAAACAAAACATAATTTAAAATTTATTAGGCATAAAACGTGTTGCATTTTCTACCTTCATTTTAAATTTGTTTGTTGACAAGCATTCTCAATCGAGTTTGGCTTTAGTATAAATAAAGACTTTTCTGACAAAAATCTAGAAAAAAAGAAATATACTGATCATCAAATCTCGGATTTATAGTATTATTTTTATCAACTACAAGTTAGCCCTTGACTGCTATCACACCTGATGTTAAGTGTTGATACAATCTAAGATGGAAGCGGGCTAATTTGTTAGGAGTAGGATGAAATCCACACCCCTTTCGGTTTCTACACGACATCGTACCGGAACGCTAAATCGCTTGGCGGTACGTCTTTGTCGGTCAACACCGTAATAGGAATCCATCATAATGGGCCATCAGTTTAGAAAGTCAGACGATATAGTACGTATAAAACCCTTTTTATCTAAATAGAAATAAAGTGAACTATATTTACAAGAAGTGCCTAAATGTTGTTGTAATTAGGCAAACTCTCCCAGGTACCCAACAAGAACGAACACCATGACAAATAACTCAATTCATAAACGATTTGAAACCATTTTTAACAATACCTTTAGAAGTATGTTTTTGGACAAACTGTTAATGACGTGTTCGTTTACTGAAAATTTTAATTAACCTGAAATACGCGCTCGATATGATTAATCACCAACCACGCCCAAATTGAAAACGGTCACTCGGTCATACTTTCGTGTTATCAATATTTATCAATTTCAGAACATACAAGTACTTACGTATTGACTTATTGCTTTTAAACGCTATCGAAGAACGCTTAAGAAACAAACAACTGAAATCAGAAGGTATAATGCCTTCTGATTTCAGTTGTTTGAAAAAAACATTCTTTAGATCTTGTCCCTTTGTCCTAATTAGCTGTTCTGTTATCCTTAAGGATAGACAGATAACAGATTTAATAAGTATTTTATAGTAAGTACTTGTTTAGGTCTGTCAATTTGTATCATTTTACATCTAAATTTTACATTCATCATTTCTTGTAACCTGATTTGCGCAAACAACTTGCACAGCTTTACAAAAAATTCCCTACTGGCTAATGAAATATATAAGATCACCGGATGATGGCATATACTTGTAAATATAATCAGACTGTGGTCCGTAGGTAAATAATTTATTTCAAAAAGAAATACTTATAATTTGTACATGAAACTGCATGCCTTTTGAACCTTAATTATCCATAGCTAATTAATTTTGATTTTTATAAAATTCATTACAGTACGATGACAATTACAAAATGTACAGCTAATACATGTTCGTAATAAGAAACTCACCCTGCTAGAATAAATTCCAAGTACTTCTTTGATTACGTGTGGAGATAAAAGCGCAGAAGTGTGAACACTCCCAATAACCTTTAATGACATGATCCGCCGCTGTAAGCGGAATCGTGACCTCAAAGTAAAACATGTCGCAAAGTAAAGGACGTATAGACAAAACGGTAAACCGGTACGGAGTAAAAAAGCCAGTTGAACTCCTAACACGGGCGTGTGTCCGCCATGCTGGTATACGTCGGGCGCTGGTTTATAATAACGGCCGCGTTCGATGATGTCATAACTCAAAACTGGCCGCTTTTCCATCGGGCAACTAGTTAATTGGTTTGAGACTACCAGTCCCGGGTGCTGTATGAGACAGTGTCGTGGTATTTGTTAATTATTGTCGCCACTCTTTATTATCGGACGCCACGATAACGTTCCAGCTTTCATTATTTACCGAATAGTTTACTTTTAACAGGAAAATAGATTTAATTCATTTTTTTGAGTTTCTTTACATACCTAGACTTCTAAATATTCTCAAATAGCAATTGAAACAAAAACCAAATGATTTTTTTAATAATTTAATAATATGTTATATGTTAACATAATGTTTTTGCTATATCGCAACAATTCATACTCCCGTAACCAAAGTCAGATCCTAAATTAATAATAAAAAGTCCTCTAAAGTTGAGCTATATTCAAAACAATCTAATATTTACCACATATTTTGCGTATTTAATTTCAATAATATTTGTTTTACACATTTTTCGATCATCATTCATTCCATTTTAGGCAAGCTTCACACCAAGAAACAAGTTCACAGCAGGTAGGTACTCATCTTCAATTATATGCAGAATGGATTCTTAAGTATGCTTTAATTATAGGAGTCAATTACACTTATAAAAAGGGTTTCGGGCTATAATTTACTTTGTAAGTATGTATCGTAGTAATTAAAAAACCATAAAGAAAGCTCACTCAGCGGGCGATGAAACGAGCAATGCTCGGAGTGTCTCTGCGTGATCGTATCATAAATGAGGAGATAAAATAACCACTGGTGTGCACACCCTGTATCATGGTGAGAGGATCCGCAAAAGGACCAAACAAAATAACCGACCTAGGCTTAACAAAGTTGAAGTGGCTACGGGCAGTGCGCGTATTGTACCTCAACAAAATAATTAATCTGCTTAAAGCTTAACATCTAAAGTTCACATAGAAACATGCAATTTACATCTGGCCTCAGGTTTTTTACAACCTGAAAATTTTCTTATTTATTCTTGGCGTACAGCTACCTACTGGTAAACGTTTACGCCATTTTGCGCAATTTGGATGTGCTCCAGAAAACCCACCTCGTGAAAAACTAGAATAGTAAACATATCCAGCCTCATTCATTAACGCGCTATAAATAACGTTTCGTATGCTAGTTAAGAATAACATATATATACGCAAACGATTTGCTAAACACCTATAATAATAATTAGCACTCTAAGATAATTGATCGATTAACGCGCCGTGCAATAATTGTTGATATTACTGTTCCACATGACGATAATCTGGTGAAAGCTGAAAAGGAAAAAGTATCAAAATACTTGAACCTTGCTCATGAGATTACCGCCATGTAGAATGTTGATTCAACAATGATTATTCCTATAGTCGTTTCAGTCAACGGTCTTATAGCGAAAAGCTTTGACGAACATCTTAAAAAGCTTTCGCTTAATTGTTGGATCAAGGGTCGGATACAGAAGGCAGTAATTCTTGAAACGGCGCGCATTGTGAGGAGGTTCCTCACTCTGGAGCCCTGACCACCGGTTGCTTGGACCCCCGGGCCCCGCAGCAGGCGGAATTAATTTTTTTATAAATTTTTAATAGTGTTTTATTTTTTTATAATTTTAGAAGGATTTTTTAAATTTTTTAAAATAATTGTGAATAAATAAATGAGTGTATTTATAATTAGCATTAAGATAATAATTAGAATAAAAGATAGAAAAAGAATCGACGAATGTTTATTTGCAAACTTAAAGTTTAGCTTAAACAATAAATCCCTGGCCCCTAAACTAGGTAATTAGAAGTCTTTTTCGTTGAGTGTGTGTCTTTTTCAGTATTTCGTGAAGTTTTCTAACTTGAAAGAACAGACTTTTATAAATAACTTTCCCTCCCATTTCCTCGGCTTTAGTAGTAATTTCCAAAAATCTACTAAGCCGCTGTGACACAAAAGGTAATTACCGCCCTTTCAGCTTGCTAGCTGATTAACTGTGTGCCCTTTACATGACACCGCCTAATCTAAAACAACACTCATACGTCACCTAGTTACACCTACTCAATTGTCATTTTTAACTAATTACTTTTGCTACTTTTTTATATAATATATTCAAACTAGAAAACGATACGCATTTAAGGCAGTTAATTAAATGTTGATAATTACTGTATAACACACAACATAGTTTTTAAAATATTTGATGAAATCTAGCTATGTACCAAATCCAGTGCGACCCTAGCATATCATGTCCTGAGATCATCTCATTTCACAGTATTGTCAAAATATTTTCCTAGCGTCTTGCCCGTTAATTGGACTCTCGTGCTAGAATTGAGGACTTTAGAACTAATATATCTCAGTGGACAAGGGTAAATGACTGCTTGCTATGATACTGTATTTACCTACTTGACAGAGTTCGTTGAACTTATACCGTTTGTCTACAGTAATTAATAATTCATACTGCAGCAGCGCCTTACAGTGCAACCCGCAATAATTAGCTGCTGTAAATAATTATGACTTGAATTAATTCTGAAACAAAATTTAGAGGAGGCAGAATCTATCTTTTCAAAATGATTTTTAAAACAGGAGAATGCTGTAAAGAAATTGTATGTTCAATATTTTTTTAGTTTGTTTATCAACTCAGTTGTTGCCATTAGTTTTATAGGTGTAGAACTTATTGACATTTTCTCCTTATTAGACCCATTTATTTTTATTTTAATTCATTACTATAAAAAGAAGGTTCTTTTATTTTTATAAGTTTGATAATGGAATATTACGCTGAAAAGGAGCCGATTTATTTTTTAAATTTAAATTATAGGCGCCGAAAACTTGTGATTCGTGCGATTTTCTCTTAGTCTACCCTATTTGTTTCTGTTCTAAAAACTGGAGGTGGTTATTTATAATTTGTTACTTTAATTATTATTAAAGTATGTTCGGGCGTTTAAACTAATAAGGATCAACACACAATGGCGCGTGGTTCATGTCATGTTTTTACCAAAGAACAAATTCACCTCTATTTTTCCACCTTTAAGGTACAAATTTGTGGTATATATGGATGATTTTAATTTGTTGTTGAATAATATGACGCGGTCAAGGTGCTGAGACAATTTGACTCAAGCCTTAGAACTTTCAAGGTAATATTTTCTCCCAATCTGATTTATTTTTAGTGTAAAACAACATAGTCCTCAATTAGTCATCAGTGGAAACATTGAAATCACTTAATTATTCCATGTCAGTCATTACAACCAAGGAACGTTGAAGGTCCCTTCCTTAGCGAGAGAAGGTCGGTTCCGCTTAGTGTCCTCATTAGCCAACGAAAGTGACTCACTGCACCTACTGCAACACTATCGGACTAATTACTTTTTGTCTGCATTCCTCATTTGTTGTTACTACGATGTTTTTCCAATGGCCGTGTTAGTTATGTTTCTAAAGGAACATACGGGCCAGTATATAACAGATCTGTTGTTATTTATCAAAGATGATAAATTTCAACACATGCATAAAATATTTTGCTAATATTTTTTCTTTTTTAGAAGATTTGATTAGAGGTTCTGGGTTCGATTACCAGTTTTGGCAAATTTATTTATTTAAAATATATATAGATTTTATTAATTAGAATCATTGAACTATGTTAACTTAAGAAAGGTAACATAAGTTTATTTAGACCATCGAATGAAAGAAAGAAAACGAAACAATCTTGAAAAACTGATAAAATGTTTGCTTAGGAGAGATAAGGACTGAGATAACACTCGTCCGCTTTCACATATCGGTCCTTTGGTTACGTTTATTCTTTCGATGCATATTAATTAATTAGATGGATATCACTGGTGACTACAGTGGGCACAAATAGTGATATTGCAATTAGGAAATAAAGCTAACGAATTCGCCTAATGCAAAATTTAGAGAGCGTAAAGATCATACGGTTTAGTTTGCACAGTTTTATCTAGATCTCGGTAGCTTGCAAAATTTGTTGAAGCGAAGGAATGTCGAATTTTAATTGGTGTTGGTAATTAGGCAGAATCAGAGTACAGCAGCATTAGCCGTTTGCGTAGCTGTGTACGAGTGGTGGTTTGTGGTTGCCCTATTTGGCTTCGGATGACGAGGTCTTGGGTTCGACTCATAGGTCGAGCTATAAATATTGAACTTTCGTCCAAAATATCTCAGTAAAAATGTAAAACAATACTAGACTAGACATACATAGACGGCCGAGTGGCGCAGTGGGTAGTGACCCTGCTTCTGCGTCCTAGGCTGTGGGTTCGATTCCCACATCTGGAAAATGTTTGTGTGATGAGCATGGATGTTTTCCAGTGTCTGGGTGTTTATTTATATATTATAAGTATTTATGTATAATATATATAAAAATATTCATCAGTTGTCATAGCACCCATAACACAAGCTACTTATGAGTACGCTTACTTTGAGGCTATATAGCGATGTGTGTAATTGTCCTATAATATTTATTTATTTATTTATACTTGTTACTTTGCACGAATTATTAAGGACGCGAACGATGCACGAATAATGTATTGTATAAATCAGTCTCTTTACTTTTCTCGCGTACGCGTACATTTTAAATTATTTTCTGCAAGAAATTCTAAGGACACTGTTAGATATTTATATTGTTAGCATTCTTTAAAATATATATAGCATTCTTTAAAATATATAAATAAACATCAACAACATCATCCATTGCCCGAACCTCAATCACCTTTACGAGTTGAAGAACATTGAAATCTGATACTGGAACTGATTTTTCAGCATATGGAGAACAGGTGGATATTTTTGGCGCGAAAACTTAATAATGAATGAGGCAGAATTTTCCCAAAATAACACTGGCAGCAGAAAGGTCTAATTATAGGTATTCTCTTATAGGTAGTATTCTATTTATAATGTTTTGTTTTCTTACCATCAGTTGGTACAATCCAGGTCTAAATTTATTTTTGTAAATAGGTACACTAGAAAGCTGCCTAATCCTAATAAAGAGGGAGATTCCTGCCGTACATTGTTTGGTTTCATCTCAAGGTAATTAGGCAGTGTTTTCGAATAAAGCGGATTTTCCGACTTCCAACTAAGGTCTGTGCGCACCAAAATTTCGGTTATCATAACCAACGGTTAACATAAGCTAAACATAAAATTTACTGTTCACGACAACCCGTACACCGGTTAAGGACGTAAGCTCGGTTAACATAACCGCCCGGTTTACGTCCTTAACCGGCGTACGGGTTTATTATAAATAGTAAATTCATAGTAAAGTTATGTTAACCTTTGGTTATGATAACAGAAATATTGGTGCACACAGGCCGAATAGTGATAAATGTAAGTCATAATGAATATTAACAAAACCTTGACAAATTATATACACGAACGTTTCTCGGGAATGATTTTCTCTATCGAATCAAATGTTTTGAGTTTATCTCGAACAGACAGACAGACACGGCGGATAACTTTGCTTTATAACAAGTAGTGATCTATACCTATTTGTACATTAAAGTCAAATTAGTGTACAAAATATCATTATTATTCACGATAATATTGTTGACAAGAGATTTATTTATAGCCAGTAGGCAGTTGTTAAATTTGTCGCCCGCCAAGCCACTGCCAAGTGTGAGACGAAAATATAACCGAACGTTATAGTTGACTACATTTATAACGTAAACATGGCCGGTCGATAAGAGGTCACACGATGACCACGTCGGGCGCCTTGTTATTTATTATTTACCACGTTACTAGCGGTTCGTACAGGGTTGCCAGGTAGGTACTGTTTTAAAATCTACGTGCTTTGTTAACCGACGAAAAAAAAGGAGGAGGTTCTCAATTCGACACGTATATTTTTTTTATGTATGACAGCGCATAACTTTTTACGAACTGTCCGATTTTGATAATTCTTTTTTTATTAGAAAGGGCACACTTCCATAGTCATCATGTTAGGATCTGATGATGAAATCCTGAGAAAAATGAAGGAACTCTTCAAATTTGATAGGCACACTTGCAGCGATTTCGGCTTTTGTGTAAGTATCGGTAGCTTTCTGGCTACGAATGCCGTATAATATGCTATGAGAATATAGTATGAGTAGATTACGTGCCGATAAATCACTAAAAAGTAAGAAATTAAAATTTTTAACAAAAAATACAAAACGCACAAAAAAATAAGAAATAACTGCGTCATTTAGTTGCTTAGTTACCTTTCCTAGACGTTACCTGGAACCCACAAACTGCTTTACTACGTTAAAGAAATATTCCTTAAACTTGACTAGCACCGACTTCATAGATATGCTTAAGTAAATTAAAGCAACTAAATGACGCAGTTATTTCTTACTTTTTAGTGCATTTTGAGTCGGTTCTATTTTTTGTTAAAAATTGTCGTTTGAGTTGATGCCGTCACTGGAAGGTTTCGGCGAGCGCAAAAGAATTGTCAAATACATGCTGTAAAAGCTCACAATTTCGATAAATTGCGGAGAGTTTCAACTCGATTGGGGATTGGTGTGGGAACTAGTTCTATGCGGGAACAACGTGGGGTTCTTAAATTTTCATCTATAATTATTGTGTTATTTGCTATTGCTAAACTATAGTCAATTGTATCAGTTTATATTGCCCATGTTAGGTACTGATTATTTTTTGAATACATGTCATTCCTATATCTACCGGGCAACATTATGCAGGGAAACCCCCTATCTTCAAAAGTAACACATTTGTAGTGCTCAGGTGATATAAATCCAACCAATCGCGTGCCAACGAATCGCGAAAGAAAAAAATCAGCCATTTGAAAAATATTAATTATACTTGCGACAAAATAAAAAATAGCGGGGTGATGTTGTCTTTTTGCCACTGCCAAAAAATGTGACAGCAAAATAGGACAATTAAATATGGTATTATTCATTTATTTCAACGTATCGCGAATAGATAAATTTATCCTTGAATTTGGGAAAAATTTGCTTTGATTTTTTGACATTTAGAAAAATAGATATTGGCAACGCTGCATATACCTATAATTATTACCTATACATTAAAAACTAAACTATGTTTTTACTAACAACTATCTCATAATTTTCACAGCAGATCTCTAAGAGTCATGGTTTTCATGCCCTAGACGCGTTTTCTCGCATTGCGTAGCAATCCTCATCCTTGGTCGAAAGGCCTTGTTCTTATAAGTTATTCAAACAAGCCTACTTCCACTCAAAGAGGTCTCATTTCTCGAGTGTGACTTTCACATAACACAAAGTTAGTCCTCATTGTGCTGTGAAGCTTTGTACTGAATAACAGAATGGCTTCTCGACGTGACGGACTTTTCTTTCAGTTAGTCTCATTTTATGGGAGTTGATAATTATTTGCATAAGAATAATTAGTTGTTCCTTAAAGCGAAATCTGCGCCCAACTTTGAGAATCTTTCGGAACTGTTGGAACGAGATACAGAAAGCCTTACTCATTGAAACGGTGCTCATTGTCAGACGGTGCTTACTCTTGAGATCTAATTACCGTTTGGTTGTATTCTCCGCTCTCTCAGGAGAATTTTACCTATATATTTTTCAAAACTTTATTAAATGAAATCAAATATTGTAAATATAAATAAATGTTGAACAATATTATAGTCTTACTTAAATGAATAAAGGTTTATTATTAAATTTTAGCTATACCTAACGTGACCATAAGTCTTGCTTTTGGCGGGACAATCTTCTTTGTCATGACAATAATATTCGCAATCAGAACAATTGAATTAATTTTTTTATAATTTTTAATTTACATGTTCAAAGAATTGTAAGTGTCTATACACTAATTTAATTTTTTTTTAATTATATCATAAAATCGTCATTTCGTGTTAAACATCCACTTTTACAGATTTTTATGTTAACTAAAAAACGTTTATTTTTCCTAAATACGCACTTTCAGGGCCCTCGTAAGGCCCGTGTTCTTAATGCCCTTTATAGCAAAGACGGAACCGGTTGCACTACTGAAAGTAGATAGCTACACCTTGTAGACAATGTTGTACGCAGACGGCTTGGGTTACATCAAGTTTATCTATATTCTAGACCAGACCTTGTGGTCTGGTGGTATACCTACTTACTAACAAGTTTAGCTTTACTACTTATCTGCTAGTAACTCGCACACTTAATGAAGGTTCAATTAACTTTTATACGCATTAGGTTTAATAGAAGCAAGCGATACTTTGTGGAGATATAAAGTACAATTAATAACAAACTAAACGATACTTTCAGGTGATCAGATCAGGCTTATGCAGCTTTATGTGACGATAAAAATGCAATCCTATATACAGAGATGTTAGTATGGCATCTTTTTTTCCATTGACAGCAAGTAACAAAACCGCTATGATTTTTTTGGAGAGAATATAAATTATTCATACATAATTTGGGACCATCTCTGATTATTGTGTCACTTTTCTTGGAATCAACAAATAACGTTGGTGGATTGGTGGTTAGGTGACCTCCGTTTCCGAACTTTTTATGGATCTTTGTATACTTCATTCTATAGGTAGGTACTTAGTTAAACATAAGTAACTGAGTGTCCTTAATATAGTTACGTTGAATTAATAGGTCGAGAATTAGGAAGCTGGTTTTCCTTTACAATATGTTATTCTGTTTATTAATAAGTTGGTATTTATTCCAATTAATTTTAATCACTAAGGAAATTAAATTGAACATACACAACGAACAATATGTACAAAACCTACGGATTTATTAATAATATTGATCTGTTTATTATAATATAATACCTATAATCAAATGAAATTATTTATTTATGTTAAATAGGTGTCAAAAAATATTATAGTATTACTAATAAATAGTAACGGGCTGGAGCTTTTCAGATCATAAATAATCGATTTTTGTAACGTACCTATTATGTTAAATCATCATTAGTTCGTTATACGACTAGTTGGCTACCTATTATAATATCCGTTACAGTTTAAAAAGCAGATAAGATGTTATACTCGGATTTTTGGGATCGTCTAAGGTAAAGATCTGTGACCCCTGACGATATAGCCTGTTCGAATAAATATAGCTGTGCCCCGCGGTTTAATCCCTGTCCTGTGAAAATATCGGAATATAACATAATCAGACAATGATCGACGAGTATAAGTTTTAATTTAACATTCATTTAATTAGCCGTTCAGCCGAGATTGAGGAACACATGTCCATAAAATAGTCATAAAGCTTTGATTTCCAAATTTTTCCGCCCAACTTTCTAAATTTTATCTTGTAAATGATCCTTCCTATGACAATATAACAAACCCAAAAAGTGAGAATAGCAAAATCGGTAGAGCCGTTCATGCGAGATGCTACAACCAAAGGAAATAGAGATAAATTTTTATTGATATAGATTTATAAACTGAAAATAAACGGGTAGGTATTAATGAGATACAGAACACGGCGTGCTCAGTGTTGCGACTCCGGTGCGGGAGAGCGGAGGCTGGATCAATACAGTCGCGCCGTCGAAAGCGAACGCGCCGCCAACCTCGCTGCCCTTCACCGCAGAGTCGACGAACCCTGCGCCCCGCCGCCCGCGCGCCGCGCCCCGCCCGCGGCCCTAGCGCGAGTCCTTCACGCTTACCCAATGAGATCTTCCTGACCCGATTACATTTTATTAATTAATAGTACATACACATATTAATTTCTGGGGCTGATTCTATAACTTCGTTGTCACGTTAGCTGGTGGGAGATTTCGGTCGTGACCGACTTAGCGTTCCAGTACGATGTCATGTAGAAATCAAAAGGGGTGTGGATTTTATCCTACTCCTAAAAGTGAGCCCGCTTTTATCTTAGATTACATCATCACTTACCGTGAGATATGATTGCAGTCAAAGGCTTATTCATATTATAGTGAATAAAAAAATTACAAATTCACATTTTATTTATTTTAGGCTTTATCTCATAGTCCATAATTCACACATATCTATATGAGGCATATCAGATATATTGCTGGTCTCAGATTGGCGCAAGGGTGGCGCTTTACGGGACGCGCTATTTGCATGCCTGCATAGTTGTGCTTTGTTTTAGGTACCTAACTAACAAAGTTATGATTTTACACTTTACATCATGGGCCACCTGCTTATTCAGCAAGAATAGATTATTATTACAACATCAATAGCTCTACCTCTCAAAATTTAATTGTGTTACGTATTAATATAGCTATAATAGCCAGCAAATAATCTAGAAAACATTTTTTTTATTAAAGTTCTAAATGTTCAGTCAATGATTTAATTTTTCAAACTAAATTCAACTCTGTACATTTTATTCTCTGAACCAATTTTGATATTAACTAATTAAACTTATCTACGTACCTTTATTATTTATATTATTTATAGTATAAGATCGTATCGAGCTCCAAATAAAATTCCAAAAACGAAATAATACTTAGTTTGCGTGACTAAACTAATTAATATTTGTAATTAAATAGATCCATTTTACAACTAAAATTATTATTTACAAGAAGCTTTCAATTCCCAGAAAATAAACCAACTTCCGCCATAAAATCATTATCAAAGGTACCAAACTTTTCGTTTTCTATTCACCTCCCAAAATTAAATTTTGTCACCAGGTTTAGTCAGATTCAATGAAGTCTTACTTAGTCATCAGCACTGATTCATTTTATAGGTACAAAGAATAAAGGTTTCTGAGTCATCCCCATCCCGAGATAGACATGAAGTATTATTTCGATAAACAATACCCTCAATTAACACATAAAGCATCGATCCAATTCATAACCATAAGACGTTCGTTGTCGGTGTCTCGTCCCAAAGCTTCGAACTTGTTTATTTCAGAAACTTGATCAATAAACCTCTCGTTGTAATTCCAGGGACGTCATTTGCTACTTCGATTGTACGCATATAGTTACGTTCTACACATATCTACGTAGATGCGTAAAAAGTCCTTCCACTGCAATGTAAATAATTATTTGCTTATTTCCTAGACTCGTTTCAATTTCAACACTCACTTCATCATCACAAACAATTTAGCTTATTTTAAACGCCCACTGCGGGCACCCACCAAATTGTTCCAATGAGATGAGAATTTCTTGTGAAGAAAAAAAGGTCAATATTTCACAGTCGATTAAGGACATCGTTATCATCACTACATCAACGAGGCATCGCTTGATGACCGCACCTCTTCTAATCAGTTTAAACCCGATTTTCGTCTTTTCGTATTGTAAACTTTTGAAACAAATAGATAGCTACATAGGTCACTTTATATTACATGTGGAAATTCAAGGTTAGAATTGCCTCTGCAGTGAAGGAAATAACAATCTCCATAGATGAATTTATATTTTATTTGGAAATTCAAGAGTTGTGTCTAAAGAACTACTGTACAAGTTGCTTATAAAACTACTACATACTTTAAATATTTCACAGCATTAACCTAACACGTGGAGCCAGATGTACAAGGTAATCATACTCCACGGTCGATTAAAACTATGGAAACGTTTTACGGCTTTGAAGTAACGTTTAAACATCGTGATAATAGTTCGACTCTAATGCGATTCGCGTACAGTCCTTACGTGAAGTGCATAATGGACATGCAAGAGAATGGCGTCGAGTGCCCGCAAATGAAGTTTCGACAGCAAAGTCGAGTCTGCTGAATCTTTGCGGGGAGTGTAGCCAATGAACTTGAGACCCGAAAGAGAATATCCCACAGCTTTATTGTGCAGGCATAAGATTTTTGACGTGACAACGTCTTATAATTCGATAGAGCCGACTGCACGCACGAAAAAACATGACGTCATGCGTTGTTACCTCGCTTTGAGGCGTTCCATGTAAGGCTTGAAGTGCAAGCGAGAGCGCAGAACGAGTGACAAAGAAGCACAATCGGCCTTTGCGTTCGACATCCGTCAATTAAATATAATTATTAAATATATTAATTTTAAATTAAAAATTAATATATTTATAAATTAATATATTTATTATAAATTTAAAATATAAATTTATAAAATCAAAATCAATTATTTTATTAATTTAAATTAATATTTATAAAAATATACTTCAAAATTAAAAATTTTAATAACCAATTAAATGCTACCATTCCATCAGTATTTTCTTAAGACATTGTCACGTTCAACTATCGTCAGTAAACCGACTTTACAGACAACCAATTTTTTTGATAAAATTAATTTTAAATAAATCCATACATATAGTATATAGGCATAGGTTGCCTATCAAAAATTAGCCGCAATTACCTGAAATTAATAGGTCCAAAATCGATTGCATACCTTCTCCCTGAAGATACATTTACAATTGGTTTTATAAAAAAAAAAACAAATATTCTAGCAGTGGGATTTTAGACCAGAAGTATCAACCACAAAGTCGACAGTCTGCTTAGTCTTTGCGGGGAGTGTAGCCAATGAACTTGAGTCAGTCGCGCCTCCACTGCGCATGATATAAATAGCCGAGTAGCTCCGCGATCTGTGGCATATGGAGATGCTGTTTTGATGTTCAAATAATATCTAAGATTTATTACGATTGCGTCATTTACTATTTGTTCAGGCCCGTCTTCTATTTTACTACTAACTAGGTTTTGAGAAATGTACTATAACTATCTACGTGAATATCTAACACGCTTTTTAAAGGGCATTTACGTAAAAGTAATCAGGCTTTAAATTACCCTCCTTACAAGGCGCTTAGATACATAGCGATAGCTTGCATTCGATATAAGAATTAAGACGAAATTAGGTGTGAGGGGTTTGTGGACCTAGAGTCGAAACGAAGTTCATAATCATCGTCATAATACGTAATTATAGAATGAACTATCGTAAAAGTTTTTTATAGCCTTTTTTCCGGTCAAGCCCACATCTGCAGAACTTGTGACGTATAAGTAAAGCTAACATTACATCCAAAATTCAAAGCTGTATCTAAAAGGGGTTGTTTCATTTCTGGCCAGGTCTTAGTACAATATGTCAAAAAACAATAAAAAATTTATACTTTTAAGTGGTTTCAAATAAAATAATTTTTTAATTAATTATATATATAAATTAAATCTACAAATTAATACCTTCTGCCACAGAACATATTTTGCAAAATAACAACTTTTGATGCTAGTCTATAGTAGGTAATCTGTGCTCTCTTAACTAACTTAAATCTCTGTTAACTGTATCATTCAGTGGTAGGTATCATTAATTCAATAATATTACAATTTAAATCGTAATTATTATTTATCTTCTTCTTCTTTTATTTATGGCTTTTAGTAGTGCCAAATTAACACTATATATTTCGCCAATGTCGAGTTTTTTAAGAAGAGGCACGATGGAGATTGACCGGTCAAAAGAGTTATAAAAAATTTTAAAGGATAAAAACCCGGTTTCAAAGTTTTCTTTACCTGCAATAGAGAAATTAGTATACATAAAGTTGTTAGTATGAGAATAAACTAAATATCTTGTACACAACACAGAGACGGACACAATATTATACATTTTACATATATACTAATATTATAGTTTTAATTTATTAGCTTTAAAAAATTTACATAAATATTTAACATATGGGCTAAACACCAATTTTAGTACACACTCAACATTAAGTGGGCGGGGAATTTTGGGGGGTAGGATATCATAGAGGCTG
Source organism: Mycalesis mineus (assembly GCA_034621355.1). NCBI lineage: Eukaryota > Metazoa > Arthropoda > Insecta > Lepidoptera > Nymphalidae > Mycalesis > Mycalesis mineus. The sequence goes on from CM067883.1 coordinate 6,964,703, forward strand.
AGAGAAAGTTTGGGGCAGGAAAGAAGAATGTGAGCAATTGATCCCTCATCCAGGCCACATTCACATAAAGAACTGTCTCGTATTCTCATTTTCCTCAGGTGAACTGGAGTACAAGCATGGCCAATCCGTAGTCGAGTAATTGTAGAAATGACACATCGATCAGGGTTTTTGTGGGAGAAGAACCAAGGTCTCCTTGGAATATCAGGTTGAATTGAAGCATAGTGTTTGCCTTTAACCTCTTTTGATTCCATCCATAATGAGTTCCAAGAGCACTCCAGGTCTATTTTTGCTTTGGAACGAAGGTCTTGAGATTGGTTTATCATATGGGTCAAGGTCCCAGATTCAATTGCTAATTTAGCCCAATTGTCAGCTGTCTCATTACCGCGAATGCCAGAGTGACCTGGAACCCATGCCAGTACTATGTTTAATCCTCTCTCTTGACAAGTAAACAATGCTTCCCGGATTCTGAATAAGGTAGAAATTCTAAATTTACTGTGAAATGGGTACTCCCTAAGGGCCTGTAAACAACTTAAGGAGTCTGTTAGAACAATTGCTTGTTTAATGTTATGAGCATCTACAAATTTAATAGCTTCCAGGATTCCTACAGATTCTCCAGTAAATACTGATGTTTCTGGGGGGCATTTAAACTGAAGGCTAATATTATATTTGGGAATCCAGCAGGCCACACCAACAAAGCCAGTCTGAGATTTTGAGGCATCAGTAAAAATTGTTAGGAAATCAGACCAGTGACTTTGAATTTCCTCATTAAATTTGCAGTTAGCTTCAATAGTGTCCTTATGAATATTTAAATTAATAATAGTTGGGGAATATGTTATAATTTTAAATGGAGTAGAAAATAGGGGGAGTCTTAATGATGAATAGACTGGGTCAGGAAGGGATGTGAATTTGCGAAAACTATTTAGAAGAAAAGAGGCAGATTGATTTGGACTAATTGAATTGGATAATTGTTGAAGGCTGTCTAATAATGGATGGGAAGAGAGTTGTAAAACCTTGCAGATGAAGCGATCACATAGATATTGACTTCTTAAATAGATTGGGGGGTCAACGCATTCCACTTGTAGAGTATTTGTAGGGGACGACCTCATAGCACCAAGTATTATTCTCAGACTGCTGTATTGTGTTTTATTTAACTTTTCTAAGGCTGATTTGTTTATTGGATTTAGGACAAATAAACCATAATCCATGTGACTACGGATTATTGCATTATATAGCAGCTTCTGTGAGTAGGGGTGAGCACCCCACCAAACACCTGATAGTGCTCGTAGGATGTTAACACCACTTTCACATTTTTTAATAATGTACTGAGCATGAGCTGCACCATTGAGTCTAGAGTCAAGCACAACACCTAGAAATTTTGCTTTATTTACTATTGAAATTTGTTGGTTATCATAGCTAAGGTAAAGGTCTGGAATGATCCTTTTTCGGGAAAAGATTACAGATTTGCACTTTGCGACAGAGAGGGACATACCATGCTCTGACAACCATTGGCCTAGATAGTACAAAGCAGAGTTAAGCCTACTACTGATTATTTCCATGGAATTAGACCTAATATAAAGTGAGATATCGTCTGCATACTGTAAGATGCTACAAAAATTTACGACAGATAATTCGAGATCATAGGTGTAAATGCTATAAAGCAGCGGACTTAGGACTGAGCCCTGTGGGAGGCCTCTCCAGATTGTTCTTGGAGGAAGAGAAGAAGATGGAGTTTTTACTAGGATATTTCTGACAGATAGTAAGTTGCAGATGACTTGTATTAATCTCGGCGAAATACTCAGCTGATGCAATTTCTGCCTGAGTATGGGGAGAAGAACACTATCATAAGCTGATGCTATGTCAAGGAATACACCTACAAGATACTCTCCTTTAACAAGGGCTGTTCGTATGTCCGTCGTAATAATTCCAAGGCTATCCATTGTGCCAAGTCCCTTCCTAAAGCCAAATTGGGATTTAGCCAATATATCTCTACTTTCTACTATCCATTCCAATCGGTTTTTAATAAGGTGCTCCATAATTTTGGAAAGAGTGGAAGATAGAGCAATAGGTCGGTACGAATTTGGATCCATCGGGTCTTTATCAGGCTTCTTTACTGGGATTATGACCTGAGTCCTCCAAGATTCTGGGATGAATCCTATTTCGAAAAACCTGTTAATCATATTAAGATAGCAATATTTTGCTTTATCATTAAGGTTTACAATAAAGGAATAAGGAATGCCATCATCTCCAGGGGTTGTGTCCTTCAGGCCGGAGAGGACTCCCTGAAGTTCTGTGAAAGAGAATGGGGCATCCATATCACCGAGAGAGGGAGGAGGTGTGATAGTAGTAGCTACATTACCATTACATGGGACATAGGGAGGAGCCAATTTGTCTGCAAAATCTTCTATCCAAACCTTTGTGTCATTTGATGTTGGATCACTAGTTGAAACTGCATTACGAAATCTTTTAATTTTATTCCAAACTAGTGATGAAGGAGAGCGAGGATCCAGAGATTCACAGTAGTTTACCCATCCAGTTTTTTTCTTTACGGACATGGTCCTTCTTGATTTGGCATCAAGACGCTGGTATTGGATAAAATTATAATGGGACATATTGTGAGAATAAGTTAGTTCTGCTTCTTTACGATTGTTAATTATGGTAGTGCATTCCTCATCCCACCAAGGAGGTGAGGAGTAGAAATCACGTTCAGTCTGTTTTTTTTGAAAATGTAAATTAGCAGATGAAATTAAAATTTGGACAAATTCATTGTAATACTGTTGATCATCCCTACTATTTTCAGAATCCGGAAGATTGTCAATTAGGTTGTCAACCGTTTCTGCATATGCAGGCCATTTTTTTTTATTTATCCTATATTTAGAGAGGGGGATTTGGATTCTAAATGGAATAGATCTCTGTGCTAAGGTTAGAAGGATGGGGAAATGGTCACTGCCATGAGTGCTTGAAAGGGTTTGCCAAGACAGACGGGAGGCTAAAGAGGGAGAACACAGGGATAGGTCTACGGCAGATTTTGGGTTTTGATCAGGATAGACCCGTCTCGTTGGGGATCCATTGTTTAGGATACATATATCGAGTTCCTCAAAGAGATCTAATAATAGGATAGCAAACCCATCACATGAATGGGATCCCCAAGTTGTATGATGGGCATTGAAATCACCCATCACGAGAACGGGGGGGGTAAGAGATTGAAGAATAGATTTTAGATCAGGAATAAGAGATGAATGAGGATGGGGAATATATAAAGAAAGAAAGGAAATATCTAGGATTCTTAAAGCAACAGCATTAATCTGTTGATTAAAGGGAGGGAGGGGAATAGAGGAATATACTAGAGAGCGTCGGATCAGGATAGCGCTCCCTGCATATCCATCATCCCTGTCATCTCTGAGACAAGCATAACCTGAGATCCTAAAGTAGGAGTCAGGTTTAAGCCAGGTCTCAGAGATGGCAAGTAGTGAGGGTTTATATTCATTAATTAATAAGGATAAATCAGGTTTTCTGCTACGAAGACTTTTACAGTTCCATTGAATTATTGGAACTGAGTCCATTATAAAGGAGGGAAATTATATTGGATAAAATTTGGGCAACGTTGGACGGTAATGATTGAGGATTAATTTGTTTTAATAGGGTAACAAGAAGGTCAATGAGGATGGAAGAGTCAATATTTTTGGAGTGTGACGTATGTTCCGAGCCAAAGTTAAAGGCACAACCATTGCCTAGGGAAGACGAACAGTTACCAGTAATATTTTGGTGTGCTTGTTTATCATAACCCTTTCCTAGGGCAGTTCTGGGTTTTGGGGAACGGGTAATGGTTTCTCTATAGGATTTGGAAGTGGGTTTAGGTTGAGAGGTTGGGGTGTTGTGGGTAGTTGGGACGTGGGAGGAAGTTGTATTAGAAGAAAAAGCTTTTTCAGCATATGAGGGTCGGCTAGGGGGGAAACGGGATGATGCTTCAATGAAAGAGATGTTTTCTTGTGACATAGCCTGTTTTATGGATTGTTGTCTCCCATGTTCTGGGCAATCTTTATCAGTGGCAAAATGATGGCCTGAGCAGAGAACACATGAGACTTTATTTAATGTTACGTCACAAGAATCACCAGTGTGATGGTTTGAGCATTTGTAGCATCTAGGTTTTGATCTACATTGGGACTTTACATGCCCAAAACGACAGCAGTTATTACATTGAATAATGGGGAAAAAGTAGGTTTCAACAGGGAGGGATGTATGGAAGGAGAAAATTTTAGAAGGAAGGGTTTGACCCCTGAAAGTAATTACCACAGATTGGGTTGGGATCCAGGTCACCTCACCGTCAGATATTTGTTTCCGATTTAGTCTTCGGATTTTAAGAATCTCTCCACAGTTATGTGGTAAGACTAAGGATTCCACAAACTCATCTAGGTGCCACTCTACTGGCACACCCCTTACTAGTCCCATTCTAGTTACATTGAAGGTCGGGATGTATGAATTGAGTTTAGCTGTCTCCAGAATTGGGTTTGTTAAAAAATTGTTGGCAGCTTCCCTATTCGTGAATTCTACGGAGATCTTGTTCCGCCCGACATTTTTAATACCGTCTCTAACAATTGATTGAATTTTATTTTTGAATAAAAATTGGCCAAATTTGATTGCTCTGATAGTAGTGCCGGCTGAGGGATCTGATACTTCGCGGGAAATATAGACAACGAATGGTCCAGGGTCTGATTCGAGGTATTCTTTTGAAATATTAGCCAGAGATGGGTGGGTATATATATTTTGAGCAGACGGGTGTCCTGTTGATGGGTCAGAAGTTTTTTTAGAGGGAGGGGGACTCACCTTTTCCTCTGCAGGTCGTTTACGGCTAGATTGGGGAGTTGGAGGGGAATGTGGAATTTCCACAAATTCCCCCGGGTCAGGAGGGTCTCCTAACTCGACATCCATGATTTATTAAATACGGACAATAACAGACAAACACAATAATATAACACTTACCAACACCAACTATTGCACGTAAGAAATATAAAAAAATTTCACCAAAACTCTCACAGACACGTGCGTCAACCGAGCTCTCGAGGCGAAATCCTATTATTTTCTCCACCATTATTATTTATTTTAATGACAGTTGTCAATGTCAATGTTCCATCATAGACTACGTTATTGTATTGCCTGTACGTCTTTAAAGAATTCTTTTCTACAATTTGAAATAGGACTATTTCGTAAGAAATAAACTATAATTAACGTCTAGTTTATCACTCTAAACATATTGAATTATTGTACATAAACCTAAAGAAGGCGCCATACAAATCTGAAACAACACCTTTCGTTATCAGGCCTAACTTTACTGGCCTATATGGAATTCTTTACTTATTTATTGCCTCGTACTCTTACAAATAAACATTCAAAAGTAAATGAGCTTAAACTTAACATTACGCGAAAGTTATTAATTTGAACCGGAGTCATATGTCGGGACGGCATCGGGAGGGCTATTTTAGGCCACACGCGAGGCATTTGGGACGCGCACTGGAAAATATCTACTTACTAACCGATCTATTCCCGTACGACCTACTAACGGCGAGCTTCTTACTTCATCACCCAAATACTTTACGTATTTTTTAACATTTTTTTTACATACTTGCGGGTTTCATATTTTTTTAATATTAATATGAACCTTTTAGTATTCAATAAACCCCGACCTTTGATTACCTATAGCGCAGTTCCTGTAATCTATCAACTTTTTTATTATCTACTTAAAATTTTTCTTAAAATGTTCGCATGTTCATGAACAATGAATGATAGGTACCAGTAATTAAAGTATATGTGTAAGGTATACATACATACATATAACACATATATGTACTATAATATATCTATCTGGTATATATTTATATATATCATTTATGCATTAATACTAATTTTCAACATAACTTACTTATTTACTCATTGCTTTATAAAAGGATCTAAAGACTGATAGAAAAATAACAAAAATCTAACAAATTGAATTTCATTCAGTGTCATAAAATATGTGTAAGCCAAATCTACAGGTTGATTAATTATATTATCATTTAGAAATCGGCCGTTACTTTCAAATGCGCCGACATTCAAAACTAAAAATCGTGATGTTAGTGTATTTAATACATACTTTTACGGTACCTTGACATAATTTTACGAACAAAACTTTAAATCGCCCTATTCCGGTATAGTATGAGAATTTACTAATGGTAATAATTCCATTAGAATAACTATCTATTGCACTAACAGTTTTAAAAATGTGCATTATGACTCATATTCGAAGACAAGTCTGGGTCCAAGAGGTCAGGTTTACATACGAGAGTTTACTCATAAATTATGCTCATTATCAAATGAGTGTAAACATTGATAATTTTATCGCAGTGTCTGTTGAGTTATAATTTATATGGTCTGGTCGGCAATAAACGTACGCGACCTTAGATATCAATGGGCGAACGTCTTCTCGCTGCAGTGATTGATCGCGACTCATAAATCTGACAGGAGTGAAAAGATACATTATCACATTTAGAGACCTTCAACATGACGATGAAGATGGCCATAAGCGCATCGTAGATGCCGTACGCGTCACTTTAAAATAGAATTTGGCTTCTGAAAGTAGAAATATTTTTTTAAAAATTGCAACGGTTTTAAAATCTCTTGAAATTGCAACACGCCGAACTGCTCAACTTAATAACCCTCCTGAGATAAGTTTTTGTTCACTGCGCAGCCGTAAGACAAACTTGAAAAATAGTGTGAAAGGCTTTTACTTTAATCGTACGCGTAAATTATATTAAATTTAATTTAATTAAATTTATATTTAGCTTTCAGTTTTTACCTAGTTATATATCTGACTACCGAAATCGGTAAAATATAAGTCAGTGTAAAATAGAAGTATAGTATAAATCAAAGCGTCTGTTTTCACTAAAAGAATAATTATGGATGTATATTCTGCACAAATCATCAAAACATTTACATCAAAAATAAATTTTTCTAATTTTTGTCTGTCTGTGTGGTTGTTCCGGCTAATTTCTGAAGACCGATTTGGACGGGATTTTCACTCGCAGATAGCTTATGTGATATGAAGTAACATAAAAGGCTACTTTTATTTCGGAAATTTTATTTATTTTTAAAAACACGCAATTTTAAAGCCACTCAACTCATTTTTCTTCCATCGTCATAAACATTGAGCAGTTCGTATGGCCCTTAACCGCAGTCATTGATCACTATAATACTTACCGATACTCTTACATAAAATGGCGAACGTACGAGTATAGAACGGCGTTGGTAGCGTGCACTTACTGAAACCAATGTGCTCATTGCGATATCGACCCGTCGTCGTCGGCCCCGCCGCGCGTACACTTGACATTCGCACTCCCTCGCTCTCAAAATAAGGGTTCACGACCCTCTTTCTATTGAACAGAGTGCTAAGTAATGCAGCCAAAATTTTATCGGCAAGACTTCATTATCAGCCTGTTGTAACGACTCACTAAAAGGCCAGGCCTCTTACGTAGTAGCATATGGAGGTTCAACCACTCTCCTCCAATGCGGGTTGTTAAAAGAAAAGTACTTATCATTGAACTTAGCTCAACATTAGAAACTAGTTAGGCCCGCCAGATTAAGATTGAGGTACATCTTAACAGATGTAATTCTTGTAAGGGTTTTTTTACTTCTGTCAGAAGATACGTAGTGTTTAAATGCTCACGTCAATTCGTACGTTCCACGCACAACTCATTGGATGTCGGGGTTGGATTTTAATCGGTCGCAAAGCATTCTATATGCGTCTATTCTATTGCGTGATGCATCTTCCGTTAGACGTGCAGACCCTAAAACTAAGTAGCTCGCTGCTCGTAGCTATTGAAGTGATCGAACATGATACGTTTCGTTTTTAATACTTTGTGGATTAAAACTTAACTAATAATCTTTTTTTGTCACCAGGTGAGGAGCATCCAGGCCAGAAACAGAGAAAAGGTTTCTTTAGAAGTCTTTGGAAGAAATCTCGCCATTATTCTTTAGAACATCCGTGACCTTGTCAAGAAACTGATAAGTTGTTCTCTACTATGAAATCCCTGCCGTGATTCCTGATTACATTTTTTGTACTACAGTAATTAATTTGCGATAAGTGTATCATTTCGACCTGAACAATTTTTATATGATAAATGTTAATGACTCATACTGATAGCTATAACATGGTGAGTGTTAGGGATAATTGTTGTATTAACATGTGCGTGAATGTGGCTTTGAAATTAAAAAAATAATAAATAATAATCTTAGTTTGAGCTTCTAAGATACAGACTAGGGTGACACCCACGAATATTTAAATATCGTTTTATTCCTTTTTGAAACTCCGCGTCAGGATAACTTGGACAACAAATCCTAATAAGCATATTTGAATAGTACGGTATTTATTGTGTCGTGGGAGCGCCATACGCGAGCGTGTGTCTACGCTTATAAGTGACAAGTTTTAGTTTAACTGGATTATATAGGGGTATTGTCTAATTAATGGTATTATATCGCGTTATTTATTTTAAGGCAACGCATCTAACTAGCAACACGATTAACTTTTTTTTGA